>JACTAT010000010.1:4768281-5368281 GCA_014526335.1 Chrysaora quinquecirrha
CCGATGCTGCTCCAGATATATCTGTGTTACAATGCCGAGCTAAATGTATCGACAAGGTATGTACAAATAAGTCATCGAGTTGTTGTTTTAGGCCTATTTCGGCAGTCTTTGTCAGGGGATTTCAAAGGGTTCTTTTCTAATCGAAATCGTACGATATCTGAATGTATAAATTGCACGATTTCTACAAAATTTGGCCATAGTGAATATTTTGACATCTGTATTAGAAACCAAAGGAATTTTAGGGGGCAGAGGGAACTTGTTTTAGTGAAAAAACCTAGGAAATTAATTGGAAATACAAATTTAAGTGTGTGTTAAGCCGGTTCAGCCCACTTTGCAAACGCACAGAACTGTATACATTTGTGGTCGTGCCGTCTAGATTGAAAAATGTTGCTGAAATTTCTTTCTCAAATACTGATTTATAGATATCAATCACTATGTATATATAATTTTCCTAAATTCTTGTTTCTAGCTAGCTCTCGATTAAACCACCTCGCCTTTGCATAATTATTTCGTGTGCAGTTTGTTGTCCACCAAAAACAAAGCAAAGTTTCTTATGATATATACCGTTCGCAGCGCATTTCTAAAACTATAAATAACATAATTTTTGAAAGCTTGAAACTACATTTTGCTGCTCAGTCTGAGGTCATTTTGCTTATAAAAACTGTTTTCGAATAGTAGCAAAATTTCGGCCTATGCTTCACCTCCCTTTTCATTTTAACCTGCAAAAACATATACTTTCGCTAATAAGACGCACACAACACGTGTTCAGCTACAGTACCACAGAGCTTGGATGTTTTTATGTATTCGCGTATATTTTTATTTTGCCCTATTTATCTTCTTTAAACTAACGAAGTTCATTTTCTTTTCATTTCTATATTTTTTCCTGAAATCAAATTTGAAAACCGCATGGTTTTTCAACATCAATAGTTCGAGATCACTTTGGTAAGTGAAATTTCAATATTTTATTTATTATAAATGAAAACAGAATGCATACTTCATTTTCTCGCATTGTTGTTTTGGGTTTTCTGTTTTATCATTTCTTCCTTTCTTTTAATTTTGATTTTGTATGGATTAGGATAGAACTTATAAGCAATTTCGAAATCTTTTTATTGCTAAGAAAACCTCGCTTTTATCTTTTTCAAAACACACTAGGACACACTCGTTTTCATTCAAAATCGTTTGCAACCTTAGCAATTGGCAGATTCAAAAGCTTAAAGATAACCACCCATATTTTTTTGTAAAAGCTTAGAAAGTCCCCAATTTCTCAGGTCTTGTTGGAGTGGAATAACGTTTCATTTCTGGTGAAGATACAGTAAACCGGCCTACGCGCTGTAAAGTACACCTCGGTAAAAGAGAGTTTGCAAGAAGCTCAAAATAGATAGAAATAGCAAAAATCCCTTATTGTACTTTTTCATATAAGAAAATAAACTTAAGAAACTAGCACTCCACTTAGCTCACGCACTTGCAGAATTTTTCGAATTCTCCGGCGCACGAATTCTTGCAGATTTAACCTTTGCACAAGACAAAAGTATACCAAACTATTTGTTTGACGAGACCTGTTATACTTTGTTAACCAAAACAAGTGTTTGTCTCGAAAATGTTTATCTTTTTGATGGTCTATGTTCAATGGTCGTGTGCCAGTTGTTTGACTTTTTTGACTGTATATCAATAATAAAAGGACAATTTGAACCCTGGTTTCAATAAGTCACTTGCTTGGAGTTAGTGAACGCGGTTTGTTCATTTTACTGGTCTTTCAACTCCATTAGAAGGAATCGTTTTTAAGGAACCGTTTATAAGGAACTAAGGAACCGTTTATATGGAACCGTTTTTAAGGAACCGTTTTTGAGGAACCGTTTTTAAGGAACCGTTTTTAAGGAACCGTTTTTAAGGAACCGTTTGTCAGGAACCGTTTTTAAGGAACCGTTTTAAAGGAACCGTTTTTAAGGAACCGTTTTTAAGGAACCGTCTTTGAGGAACCGCTTTTCAGGAACCGTTTTTAAGGAACCGTTTTTAAGGAACCGTTTGTACGAACCGTTTTTGAGATGAAAGCAATGTTTGAACCATACCATTTTGTATGATTGACAAAACGTTATTTTGTGTTTAACAAAACTACAAACCTTTGTTAGCGTTGCAAAGGGGCTATTTTGATGCAGAATCCAGAGGTGAAAATTGGGGAAAATTATTTCACGGTAACATGCGATCAATGCCAAGTCCACTCGTTTTTACTCACTTAAGGATATTTTCTCCTTGAAACAATGTTATTTATGAAACCATATGCCTCAGTGACCACACTTCTAAAACAGAAAGCAATTGTTCTTGGTCAATCGCCGTGGTAACTGTGTTCTACTGTGTTGAGGATAAACGAGGCAGGAACAGGCACGTCTGTCGACTAACGCCTTACCAGTAATGCTCTGTAATGTTCCCAAGATAATACTGTCTCGGTGTGTAAGACATAAAAACATCATTTACCAAGGTAACGCAAGATTACGAGGTTGCTGGCGCCAGGGCCTCATGGGGATTAACCATGATCCTCTGCGAACAGCTACATCCGATAACAAGTTCACTGCATTAGTTGCATGATTTCAAAGTGCAACATCAGTCTTTTGCAACAGCAGCAACAGCTAATATTTGTAATCTAGGCTGAATGGCCTAATTGAATAGGCATACACTTATCTTTTAATAAGCAACTGGTCAATAAGCAATCAGGGCTGAGATTTTGTTAAAATTTTTGGTGAGATAGCTTTCTTCATGCCACACATCCTTGCAAACTTGTCAATTATATTGAAAAGCCAGAAAAGAGCCAAAATAAGAGGTTTTAGGGCGTACCAGTGATTCTGTAAGGACTGAAATACTAGATACGTTAAGCAACTCTTGAGGGCTGGACGAAAGTCCAGTTGCTTGTTGAAAAAAGTGTATTGTCAGATTTTATTTAAAGATCGACTCGACTCGTAAATCCAAAAATAGAAATGTCTCTTTCTTGAAACTGTGAATCAAAAACATTTGTGTTTCGTTGAAAAACGTTCAGATTGAAATTTTAGCTCTGGAATAAAACAAAGAGGCCCTTTTAAGAAACTTCGCAAATCGACCCTCATAGTTGTGTTTCTTGAAAACTGCTATGGTTAAGAAGCTTTTTACGTGCTAAAATTATTGTTGCTTTATGTCTGAGAGAACCAGACAGTTTGACAATGATTTAATAGAAATGTTTAATAAATATAATTTAATAAAAATCAAATGTTTAATAATAAAATCAAAACAAGACTGGTTATTGTTGCCCTTCTGGACATATGGTACCTGTAACATGTCATTGTTCGTTTCAAATCACCAATAAATACAGTTACCAGGTTGGACTGGTTCATGTCATAACATTTAATGAGGAGCAAGCAAAGTCAAGGGTGCTCCCATACATGCCATACACTCTTATTAGAAAACATTTACACATACACTCTTATCAGAATTATTAGAAAACAGGTAGACCTTTAGCAATTGGGTAGATCAAAAGTACCGCCAGAAGGGGTACACTTATCAGAGTCGATTTTAAGTTAATCGTCGAGGTCTTCAGCCATGCCTCTCTTCTCCTTAAGGCCTTGTTCAGGTGTCGCGCCAGAGTCGTTTGTATTGGCGACCAGCAATTCAATTCAATAGCCAAATTACAAACGATTTGTGTATCGAGTCTACTGTAGGTGCACATATTGGCCTGGCCTCTCTTCTCCTTTAGGCCTAGTTTAGGTGGCGCGCCAGAGTCGCGCCGTGACAGCAACATTCTACCCTACTGTAGGTGTATATATTGGTTCCACGTGTAATGGTAGGCGTAACGGTTTCTGGCACATCACAGGCTCGACACGTGGCGCGAAGAGCGTCCGAATCAATGCGGTGCTAGTGTTGAGCCACTGCCGTGCGGCACGGAAAAATGAGTCGTGCAAAGCCACTGTAGCCCTGGCTGAAATCGATCATTGATTTAGACGTCGTGCAACTACCGTGCCAAAGGTTATTCCCTGGAACGGTGCGACTCTAGTCTGACAGGACGTCTGAATTACTGTGGGTCTAAGGCATTAATGCAGAGTTAAATGAAAATTGTGCTCCAAATGCCGTCTATTTTAGCTCCTCTTATTTTCTCTGTCAAGATTGTTATATAGATAAGAAGATCAGAAATCCACGAATTTCACCCACCCACCTGTCATTCGACTATCTTGATAAGTTGAAATTCCTTTAAACTTGTATTAAATTCTATTGTCAATTAAACGCGCTTAGGCCAGATAACGAGATAAGGGAAGATTTAAGGTAGTTCTGAAGCTTAGCCTCTCCGTACTATTACTGTTGCTTACAATGGTTTCCTCAAATGATATAAGATTCACTGTACAGTTATATATCCGATTTTAATGTTACACACAGCTGCCTTCAAAACCCAAGTTTTTTGGAAATCAAACCAGTGTGTCCTCCCTGAGAATCACAGTCCGCACGCCCTTGATCTTTGACGGTCCGCACGCCATTGCTTTTGTTAGATATGTACCACTTCAATTTCACCCCAGGTAATGTATGTGCAGTACAGTGGAGGGTGTGCAGTACAGTGGAAGAAATTCAGTACAGTGGAGGGATATCATCAGTACAGTGGAGGGATATCATCAGTACAGTGGAGGGATATCATCAGTATGGTGGAGGATATTGAGTACATTGGAGGGATATCATCAGTACAGTGGAGGGATATGATACAGTGAAGGATATTCAGTACTGTGGAGCGGTATCATCAGTACAGTAGAGTCAAACCTGATATCCCTCCACTGTACTGATGATATCCCTCCACTGTACTGTTGATATCCCTCCACTGTACTGAATATCATCCACTGTACCCCACACCCTCCATTGTACTGCACATCCATTACCCGGAGTGATTTTTGTGTAAGAAGATTTGAGAAAATAAAGAAAATAAAGTATGTCATAACGAGAAGTGTCATTGTTAGAATCTTTGCTTTTTGATATATAAATATATTTCTATTTGCAGTTAAAAAAGACCAGCAGATACAAAGCAGTTTCATGCCTCAGCAAAGAATGCACTAAGGTTTGTTCAATTTGATTTGATTTTAACATCACTCTCTACCAATGTCGTAGATTCGCTCCCAGCTCCCACGTAGCACAGCTCGCAAGTCAAAATATTGAGATGGCGTTCCGTACAACTGCTTTCTGAGTATGTAAAAACGGCGCAATGCTCAAGTTTCATATTAGTTGATAAACTCTTATTTTTGGCATCAATGAACAGCATATTCGTATAAGGTATCAATGAGTAATACACGCTTTTTTCTTATAAGAACACTTGAGTTCGATTTCAGCCTGCCTGTTTCTTGCTTTTGAAGTGATTTTTCGCCAATTTATCACCCCTACCATTCTCAAAAACATGTTTAAAATGCGTTTTCAGGCAAGGGCTTCGCGCTGGTGAACTTTTATTGTGTTTATCTCAAATAGTTTTGGAGATAGCAAAAATTTTTGACCCACATTTCAGTCTGGGATTTCTTATAAAGGTTGTTCTTATAAGAAAAGAAAACGTGTAGTAATTAGACTTCCCAGAAGATTAGAACAAATTAAGAACAAAAATTAAGAACAACAGCCTCGAACTAGGTCCCAAAATAAGAACACCCAGCCTCCGCTGAAATTTACTGGTTCTTTAAAAAAAACTGTGTAGGTTCAATCATTTCTGTGGTGAATAGTCTTTGAGTTGTACAAAACTTCAAAATTGCGATGAACAGCGGAATCATTTTAGGGCATACTTAAAAGCTTTTTTGGTCTGACACTCCTCAGAGTATGAACGTCAGAAACAGACCGAAACAATAGACTAAGGCGGAATTTATACCCAGATGCGGCTCGAAATGCACCAATCAGAAGAACGAAAAGCTGAATTGGCGTTGTGTTTTAAACACCAATCAGCTGGTCGGATACACAGGAAGACCAATAGAATTATTTGAAGAGTCCAAGTGAGACAACGAACTCTTTCTGTCTACACAGAACCGGCCTTTTGGTTTTGATGTAGACAGATTCCAAAACCCCTCAGTGAAACAAAGATCTTGCTTTGCCAATGATTCTGAAACAATCCTCGCTGTAATTTTCCGCACAGATTCGGTTATCAAATGATTCCGCTGTTCATCGCATTTCTGTGGTCTAATTCAACAACGTATATATTATTTGCTTCAGCTTCTGCTTTATCAGTTTTTACCAAGAAATTTTATCCATGAAAGGAATTAACTTAAATGAGATAAATTAATTTATTATTGGTTATGACTTATCAATTTTATCTTTTCAGTGTTCACGGCTTTGTCGAACCTTGTCTGTAAGTCCAAATGGAAACTGTACATCAATTTGTGTAAGTAGCTGAGATATTTTTTCATTGCATATATTTTGAAAGATTTATGATTGAAAATATTTAGGTTTTCCTCTGACCTGTAAGGAGTATTGGTTTTTACTTTCAAATATTTTAAAATTTTCTTAGATTTTTCTTTAATTAATTTTTTGCCTCTAATTGACTCTGTGACCTTGTGATCTTTCACTTTAAAAGCTTTCAGTGTTCGCATTTTGGACTACTCCTAGTAACCGAAAGTAACTCTGACTCATAACGGCCTTAACCCAACACTATAGGCTTTACTCAATACGTATTACAGACTTACTTCTGACCTCTAGACGTATTACATCACGAGTCCCAATTATCGCTGTCACCACTTTAGGTTGTTGTTGTCGTTGTTCAAATATCGAAACGAAACAAAACAATTTGTTGATTCTTTAATTTTTGCCTATAATTTTGTCCTGAATTTGTTGCTTTTGCCCCCGCTGGCTTGCTTCCAGTGCCTCTTATGACTCCGTATTGGATTGGTCATAGAAATTGAGGAAATTAATGCGAAATCGAATTGGCAGAAAACGCAGCTTCGTTTTCGATCCGTTTTGAAGTCACGGCTTTCCGCAGTCTCTTTGTGGTCCACCGAGCCGTATACGCGTTGGGAATGCCCCAAAAAATCTACGAATTCGCTTGGCAACATATTCGAATACCAAATTAACGTGCAGTGTTCACAACCACGTGGTAAAACCAGCTACTCTTGCTTGACTTTCGTAGTTATCAAAGTGTAAATAAAGCAATTTTTGAATTAGGTTTTCCTCTATTTTTGCGTTCTATATTTTGGTGATTCTGATACTGCGGTCATAGTCAACTCGTTTAAAAGATCAGAAAATTCTAGCCGCGATATTTCTGTCCAAGCTAAGTGGATTTAGGGTCGAGGAAACATGAAAAGTAAACCACATATTCAAATTGCTTTTTGTCTTTTTTTAAAGCCTAGTCGCTTAATCTGATTGCGGAATTTCATTTAAGAAATACTTTTACTTTTGGTCGAAGTATGTATGAACAAAACAGTATTGCTTTGTGTTCTAATTTTTGACCGGAAAGACAATTCGTATAAGTTGCTTTGATAATGGTGGGGGGGGGGGGTTATTAGACCACTAGTAACTCTTGAGGTGCCGGGTCGGAAGCACATTGGTGTACAAAACAGAAGATAAGGTTGCAGGTTCGAAACATGATCAGGTTTCATTTACTCGCGCTCTATGAGGGGGTCGTTGGGGATGACTGTTTGCGGTTTTTCGACATTCTGCGAGCAGTTTTACGGTTTTTACCTTCAAAAAGTAAAGTACGGTTTTAAAATTACGATTTTGGTGCGGTTTTACGGTTTTAAGGAAAAACATCTACACTTCTACGGTTTTTGGCTAAAAAATTTGCCGTTTTACTGCTTTTTGTCCCCCCCCCTATGACCCCCCTCTATGATTATGGGTTCGATTCCATCCTAGATCAGGCTCGGGATGAAAAGTGAGAGTCGCTAGGTCTCTGTGCCTTTTTAGAGATATGGGACATTCGGATCTCCCCAACGTGGCCTACACTTTTTTTTATAAGAATATTGTTTATAAGAATATTCAGGCTCAGAATCATCCTATTTTTAAGAATATTGTAAGAATATGCTCAGCCTCAGCTCTCCCATATTTCTGTGTCATTTTTCAGCAGATGCCTGTTTTGCAATGTTAGAACGAAACTTCATGATTGTTAACAGCATTGTTTTTGTTATAATAGTTAAATATTTCTTTCGCTCGACCATATGAGATGATTTTTCTTTTAACTATGTTCCCCTAAAACCGCATATCAGATTTGAAAAGTAAGAATACTTTAAGAATATTTTCGGGCTCAAAACGAACATTTTTAAGAATATTGAGGCTGGACAAAATTCATAGTATTCTTATAAAAAAAAAGCGTGTAATCAATGATCAGTAGATAAGTGTTTTCGCCACACATGTTAAATTAATCAATTTTTTACTTTTTTGGTCGTTAATGCTTCTATATTTCATTAAAGATTCTATATTTATATAAAAAGAAAGAGGATTTCCGTACATGTTTAGGCCAGCATTGTAATCGTCTTAGTATGAAAAGAAAAATTTGTTGATCTCGTTTTTGGATTTTGGATTTAATTTTAGGGGATTTAGATAAGACTGGTTGTCATGGAGAGCAATAACTAGCGACCAGACCTCCACGTATGGAATTTGACCACGCTTTAATTAAGTTAAATTATTTGTATTAAGCAGGCCTAAAAAAAGACAAACGGTCAAACAATGTTAGTCTACGAATTTGAATTTGTTTGTCAAAATTTTTGATCGCTTGGGTTGAACACGTAGCAAGACTTTGCTGGTCAAACAATTCTTCCTCGGTACATAGTCAATGCTTGTTGCAAGCATGAAATGCTTTTTTTTTAGTTTTTAATGGCCAAACATTGCTTGTGAAGAAAATTTCACATTTTTGACCAACATTGTTTGAGCATGTTCAGCCTTATGAAGGAATCGTGACAAATAGGGTGAACATAAATGGCATTAGACGTTCTTTGTGCCCTAAAACAAGATCAGGCATGAAAAGATCTTACAAGATAGGAGTCCTGTCTTCAGACGTTTTATTAGACTAACCCTTTAAGTCTAAACCTTCTTTATCCGAAGCACAAAGTCATACCAGAAATGTGGTCGCGCTGCGGAGGAGACAGGGATAAAAGTGAATTGAGATGTCTAACTTTTCATTAGAATGTTGAATGGGGTTGTTGTCTGGCCCTGCATGAGTAATGTCTTAGCAGTCTTCAATGCCCAATAAACGGGGGGGGGAGGCGCTTATTTAATTGAAGATGAATTAAGATGATTGAACAAGAACAGTGGCGTTCCCAGGCTGAAAATACTGGGGTGGATAAAAGGTTTTTGGGGGTCTGGGGGCATAGGCCCCGGAAATATTTTTAGGGGCCACGCCCTCCCAACACTCGGAAAAGGTGGGCAACGCCCATTCTAAATCACCCTAACGTGAAATAGAAACAAGCAAAGATGAACTATTGACTACATTACTTGCAACAATTATCCCACTGATAGATACAGCTGTAACAACGATGACAAGTTTATGAAATCTACTGTAGGCAAAAATGAAAGACCATGTTTCTGCAAGAGGCTGCGAGGGGCTAGCGGAGCACCCTCCCCCCCGTGAATATTGTGACGGATTTCGACAAATTGGAAAATCAATGTCTGAGAGAACTGGGGTGGACATGTCCACCCCAGTCCACCCCGTGGTGATGCCACTGATACAAGAGGGAGAAGCAGTACAGTGATTTATGTTTCCCTGAAACCGAAATGGCGAACACAATTAATTGTTCCATTTTAATGTAGTATTGAGAGATTTTTATTGACCTCATAGATTAAAATTTGTTTCGAATCTTGCCAATATTTTTATCAGCATGATTTTTGTCTTTTTGCAGAGTTCAGAAGATTCACAGTCTTTATGTGAGAGCACTTGTTTATTTTTGAAGGAAAAAAGAAAGCTAGGTCAGTACATTTACACCTCAGCCCACGTTTTTCTTACCAGAAAATTTGACTAAATTAAGTAAAAAAATTAAAAAAACTCTACCTGAAACGTTTCACAGTCAATCAAAGTATACATTCGTTATCAATTTAGGTGTTTAGGAACAAAGACTGCGAGAAAATGTAGTTCCAACATTTCTTATTTAAACATGCAGAGAACACAAGGTCAGAAAGAGAGACGAGTGTTTCGTTTTATCAATCTACTGAAGTCTGAACTCTGAACGTAAAATAAGAAATGCTGGAACTACGAAACGCGGAGGTGGAGATTTTAGAGAACATTATCTCGCAGTCTTAATGTTCTTAAAATGGTGACCACGACGTGACCATCCGATGGCTTCTCTTCGACATAGAAGACAACAAGCACCACAGCCACAGCAAAGACACGCACAACCGTCTTCATACTAGATTTACCCTAAGTCTAAATCTTTCTTTATCCGAACACAAATTCATGCCCCAAAGGAGATAGCGCTGCGAAGGAGACAATGAGAAAAGCGAACTGAGGTTCTCAATCGAGAAAGACACTTCCTTTGTTTTACACACTCAGTCACCCAGTTTTATGAGTTTGGTATGCATTTGAGTACCACATGTTAGGAAAATTTGATTATATACACATTTTTTTTAAGGTATTTTAGGCATAAATTGGACCCAGTTGTAAGGTTATTTGCAAGAAAAACCAACCCATATGAGGGGCACAAGCCTGTCAGACTACATTAGAGAGTACCCCCGGGCTATTCTCCCCTTAAATTTTGATCTTAACTCTTTCTTATCTCATTATCCTCTCTAAAAATCTCTTCAACTTTTGGGACAAATAAAGCTTCTACACATTGGCGTAGACTGTCGAGCTCCCTGTGTCTTTCAAGAGTGTACTATTAACCCAATGCTTTTACAATGTGTGGTACTGTACTACTCCTCTGATCCTGTAACTTGTGGTGTGAAGAAAGCAAGTGTGGGCTCGATCGGATCAGATCAAATCAGATTCATTAATCCAGTAATCCAATTGAAAGTAGCTATTAAGTACGGTGGCCCATTAGTGCCATTACCGTGTTCCGAGTTCCGTGTTCCGTGTTCCGACTTTTTCGACTACTTCCGAGTTCCGACTTTTCTGACTAGTTCCGAGTTCCGACTTGAGCACTTGCATCCAGGGGTAACTAGATAGACCTTCTCATGGGTGGTTAGACACTGCAAGTATCCTTCAACAACCACAAATTCAGCTTAAACAGGAGCCCAAGTTTGACTTGGCCGCCATTTTGAAAGTTCTACAGCGAAGAGAGAACAGAGAAATAGAATGGGAAGGCAACCTCAAATGTCTTCCTACTG
Organism: Chrysaora quinquecirrha; assembly: GCA_014526335.1. Taxonomy (NCBI): domain Eukaryota; kingdom Metazoa; phylum Cnidaria; class Scyphozoa; order Semaeostomeae; family Pelagiidae; genus Chrysaora; species Chrysaora quinquecirrha. Next base: position 4,779,490 of record JACTAT010000010.1, read on the forward strand.
CGAATTTTCTCGTTATGCTCGTAACAAATCACTTGACTTGAAACAAAGGATTTGCCCTACCTCTGACGTCAGAGGTAGGGCAGAACTTTTTGAAAAACAGATGTGGAGACGGGGGGTGTTGTTTTGTACTCCGGCCTCATTTCTGCCCGAGTCGCCTCGTTATGGCTTAGCGCGAAGACGCCTCGCCTTTACGCCTTTGAAAATGAAAATATTCATCACTTGCCGAAAGAAAATTGTGGGGACAGGCCACAGCAGTGCATACGAACCATCGATGGCATCGTTCAAAGATTTTGAAAAGAGATGATTGACTTTATCATGAAAACAAGGTTCTGAAAACGTGACTTCTGTAACTTATTCTGAAACTTCATTAATGCATATCATGGATAGATAGCATGGTGGTTCAACAGAAATGTTCAGTATAAATATTGTATAATATCTTTAATATGACAGCTCTATCTATTAAAGTAGGGTACTATATGAACAATAAGATTTAAAATAACCTAATAACATTGTGATTTAACTAAAAAACTAGAGAAAGAAGTCATCACCTCCTTCATATTTTTGCAATGTATTTTGGAAATGAATATGCCCAAAAAAACAGTTGTCTCCTAGGTAAATAGGATTTTCTCCATGCAAACTTGAGCCATATAGCAAAATTATCAAAACCCACATCACCTCATATAATTAGACAAGGTATGCAGCATTTTGGGTTACACTCACTTGTAAGTTCCTTGAGACACCATCAGTTAGGATTGGACTAGACATAACAAAAGGTGACTGCTTAGGAAATGTCAGTGAAATATCAAAGTAGTATCTCAAAAGCTCCATGCCTGAAGTCACTCTTGAAAACTCCTCAAATTACCAGAAACAAATTTTCTCATTGGGGAAATTGTCATTCAATGTCCTGCCATTTTCTTAATTCATTGCTGCAACTAACAGCAATTTTGAAATTTTGTTTATTAATTTGTGAATACAATTTAGAATGTAATTACTTCCATTGTACATTTTTATTAATTTTAATACTTTATTGTAACCTATTATATCTAGATGATTGACATTCAAATAAAATATAAAAAATAACATCAACAAATGTTCATTCTGGCTGGTGAGATCTTGTAAATAATTTAACTTGTGACCATGTCCATACAATCTTGTTTCATAGGTATTTCAATTTCGTCGTACTTCCAACAATCTGACCAGCCTCCCTGTCTACTCATTCTGGTTGATATTGCAGTTTTAAAGTTTAGAGTCAAACTTTAATAGGCCTTCCAATCCGAATATATCCAATATATTGATCTAGGCCAGCAATCTTCTTTCAATACAGGTGATCACAAACACGTTTCTTTCAGCAAATAAAACAATGATCTTGGCTTGGTCTGAGTGACTTTCAGTAAAAATACAATCCTAGTGCTTTCTCACCGTGCATTTTCTGACGCGTTATGTTCGGCTTATTCGTCTGCACACAAAAAGTGAAGGGATGAATGAACGGATATCTTGTTCTCACAAAGACTCAATAAACATGGCCCAATCTTTGTTGCGATAACAAAATCGAGGTTCTTCTTTGTCAGATCTACTTCATCCAATAATACATACATTACTCTTCTTTTTCAGATCCAATAATACATTACGCAGAGGATGAGCAAGATAGACTCTGCACTCCACCATTTCATTTGGCTTCATCCACGGCTTTCCTTTCAACTGTCCGCCATTTTCAGTTTCTTTCTGTCATTGCGTCTCCCCGTCTCCTATCTTTCACGCTGTTCCTTTTATCCCTGTACCTCATAAGCCCTTGTTACGAGCATAGTGAGAAAAGTCGCTGTATGAATGTATAGGGGGTTGCCATCCCATCTGTTTTTAAACTGTTAAGGTCTTCAATGTCTCCTCCGCAAAGCAAAGAAATTTTCCTCCGCATACACATACGGTGTCTAACCACCCATGATATCCTTCACAAATTTATACTTTGTATACTTGTACATACCTTACACGCTTTGGCATGGGCAGCGTCTTCAACTTCCTCTGCCCCATCTTCGCCATTCGATTGCGACGAGGATGACGACGCACATAGCGATGCCGCCATCTTGTCTTGATGTCACGATGATTCCTGATGTCACGTGCGGCGAGCCCTGTAGTGCCTCCCCGAACATAAGCACACTCGGAAGTAGTCGAAAAAGTCGGAACTCGGAAGTAGTCGAAAAAGTCGGAACTCGGAAGTAGTCGAAAAAGTCGGAACTCGGAAGTAGTCGAAAAAGTCGGAACTCGGAACTCGTCAGAAAATGAAAAAATTCCAGGGGGCAACCACGCTACTATAATTTGTAAGTACTGTATATGGAGACAATGAAGGAAGGTGCAGGAGGTCTATCTAGTTACCCCCTGGATGCAAGTGCTCAAGTCGGAACTCGGAACTAGTCAGAAAAGTCGGAACTCGGAAGCAGTCGAAAAAGTCGGAACACGGAACACGGAACTCGGAACACGGTAATGGCACTAATGGGCCACCGTAATTAAGGCAGTACAGAAATTCCTAACTTTATTCGCGGTTTTCAGCATCAAATGGCAACTGTTCGCTAATTAAAGTCTTTGAAAAGAACGTTATATTCTTACATTGATTATCCTTGATCAAATTCACTAAAGAGATAAGAAGATTTATTTAATTTGAAAAGTCGATTACTTTGAATCTTGTAGTATCCGTGTGCAAAGACACTGCCTCTTTGTGCTTTGTAATTGTATCAGATCGAATCTTATCCCCTGTCAGCTTTTGTGAGTTTGATACAGAAATACAGGCCTTTGTGCCTTGTTTTTGACTAGTAGCTATGCTCCCACGAATGGGGGCAGATCTGACCCCGCCCTTGTTTTGCTCTTCGGCTTAGAGCCCCTTCACACGAGAAGTTTCAAAACGCTTTCAAACTTGCGGCCCTTCGAGTTCAGCTCGGTACGGTGAATTTTCTGTCTGTTGACCTGAAAAAATTCCTCCTCGTTTGGTCTTCCTATTGTTTTCCCGCTGTATCATACAAGCTGATTTTTGTTTTAAATACAGTGCCAATTCGGTTTCTTTTCTGACTGGTGCATGTTGAGCCTGAGTTCCGCCGTTTGTACTCTGAGGTGTGTCAGACGCCCAGTTCCATGGCAGGCTAGAGTCCTGAGTAACTACAGCCTCTCCATGCGTGCAATAGTCTTCAAAATGACAGAAATTGTAGTCTAACCCGCTGTCTGAACATTGAAAGTGCTGTGGCGTCGTGGTATAATCCAGCTGTCTCGTGGTGTAAGGAGCTCAGTGTAGTCAGAGTTCGAGCCCAGCCACGGTAGCGTCACAGCCAGGGTCGAGGTCTCGGTTAGTTAACTTACTGCTGAGATCCTAGCGACTGGTACTAAACACCATTTCACCTTCACCTTTCACCTTCAGAGGCCCGAAAAGGGCGTGGGGAAAAGACGCGCATTAATTTCAGGGAATACCTTAACTGCCGGCCAAATTTGAGTACTCCAAGTTCCTTAGCAATTCCGTAACTTTTTACTTTGTGTTTCTTTAACATAAACCTAGGGGTAAGGAATAATACAATATATACTATACGTGGCTTCAGTATAGCTGCTGTAAACCCCATGTGTGCTGTCCATCGCGAGTTGTATTTGAACTACATGAATGCAAAACGGATGCATTCAAAGCATCCACATTCCTTAGCCGTCTCCGATCCAGCACTAGAAATTCCTTAAGTTTTTGCCTGTGCGAGTAATACCTAAGGGCCTTCCTTATAAAAGAAATGCGTGTATCTTGGTCATTTGCTCTCTGCCACTGCTTCCGGTTTCCCTTTTCTTAATCTCCTCCTTCTTCTTCTTTTTACTCCGTATACTTATTCTCCACTTTTGTTTTCTTCTTTTGACTTCCTTTCTTGTTCTTGTTCTTCTATTTATGTTTACTCTTTGTTTTCTTCTTCTTTTTCGTACTATGGTTCTCTGATTCTTTTTACTCTTCATCTTCTTCCTCTTCTTTTTTCTTATTCTTTTGCTGCTTCCACTTATTGTTTTTTTTTCCTTTCTTTCTTTAAAGTTGGTAGCACTATAGCTTAAATTTAACAAACTTTTAGCTAATTCAAACCAACTTTTGCTCTTCTTGTTCCTATTTTACTTCTACTGCTTCAACTTCTTCTTCCTATTCATCTTCTACTTATTCTCCTTCCACTTCTGCTTCATCTTCCGCTTATACTACTTCTCTTTCTTCTTTTTCTTCTTCTTTTGCTTCTTCTTTTACTGCTTTTTATTTTTCTGCTTTTTCTTCTCGTCCTTCTTCTACTTCTTCTTCTTCTTCTTCTTCTTCTTCTTCTTCTTCTTCTTCTTCTTCTTTTCTTCTCTTTTTTATACTTTTCTAACTCTTCACACCACCCAACAACACCGGCCCAAGCCTCTTCGAAAAGGTCTATTCTCTTCTTACGCAATTCCTAGTTGCTCTACACCAAGTTTTTAGTTAAATATTGTAAACAACAATCTTTTCCGTTAGACAAGCGACCTTCGTACGACAATTCCTAATCTGAATCCGGGAGATTGGTATCAATTCCGAATCATTGCACATTCTAAGGATGGAGCTAATGGCTTCTCACAGCATTCCTCTTCTGTTGTCATGAGCTCAGAGATCCGACGGCCCAGCCGGCCAAGGAACTTCACGGCTGTTGAGACTTGGGTTGAAGATGGTCAGGTTTTTGTGAATCTTACATGGAGATCACCGTTAATGCATGGTAAGCTTGGTTTTAGTGAATTTCTTCTAACACGGAGACAATTCGAAAGCTACGAGCGTTTGTAGGGTACCGCATGCGCACTTGTCCCACAAAGTTAGTTCCTACAATTGCAACTGAATTCACCTGCTCCTTCATCTTGAAGAAATTCTGTGAGTATAAAGACGGAGTCATCACATAATTGATTCAGTGTGTGAGTCGGAAGCTGGCGGCATATCCAATCGTAAGCAAATGGTCTGGGGGCCGTATAGTCCCACCCCCTTGGCTGGCCGAAGATTCACGGGAGAATATCGATTTCCTGTAACGGGAACCACGGTAAGATGCGACGCCTCAGCCACATTGTCTCGGCATTGTGGATGCAAGTGGGGAGCATTCATCTCCAGCACTGAGCAATGTGATTTGCTTGTCACGCCATTTTGATTTACAAATAGACTCAATACATACACGAAATGCATGACAGCAACAGCAACAACAGTGCCGCAAACAAACAAATTTACAAAATTCCAATTTGTACAAGAATATGCAACGCAGGCATGCTCCGCAGCAACAAGTTACAGGCGCTTCGGCGCAGCTCCGCAGCAATTGGCCTAGATTGGTTGTTGAATTAATTTGCAGACCTTCCAATCGATCGATACCGACTGATCTACTCACAGTACGTAGAGGGCTCTGGCCAGCATTATGATGCTGTACATGAGCGAAGGCAAAAGTACATGGAGACAGAAAATACGCGGTTATCACGAGTTTGCAGCCTGGTTTAGTATACGTTGTTAAAATTCAGGCCATATTGACATTGAGAAGAAAAAGAATAAGAGGGCGATGGAAGAGAATTTACCTAAAGACGCCATCTTTAAAGAAATTAACTGCTGTAAATACTTCAGGTAAGCATCTTAAATTTTGTTCTGTTAGCTGGCAGAAGCTGGGTTAGGCCACGTCAGAAGCTGAGCGAGGGTCGGGGTTCAAGCCCAGGTTACAATAGCGTCACAGACAGGGTCAAGGTCTCGATTAGTTAACCTACTACTGAGATCCTAGACCATTTCACCTTCACTAATTACCTGTTTTCCCTGCCTACATCCACCCCATCCCCATCAATATTTAGGTTGGCTGATTCCAATCTTTTTAATGCGCCGACTCTAAGGATAAGCCTGGTTCACTTTTGCCGTATGATTAACAAAAATCGGCCATTCAGCAACTCAGTTTTGTGATTTTAGTATGCATTTGTATACCAAATGTTAAGGTAATTTGATTCGTTTCCCACTTTTAAGGTATTTTAGGCATTAATCGGACCCAGTTGTAGGGAATTTGTGAAGAAAAACCCACCCATATGAGGGGCGCATACCTCTCAGCCTATATGAGGGAGTACCCCCTGGGCACAGAATACTTTCTGAAAAAATATATACATATTGGAAATTTATGACGCCAACTCACTTTTCTTTCTTACAAAACCACTTAATCCTTTCTATGCTGTTATTTATCTTAATTCATTTGTTTTTAAGCTGTGACTACTATACAGCCTACACCTACTGCTGCTCCTACGGTAAAACTAGTGACATTAAAGCTAGTCACCGTAAAAGCTGATATTAGATTCTATTGTGGAGTAATCGAAAGAAATTCTAATGGATATATTTGGGCAACCCTGCATTGGAAAGTGCCAGGTAAAGCTTTTTGATTCTTTTCTAGTAAAGCAGTGGCAATTTTTCAGCTGTTCTAGCGGCTTGACACACCTAAAAATGTCCTGAGAAGTCCTGAGGTGGCTACACGCTGCCACAAAAATGCTGTGACAGAGCGTATTCAACAATCATCTTGTGCGATAGGAAGAATGGGTTCTAGAAATTTTCAGGAAAACGGGCGAAACCAATGCTATGCGTAGACTTGTTTAATTCCTCCAATTCTTTCGGAAACAGTTCTAATTCTAGCGACTACAACAACATAATTACTGTTTCCTCAGAGTTAAGCGAGGTGGTGGGGGTGGAGGAGCGTAGATTACGACGAATGTAATAAGTCTATGCAATGCGTTTCGTCGCCAATGCAAAAATCGGTCCCACCATGTGACATTATTGGTGACAAGCCGAAAAATGTCGCGAAAAGTTCAACCAAATAAACTGCGACCGCGTGTCGGGCGTGTTTCCTCGGGTAGCAGGACATTTTGTTCGAAAATCTTTCCCTAGCTAGACGAGAGACTTTAAATACTTACGTGCCCTGATGAAAATCTGTTTGACCAGCACTTTGAAAAGTTCCTGTTCACAATTCATGTTCAGTTTGAATGTTAATAACAAACCGCGTGGCGCAAATTTAAAGCCGCCAAATTCTAACGCACGAGCTAATCCGCTTCACCATAGCAATACGTTGTATAGAAATTACTTTGCATCACATAGCTTCAACCTAACATAGATAATACACGCGCAAAAGCTTTGCTAGCTCTGATATGCAATGCAAGAGGAGCATTACAATGTAAAGAAGCCCCTGTCACTTATTAAACCCGAATAAATCACATTTAGTCGTGCCAGACATTCTCACTACAGTCTCTCCCCGTTGCTTCATGCATATTGAATCAGATTCTATTATTATTTTCAAGGCAAAGTACAAGGAGTACAAATTAGTTATAGGCCTCTGCAATGTAAAAATGGGGAACATATTTTGTCTGTTACAAAGAAGACCGTTGTCACTTCGGGCAAAAAAGAAATCACACTGACGGATTTATATCCGTTTTGCTTATACACCGCGAAGGTAAAATAATATTTTAAATTTCAATGTCTCTGCACGCTTTTTTGTAATGAGCACTTTTATAAGGATAAGGAACTCGAGGCTGCAAATTCTCAAACAAAATGTGCTTTAGGGGCCCCATTTGGTGGGTCAGAATATCCCATTTTCCCTACCATTTGTCAAGCATTTCCCTTATCTCCTGTATGCTGTCGCCCTTTTATCCTAGAATTTTACAAACAATATCCCTTACACCCTTTATTTTGTCCCGAATTATCCCTTATCCCTTTGATTTTTTTGGAAAATCCTATGTCCCTAACACCCTAATGGGGCCCCACTGTAAGGAATTATCTAGGTAGACTTACTACATGAGTCGTAGTTATCGCTATTGAATTGAATTGATGGACGCTCAAACTAACTGACTGTACTGTAGCGAACAACAACAACATCAATTCAATTCAATGTGAGCGAAAGTTAGGGACTTGGGAAGCAACTCTACTATCGAGGTAGAGTTGGCCAAAGTCCCTAACTTTCGCTCACATTGAATTGAATTGATGTTGTTGTTGTTCGCTTCAGTCAGTTAGTTTGAGCGTCCAGCCATTCAATTCAATAGCGATAACTACGACTCGGGTAATAAGTCTACTATCGAGGCTCAGAGAAAAAATAATTCGGAAGAGTAGCTTTTGCAAGAACAACACGGCTTTTGCAACTAACTAACAAATGTTTTAATATATTTCTCATAGTGCCTCGCATAAAGACTCTTTATATATCGAAAGTTAGAAAACGAAGCAAGTTTAAATGAATTCGCTGTAAAAATAATGAATTAATATTCAAACATATCTCGCAAGAAAGAACAGTAGTACGACTTATTACTTTCCTCCCACTCTTTCGGAAACAGCTTCTAACAACAACTACAACATACAGCTGTTTCCTCATAGTGTTTGGAGTTTGGTGGTGGAGTGTGGAGGAGCGTAGACTACGACGAATGTAATAAGTTTAGAACAGTAGTAAGGAACTTTCAGTCTATTTTTGTTAAGGAACTCCAACCTCAACTCAGACCAAAGGTTTCTTATAAAAAATATGTAGTATCAGATGAAACATCATTTAATTTACTACGCTAGATTTGCAACAAATATCATTATTGTCATTCTTACCATTTATATTTATTTATTTTCATTTATTTCAGATGATACCCTATTCAAATGGGAAAGCTAAGAAAGAAAAAATAATTTCATTCTCTACAGCAATCAATTGTAAGTTAGATGTTTTCCCAAATTGTCTTATTTACAGTACTCTAAATAAATTGTCTACTTGCTACTTTTATACTTCTTATGTAGGGGCAGCGCTAGCCTCAACATAGTGGGATGGATATGTGAGGGAAGTGAGCAAACATTGGGGGTCTGGAAATTTTTAGAACCACGCCCTACAGATTGTCGAATAGCAACTCTTTTCTTACAAGAATTACGGTTTTTCTTTCAATTCATTGTTGTGTTTCTAATGTTTTATTGCCCACACCATTTTCTCAATCGATTTGGAGGAACTAGGAAATTGATTCTTGAGAAAAGTTGGGTGTACCTGCCCCCACTCCACCCAGTGATGCCGGAGCTGCCCCTTGTCGCAAGAAGTTTGTTCTGCAATAACTCTATAATTACATTTTTGTAGTCCTTCCTTATCTTTATTCTTATACATTCCGTTCCTCTTTCAACTGCATCTACATTCGACCCTGCTATCAACTTGCTTACTGTGGCCTGTACCAGGGCTCCAACAGGTTGACGGTTAAGATTCGGAAAAACGCGTTTGAGGCCTTGGGACGTGAGGAGGTCAACTTACAGTATCTTCGAGAGAGAGAATAAATAAAATTCGCTCATGCTGGGAAAGGTCTCTTACGCCCGGGGGGGGGGGGGGTAACTTCCACTGGATGTGCCATTTTTTGAGGTACCTTTTTAAGATTGGAAAATAAATTTTGGGGTATCAAATTTGCCAAAATTACACACTTGGGGGTATAATTTTTGTTAAGATGATCAATTTTGATAAAGTCGCAGTAACTGCAAAATAAATTTCAGCTGTTTTATTCTAAAAAAGACTTTCTATGTGTTATATTAATATTTTTTGTGAACATTGGGGTATACTTATAAGAATTTTCATAAATTTTGGGGTCACATTCTTATTAGGAAAATGGCACACCCCCGTCGCTGATTTATTAAAGTTACCCCCGGGCTCTTACGCCCCCTGTGTCTTCTAAGTCCCCTCTCTATTAAGCCCCCTCTTCCGAGAGAAAATTCGAAACAAGCCTCTTATCTCTATTCCAAAGCCCCCCCCCCCCCTCGTGTTAACCACAGAAGTACATCAGCAAGCGTAGGAAATGAAATGCAAAATTTAGTGATAATTTGTTTGGTACCAGAGACTTGCATCTTCTAGCTTCTAGTAACTACTAATAACTACAAATTTCAGTTCGGTAAATTTCAGATCTAGTTCGTTTTTCAATGTTTGTAGCATCCTTCTCAACTGGGAGAACGCAGAATATGTCCCATTTTTATCAAGTCCCCCGTTCTATAATTAGCCCCTTTCTAATAACACCCCCGTTCAAACGATCCAAAATTGAATAGGTCCCACCGAGGCTTTATGAGCTTGCATGGTACTTATATCTTTTTATGATAACTATAGCTTGACTATGTTATCCCAGATCATTCTTTATTCTTTTACAGCCTCAAAGCCAACGCAACCTTCCGTGCTATTAAACAGCCACAACTTCAAGGTACCCTCTTCTGCAACCGCAATTAGACTCTATTCTTCTTACTCTATATTTTTAATAGCAATTTTCAATTTAGTGTATTTAGTTTTATGACAAGGCAATTTATAGACTATTTTTACATTCTTACGCTACGCTTTGCTCGGCAAGCGAGGATTTATTGGGGTTAATCTAAATTGATCAATTCCTTACGGCTACCCAAGTAAATAGTGATGCAATATGTACTTCAAATTTTGCTGTTCTTGTCGCGTCGAGTTTTGTCGTATTATGTTGTGTCATTCATATGTCTTGTCGTATACTGCCTTGTATTGTCTTGTCCAGTCTTTCCTTGTCTCGTCTAGTCTTGTCTTGGCTTGGTTGGCTTGTCTGTCAATTCTCGTCCTTTCTTGTTTTGTCTTGTTTCGTCTTGTCTTGTCTTGTCCTGTCCTGTCCTGTCCTGTCCTGTCCTGTCTAGCCTTGCCTTGTCTTTTCTTGTCTTGTATTGCCTTGTATTTGTTTGCCCTGTCTCATCTTCTCTCACTTTTTTGCCTTTTATTATATTGTCTCATCATGGCTTGTTATGTCCTGTCTTGTCTTGTCCAGGCCTTGTCGTATCTGGTCTTGTCTTGGCTAGTCTTGTCTCGTCGTGGCTGGTAATGGAGTATCTTTGCCTTGAGTTGGTTTCTCTTGGCTTGTATTGGCTTCACTATAGGCTTTGCTTGGCCTGACTTTTTTGGCATGGCTTGGCCTTGCTTGTTCTGTCTTGTTTTGTCCTATACGATCCTATCTTGTCGTTTCGTCTACTGCTAGTCTCGTCTAATTTCGTCTCGTCTTCACTTGTCCCTGTCTCATCTTGTCTTGTATTGTTTCTCTCCCCTTATCGTCTGCTGTTTGATGTCCTATCTTGTAATTCGTTAGTCAATTAAATTTTTTGTTAGCAACGAAGCCTACACTCTTTTTTTATTATAAGAAACTAAGATTTTTGTTCAGTACTCAAAGTTTCTTAGTTTTTGGACAAATTTGGTACTGAAAGTTTCTTAGCAGTTTCTTACAATCAAAATTTTTCGTGGCAAAACAGGTAATTGACACTAAAATTTTACAAATAGAAGAAGAAATACAATTCACGTTTACATCAGCTGTTTATTCTGCAAAGATAGACACTTATGGTGCAACAGAAGTTTGTTTTTCGATGATTTATTTCTAATTCTAAAGACTGTTGAGACCTGCGAGTTTCTTATCATTTTTGGTCGAGTACTGAAAGTTTCTTAACCAATATTGATCTCAGTACTGAGTTTCTTATAAATGGGTTTCTTATAAAAAAAATGAGTGTATAGGCCTACAGTTATTTCAATTCGGACTACATTTTGAACCAATCATTAACCTTACTTCATAATCGTTTGTTTAAACCCCATTTAACTGAGCTTGCCGAGCAAGAAACGAAAAATCAAAAGTTGGAAATCAAGTAAATATTTGAATATTACTACAGTAACCCTTTGACCAACTCCGGTTTTCATTGCGTTTTATAAACAACAATATTATGTTGTGTTTGGTTATTTAAAAGAGCCGTTTCAGTTTTGGTTTAAAATTCGTCACCAAGTGACTTTTAATTTTGTCAATTTTAAGTAAGATTTATTAAATAACAACGTTTAGTTTATTAGGCTGTATGTATATTTAATGCTGTCACGAGTTGTTGGTACTAAGAACGGTTTTGTTGGTTTTCGTTTAAAGTAAGCTTTGAGATTCTTCGTTCTTTCCCCCGTGGAAAGCTACTGAGGCCAGTTGAAACCTCTGTTGAAACTAACTCAGAATGATAGCTTTCTGGGGTGATGTTCTTTGGTCCTCTTGCTTCGTGAATATTATTGAAAAAAACTACTAAATTTGGGTCGCTTGTGTGAGATATGAACGACTCAAACATCACAACAAACTGAAAGCATTTTCGCAGTTTTAACCCAAAATCAACAAAACTAATTTTATTTATTTAACCTAACTCAACTTTATTTAAATTTTAAAAACATCGCTTAATTTTTCTTGTTCAATAAGTGTTAGTCTGTCTGGCTTTCTGCAAAATATTGTTTGTCAAACATTTTCACTGGACCCCTGTGTTTTGGCGGAAAATTTTAAAATTGCGATTACAATGCTCAGGGAAGGGAAAATGTTTTCAGAAGGAAATTTTTTTGCTGTCTTTTACTGTTAAAATTTGTTCGGAAGTGAAGTCAACATCAAATGTTTGACAAATAATGTTTGATCGTTTGGCTAGGGCCTAAGACGTCACGTTAGAAGGGTGAATTCAATTTTGTGTTGTGAACAAATTCCACGTGACCCTTTACAATGGTGTTTACAGCGTTTTAACCCAAAACCATACTGGAACTTCCCTGTTTTAGGGAATAGGGCTGTGGTAACCCTGGGCGTTTGATTTCTTTATTCTCCGGGCTGGGAAAGTGATCCAATCACAGCTGAGAAATATAATCACGTGCCAGTTATTTTTGCGGGAAAATGATTGCAAGTGTCGCAAGCATAGAAATGGTCGCAAGTATCGCCATAACTTCGGATTTTACCCATTTAAAATAGTCCCTATCCTTAAGATCCCGTTCCGTTTTTTCTGCTGTATTGCCGTGCCAAAACATCTATCTTGAGTGGTAGACCGCGAGAGCAGTGCTCTCCTTTGGTGTAATGTACAGGCAGAGTAATGATTTTGTATTTTAGAATCTGTTGTTTTGTTTGTTAATGTTAGGAGATCCACCTATAGCTTTTAACAACAGTTTTTTGATTCCAGTTACGTAAAGCGAGCAATATTCATAAAGTTCGATAAGTCTTGTCCCCTTAACCCCACCTCCCAATACGCAGTTTAATTTTTTGAATCGGATATTCAGGAAGTTTACGAAGCAGCATGTTGATGCACGCCCCTCTTTAGTAACTTAAAAGTTGGACACTGGCTAGAAAAAGCATTTTACAAGCACAAAACCCTCACTGCATGAGGTCATGCACCCTGGACTCTCTAGATCTATCCAAATCTCCCATACCAACTGCTTCAAAATTTTAGCATTTTTCTGATAGATGCCGATACCACACTAAATACCCGTGCTCCTTGTAGTTATCGCTTTTGATTTTGAAGCCGTTTATAACTCATTCCTTGAAAGAGCTTCAAACATAAGTATCATAGATAGCTTACACTCATTTGTTGTATAAGGCCCCGGCTAAACGATAAAAAATTGTTTTGACCGTTTGGCCACGTCCAAAAAAATTGCCCTTTCAAATTTTTGTTGTTTGTCTCAAGCAGTCAAACGTTTGCTGTAAAGCAAATTAAAAATGCTGGGCCAACAATTTTTGATCGTTTGGCTAGTGCCTAAGACATTCATAAGAAACTAAAGAAGCCCTTTTCCTTAAAGTCAAGAAAACTAGAATTGACTAAATGCTCAACTAAAATCTAAGGCCCCGGCAAAACGATCAAACTTTGTTTGTCAAACACTTGCTGTTTGCTTAGCAAGCAATGTTTGAACGTTTGGTCACGTCACAAAACATTGCATAAACAACATAAGGCCCTGGCCAAACGATCAAACATTGTTTGTCAAACATCTGAAATTTGTTTATCAAGCAATGTTTGAACGTTTGGCCACGTTGGAAACATTGCTTGACAAGCAGAATTCGTTGCGCTATGTTTTTGAAAAAGCTCAAAGTGTTTTGACGAGTATAATGTTTTGTGACGTGGCAAAACGATAAGACAATCTGTTTAACAAGCAAATTTTAGATTTTTTACAAGCAATGTTTGATCTTTTTGCCAGGGCCCAAGAAATTATCCAAAGTACCATTTTTTCACGCTCTAAAACTGCTGTTACTATCGCACGAAAATGTGGAAAATATTTGCTATTTATTTTGTATCAAGTTGAGAACCATGTAGCTATCAATTTAAAAAGTTGAAATCAATATGAAAATATTATTGAAAAGTAAGAGTTTTTCTTGCCTATTCTGCTTGAAACTGCTCGTGCTCTCGCTGTATCAATCTAGCTATAAGTTTTCCCCTTGCGCGAAAAAACAGCTCATTTATTTCCGTTTTTTGTGCTCAGAACGTTCTGACCCCCCTCCCTCTGAGGCTCATTCAGATGCTGGCACCCAGGGTGCCAGTATACTACTTTCTTTGCGAAGGAGGAGAAAGCACGGCGGAAAGCGGAAAGGATAGGGATGGGTGGTTAGTGTTCTGGGGGTGTTCTGGTTCTTGGCAAGGAGGATTGGAATAGTATCCCATAATGCATAGCGTACCATTCATATTATCAACTGAGCCGCGTTGTTTTGATCAGTCAAATTCCGATCATCCCATGTTTAGAATGGCGCGAGATCCGAAGAATCGTTCAGTTGGCCTAAAGAAAGTAGTTGAAGTTTTGCATTAGGCTGTTCCTCTTATGAAAAGTATTGACAAAGCCTTCAAATTTTCTGAATTTGTGAGAGAAGAAAATTTCACTGATAAAGAATAAAATATCAACATTTTTCTGGCAACTCAAGCCTTTTTAAGTGTTATTTGTACAAAAATTTGTAAAGTCCTCTTTCCGCCCATTCGATAATGAGTAGTAAATTTTGACAAATATTTTTCAACCTTCATGACTTAGGCCCAAAGTGAAGGCAAATGAAAACAGCCAACAAAATATTGTAAACTGCTGTTAATAAACAAAATTTGTGATAAACCCATGTTAAATTTCCATTTTAACATAATTCACTTCAGTTAACGTAATTTTATCGAAAAACTTTGTCTTTTTAACTGCAATCTTCAAAGCCAGCAATCAAACGAACCAAAAATTCTCCGCCATCTGCAAAGCTGTAAATAAAGGCACTCAAAATCATCGCGGGGGGCTTTTCCAATCCTCCTTGGGTTCTTGGCGAAGATTGATAACTTGAATAAGTCACGTGCTCTGCTTTCTGTAAAAAGGTGGCAGGGATTCGCGCATGGTCCTAATTTGTGAAGGACATATGCTTGATTACGCATGGCGGATTGGTGGTTGCTGATTTGGAAGGTATGCTTTGCTGTTTTTCTCCAGCACTTTGCTGGCCATTTAAAGTTCCTTTTAGTTTTAGCATTAGAGATGATATTGCTCTCTTTGCTAGAATTGAGTCTTGGCTCAAAATCTGCAAATAGGAGCCTCTGAACAATGCGCATATAATAAAGTCGTAAAGAGTAGGTAGATAGGCTATAGGCCTAAAAAACAGGACAGGGGGCAGTCAGGCAGGCAGTCTTCCAAAAAAGGAAACTGCTTCTCGATCGAGTAACCGCTTCCCAATTGGGACCTTTTCCCAGACTGGGCACGGCACAGGCAAACTATATGCAGAATATTCGCTTTGATTATTAAAAACATTTCACTGTTGCTCAAATTCCAAGATAATGTATATGAACATTTAGAAAAGGGGTAGCGCTATTGCTGAAAAGGATTATTTTTCTAACTAAACAGAAAGACTGAAGGGGTGGGGCAGGGGGCAGTGCTTATTTCTCATCAAATTGATAAATTAATTCCCTCAATAATTGCAATAAAATCTATTCAACACAAAGGGGCAAAATTTTGTGCTTGATAGCAACTACAAGCACCAGAAACTTGTGTAATAAAGTTTTGGAAGTTGCCTGCTCCCTGGTCCCGATATTACATGTGGGTTACTTACATAGTAACTGAACAACAGTCAAAACAATCTAGAGTTTTTGGCCTTTGTCAGTTTTAATGTTCTGAATGTTTCTGAAATATTTGCAAATATTGGTCTAGAAATAGCAAGCCCACAGGAGGAGGCTGCCTCTAACACACTGTTACTTCATGCTAGCCTTATAAATTCTGTGAATTCATTTTTTCTAGACTTTTTGGATTTGTGAATGAAATCTGTTAGAAAGAATGGAGTCACATCTGGCAACAGATGATGAAAATCATAATAAAGAGCAAAGCCTTATTAAAAGTATTCTCACAAAACTTCCAAGACCAAGAAAAATGGTACGAGAATGGGGAAAACATGCTGACAAGGGGCATGGAGTTGAAGGCATCAGAGATCCATGGTATTTTCATCGACCGTTATTCAACCAATTGTGGCAGAATCTCTATCTCGGAGTTGGTGATGAAGGTATGTATTCAGTGATTATTAACTTCTGGGGTTTCTGTTGATTGAATAAATGGTTGATTGATTGATTGACTGATTGACCCATTGATTGGGTAAATGATTGATCAGATGATGAAGTTATGCAGTGATTATTAAATGGTTGATTGATTGAATGGCTGATTGATTAAATAATTCATTGATTGGTGGTCTCTGTGAAATAGTGAAATAGTGGTCTTTTAGGTGCAGTGGTTAGCGTGCTGGACTCACAACAAAAAAGTTTTGGGTTCGAGCCATGGTCTTTCCACATGTGTTACAGAGATAACAACCTTGGGCAAGTTGTTAACACAAATGTGCCTCTCTCCACCCAGGTGAATAAATGGGTACCTGGTCGATAGTTATGAGGACTTGCCTATTCACTACCTCAAGTTGAATGCTTTTATTTGCCAGGTCCAAAGAGCATTGAAATGATGAAAGTTCCAAAGCAACATCTTTACTACCTTAGTATGTTACTACATGAAGCTTTATTGAAGGAAGATTATATTCAAGCTGGATACTTAATGCTTGCGATATTAAGGAGTCCGCAGCATGTTCCAGAACAAATATGGAAGGTTGGTAATGCTAGATTTTCTTTAAGATCTACTGAATTTCAGGATTGGAAAGAGTGGAATTATATTTGGACATATTGAAAGCTTTTCTCATCTGACATTCCTCGGAGTATATATGTCAGAAACCAACCAAAACATTTGACTAAGAGCAGATAAACAAACTACTCAAGACGCTTTTATAGCATCCTTCGCAGAAGGCTTCGGACAGTGTATATTAGACTTGCTATCCAAGACCCTGACTTTCTCCCACATTGAATTAAATTGAATTGATATTTTGTTGTTGTTCATTTAGTAGTGTGATTGTCCAGCAATTCAATTTAACAGCAATAGCTGCAACTCGTAATAAGTCTGCATGGATGTTTTGCCATATCAAAGTTGGCCATTTGCCGTAAACATTACTAATTGAAGCATTACTCTTGAGAAATTTTGGATTACTGAGAATTTTGAAGTTTAATAAGAAGGTGAAATGGTGTATTTAGCACTAGTCCCTAGGTTCTCAGTAGCAGGCTAACTAAGTGATGCTTCCGTAGCTGGAGTCTCAAACTCACTGAGTTTCTGACATCATGAGCCCGCTGGATTATGCCACAACGTCACAGCACCTGCAATTTTGAAAGCCATAGTTGCCCCTATGAGTAATTTTCTCCTTCTAATATCAAATGAACCAACCATTGTTGCCCCTAACGTATCTTGCAAAACCCTTCCATTTTAGGGTGGTTTGGAAGTCTTAAAACAATGCTCTCCACGTATGATGACCAAAACACTGCAATACCAGAACCTCATGTCAGATCTTTGCCCTCAGTACAGCAGTCAAATGGCTTTAGACATGACTTTTCACATATTAAAAACGAACAATGACATTCTCGAGGCATATCAATACCTTACTAGACGGCATACAAGTTACAGAGTGAAAAACGAGCCATTACTGCATGCTTATCTTGGAATGCTAGAGTATGCATTGTGGAAGATGGATATAGAAAAGTCAGAGAGCATGAATGAATGTAATGATGAATTGGAGGCTGAAGATCGAGCTGGGGATACGAATATGCATTATTATGCAAGGAAGTCTCTGACAAATATGAAAGTCGTTTTAAACGAGCCTGGTGTTTGGGACGTTTTCGTACTGAAGATGGTTGAGATATTGGAATATTATAAACAAGATGACGAGACTGTGTCTTTACTAGAGGCATACAGGGAAAAGAATATGGGCAATCCAAATGCACACAGGTGAGGAAGAAACCAGGTGTCGTATATGGCAAAACGGTCAAACATCGTTTGTAAGAAAGTTTGACGAACAATGTTTGAGCGTTTGTCCACGGCCTTAAAAACGTTTCTCATCTGACACTCCTCGAGAGAATGAACGTCAGAAACAGACCAAAACAATTGAATAGGTTTATTTCTGATGTTTATATTCTGAGTTTTACGAGTGTCTGATATTCTGCTCGATTCTGGTTGATGGGTTGGTATTTTAGGATTTTCTTACCAAAAGGTCCCATTATGATTTACCGCAAAGACCTTTCTACTTTGTTTTTGCTTTATGAATTAGCGGCAACAACAGACGATGTTTCCGATATTTCTTGCAATTCTGAAGTTTTTTACAGGTTAGACTATTCGCGTATTATGGTATAACGGAATGTTCATTAAGTAGTATTTAATTTTTCCGCAGGTATCTATACTGTTGTTTGAAGAAGCAAAATGCGAGCAGTGATAAAATTTTTAGTGTTCTGAAAGATTTGATTGCTTTGGACCCAACTTTTGAACCTGCATTCGAATATATTGAGATTTTGAAAGAAAAAGGTAAGGCAATAATTTGTATGCGCATATTTTTTTGTATGTTTGTATGTATATTATTTGATATTGATGTTTTGCAGCAGTTTTGGACAAATTGTGAGCGAGTAATACAACAAAGACCCCAAGTCTTGAGCCTTCAATGATTGAAGTTCAATCCTTGGCTTTGTGGACCAGTCCTCTAACAACTAAGCTTCCTTGAGTTGGACCATAGGCTATCCATGAGTCCTAGTCGTAGTAACCCTATCGACCAAATTCATCGCTGCATTCATCTCTTCGTTAAAATATTAATTCTAAAAAGTAATTAATAATTTCTTTAGAGATAAACAACATTGACAGCTTTGGTGCATTTAGACTACTAAAGATTTAAGATACACAGCTAAACAAAACACTTGTAGATCAAGACGTGAACAAACAACATTCAATTCTTACTAAAGGCAAACTTAGAAATGTTTTCGACAGCGAATTCAATAAATCGTTCATTTCGTTCTATTACATCTATTTTAGAGAAGTAGGATTAATTCGTTCAGTTTTTATAATTATTAATCAGATAATCAACAGTGTTTGTCAAACATTTGGAATCTGCTTACCAAGCAATGTTTGAACGTTTGGCCACAATACAAAACTTTGTTTGACAAGCAGAAATTAGCAGAATTCACTGCGCGATATTTTTGAAAATGTTCGAAACATGTTTTGCTTGACGCAAGCAACAAATGTTTGACCAGCATTGTTTTGTGACGTAGCCAAACGGTTAAATGATTTAACCCTTTGGCTACGCCACAAAACAATGCTGGTCATTAAATGTTCTGCTTGGCAAGCAAATTTCAAATGTTTGTCAATGTTCGATCGTTTGAACAGGGCCTAAGAGGGCTGCCTAAGCCAACTATCGCTAGACGTCGATCGTTAAAATGAAGCACTACCATTGTTAATAATGAAATGAGTGGAGAGGGAGAGCTTGTTACTAGACAGCCCCATCGGTCAAGCTTTTAGCTATAAAGTGGAAGGAAAGATCGTAGGTACATGTCGCAGGGGTTGATCGTGACTTATGGATGGACAGGAATTTGTCGCCAAGATTTTAAAGACCAGCCTACTTATAACATAGATATAGATGCTATATTTCGAGTAATAACAAGTTGAATATTAAAGTAATTAGACTTTATTTGCCTTATTATAGAAATTGCACCAAAAAATCCTCTACGTGATATTAACTCTATCCTGACTCAAATAATACGACGTTTTGGTTAAGATCATACCCATGTTAAGGAATCTAAGAGCCAAAACCCGCCAAAAACCCACCAATACAGTGCTATAGGAACGGAACACCACTGTTCTTCAAACAATAGGAACAATTGGCAACAATATAGCTAATACATAGAAAAATGGATTTTGTTAATATTTGGGTTGCAACAGCCCGACCTGCCCCCAAGTGCCAGCCATACGGGCCGCAGAAAAGTGTACCAAAATCCTTTTTATTTAATATCTCTCCTCCTACCATGGCAGTACTTTGTAGTATTTATATTATCAAAGATGCATTTCCATAAAACGTATTACTGTTTTCTAAATTCCTTTAGATCTACAATGTCAGGTGATTGATCTAATATTCCTGCGACTGGACCACGTGGCATGCAAAAACAGCCTCGAAGACTGGAAATTGCTATCAAAATATTACAAAACTTACAAGCGAGACTCACAGTCCCAGGAGTGGGAGACACTCGAGAAAAATTTGATTGACAGAAAGCAATGGTGGCCTAAGTATCATTTTGTTACGAGAAAGACAATAGTAAAGCAAGAGAAAATTGGTAATGATGAAGTTTCACTTGCGAAATGTAAACGAAGAATTTCACAATACTACAAGAAAATTGGTAAGTTAAAGGGCTTATCCTATTTTAAACTATATATCGTAAATCGTCGAATTAGCCTCCTGGGGACTTAATTATCATTATCTTGGAGGGGGCTTATTCGAGGTGGGGGCTTAAACAAGGGGGGCTTATAAAATTATGCACAAAAGGCTAATAATACGTTTTAGTCGTACTAACGGGTAGCTGTTGGCATTGAACCAGTCAAAAAGATTTTGTAGTTCAACAGTAGCATACTGTTTGAGCCTAATCATATTTTCGTCAAAGCAAAAGATACATTGGTCGTCAGCTAATATTCTTGGCTTTGCCGAAATCGCAAGTGAATTGTTTGCGGTTTTGAAGATAGCTTGCAAACCATTCATTTATTTTCCCCTAAATCCGTAGTATCGAAGTTTATACAACAGAACCGAATGATCAATCGTATCGAAAGCTTTAGACAAATCTAGGAAGACACCAATGCATGACCTATTTTCATCAAGGTTATGATAGATTTTGTCAAGAAGCTCCAAGAGGGCATGGACAGTAGAATGGCCTTCTGTAAAACCAAATTGAAGTGGATAAAGAATTTTTTTGTTAAATAGAAGAGACAATTCGTTTTGCTATCAAACATTTCATGATCTTCTCGAAACAGGACAGCAAAGAAACAGTCAAATTGAGGTCGTCCCTGGATTTCCCCGAAATTGTGCCGAAATTTTTGTTCCTAGAAGCATATAAATTTCCATTTCTGTTACAAATTATGTTCCAATTTGTTAAATTTCTTGTCCTTGTGAAGTCTTGTCTTCTATGTTTCACCATCATACCCCTGCTTTTCTTGATAGGAAAAGATCTGTCAAAAGAACAAGATATTAACCACATGACCGACTCAACAAATCAAGACACGTTCTCGACAGAAGAGAAGCACAGTGTTTCTCCAATTTCGAAAGATACTAAAAGGAAAGTAACGGATGCTGAAAGTCCGATAAAAGCTAAACGAAAGAAAGCGAAAGAGAAGCTAAATTAAGGTAAATACGTAATTGTTTTGGTTTTTAGATATATCTGTATTGACTAGTATTATTAAGCTTATTTTAAAATTCTCCTTCGCAAGTGTTGAGCAAAATGTCTCTAACTAACTAACTAACTAACTAACTAACTAACTAACTAACTAACTAACTAACTAACTAACTAACTAACTAACTAACTAACTAATTAACTAACTAACCAAATAACTAACTAACTTACTAATTAATTAATAAACTAAGTAACTAACTAACTAACTAACTAAAAAATTAACTAATTAGCTAACTAACCAAGTAACTAACTTACTTACTAATTAATTAATTATAAACTAAGAAACTAACTAACTAACCAACTAATCAACTAACTAGCAAACTGGCGTAATAGCCAAATAACTTAATATCTATTTAATAATCTATTTAACTAGCGAACTAAAAAAACTAACATATTATCTAACGAACTAACTTACCATCTAATTTGCCCAAGCCTTTTTGAGAGCGAAGCTTATTCAAATTCATTCAAGAGATGCGAGTCACGGAAGCAGGTGCCACGCAACGACTAACCTTCCTCTACGATGGAGCAATGGCAGCTGCAAAGAGCTGCTAGAATTTTCAGCCAAAAGAATTTATCAGCATAAAAATTTGAGAAGCAGGTGTTGATAGTGCGTTTCTGTTTGCGAAGTGAAAGTGTTTACCTGCACGAATTTGGAAAAATCTGTTCGTTTAGGGCCTAAAATTTAAGTTCAGCAGTTTCGAAAGTATCTATACCGTAGTTCGTTGGATTCATTTCTGGTCTTCACTGTTTTTGATCATTGTTTTATTTACTTGGTAACTCAATTCAACGAAACTTTTCACCAGGAAAATTGCTCTAGACCTATCGAATGAAGGTATATTCAAAACATTCTTTTGATGATTTCATTTCCAGAGAAATATGCGAGGATTTTTTACTTTTCGATATTCCTGTACCTTCCTGTCTATTTAACAATATTTATCATGTATCATTATCATGCATTTATCATTGTTTGCTAAATTATTGAATCAACTAGTATCTTTTTCTCCAATATTCAAGAAGAAACTCTAAATATCTTGTCAAATCAAGAATACTGCTCCATATTTGTTTCAAAATGCATTTATCTTCGTGGCAATAATGAAAGCTTTCTTGTAAAAACGTTGTATATTTAATCAGATGAGGAACAGGAAAGTGCTATCGAAGTTTTGGGGAGAAAAGGCATCCATCAGTGACTACAGCACCCTTCACCCTTACGTTACAAGGGGTGATAACCGCATTGTTCTTAAAAGCGTTTTCCCAGCGACTCCCCCAGGGCTGGCAGGCTGTTTCGAGTCGCTGAGATATCGTTTGGTTGTGGCATGGGCTTGAGAGAGGTCCAGGAATGCCAAAAGAGGGGAGCAACAAGGGTGCGATTGGCCATGAAAATTGCTGAGGTTCTCAATATTCCCATTGTTTTGTCCTAATTTTCAGGGTTCTGGCCCGCTATAGATATTCCTGGAAAGGTCCAAACGCTCTTGGGCAATCTTTGTTGGTCACACAGCACGTAGTACAAAATTTGCAACAAGCTCCCAAATGAGCATATTTTGATTAAAATCATGGATTAGATATGAGCTACCACCTTAATGATGTCATGAGGATTGTAATCTCTTTTTAATTGATGCATTATTGCGGACAGTGGACCGTATAATGTGCCGGGGAAACAAGAGATTAGTTTTCCAATAAGCCTAGCAACTTGGCGAATAGACAAATTCTGTTGTTCAGCTAATACTGTACGACATAAAGCAACAACCCCCTCGATTTTATCGTGCGTTGGGGTGACGGTCATATTTACAGAGTCAAGAATGAAGCCTAACATTTTGATTTGCCTAGAAGGCACGAAGGCGGATTTGTTAGGGTGAATAATGAAGCCAAGTTTCGTAAATATTTCAAAGGTTGCCATAACATTCATGAGGCAATCTTCATAAGTATTCGCTTGCATGTAGAGATCATCAATGTAAGCCGTTACAATATACCCTTGTTGATGCAAAATCGTTAACGGCACTTTAAGAATTTTTGTGAAAAGCCGTGGGCAGCAAGCTAAGCCATTAGGAAATGCCGTATATTGGTATAATTGCCCACCGAATTGAAAACGGAGGTATTTTCGGTCATTAATGCCAATAGGCACACTATAGTAGGCATCTTTAAGATCTAATGACGCCATGAAACAATTTTTTGACATCAAATTCAGTATTGTATTGAGTGTATCCATTTTAAAATGCCTGTAAACAACCTGTTTGTTAAACTCTTTTAGATTTAAAATCATTCGAAAAGATCCGTCCGGCTTTGGACGTAGAAAAATCGGCGAAATGATCTGGCCGGGCTGTCGCTTAGCTATTTCGAGAACCTTTTTACCGAGCAAGGTTTCAATTTCGGCATTGACGATGCCTTGCTCAGCCTCCGAAAATGTGCTTGTCGTGTTGGCATCACGCATAGCGTGAACACTAGAAGCAAGCTCGATTTCTGTTCCTTTCACACAAGAAAGGATTTGAGGATCGGAGGTAAGCTTCCGCCATTCGGGTATATTGTTAGCTATGCGACCGGCTTGGAACGATTTGCATTGACGATCAAGTAGTGAGATTAAAAAAGGTAATTTTGAAAGAAATCCGCTTACATTTTGCGAATCTTGTAAATGAGTCAATTCATTGATTATTTCTTGTTGCGTTGAGTCTGCTGCTGTTGTTGTTTCTGCTCCCGGTGGGAGGCAAATCTCCGGTCTTTGAATGGCGGGCGATACCGGCCTCGGTACAAAAAAGAGTTTCGTGAGCTCTGATAGCCGTGGGAAGTGGATGAGATTTGCCTTCCTCGGTTTCTGTTGTCCGGGGACTTTACATTGTGAAACGCCTTAGAGACTTTTGACGATTCCTCTGCGGCTTTGAGTTCTTTGGTGAAATCATCACCAAAAAGCTTCGAGCTGTGAGGGATATCACGGGTAGTGAGGGCCCTATATTCCGGTTTTACGGCCGGTTTTAAGGCACTGCGGCGAAGGCCAGAAAGGTCACAAGTGACATGGCCAAGCAAAGCAATGCCGTCCACCAAACTGCTTATGATGTCTGCGGGATCATCACCCTGGTTATCTGTGACAAGGGAATTAGCTGCATTCACCAAAATGCACCCAACACGCTGAACGGTTTGTTGGAAAGAAAAACAATTTGTGCGCATTCATGTGGCAATTCATTCATCTTACAGTGGTTGTAATATTCCAGTGGCCTAGGCCTAATCATTTAGTCAATAAATAAAATAAACAGCCTGTTTGGCTTGGATTGGCAAGAAGAAAGCCTCAGAACATGATTTGGCAGTTCTTTGATGAATGTAGATTGATTTTTGGTAATATTATCTTGTTTTTGAAGTATAATTATAAAGGTCTTTGATGTTGTAAGTATGTAAAGCAAAAATTTTATTTTCGATTGATGCAAGAAGAATCTTACGACAGACAGAGCCACAACGAGCAAAGTTTAGTTTATAGAGTGCTCATTTTCCGCACTGCATATTGATTTATCGGCATTGTTTTTTTTGTTATTTATTAATTTGTGTAAGGTTTACTAGTATTTTGAATCACGCTTGATATGAGGCGAGGATTGTGAATTTCCGCTCGACTGTCAAGGACAGAAAATTTTTTCTCCTCTCAGATGCAATATAAACGGGCCAGGCCAGAGCAACGCCCCGGGCGCCCCGGGGGGGGGACTTAGTATATTTTGTTGACGGGATGTACACTCCTTCCCGGGTATCGATTGCGCCTCTTTTTCCAAGCCGGTTGTCAAAATGGATATTTTGTAAGAGTGGACTGGTACTCCAATGCTGCGCAGTGTATATTTTACATTTTGGAGTATACTTTTCGCGGATTTTTTCTAAAGCCGGGTATCATCTGGGAGGAAAAGATTCTAGAGCCGAGTCAACAAAAATTTTTTTGAGAGCATACCCCCGTCTGATTAATGTCAAGTACCCCCCCCCCCCGCCGGGGGAATAACGCACACGTGTTTATTCAAGGGGCAGGTCGCTCTTCAAAACGGTGTACGAGATTTTGATGAAAACAAAAGAATTTCCGAGGGATTTTGTAAAAAAAGGGGACCTTTCTAAAGTGTACAAGATTTTCAAGGAGGGAATCGGCCACGTGAACTTGAAAATAGTTATTCGTTAGCAACCCAAACAACTGGGCTGTTGTGTTTGGGTAGAACCACGGGAGGAGGGATGTTCCATGGTAAAGGGTGGTAAAGGTACCTGGGATGTCCTGCTCTATAACATATACTTTTTCGGCTTTCTGGTCTAGCCAATGGTATTCTTTTTTTGAAAATTTCATCCTACCCATTAAAAAAAAACGAGTTAAACAAACAAGTCAATCTTTGAAATTTCCGACTTAGGGCAACAATTTCGCGCGTAGTATTCTACCCGAAGGTAATTTTGTATAAAGAATAGTCTAGCCAGTGATACCATTTTAAATATGCTGACGGTATACCCCTTCTCAAAATGTAGCCAAGAACCCCCCGTGAGTAGAACAAAGTTCTATTTCTCTATTTCAGCAGTCTAGTCTTTTGGTTGCTTGATAGTTCTGTTGTGACTTTCTAATACTCAAACTCTAGCGATTCAGTATCACAAGTGATTAAGTGCAGAAAATTTGCGAGACCTGACATGAAATAGGTTAAACACCTTGCTTACTGTACTTGTTGGACGTTGAGGTTGGATAACAGGCTTAATCCATCAAATTCTCCCATTGTTTCCTCGTGTCGTAATGTCTCAAATTTACTTGTTCAAATGTTCATGCTTTACATTTATTTCATTTTTTTCAGGAGTGAAATTCGAGATAAATCGCGCAAACAAAGAGGAACTACCCAGCTCTGCAGCTGAAAAGAAAAAACTCGATTCTTGAATATCTAGGAGACCCGTTCCAATAAAGAACTCGCAAGTAAAAGATTTTAAAATTTTAAAATTCTGCTTGAAATATAACATGGTCGATATATATTCAGACTGCGATAATATTTACGAGAAAACTCGTCAAGAGCTCAACGAACGATTGGACACACGGAGTTTCGACATTGAAGCTTTACGAGAACGAATGCTTGCTCGCCCTGATGTTTACTTCGAGCGAAAAGATGACGAATTTCTGTTGCAGTTTTTACGAGCGCGAAAGTTCGACAAAGACAGAGCGTTCAATCTTTTGGTGAATTACTGCAGATTTCGGAGACGACATCGACAGTTTTTCAGATCATTACGAGCCTCGTGTCTGCGACCGGTTTTGAAGACGGGTTGCCAATGGTGATGCCAGAACGAGACCATCTGGGACGCAGTATTGTTATTATGTTTCCAGGCAACTGGAATACGAACTTGTATACGTTTGATGATATTTTACGGTCGTTGCTATTGACGATGGAGTATCTGATTGAAAGCGAAAGAACGCAGATTTGTGGTGTCGTTTTCATTGTGGACTTCACCGGATGGAGGCTATCTGACGCATCATATTTGAATAAATCTCATCTCATGGATGCAATGAAAGTTTTCCAGGTTAGCTGTTTATTTATTTGGTATCTTAATCTTATTGAAAAGCTTTTAAAGAAATAATTCTTACGGATTGGCAGTGTGCGCCAGTCTCGTAGTGGAAAATTTAATCATGTCAATGATTGAGTTACTGTCCGCTCTTCGACTTGCTGTATAACCAACAATCTGCGGTTCGTCTGAAATTGTTTGAAGAAACAAATCAAGTCTTTTCTTGAAAAAATCAATACTTTCTCCAGTAATATTTCTTACTATTTTTCGGAAGAACATTAAAAAGGTACCCCATACACACTGTACAAGTTAAATCAGTTTTACAAATTCTGCGTCCTGATTGGTCGATTCACAAAATCAAATTGATTTGATTGGTGGAAACTTGACCTTGTTTAAATACCGTATTTCCTCGATTAAGCGTCCGGAACGCTTTTTTAAATATTCGTTTTAAAGGAAGCAATAATTTGAAAATTTATGAATAAACTAACTTCCTGACGTGAACTAAATTTTGCAGCAACTACTGTAGCAAAAGGTTTTCCTCCATTCCTTCCCTTCCACCGAGAGCTTGCACATGCAGTATCAAATGGGTATCAGGAACCAACCTGATAGGCAGTTTAAGTCGAAGGGAGCGCCTATTCTAGGTTGGGCGCTTAATTGCGGAAATACGGTAGAGCAGATTTAATTGTTTGAATGTCAAATCAGTACAAAAGTGATTTCGTCAAAAGAGCGCTTACCTGGCCACGGGTTAACGGCAATTTCTAACTGCTCACGCATCCCATCCCAGAAAACAATTCTACTAAAGACCATGTTAAAGATTTTTATTTCATTTTCATTTTCATTTCCATTTATTTTAATTCGAGACAATACTATAGCTTTCTAAAAACAGAATGCTAATCTAGCTCGAAATTGAATTTAAATAAATACAGAATTGTTAAAAAAATTTTTTTTCAATACTTATGCATTATAAATAAAAATATATCCCAGGCATTGATAAGGCGTTTGAATGCTTTGAGATTTTGTTCAGATTTGATATGGGAGGGCAGATTATTCCATACAGTCGGTCCAAGCGATCTTAAACTATTTGTTCCAAAAGTAGTCTGATTTGGTCTATGATGATATAAATCGAAAGGGCGTCGTGAAGATCGCGTGGGATTCGTTTTTCGAAAGATATCTTCCATATAGGAAGGATTTAACTTGTTCAAAGTTTTGAAGATTTCTATACATAAGACTCTGAGGCGTTGGACTTGCATATGTGATTTGTCAGACTTACTTAACAAAATGTCATAACTCGATTTGTTGTCATTGAAGAAATGAGTTTAAACGATTTTAGAAATGAGTCAACGATTAGCAAATCCTCGCTATGCAGAATGGAATAAAACCTTGATCAAACCCATCTCTTCCATGAGTTAAATTCACAGACTATATCTACTCTCTACGACGACTTAAACGTGTGGCTGCCCTATAAGAGGACTTTATGCTACCCTATAAGGTTACTTTGTGAGAGGACGAAAGTCATCGATCGTTTGTTGAAAGCAATTTTCTTCTTTTAGGACTGCTTTCCAGCTCGATTCAAAGGTGTCCATTTTGTAAATCAACCTTGGTATTTGAGATTCTTGCTGACCGTCATGCGTCCCATGATGAAGCAAAAGGCGCAAAGCAGGGTAAGCTCACTTGGATTTTATTTGACATTGGCTTGGCATTGACTTGACTTCAGTTAAATTGACTTCCATTAGCTTACTAGACTTGGCTTGACTTGACTCTACTTTACTCTTCTTCACTTTTCTTTGTTTGGCTTGACTCTACTCGACTCGACTTTGGCTTGGCTTGGCTTGGCTTGGCTTGGCTTGACTTGACTTGGCTTGGCTTTTCTTGGCTTAGCTTGAATTGACTGGACTTGACTTGACTTGACTTGACTTGACTTGACTTGACTTGGCTTGACTCAACTCAACTCGCCTTGGCTTGGCTTGGCTTGATTTGACTTGGCTTGGCTTGTCTTGGTTTGAATTGACTGGACTTGACTTGACTTGACTTGACTTGACTTGACTTGGCTTGACTTGACTTGACTTCACCTGACTTGACCCCACCTGACTTGACTTGACGTGACGTGACGTGACATGACGTGACAGGACGGGACGTGACGTGGCTTTACTTCATCTCACTTTACTTCACATAACTTTGACTTTTACTTGACCTGACTTAACCTGACTTGATTTGACCTGACCTGACCTGACTTGACATGACTTGACTTGACTTGACTTGAATCATCTCGACTCCACTCGTCTCCACGTTGACTTGACTTGACTTGACTTGACCTGAAATTGGTTTGGCTTGAATTGACATTGACATTGGTATTGACTTGGCATTGACTTGGCTTGGCTTGGCTTGACTTGACTTGACTGAGGGTAGCGCTCAATCGAGGGAGGCGCTCGTTTCACTTATCGAAACAAAAAGAGGGTTGCCTGTGTTCCAGACCCTTTGAGCTGATTTGAAGGGGTCTGGAACACAGGCTAATTCGAGGGGGGTGTTGTTTCAAACAAGGTCGAATCCCAATGTGCCATCGCATAGTGGGACATTTATATTTTTACGCAAACTAAATTAGTTAAACTGACATGAGTCTATTTTCGTTTTAGATATACTTCCATGGCAAAAACGTACTTGCTCTTCATAACTACGTCTTCCCAAATGTTCTACCGCCTGACCTTTGTGGTGACATGATGGTAACAGATAAATCATGGCTCTACAAAGCGCTTTTAGACAGAGAACTAAACAAACCAAAAAGATAGAGAAAAACTTTATTTCTATTTTTTAAAAATTCTGAATTAACGTCATTGAAAATTAACAAAATTTGTATTAAAATAACAACATGACTGTATAAATATTAAAATAATTCGATTGCGTTATTGGTTTTTCGTATCAAAATTGTATTTTCCTAGCAAAAAGCCTGTTTTCGGGTCTTAAGGGGCTTAATGAAATTCGGGTCAAATTTTTTTTAACATGTCCAACTTTCTGGGACCTGTCTGGAACTGTGCACCGACTAATTGCCATCGAACAGGAACTAGTCGCCAACTAGTTGCCAGAGCGTTACTGTCGCATCACAGGTTAGTTGCGATCAGGGAGCGCAAAGCGCTTCGCGCTCCCTGGTTGCGATGGTTGCGATGGTTGCGATAAATTTATGCGCGCAATGTCGCAGCTGGGGGGGCTGCGCAGGAGCAACACTTTTACCACAAGGAAACGAGGCAGAAATTCGAAAATTTCCTTATAAGGATGTTCCCGGCTTGTGTTTAGTCTGATTACCTGAGTCCCACTCATCGCAAACAGCAGGAACAACAACAACAACCATATAGCTGTTTGCTCAGAGTGGGACTCATAATCTTTCAGCTGAAAAAGTGGACAGCGACTCCAACTTTCTGGAGCCATCGCTGATTGGCTAATCATCTTCTCCCACCTTTTCCTCGATTTCATGTCAAAGATTCAAGCGACTTTCGGCCACAGCTTTCACAAAACCAAACTTGGAGCAGTTTTATTAGGGTTTTATTATTTCGGAAGAAAGTTCAAATATTGCAGATAGGGAGAACGACAAATGGCTTTAAGTGTACACATTATTTCAAATAATGTGTATGTTGTTGTCAATGAAATTTATGCTTTAAACAGAATCGAGGAAACAGATTTTTAATGTTCCAGAGACGAGATTTCAGGTTTGTGAATTCAAAATTGTTTTTTTGTATGAAAATATTTGGTACTGATAGGACATTTAATGGAACAGTAAATTTGTTAGTTTCAGCAGAAACCTTTAACAAAAGTAGTACAACGGAAAAGTTAAATTCAAATGTTTCACTCAGTTGCCGAGCATTTTCGTGTCGTCGATAAATTAGAAAGCAAAACATGTCCAGATAATTTTCAAATAATTCCTTAGTTCTTTCCAACTTGATCATTTTGTTCCTGAAAAGATTCATTCGCCTGAAAATCGGTACTTTTATCTGTTTTCTCCTTTGGAAGTCAAAACTTCAGCCAAAGTTTTTCCATAAAATAAAAGTTTTAATGCTTCATCCTCGGCTTCATCTTGAGAGAAAATTAGTGATTGAAAAATTGTATATAAAACATTTTTGCATTTGATCGCTGTACTGTTTAAATTTTCTTCTTAAATATGCTAAATCTCAACCTCGTAGCTTTCTTGAATTATAATTCATCAAATTTTGAATAATGGAGTCTTTTACTTAAATTTTGAGTCAATGAAATTATTATAAGATTTTCCAGCCGTTGGGCACTGAAGCCCAGATTTCGTGTGCCCAGGGCCGCGTGACCTCAGTTGAAAAATATTTTTGGGCAGACATTTTTTATACACATGCAATTACTTTTGTAAGCAAAGTAAACTTCCTTCTTTGTAATTATATCCTATTTTCGGATTTATCCTCCTAAAAATGTGAATTTCTAGGCAACTTCTTGCAGGCTCGCAGCCCCCGCAGCTTCCCATTGAAATCGCGCCATTGCGTTCGCTCTTTCGCGCTTTCGCGCCATTTGACTTTTTTGGAAACGAGGCTCAACGGTTTTGACCGCTTTTTCTGCTGAAAAGTTATGAGTCGTAGTTTGAGCGTCCAGCATAGACTCAATAGCGATAACTACGACTCTTGTAATAAGTCTAGCTTGTGTTAGGCCCTTCCTTCAGTCTTCATTCTAGCTTCTCTTTTGAAGAAAAGAAGTTTTTCTCGGTGAAGATATCCTGTTGTCTTTTGAACAAGGTGAGGGTTCACTGTCTCATTCTACATTTATCAATATATTTTCAAGAGCCATTGGGAAGATACTTTCTACATAATAGGGTTTGTATTGTTTTCCTCCAGTCAGATTTGTCCTGATAGATACTAGGGCCTTAGGCCTGAACATTGAACTCTGAAAGCCTTTATTTAGCTCATACCAATAGTTAGGTACCTACCCTGACTTCTGTGTGTTTAGTTGGCGAAAGAGACATTTTTTGAACCCCCCCAGTCAAAAAAATTTTCAGAAACGGTTTTAGTGAACAAAGTTCAGTGAACATTTTTGAATGGGGGGTTTGCTCGCTCGGCTGATGTGCACAGCATCTCATAATGAAGGACTACCGGTGAAGGTGAAGGTGAAGGTGAAATGGTGTTTTTAGCACCAGTCACTAGGATCTCAGTAGTAGGTTAACTAATCGAGACCTGGACCCTGGCCGTGACACTACCGTGGCTGGGCTTGAACCCTTACCACACTGAGCTTCTGACATCATGGGTCAGCTGGAGTACACCACAACGCCACAGCACCTTCAACCAATACCTCCTTGTAGATAGTCTGATGGCTGTGTGTATCATATTAACATACTAAAAGACTTTTCATATTTTCTCCTCACAGATTTAAGAACACACAGAGAATTTAAAGCAAAATGCAAGACCCAAATGCTGACACAGAATGGAATGATGCTCTGCGTAAACATGGAATCTTACCACAAAGAAAAGAAGTTGAAATAACAGAAGATCAAATCGAAAATATTGTCGATAATGTTATAAAGCAAAAAACCGAAGGAAAACAATTACATGAGATGAGCCTTGATGAGTTGGCTGAGAAGGAGGATGATGAAGATGATAGGATTCTGGAGCAAATTAGGTATAAGAAATTGAGTAGCTTTGGTCTTAGGGATACAGGGGTAGATACCAAATATTACCCCCTCCATGCCAACACCAAGGGTCCTTCAAGAAACTGGGAAAGCTCAAAGGGTTAGGCTTCATAAGTAGGCACAAAGCCAGTACTAAATGGTTGAGGGTCAGGAATAGGTTCATGGGGCTCTTGGGCTAAAAACTTTTAGTAACCAGGCCCTTTACTTTGGCGGAGAATGAGGAGGATTTCCTTTTTAAATTTCATATCAGGCAAAACGACTAGAAACCATCACTTTTTTCTTATCACCTATTTGACCAACCCTGGTTCCATCTCTGCAAGCTCCACTCCAATATTACAACACAAAATTTTGCAATCAGGATCGACAGCATGAGAGATAGGTCATACTTCATGGCTTGTGGTTTAGAGGTTCAAAAAACTGAAGTAACAGCGTTTAAAGCCTCCAAATTTCAATGCAAACATGTATATTCAAACAAAACATTGGTTCATCCTAGAATTTTTGGACGGCAAAGAGAGGCAACAGATCATCTTTTGGGGGCAATGCCCAACCCCTTTGGCTTCTTGTCTGGCATAAGACTCCTCTAAATTTTTTCATCATTCCCTTTTTGTTTTGCCATTGCCCCCCTTGGCATTGCTTGGCTTGGCTACCCCCTTGGCTTGGCTTGGCTTGGCTACCCTTCTTCTCAGTGGTCCTCTCCATGTCTCCTGTAGTCTTTGGTGCTGAATTGCCTCCCATGTGGGGCTGGAAGCTACTTTTGGAGAAGCTTCCAGTCCCACAAGCCACACCCACTCATATTCCAATCTCTCAAGAAATCCCAACCCTTTATTGCAACCCCCAGCAATTCGACACTGAGGAGCAAATATGACATTAGTCATCATCACTAGAAATTGCATGATTGAATTCATGTGCATTCTTTTAGGCAGCAGAGATTGCAAGAGATGAAAGAACGACAAGAGGCAGCAAAATTTGGTGACATACGGGAAATTTCTGCTGATGAATATGTAGAACAAGTTAACAAAGCTGGCAAAGGAGTATGGGTAGTTTTACATCTCTACAAGTCATTGTATCCTTTCTAAAATTGTTTGCTTTTCAAGAGAAATTCTCTAAAACCTGATCTTACTAAAAAGACACCTGTGCTGCGGCAAAGCCATACATTCAGCACTCGAGAGCAAAGGGGGTGGTCAGGAAATTAGGGCATAGCATTGAGAAAATTGAACATGAGGTGTCCTATGACATTTTTTGTCAGATTCAGGCCATGATTCAAAGCCTATACCGTATCTTGGCAAGGACTGGAGCTGTCGTGCCCCCTTTGGCTACGCATATGCCCCTTTGAAGCCATCTCTATATGAAAAATTATTTTCTCAATTGTTCAAAAAGTTACGAGCTTGCCAAGGGGCACTATGTTTAATTGGGTACTGGGGACATGCGGCCAGGAAGGTATCGCTGTTACACATTCAGCCAACAGGTTTCATGATTTTAGGATGCACCTATGTACCAAATGATAAGGAAATTTGATTCTATACCCACTTTTAAGATATTTCAGGCATAAAATGGATCCCGTTTTAGGGAATCATTTAAGAAAAACACACCTTTTCATATGGGGGCACATACCTGTCAGCCTACATTAGGAAGTACCCTCCCAAAGTGGAGACTCTATATGGCAACGACATCATCAATTGATGAAAGCTTTCCAAAACTCATTTCGGCTTTTGGTAATTCGAAAACTAATCGTGGCCTCGTCTATACAAGATATGAGAACTTTATTTTGCCAGCCCTAGTTCATACAGAACTTATAGCGAGCGAGTTAAGTTCGTAAGCTGTTGGGTAGTCTGTCGTCATGATAAACGAATGATGGGATTAAAACTCGGTTCGGTGTGGCCTCGGTAAATCCCCGCAATGTTGAATCATGGTGTCTGGAGCTCAGTGTGGTCAGGGTTCGAGCCCAGCCACGGTAGCGTCACAGCCAAGGTCAAGGTCTTGATTACAGAGCCAGGAAAAAGTTACGGTCACACGGTCATTGACCGGAGGAAGGTCAGCCAGAACAAAAGAAAATCTGATGCAACACCTAAGGCACGCCTAATTTTCATTGCTTAGTGAAGGGTTTTCAGCTAGGGGTATTTTTGTCTGGAGTGGACTCTGCTTGATTAGTTAACTTACTACTGAGATCCTAGCGACCGGCGCTAAAACGCCATTTCAGCTTCACCTACACCCTTGTTTTTTCGAATTATTACGGGATGAGTTTATTTATATTTCAGTGCCTTTCTAACAGGGCTCGTGAATATTGCAAAATAATAAACCCGCAATAAATACAAATTAATTTTTAAAGACAGAAATAACAGACCAAACCTTTATTTAACGAATGTTTAGTATCTCTGAACAAGAATATTTGCTATTAAGAATTAATATTTCAAACACAAGGGATTGCGGCGTATCTTGTCAATGAGCCCTGTTATAAAATTGATGTTTTGAGTTTCTTAAAGATTCTAGAATTTTGATAAATGATTTAAAAAGAGTGGATTAGTTTGAGATGAATTATTTATTACAGGTTTGTGCTGTTTGCTTTATTTTCAGTATCTTCAAAAATCCATAGAAAATAAACAGCATTTTTATTGCAACGCGTAATCACCTGTGATACCACTATCGCTGGTTTGTTTATAAACTTTGTATCCAAAAATTCTAGCTCTGTGAAATCGCTTTGAAAGTTAAGCTCCAAAATCTCGATAGCTCTGTAGCTGTTTCACTATTTTCCAGGCAAAACAAAGCTTTTTAGGTGGCTTTTTCAAAAATTTATTTCCAGAGTTTTTCGAAGAAGACAGTTGTTAAAACAAAAGTATCAATTATTGCGTCGAGAGTTTGGTTTGAGTTTCATGCGATTCCGACAATTTTAAGAACTGAGAACAAAACAAAGTTCCAAAAATTGCGAGACACAGCGGAGAAATCTCTGGAATACTTAAATCTTGTTTCCGTCATTGACACTCCTCAGAGTATAAACGTCAGAAACAGACCGAAACAATTGACTAGGGGGGGGGATTTATAAAATCAAATCTAGCAGCCCAAGGCCCTGGCAAAACGATCAAACATTGTTGGTCCAACATTTGAATTTGCTTATCATGCAAAATGTTCCGCCGTTGCCTAGTTTTTTGAAAAGGTTCAAAAACATTCTTGCTTGATGCTGACGAGCTATGTTTAGCAACGGTTAAACATTTATTTTCTACAAATGATAAAAATTGTTGATCAGACATTTGAGATTTGCTTTACAAACAATGTTTTAATGTTTTACCGTTTGGCCCAATCCGAACGTGATTGGCAATGTTTTTGTAAAACGTCAAAAAATTTTCTGTTTGCTGTACTGTAAGCACAAAATATTTGATAAGCAATGTTTTGTGACGTGGCCAATTAATCAAACATTTCTTGGACAAGCAAATTTCAAATGTATGATCAACAATGTTTGATCATTCGGCCAGGGCCTAGAGATGACTCCCAGGGCCTCAGAATGACTCCAAAAACACATCTTGCAACTTGCAAGAAAGTTTCCAGAAACAAAATTCCTGAAAAGCATCTCGACGAACTGTATTCAGAATTATCCTGACAAAAATCTACCAACTTTATTTGTGTATTGTGAGGGAGAATTGAAGGGCAACTCATTGGACCCCACGCTTTTGGTGGCATGGATTTAAAACAGGATAGTAAGTATAGTTTAATTCAGAACTGTGCCAAAACCCTGTTCTCCAGCAAAGGGATGTGCATACGATCAAACATTGTTGGTCAAACATTTGAGATTTGCTTCAAAAACAATGTTTGACCGTTTGGCCACATCACAAAACATTGCTTGGCAAGCAGAATTCGATCAGCAATGTTTTTGAAAAACTTGCAAAAACATTTATGCTTGTACAAAGCTAAATATGTTGGACGAGCAATGTTTCGTGGTGTGTTCAAATTGTCAAACCCTTTTCTTGATTAGCAAATCACAAATGTTTGACAAACAATGTTTGATCGCTTGGCCTGGGCCTAAGGCTCTCTTAAACAGTCGTTGATTCGCGCCCAAACCCCCTGCACACAACACCTAAACTCATTTTACGAGTCTCTAGTTCACACTCTCCTGCTTTTGATTTGACACTCCAGCATTTTGATTTTCAAATGATCTCAGCAGAAGGGTGCCCCCGGTGGGGTACGTTTCATGTAGGGTTCTTTTCTTTTCTATGGTACGTTTCATGTAGGGTTCTTTCTAATACGGTAAAGAGTTTTTTATAAGAAAACTTGGCTTCGATTTCAGACTATTTGTTTCTTATTTTTGAGTTTCACTACTTTGTCACCCCCTATCCTGTTAGAAACATGTTTAAAATGCGTTTCTGAGCAAGTACTTCATGGGGACTTCATGCTGGTAGACTTTGTTCTAGTTTGGCTTAAATAGTTTTTTGATGGCAGAAAAATCTGACCCAAATCTTTGTCTGATATTTGCCGTTTTGCTGTCTTACCCCAATGTTTTTAACCTGTATTTTCATATTTCATACACCAATTTTTTCTTAGCTCTAGAATGGATGCTGTCGCAAACTGGCGCATTTGTTACGAAACTAGCAGACGATCCTCGAAAGAAATTCGCCATGAATGGAGAGATGACAATATTGACTCGAGATCGAAGGGCTGTTCGAGATTCGGACTCAGATTCAGATGATGATTAACTAGGTAAGACTGAGATTCGAATTAGAATTCCATAAGAGTTCTGCGATGTATTTAATGTTATCGGATTTTTTTATTTTTTTAAGTATCAGATTTTGAAATTGAATTTACATGTCTAGATATCAGATAGAAATGCTTTCATATAAATTCTTAAATCTTAGGTCTTAAATTCTAAGGTCTTTAGAGATACTAAAAAGAAACAGACAAAGACAAATGCTATTGTTGAATATCATTAATTTAATGAAGAGAAATTTTACTGTTTTAATCATAAGCGTCAACGTTTAGACCATTTTTTCAGCTTTTCAAACGGCTGTGTCTCAGTGATCCTAATAAAGCATTTTATATTATTTTAAACTGCCCATCTTGAATATTTGCTGCTCTTGATAACTTTAAGAACCTTTTTGTGCCGGGGGCTGGGGGGGGGGGTAAAATACAATATTTTACACAAATATCTGAAAACCATTTGAAAAACTTTGCATAGTTTCTTATAAGATGTTAATTATAAAAAATTTTAATTAGAAAAAAATGAAGTCCCAAAAGATCTAACATTGTTGGTCAAACAATTCGAGATATGCTTTACAAGAAATGTTTGACCGTTTGGCCATTTCGTATTTAAGTAATCTAAAAACTAACGCTTGAAGCTATTGCTTGGTTCTATCAAGCAAAAAAAATCTTTGACAAGGGGCGTTTTGTGATCTGGTCAAATGGTCAAACATTGTGTTTAGCAAGCAAATTTCAAATGCTTTACAAGCAATGTTTGACCGTTTGGTGACGTCATAAAACATTGCTTGCAAAGCAGAATTCGCTCAGTGATATTAAAAAAAACTAACATTTTTGCCTGTTTCAGTCAAAGAATTTTTGACAAAGAGGGTTTTGTGATGTGACCAAATGGTCAAACATTTTGTTTGATCAAACATTGTGATTGAGTTTCCGTATACCGTAAATCTTCAATAAGGCCCCCCTCGAAAAGCCCCCACCTAAGAATTAATTTTTGTAAATATGCCCCCCCCCCTCAAATGAGCCCCCATGGGCAATTTCGCGAAGGCCTTATGAATTTGTTTATGTCCATAATACATCTTTCAACTAATTACAATTCTGAAAAAGCTTGTGCTGACAGGTTTTACTATCAATTCAACCAATAATCAGCCATTGGCTGTGGGGAAGCAGCTGATTTTGATTACAGAATACAGATAAGTTATCTTTTTTATCTGCTATTCTGTCGAAAACACACTTGAACTATTGAACTTTTAAAGAAGCCCCCACCTTCAAATAAGATCTCCATGAAGTTATTGTATCGACACATAGCATACAATAAGCATTGATATCATGGTTGTCTGTAATCTATCAATGGCATTTCAATGTTCACCTGCTCTTATGTAAACTATATCTTCTTAAGCATTCTTATTTTGAGTTAGACTGCTTAATGCCCAGTTTCTATGCAACGTGGAGTGTTTTGCAAGTGAAGAAGTTAAGCTAACAGTGGAAAGTAAAGCGAACAAAGCAGTACTTCAAGAAAGTTTGAATTAGAAGCAAAATGATGACAATTACCATCAACACATAAGGTATCATACCATTTATAAGCAACTGTTCAATTTTGTGAATACGCTTTTTTTTGATACGTGTGAGAAGCCAGAAAAGAGCCAAAATAAGAGGTTTTAGGGGTACTACACGGCTCCTAGATATGTTTTTTATAACAACCACATAATTTTTTGCCTTGGCTTGATCTCGATGATGCTACGATCTCGATGATCTCGATCTCGTCGAGTGTGTTTGATAGTGTTCTTATTTTAACGTTGATTTTCCCTCAACTACACACAATAAATTGCTTCTAAAAATAATAAGCAACAGTTTGGCACATCTTCAATATACTTTTATTTAGTTATTGCATAGTCATGTTTTGTTAAGGAGGCGAAGGTGTTGGGTTGTTAACTATTTAAAGTCTCAGGGTTTGGGGTGCTAATGCAAGGGAGGCACTCATTTAGGGAGGGATGCTCACTATAGGAAATATGGTATCAACTTCAATCAATCGTGAAATTTTCTAATCAAATGGTCATCGCCATATCAAAACTGCAAATAGAAACCCTGCTCTGTACAAGTGGTTATGATCGTAACATCGTATTAGAAAAATTGTTTAGTCGAGGTCCCAGATTATTTTTAGCACTCCTATCTCTTTCTTTTGCGAAAGTGGTGCTGACACTGAACTAACATCTCGCGAAATTTCGCGTAGACTTTGGGACGATTTTTGTTGTTGTTACACATGCAGTTTTCTAGTTGCGATAGTGCAACAGCGATTTTTTGTTGTTGTTGTTGTTGTTGTTGTTGTTGTTGTTGCTTTATTTTGAGTAAGCTGTTATTTCTAGCTTTTTCAGCTAATTTAGGCCTACTATGCATGCAGCATCCAGGCATGGGACCCCTAGTTTAACGTCCATTCCGAAGGACGGCAGAGTGAGTTATTTGGTCCTCCATCTGGAAAGTCACCCATCCAGATGATGACCTCACTCGACCAAGCTTAACTTCAGCTGTCTAACGAGAAGTGACTGAGAAGCTTGGCCACTCACTCCATTTTTTTATGGGATTTTCGGCCGCCAGCAAAAACTTACAGGATGCGTCTCCACTTTTTTGCCCTTCCCTCTTCTTGTTTGCATTTGATCATGAAATATTGTTTTCTTATTTACCCATCCCACTGTCTGCCCGTTATTTGAAAAGTGCAGTACATATCATTTTATGTTCTTTTATGTTCCTTGGCAAAATATTTGTTTTGAAATCTAGAACACTAGATACATGCAAATCCCGGTAAACGAGGCAACGAGCAACCCTGATTGGCATGCCGTTCGTTGCTTCTTCACCGAGGCATGCTTTGTGCCTTGAATGCAATGGGACTGTAACGTTTGCACGAGAGAAAGTGGATCGGATCAAAAGTGGATCGGATCCAGAAGTTCTAGTTTTGGTACGGACAGGCCTTTCGTTTACACGAGGCATGGATCCGATCCACTTTTTGGTCTGGAAATTGACGCATACGTGATTATTGAAAATTTTATAGTGATTTATAACATGTTTTCGAAGAGAGCCAGTTTTGGATCGGATCCACCTGTTTTACAA
Organism: Chrysaora quinquecirrha; assembly: GCA_014526335.1. Taxonomy (NCBI): domain Eukaryota; kingdom Metazoa; phylum Cnidaria; class Scyphozoa; order Semaeostomeae; family Pelagiidae; genus Chrysaora; species Chrysaora quinquecirrha. The sequence continues at coordinate 4,819,848 of JACTAT010000010.1, forward strand.
GATGCAAAAGTAAATCGGATCTAAACTCGAACGCTTTTCAAAGCGATCCAAAAGTAGGTCGGTTCGCGGACCAAAAGTGGATCGGATCTACGAATTGTGTGTAAACGCAAGGCCAAATGCCTTGAAACTTACCTACCTGTTGTTTGTTTATGTATTTTATTTTCATTGCAGATACACGAATCCGTTGCTGAGTGGCGACAGACCACAGACTCAAGAATACATTCATTATTTATCAATTGGCTTTATACTATTCTTCAGAAAAGAAATGGATATGAAATAAAGATGAATAAAAAACCTGCTATGGTATCTTGAATATATCAATTTGGAATTAAGACAGTTGAAATCTGCCAATCACATTCAGATTCAGAGACGACTTCAATCGAGTAAGAAGCCGGAAATTGACGAGAAATATATTATCACAAAAAGAAATCGACAAGCCTCGTCTGAAGATAAAAGGAAATCGACAATTCATCGTGAAGAAGTAGGTTTTTTAGACTTAATTTGATTTCATATCTTTTTCGTGTGAGCAAAAGTTGGAACATTTGCAGTCTTAAAACCCCCCATATTCCGCCGGAGACTTTTTATGCATGTGCTTTGGAAATTCACGCCAAAATTTGCATCCAATTGAGTGCGGCAACATTACGGCAACAACTGCCAGACAGAGCCGCACAAGACTACAATTTTCGCGCGAGGCAGTGGCATGGCTCGACGCCTAAACTAAAATCCTCGCCAAAAATGCTTGGACCTTTGGGTTTTTTAACAATAAGCCATTGCTTTAAAGACGCATAACCCTTCCCCGACTCAGTACACTTTCTTAATAAGCAATTTGTCAATCAGCAATTAGGGCTGAGATTTTGTTCAAAATTTTAGTCGAGATAGCTTTCTTTATACAACACATCATTGTAAACTTGTCAATTGCATTGAAAAGCAAGAAAGAGCCAAAAAAGTTTTTAGGTGGCACCAGTCACTCTGTGAGGGCTGAAAACCAGAAATGTTAACCAACTTTTAGGGCTGGACTAAAAGTCCAGTTACTTATTAGAAATAGTGTATTGGCGAAATAGATTTTAGAACTTAATGAAAAGGATCTTGAAGTAGGTTCTTTAGAAAATAAAAATAAAAAGCTCTCCTTGGCGGATTCCGCATATAGAGTTTATCACCCTGGAGAACGTCTGTGCAGTACTGTAGAGGATATTCAGTACTGTTGGGGGTGTTCAGTACTGTGGAGGGGATACCATCAGTACTGTGGGGGAATGCCATCAGTACATTGGAGGGTGTTCAGTACTGTGGGGGAATACCATCAGTACTGTAGAGGGATACCATCAGTACTATGGGGGGATACCATCAGTACTGTGGAGGGATACCATCAGTACTGTGGAGGGATACCATCAGTACTGTGGAGGGATACCATCAGTACTGTGGGGGGATACCATCAGTACATTGGAGGGTGTTCAGTACTGTGGGGGGATACCATCAGTACTGTGGAGGGATACCATCAGTAATGTGGAGGATATTTAGCTAAGCTACCCAACGATTAGGGGTCAGCCTATACCGTGAACCCGTAAGCATCAAATCCACAGACCTAATCATGCTAATGCATTCCTGTTCAATTATTCACGACCGGATAATGTTTATTTAAAACCTTTTTGATATGGAAAACCTTCTTCTATCAACTCTTAATGCTTGTCGCTATCTTTAAGCGGTGTTTGATGTTTGTCCTTGGGTGCTTTGTCAAATTAATATTCATGTTTAAATCCTCTTCAGGCTGGCAAAACAAGCAATACACTCTTTTTTTATAAGAGCAATTTTATAAGAACACGAGCCTGGATTTTGCCTAGATTTTAAGAACAAATTAAGAACAAGCTGAGGCTGGCCTTTTCAAAAGCCCTAAGATTATCAGCTGAATATGTTATTGAAACAGTCAGACTGAATGTAAAAATCAAGCAAACAAAGAAATAGACAAAAATGTTGCATTTTCACACAAACCTAGCACCACCCCAGACATTCATTGAAAAATATAGATATCTAAGTAACCAAGGAATTGAGAACAGATTAAGAACATTTCAGTCTCAAAAACGGCAAAAATTTAAGAACAGCCAGTCTCAATCGAAATTTCCTGGTTCTTGTATAAAAAAAGAGTGTAATCAATTAATTCAAAATCAAGTTTGGCCTATTTTTCAATCTGGTCAGCCATTAAGCAACCACAGGGACTGCATTAGTAAAAAGTCTTTAACGAAAAAGGAACAATTGCATTTATTCGGGAGGAATAAAGTTTTAACCAGTTTTTCTTAGCTCTTTGGTGTTTAGGGCTGTTTTGATTTAATTTTGAAGAAAATCCCATATTTTTGGTCCTTGGTAGCTACCATATATTTGATACCAAATTTCATAGTTCTAACTTAATTTGGCATTTCAAGAGGATGGTGTACTGCAATGCCTAAACGCGGCCTAGTCAAGCCAAGCCTAGTCTAGACTCGCTATGCAAGTCTCTGTTATGCTCCTTAAAACTGATAGGTCACCTGACTGAACCTAAATTCTTCCTGAGCTGCACTGAATAACAACAATAACTACAGCAATCACAGTGAGGGGGAGGGACTGGTGTAGCCAATCTAAGCCTATTTCTAAGACCAGACTCTTGATCTTCAGAACGAGGCAGCATACCAATGATGTAATCATTCTTCCCGCAATTGCGTGATGTGCATCTGGCGTTAAATTAGAATGATTACCTGAGTCCCACTCTTCGCACACAGCAGCAACAACAACAACAACCATATAGCTGTTTGCTCAAAGTGGGACTCATAATCTTTCAGCTGAAAAAGTGGACAGCGACTCCAACTTTCTGGAGCCATCGCTGATTGGCTAATCATCTTCTCCCACCTTTTCCTCGATTTCATGTCAAAGATTCAAGCGACTTTCTGCCACAGCTTTCACAAAAATAAACTTGAACAGTTTTATTAGGGCATTATTATTTCTGAAGAAAGTTTAAACATTGCAGATAGGGAGAATGACAAATGGCTTGAGCGTCCAGCATAGACTCAATAGCGATAACTACGACTCTTGTAATAAGTCTAGCGTAAAATGGCAACCCAGGCGATAATACAGTCTAAAATTCATTTTTAGAGAAAATGGCGCGTTGGCATAATCACAGTGTTATATGGCTTTTTGCTGTGGCTCGATTGGCATTTTGTGTAATCAATGAGTTCCGTAAGTTTTGAGTATGAAAGTTTTTTATTTTCTTGAAAGCCGTTATTTGTTATTTTTATTTTCTCGAGCTCATTTCAGAATGTACAGTTTGACAGCAATCTGATGGACCCTTGTACAAAAAGCTCTAGTGTGGAACCTGGTACCTCTATCAATTCATGTGTACACGTATTTTTGTATAAGAAACTCTTTATAAGAAACCCAGACTCTCGAATGGCCAAAAATTTAAGAAACTCCAGTACTGGAAAGTTTTTACGAAGGACACTTTTCACCTTTTCACCTCAGACAACGAAACATTTTATTTTATTTCCCGTCTTTCGTCTGCAATAAAGCATTTCTGTGACAAGCAGACAAACAGGAAACACATATGCAATCAAATACGATCTTTAAATGGGTTTGGAACATCATTCAGATAGAATAACTTTGTTGCCAATGTGTATATTCAAGAAACGCTTAAGAAACTTTCAGTACTCCAAATCTAAAAATTTTAAGAAACTTTCAGTACTGGGTCAATCTTTTAGTTTCTTATCAAAAAATACGCGTATTAACATTTCATCCGACACAGTGGTTAACTCCGACTAAAATTGAGGATTACGTGGTACCAATACCTGCGATTTGGGTGGAACCTGGAATCAAACCTTGCGGTACCGGTACCAAAGACCCCCCTCTCACCCCCCCTCAATCTTTGTGAGGGTTAATAATTTTCTTTAAAACATATTACAAGATATCGGCCAGCACATTATTATCATTTTACCACTAGTGGAATGCCAAAGTAGGTGGTATTCTTGATCAGAGAGCCAACAACGTTTCCACTCAGCTAAAAAGCTCAATGAAATCGTCGAGTAACTCTCCAAGTCATACAGCCTTAGTAAGGGTCTCCTACCGTTTGGCTCAGGTAATAAGTCTAACTACCCATAACTATTCTTGTAGGACTATTTGAATACGAGAAAAACTTTTTACAGCGAGGATTATTTTAAAACCATTGGAAAAGCAATATCTTTGTTTCACTTAGGAGTCTGTCCGCATCAAAACCAATAGGCCGGTTCTGTGTAGACAGAAAGAGTTCGTTTTCTCACTTGGACTCTTCAATTAATTGTATTGATCTTCCCGCTGTATCCTACAAGCTAATTCGTGTTCACAATGCCAACTCAGCTGCACTTTCTGATTGGTGCATTTCGATCCGCATCTGGGTATAAATTCTGCCTATTTCTGGTGTTTCGGTCTGTTTCTGACGTTTATACTCTGAGGAGTGTCAGAGGAAGAAAGCTTTTAAGTATGCCGGAAAATGTTTCCGCTGTTAATAGCAATTTGAAAAACTTTTTAACGATATTTTCAACTTATCCTTGTTGTTATTTTTCAGCTTTGGACCAGGACACCGAAAAGATCAACGTTATAACAAATGTGGCGAGCATGAGCCAGGACTTAATTATTGCAGGATATTTTGGCGCGCATTTTTCAAATCATTCTACGTCAAATTATTGTGGTAAGATAAACAAACAGAGTCTTATCCTAGTCGAGGCTATGCGGTATGCCATTACGAGGCTAAACGCGAGAGACGTTCTATTCGGTAAGAATTTCGGTTATCGAATAATTGACACGTGCCGCAATACCGCTACACTTCGCCGCTCGTTCTTTGGTAATAATTTCTATTTCATGGGTTCCGTTGGACCGCCGACTTCAGGCGAGGCTGCGGTTCTTGCTACAGTCACAAGTGCAAAAAGATCTGCAGTTATAAGTCCGACGGCGTCAAGCTCAATGTTTGAAGACAGATTTACTTACTATAACTTCTTCCGCACCATTCCATCGGATATCATACAAATCCACGCGTTAGTTGATATTTGTTTACGTTTCAACTGGACATATGTTTCAATAGTGAATTCGTATGGTTTTTACGGCCAAGAACTTGTAGGAGCGTTCATTGGCGCAGCCGAGGAGAGAGGAATTTGTTTCGCAAAACGAAGTCAGCTACCAAGGGAAGTCAGTGACGCGGATTACGCGAAAGTCGCTACGGCACTTGAGTCAGAAAGAAATGCAAACGTTGTTCTGCTGTTCACAAGCAGCGCCGATACAAAGCGGCTGCTACAAGCCGCGCGTCATATCCAGCGGTTTACTTGGGTTTCAACTGAGGCCTGGACCGTTACGACGGAGTTTACAAGCGATGTAAATAAGACAGCTAAAGGTGCCTTGATATTGCAGTACTCTGACTTAGAAGACAAAAACTTCGAGCGGTATTTCCTGAATCTTACCTTGAAAGAAAACAACTATACTTGGTTCCGCGAGTTCTGGAGCGACGAGTTCGATTGTAACGCGGGACTGCTAAACGATCTTCGACCGCCCTGTACTGGTGACGAAAAGCTCGAAAGAAAGAATCTTGACTTGAAATATTTGCCAGTAAATCCAGTGATTGCCGCTGTTGAGACTATCGTTTGCGCACTGCGTAATACAATTCTGAACTTATGCCCTTCCTGTCCGTCTTGCCCAAATTTCTTATGGGGTCGATCCTGTATCGACTATTACTTTAGTTATACCTACAAGCTTGAAACTGGTGTTGCGTTGAATTTGAAAATCGGGAACAGTACATGCGCGAATCTTTCCAGTTCTGTCAGGTTTAATGAAGAGGGGTATTTGTCAAGAAATGTTAAAATTATTAATTTCGATGGAGTTTCTTATAAAGAAGTTGGTATTTGAGTCGCAACGAATCAAGCGGATCCCTGAATATATCTCCGGGGAATATAACTTGGAGTGGTGATACAATGCCTAAGTCTGTCTGCTCATCGCCGTGTAAGTTGGGTGAGATCAAACAGGCGGACTCATCTAGGCCTAAATGCTGTTTTACATGCACAAAATGCCCAGCTAACAGTATCGTACAGGATAACAAATGCAAATTATGCGGAGTACATGAGTTAGCAGATCTCAAAGCAATGAAATGCCGACCAATGCCTGTCCGGTATATAGAGTATTCGCATGGCCTAAGTCTTGTAACGATTGCCATTCTATCTTTTGGCATTGTTTTGAATACCTTGGTTTTGGCAATCTTCATAAAGAAGAGAAATCTACGTGTCATCAAGGCCAAGTAGCAGAGAACTTAGTTTTATCATCCTCATGGCCTTATATCTATGCTTTATATGCCCGCTAATGTTCCTCGCTGAACCGTCGAGAATGACATGCGGAGCCCAGCGGTTTATTGTCGGTTGAGTTTAACTGGTTGCTACACTCCGTTGATGTTGAAAACTAATCGCATCTACCGCATATTCAAAGCCGCAAAGGTGATGGCGGTCAAACCAGCGCTTGTCAGCCCGAAATCCCAAATTTTAATCTGCATCGCGCTATTAGGAGTTCAACTACTGCTAGGAATTATGTGGGTCGTTGCCGAGACGCCAGACATCGCTAAAATTCCGTTCAACAACAACACTGAAGTCGCGGAGATCTGTAAATCTGATCCATTCAATTTCATATTGAATCTCCTTCCATGTTTTGTTGTGATGGCCGTTTGCACGGTTTACGCTTACAAGACGCGGAAATTTCCTTCAAATTTCAACGAGGCTCAAATCATAGTAATAACAATGTATATGAGCTGTTTTCTCTGGGGAATATTTATACCACTTATTCTTTTTCTTGAAAACTCGAAAACAAGCAAGCCATTTCATGCGACTTTCGCCGTTGCTAATTTTCTGACGATTGTTGGTCTGGTAACGTTGATCGGGTTGTTTGGGCCTAAGCTGAAGCAGTTATATTGCGTCAAGGCTCCAATACAACCACGAACGGAAATGTTGTCCGAATTTCAGAGAGACACGGTTGTGGCAAAAGAAGCTGCTCTCCACAACGACCAAGCTTTATATACTATCAGTGAGGTAAAGACAGCGCCAGAGACTGACTCTCCCGGCTCTACTGTTTGCAGGCCTGAAATGAAGGACGTCGGAACAAACACCTAAAAGGCTCAGAAAGCACTTAGGCCAAAGCGAGAGCTTTGGGTATTGACTAATTATGGAGAGTTAGGAAATAATGATACGAGTCCTGGCAATCTTATGACACTGAAAGTATATTAACCATTGAGCTTTGGAAATAGCATTCGTGGCCTGGAATGGAAAATAAATTGCTGGAAGTATACACGTTATGCCTTTCTGTTACTTTCTTCTGTTAGTCCGAACATTATTCCTTTTTTTGGCCTCCACGACCAGTGACATAGCTGCCGAGCTCGCGACAATTACCAAGAGCTCTTATGTGGTTGGAGGTTACATTGGTTTTATCATGTGATAAAAGCAACGTTGGTTTTATCATGTGATCTTGAATACTGCCTCCTGATTGGTTATTTAGATATGCAAATTAAGGAGAACTTGATCGCCATTGCTGGCATGTTTTCCAATCAGCATATTTGAATGACGCATGATTTGACTCAGCAGTATTTTATTTTAACAATATTTCCAATTTCGGGTCTTTGGATTGATAATAATAGCACAGTTATTTCATTTATAAATATCATAATATATAAAACTTTTTCTCGTCACTCTTCGATGTTAAAACATAAATAATTCATACGAATTAATTGGAAAAGCACTTTCACCTGCATCAAGGACCGAATAGCCTTTGATACTTCGAGGTAGCTCGATCTCATTCAGCAGAGCATTTTTATACAAAGTTAAACATCGCAGATTCAAAACCGTCGTCGTGTTTATATCTCAAGCCTCACCCAAACATCGCCAACATTGAGGGTGGTAAAACGTATTTCGGGAAATGTGATTGACAATATTTTTTCGATAGTCTTTCTATGAACAACGACGCAGGACGCTAACGATCGCTTATGAATTACGATGACTTACGAAGACGCTTTCGACGCTTATGAAAACGTGTTTTTTGGTTGATGCCAGAGACCACGTAGACCGGGACTTGCTTCAGAAACACGTTGTTATTTTACCGCGCTGAAATCAACAACTACTTGAGGATTTTCCTGTTTACCCGTCCTCCCGTTGTTTACCATAATATGGGAACATGAACATCGCCGCCACGTAAGGGACACGGCGCGGACGCGTCTCCATTGCTTAACCAGGCTTTTTTATAGCGCCCTCACCTAATTAGATTTTACTGAACTTACAACTTCCCACCTATTCCACCTATAGCAATTAGGTTCCTCAGAGTATCCCGTATAAAGCTACCAGCATTTAATATTTTTCGCTAAGTCCCTCCTTCAATTGATAACATATTCATGGTAGCATCCTAATTGAACTGAATTAAACTGCTAAAGCTGTCGCCTGTTAGGGTTTTCGCACCACAAATGACGTCAAACCTGCTCGCTTAAATTTCTTGCCTGCGCGCAGACTACAAATTCCACTTATTTCACAGAAAAGCGACGACGCTGCACGCTATCGATGTGGTTTTTCTTGAATTTTCACAATTTGCGCCCTTTGATTTTTTAATTGGTATGAAAGGAGTTGAAAGAGTTTATTGCGCTCCTTAAAAAGTCTGACCCATCGGACACATTAGAAGAATGAGCCTTGCGCCCCATAAACGAAGTTCAAGACCGCATCGAATAAAAATGGGTGTAAGATCAACTACCGTTACCCAATTTTCATTTCATTTCCGCAGGCTGATTTTCAAGGGGCCCTCCAACCTAAAAACGATTAAAATGGTAAAATATATCCTTAAATTTTTTATTTCAACAATTTTATCAATGATTAAGGCGACTACTTTTTTAAATGCTTTAAGAGACCTGCCGTTTTACACTCAGCTGAGAGAGAGTTCCATTGCTTTTCACCTCTAAATGAGAAACATCTCTGCCCATTTGAGGAACTCTTCTTTGGGAGTCTCAAAACGGTAGAGGTATTCCTCAGGTTGAAAGAAGTGCAAGCTTTTCGTAAATAGATCACACAAGTACTGAGGAGCCTGGCCATTAATAGACTTGTAGACCATAATTTGCAGCTCTTCAATACATTATAGACGCTCCATTGCCATCTGGCTCTGGGGTTTTAGGCCCCTTATCAAAATGCCTTGTGCAAGTTTCACGAAAAGACTAGAGTAAGACCCTATAGCCAAACGAACAAACATTTTTTGTCAAACATTTGAAATTGGTTTATCAATCAATGTTGACAAGTAGAATTGTTGAGCAATCGTATTAAAAAAGATCAAAGCTTTGTTTCTTGACGCTAGCAAATAATGTTTGAAGAGCACTGTTTTGCGACTTGGCCATACGGTAAACATTTTGTTTCACATGAACATTTCAAATGTTTGACGAAGAATGTTTGATTGCTGGGCCAGTGGCTTAAAGCGTATGATACGGCGCTCGTTTCTCGATCAAGGCATGCTGTGTGCCTTGAATACAATTTCACATGCCTCGAAATACCTTGAAATGCAACCTGTTGTTTATTTATTGTTGTTTACTTCTGTTGCAGACGTTACCGAGTTGCGAGTGGCCGCAGAACGCCAAGAGCAACATTCATAATTGATAGCTGAGATTAACGCCTTTCGTTATTTCGTTGTGAAAGAAATGAATTGATGTTTGGAACCTGCTGCATTGTTACGTAGATGATGTTTGATTATTGAAGACTTGAAGTTGAACGCTACCGATCAGATTCACAATTTGGTACAGATTGAGTGACATGATTTCAGATTTTCTGATCTTTTGGAGTTTTAATTTTTGCTAAGTTAAATACATAATGTGAAAACTTGTACAGTCACTGTATTTGAAGAATAACACAACAAAGTGTTTAATTCACATTTTTTAGATTTTCAGATGTCAACTGGAACTCGAAAAATTTACTTCATCATTTGAAGACAAAGAGAAACATACATAGATACGTCAAGAAGATCAAAGGAAATTGACAAGTTTTCTTTAGAAAAGTAAGTTTTCAAAATTTCGATGCTGGAAATTTTGTCTTCATCCTCGTCCCTCATATGCGTTCCTTCTTTGGGTGTGTTTTGAAAGAATTTGTAATGCAACTTAAGGCAATTTGCTTTATGGCTAAGCAATGTTTGAACGTTTGACCACGTCGATAAACATTGCTTGACAAGCAAAAATATTCTTGATTTGCACGATGTTTGATGTTTTTGAAAAAGTTCAAGAGCTTTTCTGCTTCTCACAAGAGAAAATGTTTGCCAGGAAATGTTTTGCGAGTAGCCAAACGATTTAGATTTGCTTGACAAACAAATAATTTTGAAGGCCCTGGTCAAAGATCAAACATTGTTGGTCAAACAATTGAAATTTGCTTGCCAAGCAAAATGTTTGACCGTTTGGCCACGTCCAAAAACATCGCTCGTCCAGCATTTTTTGAACTTTTCAGAAACATTACGCCACAAATTTTGCTTACTTCTGCTTGTCAAGCAATTTTTGATCGTTTAGCCGCCTTTCCAACATTGCTTGTCAAACATTTTCTTTTGTTATTGTCAAACTTCAACAACTTGCAACATTTCGGCACCTAGCAGCATTTCTTAGCATCAATACGTTCCAAAATGTTTTACAGCAATGTTTTTGGACGTGGTCAAACGGAATAACATTTTGTTTGACAAACAAATTTCAAATTTTTGACAAACAATGCTTAATCATTTGACCAGAGCCTAACTGTTAGGCCGTGGCAAAACGATCAAACATTGTTTGTCAAGAGATTTGCTTTACAAACCAATGTTTAACCATTTGGCCATGTTGGAAAACATTGCTTGACGGAAAAGCAGAACTTGCTTCTTGAAACACTTCAAAACACTTGCGTTCTTGAAACAGTTTTCTGTTTGTCGTAAGCAAAAATGGTTGATGAGTAATGTTTTGCGAAGTGGTCAAATAATGAAACAGTTGGCTTGACAAGCAAATTTCAAATGTTTGACAAGCATTGTATGATCGTTTGGTCAGGGTCTAATGTTTGAAGTTAAAAAACAGCCTTCTTGCCTAATGGCGGTCCAGCGCAAACACATTTTTCGTTGTCTTAAGCCCTGGCCTAAAAAAGGCGCGAGCATGTCCACGTTTTGACATTTTTGTTGATTCGTTTGACCAGGCCATGAAACCATAAAATATCATCAAGCAACGTTAGACAAGCATTGTTCGGACAACTAATTAAGCATTGTTTTCGACAAACATTGTTGGATTTTGTTTTGGGAATGTTTGATTCGTTTTGCCAGGGCTTTATATCGCTAATATATTGCTTTGCTTCATTAGCGAAGAGCGATAAAAGATTTTAAGATTCTAAGGCCCTGGCCAAACGATCAAACATTGTTGGTCCAACATTTTAAATTGCTTTACAACAAATGTTTGACCGTTTGGCCACGTCCAAAAACATTGCTTGATAAGCAATGGCAACGAAATTAGTTTCGTGGTGCTTTTGAAAGTTCAAAAACATTTTTTCTTGAGGCAAACAAAAAATGTTGGAAGAGCAATGTTTCTGGATGTGGCCAAACGGTCAAAAATTCTTGCTTGAGAAGCAAATCTCAAATTTTGGACCAACAATGTTGGATCGTTTGGCAAGGGCCTAAAGTGTTTGCGTGTGCGTGTGTGCGTGTGCTAAATCACGTATCATACATTGCTTGTGAATAATTTATGACTAGCTAAAAGGGGCTAATGTATGTCCATTTAGAATCTAGTTAAATTTCATTTCATGGAGGATTCTTTCCTATCCAATTTTGAATGCTTGTCACCTATTTCTTTCATTCGTTGAAAGTGCTTTTAACGTTTGCCACTGGTACTTCGTCACGTTTTTGATATTCATATTCAAATCGTTTCTAGGCAAGCAAACAATTTAGTTGAAACTCGAAGCTCTATTTTATTTGAGCGTTGAGTATCTAGAAGCAAGGTCCAGAATCTTTGTAAGTTTTCTTTTATCACTTTCTTTCACAATTTGCAGTTTAGTGGGTTTTCGAGTCCTATCGATTGCACTTATTGAAAAATCTGACATTTTGTTATTTTTGTAGAAAAATGGCCTACTACTGTCATATCTTCAAGATTCTATGGGTTTCAGTTGCTGTTCGCCTGACTGTTTGTGCGATCAACGAAATCAGTAAGTCTATTCTGCAATGTAGGCCTCTCTGAAGGAGGAATGTGAGATAAATTCACTCCTCAAAGACGTGTGCAGCGTAGGCCGAGCGGCTATTCACTCCTTGGGATGGGATCTTGTACACCCTCAGCTTAGAAACAGAAGACAAACTTTAAAAATTGCAAGAAACCGTTGAGTTATCTCAGGACATACTTAGAGCTTTTTTTTCGTCTGACACTCCTCAGAGTAAAATCGTCAGAAACAGACCGAAACAATTGACTAAGGCCGAATTTATACCCAGATGCGGATCGACATGCGCAAATCAGAAAGGAGGCCAATGTGGCGTTTTGTTGACGTTTATACTCTGAGGAGTGTCAGACGAAAAAAAGCTTTAAGTATGTCCTGAGAAAAAGCTTTTGAATATGTCTAGAGATGCTATGACTGTTTTGAAAAAATTTTGAAATTTTGTACCACTCAAAAATTGTCGAATTGATAGAATTCAAACTGTTTCCATTGTCGTTCGCGCTCCTCAAGAGGGATTGGTGGCTGCGCTCGCATGCCCCAGCGTAACAAAGAATGATAGAGACGGAACAAGGGTGTCTGCATCGCTCCATGGTAGGATGCAACTTCTTTTGCTTAGAATAGCCTCAAAAAATAGTGAGTACTGAACATTTGCGCCCTGTCCTCTGCCCCCCCACACCTCCATGGGCTAGACTTTCAAATGCAAGTCAACTGTCCATCCTCCGAAGTCGATCGGTGAGAACCCAAGGTATTCGTTCAACAATATTAGTTAATTTGGGGCCACCAGTTGCTACAGCTGCTAGGAGGTTTTCTTCAGCAAATAAGGATTGCTCGCTACCATTGCTCGCTACCTACGCTACTTGCTCGCTACCAACTGCCTACCTGTTCTTACAGGCAAATAAAAGTAAAAAGCATTTGAAAAATATTTTTCACTTATGTAAATTTCACTTTTTTCAGCTTTGGACAGTGACAGCAAAAAAATCAACGTTATAACGAATGTGGTACAGAGCAACGATTTTAAAATTGGAGGATATTTTGGCGCCCATTTTGCAAATCACTCTACGTCAAACTATTGCGGTAAGATTAACAAACCGAATCTGATCTTATTCGAGGCTATGCGCTACGCCATTGCGAGGCTAAACAATGCAAATGACATTCTCTTTGGAAAGCGTTTCGGATATCGAATAATTGATACGTGCGGCAACGTCGCAACGCTTCGACGCTCCTTCTTCCCGCACAGGTCTCATTATTTCATGGGATCCGTAGGACCTCAAACATCTAGTGAGGCTGCAGTTCTCGCTACTGTACAAAGCGCGAAAAACTCAGCAGTTATAAGTCCAACGGCAACAAGTTCAATGTTTGAAGATAGATTTATTTACTATAACTTCTTCCGCACCCTTCCGTCGGATATCGTTCAAATCCGCGCGTTGGTTGATATTTGTTTACGCTTCAACTGGACATATTTGTCCGTTGTGAATTCATACGGCACCTACGGTCCGAAGCTGACAGAAGCTTTTATTGACTTGTCCGAGAAGAAAGGAATTTGTATTGCGAAACGTCATCAGGTACTACGGGAAGCCAGTGACGCGGATTACCAACAGGTCGTTGCGTCACTTGAATCAGACAAAAGTGCGAACGTTGTTCTGTTGTTCACAAGCAGCGTTGATACGAAGCGGATGCTAGAAGCCGCGCGCCATATTCAGCGGTTCACTTGGGTTTCAACTGAGGCCTGGACTGTTACAACGGAGTTTACACGCACCGTGAATGAGACAGCTAAAGGTGCCTTGATACTGCAGTACTCAGACTTGGAAGATAAAGACTTCGAGCGTTATTTCTTGAATCTAACCTTGAAAGAAAACAACTACACTTGGTTCCGCGAGTTTTGGAGCGATGAGTTCAATTGCAACGCGGGACTACCAAGCGATCCTCGGCCTCCGTGTACTGGAGATGAGAAACTTGACGGAAACAAGCTTGATTTGAAATATTTGCCTGTGAATCCCGTCATTGTCGCTGTTGAAACTATCATTTGTGCACTCCGTCGTATAATTCTGACAAAGTGCCCGTCTAAAACTCACTCGTGTATTGATTATAACTTGTTGAAAACATATAATTTTGAACGTGGAGTGACTTCGAATTTAGTAACTGGGAACAGTATATGTGCCAATCTTTCCAATTCTGTCAAGTTCAACAAAGAAGGGTATATGTCAAGAAATGTAAAGGTCATCAACTTCGATGGAGTTTCTTATAAAGAGGTTGGTATTTGGAATATTAGTGATTGGAGCGGTTCCCTGAATTTATCTACAGAAGACATAACTTGGAGTGGTGATAAAATGCCTCAGTCTATCTGTTCATTTCCGTGTAAGTTGGATGAGGTAAAGCAGGATGATCCTTCAAGGCCTAAATGTTGTTTTAATTGTAAAAAATGTCCAGCTAACAGTATCGTACAGGATAACAAATGCAAATTATGCGGAGCACATGAGTTAGCAGATCTCAATGCAATGAAATGCCAGCCAATGCCTTTGGTTCATATAACGTTTGCACAGAGTCTGAGTCTTTTAACAATGGCGGGGCTGACTATTGGCATTGTTCTGAATAGTCTTGTTTTGGCAGTCTTCATTAAGAAGAGAAATCTACGTATTATCAAGGCCAGTAGCAGAGAACTTAGTTTTATCATCATCATGGCGCTGTATCTATGCTTTATTTGTCCGTTGACATTTCTTGCTCATCCGTCGAAAGTAGCATGCGGAGCCCAGCGGTTTATTGTCGGTTTGAGTTTAACTGGCTGCTACACTCCTTTGATGTTGAAAACTAACCGCATCTACCGCATATTTAAAGCCGCACAAGTAATGACGGCTAAACCAGCGCTTGTCAGTCCGAAATCCCAAATTTTAATTTGCATCGCGCTATTAGGCATTCAACTACTTCTAGGAATTATGTGGGTCGTTGCCGAGGCGCCAGATATCGCTAAAATTCCGTTCAAGCACAACACTGAAGTCGCGGAGATATGTAAATCGGACGCGTTCAATTTCATATTGAATCTCCTTCCATGTTTCCTCGTGATGGCCGTTTGCACGTTTTACGCTTACAAGACGCGGAAATTTCCTTCAAATTTCAATGAGGCTCAAATCATAGTAGTAACAATGTACATGAGCTGTTTTCTCTGGGGTGTGTTCATACCGCTTATCCTTTTACTCGAGCACTTGAAGACCAGCAACCCTTTTCGTGCGACTTTCGTCGTTGCTAATTTTCCGACGATTGTCGGACTGGTCACTTTAATTGGATTGTTTGGGCCTAAGCTGAGGCAGTTATATTGCGTGAAAGCTCCAATACAACCACGAATGGAAATGTTGTCAGAATTTCAAAGAGACACGGTTGAGACACAGGATATTACATTACACAACGACCAGGCACTGTATGCTATCAGCGAAGTAAAGATCACGCCAGAACACTGCAAAATTGCTATGAAAGACGTTGGAACAGATCCCTGAAACACTCCGGCTGCAATTTTGAATAAGCTGGCTTTGCAAGCAAGGCAGCTGGGGGAACCGAGATTTGAAACACAAAAGCAAAAGATGTAAGAGTGAATACTTGAAAATTCTGAAAACACTTGCGAGACCCAGTTTGTTGCTGACTCTGACCGATGCTTTTTCTCGAAGACTTTATCAGAAGTCAGGAAGTACTGGGCATAATTGCACTGAAAGACGCTTTGAGTATTACAGTAGATTAAAATTTCCTGATTGTCTTAAAGCAAGAGTTCTTTGCAAACGCAGACGAAAGGAATTTCCAGAGATCTGTTTTGCAGGTTTGGAAACTCTAACAATCGGCTTTCAGGAGTACTGCAACGGATATCGTTAAAAGCAAGAGTATAGTGCTTCAGAATACAGGATATTCATTGACATTGGCAATAGTGGAACAGTTGTTCAACTTCATGGTCCTGTCCTACATAAGATTAGTAGTATTGTAGTATATGGTCATCGTACCAATCTATCCGTTCCACAGCTAGACTGCTGGTCCGTAGACTCGACTAGGTCTTTGTGATTTAAATCAGAAAGATAATAAAGACATGAGTTTTGATCACTCGTGGAAGACTTACTAGCAAGGCAATGCCTCGTGGCTGTATAGAATAGACTGGACAATACATTACGTAATGCTTCGTGGTGGAAAAGTCGAGGCTGGAAGAAGCATTAAGTAATGCGTCCTGATGCTAGAAACTAGGCTCGACGTCGAAAGGCGTTCAACTACGACGAAAACACGTACTACCTCGACGGGAATGCATACCACCAACACGGCAACGCATGCCACCACAACGACTTCCTGGCGATGACGACGAATTAATTCTGCCCCACCATTAATTCTGTTCATATACACCAAACCAGAGATAACTTCTGTATTAACAATGACCAAATTGAGTCGTTTTGTTGTTGAGCATAACATACCCCAATTAAGACTATGCCCAACCAGCTAAAGAGATTTAAAATCATATTTCTATGTTTGTCTAGAAACTACGCACTCATTTTTTAGCGTTTTAAGGCATTTTTCCTTAATTTCATTTCAATTTAGTGTAAATAGATTTCTTCAAATTTTCAGCAGCTGTTCATACGTATCATCATATAATACCATTTCACGGCGAATCACAAAATATTATCATTCATGTACAAAAATATTTGGTCAAACGAATGCAATAAAATAGCAAATTTATTTACGCACTGTAGTAGTTACTGCAAGTATAATTCCTGTAAATTATTGGAAAATTTGTTATTTGATTATTCTACTTGTTAGTTGTTATTAACAAGCTGTATACTTTTTTCTGGTTTTATGTCTCGACAGTGCTAATATTTGCACTGAGTTGCATTATTTATGAAAGCAAGGCATTCGTGATAAATAGCAGTGAACCAGGGTAAAGGCACATGGCACAAGACAGAAATTGTTTCATGTCTCCAATGTCCCAACTTATTCAATCTTTGCGTATTGCTTATTCGAGTTTCTGTTCTGGAAATCACGATGAAGGTCACGCCGACAGTTTTGCTGCTATTTTGTTTGGTAAAGCGATTCCGATGCATCATCGAAATGGGTAGGTATTGATATTTCTTTATCATGGCGAAAAAGAATTTGAAAGGGGTTGTTTCTAAGCCTACTAAATTCTGATAACTGACTAAAGACTTCACAGAGATGGAAAGGGGGCCATTTCCCATCAAACACAAATAAGAAGGCCTAGCATAGACGTTGTGCAAGAGACAATAACATGACGGCTGAATCAATGAGTGAGTTGAGCCGAATGAGCTTAAATCTTGGCACGATCCATTTTGCCGTCCCGCAAGGCAGAAGCTCGGCTCGGCTCGACACTAGAAAGCTAGCATTGCGTTTGTTCAGACATCGAGCCACTAAAGTGCCAGAACTTGTCAATTGTGGACTTGACTACTGGCTAAACCATATCTCTGTGGCCTGCCCTCTTGTTTGCAACCGAATTTGCAACTGAGGCCAAAAAAACGGAGAAATGGGCTTGCTTGACACAACGTCCAAATCAATTGCCTTGCCAAGTGTCAAGCTTGTGCGCGCATGACACGACGCCTGAACTAGGCCCTGGCAAAACGATCAAACATTGTTTGTCAAACACTTGGAATTCTTCTCATCAAGCAAATGTTTAGGCTCTGGCGAAACGATCAAACATTGTATATCAAACATTTTAAATTTGCTTTGCAACAAATGTTTGACCGTTTTGCCGCGTCCAAAAATATTGCTTGACAAGCAATAGTAGCAAAATCCGTGGCGTGATGTTTTTGAAAAAGTTCAAATGTTGGACGAGCAATGTTTTTGGATGGGTCCAACTGTCAAACATTTTGCTTGACAAGCAAATCTCAATTGTTGGACCAACAATGTTTCATCATTTGGCCAGAGACTTAAACTTTGGCAACGTCACAAAAAAATTCGTGACAAGTGAAATTAAGCAGCATTCCTTGCCCAGTATTTTAAAAAAACTACCGAAGAATTTTTTGCTTGACCCAATTTCCATCAATTTTTCATAGGTGGAGGAATTCTCGACTACGGCAGTATAACGCTTGGAGGGTATTTCGACGTTCATTACGCCGATACGTCTGACAAAAAGAACTGTGGCAAATCACAACAGGAATCAGGCGTAATGCAAGTAGAAGCGATGCGGTACGCGTTGAATAAAATCAACCGCAACCGAAGTGAGATTCTATATGGATTAAAACTTGGTTATTACATACACGATACATGCAGTAACACAAATACAATAAGACAAATGTTCATGAATATGATGTTCATCACGCGTAATATCGGAATCGTTGGGCCGCCTATGTCTGCCGAGGCTGTTTTCGTAGCCGCGCTCGCTGGAATTCTCGATATCCCGGTGATAAGTCCTTCCGCGTCCAGTTCAGTCATGGATAACAGGGTGAAGTACTATAATATTTTTCGTGCGATCCCTTCAGACGCCTTCCAGGTTGCCGCTATATTGAGTTTGCTACGAAAGTTCAACTGGACTTATGTCTCCGCGGTTTGCTCTGACGGATACAACGGAAAAGAGTCGCTTGATTTGTTTGCTTCTCTGGCCGCTACAATGAACATCTGTATCGCTCGGAGAACCTTCTTAACGGCTACTCCTACTGACAACGATTATGCTGACGCGGTAAATAATTTGAAATCAGATCCGAAGGCCAATGTTGTTGTGTTGTTTACTAATTCACGTGACACACAGAAGCTTTTAAGTGCGGTTGGAACCGAGCGGCAGTTTACCTGGATTTCTGGTACCGGGTGGTCAACGGAAATGACGATGGCACGGAATGCAAGTAGCGTTATTAACGGCTCTATCGTACTGCAGTACGCGGAGAAGGAAGATGCGGGGTTTAAAGAATATTTTCTAAATCTCAAATTACAGAAAAATAGCTATACTTGGTTCAAGGAGTTTTGGAGTGAAACATTCCGTTGTAACGGTGGATTGAGAAATGACCCAAGGCCAAAATGCACAGGAAATGAAAGTCTTGTGGAGAGCGGTTTGAGCTATGATTTCAAGCTTGCCAAGCGAATCATCTATTCCGTTGAAACGTTCTCTTGTGTTTTACGGTATATTTTGGCACAATGGTGTCCGACCAAGGACCTGAGATGCCTAAAGTCAGTAGGGTCCGGTTTGTTACTTTTGCGGCTGAAAGTTATCAAGCTTTTAAAACAACAAAAAAGCGTCTGCGAAGGCCTAAGCGATTCTAAAAAATTCAATGAATTTGGTTATCTGTCCGAAAATTTGAGAATACTACGCTTTAATGGATCTGGATACGAAGAAATAGGCCTGTGGAAGTATAACCATTCATCAGGTTCCATGAATTTAATTATGTACTTGTCAAATTTAACCGCGTACCGCAACTGGGTGATCCCGTTTCCGTTTGCTCGCTTCCATGCGAACTTGGAAAAATAAAAATTGACGACGAAACTAGACCTAAGTGCTGTTTTACGTGCAAATTATGCGCAGAAAACAACATTGTTGTAAACAACACTTGCAGACAATGCCCGAAATACACAGTAACGAGCAGAGACTACTTGGAATGTAATGAACTGCCGCGCGTCTACATCTCCTTGGGTTCCGTAATTACTTGGCCTACAATAGCGGGCTCAGTGGTTGGATTCTGCTTAAACACGGTCTTCTTATGGCTTTTTATCAAATACAGAACCTCTCGAATCGTCAAAGCGACCAGCAGAGAACTAAGCTTCATTATTTTTCTGTCGTTGTACGCGTGTTTCGCTTCGCCGTTCGTGTTTCTTCTGACGCCATCAAAGATTATCTGTGGGACTTCAAAGACTGGCGGTCGGAATGAGTTTAACGGGTTGTTATACGCCTTTGATGCTAAAAACAAACAGGATCTATCGTATCTTCAAAGCGTCAGAAATTATGCGACACAAGCCGCCATTTGTCAGTCCGAAATCACAGATTCTCATTTGTCTAAGCTTGCTCGGAATGCAGTTGCTGCTTGGTGTGATGTGGCTGGTCGGAGACAGCCCTGACGTGACCAAGCTGATCATAAATAACAAGTCTCAGGTTGCTGTTCTTTGCAAATACGATTCAACATTCATAATTTTCTTAAATCTTATCCCATGCTTTATTCTAATGGCCATATCAACAGTATACGCGTTCAGAACACGGAAATTTCCTGCCAATTTCAACGAGGCGCACAGCACAAGCATTACGATGGGTATAAGTTGTTTACTTTGGGGCATCTTCATTCCGCTTACAATGCTCTTAAAAGTCACCAATAATAACGTGTTTTTGTTGACATATGTAATTGCTAATTTCACCGTCATAATCGGTTTAGTGACTTTGATAGGCCTATTTGGGCCTACGTTAAAGAAGTTGGTTTATTTCAAGGAAGAAAACGCGACCCAAGAAAGGTTCCGTACGTTTCAAATGCCAGCGTCCAGTAACGAGCTAACGATCACCACAGGTGCGACGAAGTCAACTAATGAAGGCGATAAAACAATTAGGCAAAGACCAGCTACAAAAGACGTTGGAACCAATACTTCAGAAGATGCCATGACAACGATTCTAAATAATGAAGGAGCTAGCACTGATGATTGCAGCACTCCAGCGTAGAGCCTAATTTTTGCGGGAATTGATTCAATTATTATATTTGCACTCGCTGCCTGGATCACTACTGTATTTCTAACCAGAAGATCCAACTAGCCGTTTGCTTGTTTTGGCAATCAACAGGGTGCATTCGGTGTTACCGCCACGTCGGAATACGCCGACCAAATCGGACTTCAAGCCGATAGAAACAATAGATCTAATGTTCTATTATTGAAATAATTGTCTAGGCTATTGTTTTTCTGGAAGATCCACGCCAGAAGGCCAATAAAATTTCCAAATCTAAATCTCCGGCGTAGGCTACGTGGAACAAGACGATCAACACAGAAAATTTCCAAATAATGAAGGAAATGCCATTGTTTCTTTTGGTACTCAAGGAATGAAGAATATTTACAGGAATTAGTGTTGATTTTTAAACACTAAAGCAGCAGTTAGTGATCCTTTTAGTACATTTGCACGGAAAATGATTTCTAAATAGTGGAGGAGCTAGCACTGATTCTTGCAACACGTCTGCATGGAAACTAACTGTCCCGTAGATCGATTCAGCCCCTCATATTGAAAGAAAGTGATTTATGAATCATCTTATTTTACCTATTATTCAGTTTTATGTACGTAGTTGAAAAGCAAGCAAGCATGTTGCGCTTTTTGCACAATTCTGATACCTCTCCCAACATTTAATGCCTGTATAAAGAGTAAGGATTTTACCGAGGTTAATGCCATCAGGAGGGTGGTTTTGTTTGTGCTATGTTAAGGGGACTGGTGTTTAGTTTGGGTTTCCTCAGCCACTCCATCATGATTTCAGGGTCGAGGATGACTTTTCTTTGTAGTTTTCGCATCAACAATAAGATTTTCAGATTTGTTATTGGTAGGTAGTGATTCTTTGCACAGGTCTTCTGGTTGATCAAAAGCATTTTTTCATTGTTCATGACAGGGATGGTATTTCTTGTCCTTCTAATAATCTCTGCTTATTTTCCTCCCTTTTCACATGGCAAAACGCGAAAAACGTGAAGAAACACTCTGTGGAAGAAATCCATCTTGTCAACGCAAATGGAAGCAACAGCAACAACAGCAAAAATCATTCTGCAGTTTGTCACCGGAAAGAGACTGGGAGAGATGAAACAATGAAAACGAAAAAAAAATGAAAACGAATCTTTTGGTCAGCGGTTGTAAACCCAGAAACATAAAAGGCGGAAGTTCGGAAAAAGATTGCACAATCACTACGCAAGCACATCACTTTGGCATAGACCTGGAACTCGTCAAGGGAAAGCTTGTCCGTTGCGATGGCAGAACACGAGGCAAAACCAGAACCACCACATCGATTAAATCCGATAGCAAGGACATTGCTTGAAGGAATATACGATGAAAACAGTGAACTTTCCAAACTGCAAGGAATATGGCATATTTTGAGTCAGATTTGGAGATACGTGACAAACTACTGGAGATCAAACATTAAATTCAGTTCCTGTAGTGTTGACGATTTGGGAAGAACCTACGATCCTGAACCAGCATTTTTACTTCTAACTTCTAATGAGGTTGATAATGATGACAATCTTATTTTTATTGAAGAGTGGTATATCAAGCAAGACGCTTTGGTTTTTCCAAAGTCTTCTGGAATACAAATTAATATGATGCCCTTTGTTATGCAAAAAGATAATTTTGAAGGCTGCCTTTTACCCGATTACTTGAAAAAATATTGGAAAAACATTATACGAAACTGCCCATTAGAACCAGAGCAAATTGGCAAGATTGGTTATTTGACCATTCAAGAAAGTTTTGTTGAGAAAGATCAATCCCAGAGAAGGCCTGGTCTCCACACTGAAAGACCCGGGGTTGTAAGGTTTAAAATGGAAACAGAAAAAGATGACAGTCAGGGTGGAGCATGTGCTGATGAGACTATTTCTGATGAAAGTAAGGATTCTGGAAATTTTGGTGTGGGGCATTTTTTATTAAAGAGACACTGCTTCAGATGGGGGTTTGGAAATGTGATACGTACTTATGAAAGGCATAACATAGAAGGTGGAATATACATGGCTTCAAATGTTAAGGATTCTTGCCGGATTTATAATTGTAAGATCATAAATGATGATCTGATAGGTGAACATGGGGACATAGAACACCTGAGGGATTTTCTACCTGAGGGTGAAATACTGCAAGAAAATGCTCTCTATTGGTTTACAGACCGAACACCCCATGAGTCACTGCCACTTAAAACAAGCACAAACAGGCAATTCTTCAGACTCGTTACAAGTGATGTGTCAGTGTGGTATGAAGATCATTCCACGAAAAATCCACTTGGTGTTGTACCAGATCCAGAAAAGACAAAAGTCATCAAAGGGTCTAAATTTGATAATGCTGGTGTTGTGTTTTCTGAAGATCAATCAAGTCCAGCTAAAAAAAAGGGAATGAAAAACAGGTTCAAAAAGTTATTTTCAAAGTAAAGTCATCCCTTCAATCCTGTCAGGTTATTAGTCAAACAGATCTGTATGAGAACTGAACGAATCTGAAAAACAATACTTGAAATTATTGATGGAAATTGATTACATAAGCAAAAGCACCACTCCTACCCTTGTGACATTACCCAACTTTTGGATGTCCACTTATAGTACTAGACTACAGTATACTTTTTTTTCAATTGTACGGTACCACAACAGGGCATAGTCAATAGAAGTGAGGACTGGTCTGGAAGCCTATTGTCTTAACTCTTTGTCTCGATTTTAACGAGCCACGTGACCAAACTGAGGGACGGGAATTGTTTGTCTGTTTGCGTTATGTACTGTACTATCCTTGATTTCTCTGCGAAACTTGGCGTATTTGATTTAAATATTATGCCCATTCAACTTTACTTCAGCTAATTCAATGTACATAAACTTAATACATGATGGTTTGGATTGTTGGCTTTCGGGAAAGCGCCCGGTGACTAGTATTGAGCAATTTCATTTCTCTCGAATATACTGAAAATGTTAACATTTCAAAATTGTCTTTCTAAATTCACTGTTATTTTTCGTACAGAGAAATGCGGAAATGAGTCTTGGTTTGGAAAAAAATAGACCTAGGTAATTTATTCCTGATCGGGAGAATTTCGCTTATATTTCCAGAAGGTTCTCGCATCGGCGGACGTCACTCTCTCGTTAAAGGATTTCTAGGGGTTTCTATCGATTGAATATTTTCAGCCGGAAAACTTTTTCTTTCCTGCGTGCAGCCGAAAGAGTACAGAAGTGGGAAGATTCTGTGAGAAGAATCTGAGGCGTTTGAGTTGAGCCTCAAACTTTGAGCTCCAGCCAGGGGCCGTTCACTCCCTTAAATCGCGTACAACTTTTTGAAGAGTAAAATTTCCCTCGCTTGAGACTGCAAGCAGGTAAAGTTTTTCTCGATGTGGGATAAACTAACATGCGGAATTTCAGCTATTAGTTTCTCCTTTTCTCTGTCAATTGAGAGCAATTCTTTCTCCTCCTTCTTCTCCCTAGCTGTGTTTTCTTCCGATCAAGAGTCTTCGAATTCTATTATTTTTCGCAAGGAGGAAGCTCTGAAGATTTTTTTGCTGAGTTTTTGAAGGGTGAGGTGATCGATTCGGGTAGAGGGCTTTCGAAAAGAGAAAAGCGGGCGAAAAATAGGAACGAGTAAACGATATGTGAACATTCAGAACCGAATGGTTTTTCCTCTATAAAGTCTTATTTTAGTTTTTGGATGGCTTTGCTGCTTTTTTTTATTCAAGTTATTGATTGTAGCTAAAATAGAGCTTGTAAGACTGACTATTTTCCTGCTTGAAAAGAAATAGCGGAACTCTCCTGGCGGAAATTTTGCCCTGATTCTTATTTCTTGGTATCGGAGAGACGTCTTTAGTACAGAAGAACGATCCCATTCAGGAGAAATTAGCTTATATCCGCAGCCGAGTTGAACTGCTTATCATACGTGATGTTGCACTTATCTTCATCCAAGAATTTGAATGATAAACTGAACATTTCTCGTCGTTCCTGATCTTTCCTAGTGTTTTCTGCAGTCAATTCTCGAATGTTGTCCCCTCAGTTTGATCACATGACCAAAATAATTTGTGCGTTCAAGTTGTGCGGCCGAATTCAATAGAACAAAAGAAATTATGACAATAGGTTTCCAGACCAGTCCTCACTTCTATTGACTATGTTTAGACTTATTACCTGAGTCCCAGTTATCGCTCACCAGACCGAGACTACACCAAACCGAGATCGCTCAAACTGGGACTCATAATATTACGGACATTTTCTGGGACTGGCGGGAACAAAAAATTGTTCCCCGTTGAAACGAGGCTGGTTCGTTGCCTCGTCACAGCAAAATATACGAGCCCTATTCGGCAGCCGATTTAGTACTAAATCTCGCAAAAAGTTTTGAACAAATATCGAAAAAGCTGGATTGGTAAGAGCTTTCTGCAAAACAAATAGTAAGTTGAACTTTAACACGAAGAAACATTGTTTTTCAAGGCGTTTTAGACCCGGTAAATTTAGGCCATTACAACCATTTACCGTTGACATCATTGTCACCATGGTAATTTGAGAACGAGGCAGAAAAAGTAAGTCCAGAAAGATAACCGTTCGATTATGAGTCGTAGTTTGAGCGTCTAGGCGATTCATTTCAATAGCGATAACTACGACTCAGGTAATAAGTCTATTTGGCTCACAAAAACTAAATCCACGAGCAAGCGGGACGAACACGAAGAATACCTATCAAACATGCAAATTCAAAGTTTCTTGAAGATTTGATATATGTATCTAGACTACGTACCTAAAAATTAGGAATTTCCATTGCATAGCCTATAGATATAGATAGATGGCAGAAGTAATCTATTATCAGTACAACAGACTGGATTTTTTGTTGTGTGCGGAGAACACACATTTAGAAAACAGTGTATTTTTCATTTTTTTAGAAAAGCGGATCAAGATGATGCATACAGCAAATCAAGTACAGGTAAAATATACTTCTCCTTTAGCCAGCTTTAGGGCAACCCCCATTCAAAGGCCAACAATGCTATCAAGATCATTCTCCATTCATTTGTTCACCTCCCATTCATGTATCTTTATCTTTTCAGAGCCAAGGAATTCAGCCCTTGCAGCCAAATTAAAGCAAAATGATGAAGAGGGAGAAAATGATGGAGACCGAGAAGAACAAACTCCTGTGGAAGAATTTGTGGATGTAGATGAGGCAGACAAGCAACATAAGAGCAGTGATCCAGAGGAAGAAGATAAGAGACAAAATGTTGATGAAGAAGAAAAAGAAGTAGAACAGGAAGAAGAAGAAGAAGAGGAAGAAAGGGAAAATGAAGAAGAAATAGAAAAAGAAGAAGAGGAAGAGGCAAATGAAGAAGATGATGATGATGAAGAAGAAGAAGATGAAGAAGAAGAAACTCAAGTGAACAAAAAAGAAGAGGAGAAAGCTCTGAAAAATGAAGATGCCAAAGAAGATGAAAGGGAAGAAGAAGAAGAAGAAGAAGATGATGATGATGATGATGATGATGATGATGATGATGATGATGATGGTGGTGGTTATTCAAGTTTTGTGAAGAAGAAGGTTGATGGTGACATTATGCAAATGATTGTTGATGGTCACATTGATATTGAAGTACCATCCCAAGCAAAATTGGTCAGAATCTTCACCAGCTCAACATTTACAGGTAATTTATACAAAATGGTGTAAATATTATTTTTGGGATACTGGTTCAAATGTTTCAAATCTTCTAGAGTATGCATCGTTAAATCACCTCCTTTTAAGATACATTTGTGGAGAGAAACAATTTGATGGAACGTGTTTATCCAAAATTGAAGAAATTCTGCCAGTCAGTTGGTTATGATTTCCAAGTTGTTGATATGCGTTGGGGTGTGAGAGATGAAGCTACAGATGATCACATGACCAGTGAACTTTGTATGAGAGAATTAAGAGCATGTCAGAAGTTGTCAACTGGGCCAAATTTCATCGTAAGTTTGGATTGAGAAATTTATTTGTCTGTTTGCGTATTCAGACATATACAGTAAATGAAGTTTGAAAATTGGTTACTGTGTCAAAAAGTCTGGTTTACATTCCCGTAAGTCCTCCAATTGGCCCCTGCTCAAATAAGCCCTTCCCTCGAATTTGCCCCAAGCCTAGAGCGATAAATTGTTAATAAGCCCCCACCCTTTAATTTGCCCCACTCTTGACATGTGGACGTTAGCCTTTTGAGTCCATGTTGGAACTTTATCAAGTTATAGCAGAGAAATGCATTCTTTTGGTCCATGATAAATCATAGTTCCCCCCTCGTTTAAGCCCCCACCTCGAATAGGCCCCCTCCAAAACCCCCAGAGAGCTAATTCCTGAATTTACGGTAACTTTATTGTGGCCATGCGATTAAAGCTTACTTGTCCAGTTGACTCGTTGTGTCAGAAGCTCATCGAGGTTGGGGTTCGAGCCCAAGCTACGGTAGCATCACAGCCAGGGTCGAGGTCTCGATTAGTTAACCTATTACTGAAATCCTAGCGACTGGTGCTAAATACACCATTTCATCTTTCATTTCACAATCAAAGCACAATTATGAGTTATCCTACTTAATTGGTAGTGCAAACTCGATTTTTAAAGCATTTTGCAACCTCTCCATAACAAAACTGGACTATATTTCATCGTAAATTCAAAATTTGAAACCTGTTTTCTACGTTTTTGTATTTGACTAAAACATCACTTAGCTACGTTACGAAACGTAACATTGCCAGGTTTCCGTATGTTTTCAACGATCTTAATATTCCTTATTCTGAGCAGTACAAATTATAAAATTGCAAGTAACAGCAAAAACATTTTTGGACATATGCATTCAAAAACGTTTTTCCTCTGACCCTCCTCGCAGTATAAACGACAGAAACAGAAACAAAGTTTTGGTATCTTAATATTTCTGACGTTTTATTTCGTTTTGGTTTCTCAATATTTCGAACGAAAAAAACTTTTAAGTATGTCCAAAATGTTTCCACTGTTTCTTGCAATTCCTTATTCTTCAAAGTAAGGCCATGGCCAAACGCCAAACGACCAAAAATTGGTTGACAAACATTTGGGGTTCGCTCATCAACAGATGTTTTAACGTTTGTCCGATTTGCAAAACACTATTGGCAAGCATGGATAAGCACAATTGGTTGCGCAATGTTGTTGAAAATAGCTCGAAACCAATTTTTGCTTGACTTAAGCAAAGAATGTTTGGCGAGCAATGTTTTGCGACGTGGGCAAACAGTAAGACGTCATGCTTGATAAGTAAATTTCAAATGTTTGACAAATAATGTTTAATCCTCTGGCCAGTGCCCAATTGCCTGTTGTTTTTGTCAGGTTTAGTTTGTATGCCCTAATTTCATCCTTTTGTTTTGTGAACAGACATTCCTTGGTCAGAAATATGGCTATCGTCCATTCCCACCGAAAATTCTCCACACTGAATTCGAGGCCATGTTAGCCGTTGTTGAAAAAGACGACGACAAAGATCTATTGAAAAAATGGTTCATCAAAGATGATAACCTCGTTCCCGCGATGTATATCCTTCAACCAGTGAGAAGCCTGTTGCCAAACTACAACAACAGATCAGTAAGCGCCGAAGAGAGGTCAGCAGCATCCGGCCAATGGTGGGGAGCATTTGAAGCTATGCAGGTGATCCTAAGGGAGGCTTCAGTGAAGGCAAAGTTAACCGAGAATAAGGCAGCCAAATACCGAATATCAGGTATATATTATGTTTTGTGGTTTTTTTTCGACGAGTTCTATACCACGATTGTCGGACCTATCATTAGCCTATGATAAACCTATGATAAGCTCAAATATGTTATATTTGAAGATCTATGAATAGCTTTTTTCCAGTAACTGAAGATGAAATAAGAAGAGGCATAATCGACGCAAAAGATCAAGACAAGCACTGTTTCTGGTTCAAGCGTAATATCGTCGATTTAAAAGAGAATCTAGACAAGTCAAAGGCGCGAATGTTTATCGATAAAACATCGACAGGTCTTGACGATGATGCGGTGACATTACTCGAAACTTTTAAGAGCGATCAAATGCTCAAAGTGTTGCCGAAAGAAAGCGTAAAAGATTACGACGTGCATTGGAGTGGCGAAGCTTGTATCGACCCTGTCGAAAGTGAAGAACATCGAAAATATATCGACGAACTTTGTGATGATTTTTACGAGATTTTGGTTAACATGGTGAACAAGGGAATCGAAGAGAAGAAGAAGAGAGAGCTGGAGGATTCATTGGTTAAAGAAATCAGTCTTCACACAACAACATGTCAGGATAAATGCAATGTGTTTTACGGCAGGGAGGAGATACTCGAGGCGATAACGAAACATGTTGATAGCAAAAGCTCGAAACGGTTCTCGAATCGTGTTCTAGTTGTTAATGGCGAATCTGGTTGTGGCAAAACATCTATAATGGCAGTTGCAGCAAAGAAAGTTAAAGAATCACACCCGGATGTCCCATTAATTTTGAGATTTCTTGGGACAACTTCGGAATCATCGACAATCAATAGGCTGCTGTATAGCATCTGTGTTCAACTTTGTCGTATCTCAAAGAAGAAAGTAACAGACATTCCTGAGGTAATTTGCATAATTCCCTTTATTATTATTATTTTAAAATATTTCTGCTGGCTTTCCTACCCCTGGATCATTGAATGCCCGAATGATAAGCATTTCGAAACAATTCTGTCTCCAGGAGGTTGTTTTTCTAGTTTCCTTAGCATTCGTTTTGAGGATCAGTGAAAGCTGTAGCCTGTGATAGTAGGGCGGGGTGTTTGGCATTTGCGGTAGTTTTAAGTAGGGCAGTTTGATTACTATCGATGGTCAACGTACAGTCGAATTTAATAAAAACCGTAGATTTCCTCTTCACGGCATGGACGGAATACGGCAAGCGGTAGGCGGTACGGAAAGTTTCCGTCTAGCAAAAGTGACTTGAGCTCAACTTTCAAAAACGAAAAGCTGGTCATCAAGCATTCTGTTTCGAAAGTTCAAAATGTCTTTTGCGCTTGCTTCTATCGTTAACCATTTTTGTTTCCCTTCCAAACCGTGATCATATTTTACACCACTTCAGCCCCCTTGTTTAAACCCCTCGTTATTTGGCAGTGAAGGGTAATGTCCTGGCTAAATGATCAAACATTTTTGGTCCAACATTTGAGATTGGCATGATAAGCAATGTCTTCTCTTTTGCCACATCGCAAAACATTGCTCAATAAAAACAATCTTTAAGCAACGTTTTTGAAAGATTTTTAATGCTGAGCAGTGTTTTGCAGCACTTTAAAAGACGAGCGAAGAACAACAAACAACGTTTTTTAAACATTTCAAAGGCGTTTTCTGCTGGACACAAGCAAGAAATGTTTGACGAGCAATGTTTTGATGGCCTAAAGATAAATTATTTTGACTGACCAACAAATTTTGGAACATCATCGACCAACCATGGACCAATCAAATGGTTGGTGACAAATGCAACTGCAGGCTCTGCAAGACATACATTCCGCAAGTTGGATTCTTAACAGGATAAATTTCTCTTCTTTGTTTTTAACCAGTAGATATATATTGTAAATGATATTATTTATAATTGTTGGAACACAGTAGGCCTTAATTAGCCGCAATTGTGGCTATGTTAATTTTTGTATCTTTTTAGCCTACTTAAAATAAATTGACGATGATGATGATAATGATGATGATGATGATTGGTCAGGGCCTAAATCTTGCTATCCGAGTATCATAATTTCTTTAATACAAATTTCTTTATTTTGTTTATATTTCTACCGTAGTCATTCAAGAAAATGGTGGAATATTTTGCTGAACAGCTAAGAGATATTGATTCAAAAGTGATCATATTTCTCGACTCCTTGGACCAACTCTCCCCTGATGATGGTGCTTTAAACATGAAATGGCTACCGAAGGAAATCTCAAGAAAAGTAACAATTGTTGTATCGACACTTCCTGGAAAAGAATACAAAGTTTTGCCAGCACTTAGGGTAAGCGAAGCTCAAAATCATTAATCTGATAGTATAGAATCGTGTTCGCAAATTTAGCATCCTGTACCCTTTCGCAGTTTTATGGCTTTCTATCCATCTTCGTTTTTGTCGACGCTAAAGATAGGAATGCACAGGAACATTTTTCTTGAAAGGCGTAGCCTGCTCAAGAACAAAATTATTTTACCCTTTAGGCCGTGGATCAAACATTGCTGGTCCAACATTTAAGATTTGCTTTGTAACAAATGTTTGATCGTTTGGCCACGTTCAAAAACATCCAAAAATCTAGAAAAAAACTAACTCTACACCAAAGACAATTTTTTTAGTCAAATAGTGCTGTTCTTGCCCAGCCGTTCTTTTCTGATTTTGTTTATTTACCTTTATTCTAGACTCGTGTCACAGATGACGATGCATATATTGAAGTGCCAGTATTACCTCAAGATACCGCTTGCCAAATCCTTGATGCCTGGTTGAAGCATGCCAAACACACACTGACAAAACCTCAGAAAGATGTGGTAAT
Organism: Chrysaora quinquecirrha; assembly: GCA_014526335.1. Taxonomy (NCBI): domain Eukaryota; kingdom Metazoa; phylum Cnidaria; class Scyphozoa; order Semaeostomeae; family Pelagiidae; genus Chrysaora; species Chrysaora quinquecirrha. Next base: position 4,851,062 of record JACTAT010000010.1, read on the forward strand.
GAATGCGTTTGATGAATGCCCGTTGCCTCTTTTCTTGAAGCTCTCATTTGACGAGGCTATCAGGTGGAAGTCGTATACGCAATCTGACGAAACGCTGCTTCAAAAAACCGTCAAAGATGCTATCAACGGATTATTCGCGCGAATTGAGCGACTACACGGACATATCCTTGTTAGCCACGCGCTGGGGTATATCACGGCGTCTGTGAACGGTCTAACGGACGCGGAAATCGACGATGTTCTGTCCATTGATGATGAAGTCTTAAACGATGTCTATCAGTACTGGACGCCGCCGTTTCGACGAATTCCGCCGCTCCTGTGGATTCGAATCAAAACTGACCTCGGCTCGTATATTGTGTCGCGCGGAGCTGACGGAGTGCTGGTGAATACATGGTATCATAGACAGTTCATTGAAACAGCGCGCGAAAGATATTTACAAGGAGATGTTGCGGTGAAGTTACATGAAACTTTATCGGAATATTTCCTTGGCAAATGGTCGGGTGGTGTACACAAGCCTTTCAAAAATAAACAAGGCGAAAACGACGAGAAAGATCGCCTCGTTCCGTCGCAGCCGAATATTTTCCGAAACAACAAGAAGGACAAGAGAATGACGTGTACAATTACCGCAAACTAAGCGAGCTGCCTCGTCATTTAATAAAGGCGGGAAAAATTGAAACACTAAAAAGCGAAGTGTTGTTTAATTTTGATTTTCTCTCTGCTGAGTTGTGTGCTCTTGGTCTGAGAAATGTCCTTCAAGATTTCAGCGAAGCTTTGGAAGTTTACCAAGGCGAAACAGAGATTGAATTAATCAGGGATTGTCTGAAAATGTCCGGAAAAGCACTCTACGTTGACCCAAATCAACTGGCTTCACAACTGAACGGACGCTTAAGCCACGTCACTGGATTTGATCATATTTCAAATCTATTGGAACAATCTCGATCCACCAAATCGCTTTGTTTGTATCCTTCTACCACGTGTTTTGAAAGACCAGATGGGCCGCTTGTGTACTCTCTTGCTGGTCATACTGGAATGGTTAACTATGCATGCTTAACTAAAGATGGAAAAAGAATGATTTCGTCATCGCAGGATCACACTCTTAGGTATCAACTTACTTTCTCATCTATTATTAATTTACTTTATCTTTAATGATTGTATATAAACTTGCTATTTATCATGACTCACTGCATTTAACAAAACCTTATAGTGCAAAGTCTCGTGTTGACCTTATCGTTTTACATTATCCTCGATTATCTGCACCTCGATTAACGGAACAAGCTTTTGAAAGTGTGAACTTTCATATCGTAACGAATTGCCCGTTATCAGAACAACATTGGACTTTGAAATTGACCGGGACAGTTCTCAGCTACCTCAGAATAACAGCAGCCATGAACAAATGCGAAGAATTAGGAAGGATATTGGCTCATTTTTAAATCGCAAATTTTTAGGACGAAGTTATTCTTAACCGCACGTACGTATTCCTTAAAGAAACCAGCTTTCATGCCTTTAAAGTGCTGCGATAAAATTCTAATAATTTTGTCTATTTTCAGCCAAAAGTGGTTGAAACTAGACATCCTTGATTAACCGGTAGTTCAGCATATCCGAACGGCAACTAAAAAAATTGATTCCGAGATTTACGGATAATCGGATAATCGACGATCCACGGTACTAATAGAATCTCTCCGATTTATTTAGATTATGGGACATGACGAATGGCGAAGATATGAGAACATATGAAACAGAGATGGACGTGACTGTGGTCAAGTTTTACAATGACGAACAATGCGTTATAATGTGTGGTGACACTGGTATAATGGCAATGGATCTTGAATCAGAAGAAGTTATTTACATTGACGAGAATTTAGAGGGAGAGTATGGTAGCTGTATGGATCTGATTGCAAATGGAACGAAACATTCTGGCAGTGAGAAAATATCAACGTTTGATATCAATGGAAGAAATGTTGTAAGTTATCAATTTACTCTTCTTCTGTTCGACTTTGAGGGTGCGTTCTTTTTGGATCTTTTTCTACCCTCTGCCCTCTGCAGCCACCTTACAGCCTCGGAATGGCACAGAGACCCTGGCAAGAGAACAGCGCACACAGGGAGACCAGAACACCCACTCCTGCATTAGTTTAAATTAAAATGCTGCATTCTAATTTTCATCAAATTACTTTACATGAAGATATGAAGATTGTAATGCTACGTACAACTGGTTTGCCACTCGTGGAAAAATCTATAGTGGATTAAAGTATGTATTGCTAACGTTGGCACACGTTTAGCGATAGAAAAGCCTTCGGGTTATCTCAGGGACGGGCCTCCGACGTTTAGCCTTACCTACTGTACATACTTAGCTAACTTTCTCACTTTTTTCAGAAACCAGCAAAAGTCTACAACGACGCCACTGTTGAGAACGAAGATGGAAACAACAATATAATTCGTGGAGGCGGGAACTATTACGCGTATACCCGCGGGAAAAACACAGAATTAACCATCCGCAAAGCAGACGACCCAGATTACATGAAAAAGCTCAAAGTCCCGTATAACATAATGTATTTCGTATTTAACGAAACTGGCAGTGAACTTATAGCTCTGGGAACGAACTCATCATCAATGGACATGTATAAGGAGATTCATCTGGTCATTTGGGAGACATCATCATGGAATATCTCTAAAGATGCCAAGAGTAAATTTGATGCAGTAATGATTCAGATGTATGAAATGTCATTAGCGAAGATGAAGACTGGGTATGAGTTGATCTGTCCGTTTCTCCAGCAGATCAATCTATGGAATCTGAATACTGGTGTAGAGCGAGTCACCCTAAAGTCGGTAAGGCTTGTTAAAAGTTTATCATAGGCCTTTTAGTCTTATCTTAGGCTTATCATAGGCTTATCTTAAGCTCATCTTAGGCTTATCATAGGTTTATCATTGGCTAAGTTCAGGCTTATCTTAGGCTTATCATAGGCTTATCTCAGGCTTATCATAGCCTTATCTTAGGCTTATTTTAGGCTTATCCTAAACTAATCATAGGTTCATGATAGGCTTATCATAAGCTTATCTTAGCTTGTCATAAGCTTATCTTAGGATTATCATAGGCTTATCTCAGGCTTATCGTAGCCTTGTCTTAGGCTTATCCTAAACTAATCATAGGCTCATGATAGGCTTATCATAGACTTTTAATAGGTTTATCATAGGCTTATTATAGGGTTATCTCAAGCTCGTCATAGGTTTATCTTAGGCTTATCTTAGGCTTATTATGGGCTTATCTTAGGCTTATCTTAGGCTTACCTTAGGCTTATTAGAATTATCCTAGGCTTATCATAGGCTTATTATAGGCTTATCATTGGTTATTCATAGGCTTATCTTAGGCCTATCGTAGGTTTATTATCAGCTTATCTTAGTTGTACGTGGGCTTATCATAGGCTTATCATAGGCTTATTATTGGCTTATCCATGCTTATCATAGGCTTATCTTAGGTTTATCATAGGCTTATTTTAGGCTTACGATAGGCTTGTCATGTGTTTATTATAGGCTTATGAAAGGCTTTTTATAGGTCTTCCTCCTGTATCCCGCAAACTGATAATGAGGCTTATTATAGGTCAACTTATTTTCAACATCACGGTCGACTTTCGCTACCTGTAATTTTGGTTTCCCTACGATTTCTAGGGATACCAGGGCAACTCGTACAAGATGGCAGTAACTGCAGATGGGAGATTTCTGGTCACAGTTTTTATGGATGTCAATCAAAGGGCAATCCAGGTCTACAATCTGGATTTGTTGGATTACACGGTTGGTGGCGATCAGCATCTATCTGATATTGAGAAGTCGAAAGCTTATGTTGGCAAAGGTAGGTTTTTCAAAGTATACTTCCCTCTTTTTCAACACATGCTTCTTGATTGACGAAAAACAAAGCATTCTCTAGTTTTAATTAAACCTAATAGGCCCTGCTCTCTAACCTGGGGTGTGCTCCAGAAGAATATTTGTAAGGATGCCCTCGGGGAGGGGTTCTTCCAGAAAAACAGGCTGCAGTTGAGCCTCCGTGGGGCCAGAAAGAAGACCCGAATGGAGACCTACAGATCGTGAAATACAAACCCGAAAAGATGCCTGGACTAAAATTGTGACCCAAATGGATACTCATCTCAAAATATGCAGGGATAAGGGATGGAAAAATTTGGGTTAGGCACGGTTAATGACATTTAAGCCTTTTAAAAGCAATTAAACGGTATTAAAAAGGATTTCTTTTGTCTTTTAAGGAGAGAGTGCAGCTTTCTTGTGCCAAACCAATCCGGAAATCGTTCTCTCGATACCTCCAGCGGACCCTGTGATCACCGTGTGGAACGCGCGGTATAATGACCGCGAGCGGCAAATACGCTTTGAGGGAATATACCCAATCGCACTGCATTGCATAGATGAAACGTATTTGATAGCCTGGGACCACGGTTCGCGTAAAATACACCTTATTGACTACATGAATGGCAAAGTCGTTGGAACAGCTAATGGCAAAATGTGTGAATTAATTCCAAACGCTTATAACAATACGTGGTTTTACATGGGGGACTTCAATATGTTAGCTGTTTCTGAAGATGGTAAGGATATCAATCTTTGGAATTTAAAGTCTGGTAAACTGCTGAATACTATTGAAACTGGGTCTGAGTTCGAAGTTTTCTCTATGCTGGTAATTTATAATTATTTTTGTTTCAATTTTTAATGGCGGCATTCGTAGAGCTACTTATTATCCCATTTCCTATCCCTTCCCCTTTTATATTATCTACGTTTTCAATTAAAAATCTTTGGCGTCATTCTTCAGTGTTTTATTTTCTTTCCAGAAACAGTGGCGTTACGAAGTTTAGACTTGCTCAGTTCAAGATCTAAGCCCTCCCCGATCAACAGGAGGCCGCGAAAAATATGAGGCCCTTCACTCTTTTTCTAAAAGAACCAAGAAATTTTAATCGAGGCTGGCTGTTCTAAAGTTTTTGCCTTTTTGAGCCTGAAATGTTCTTACTCTTACAGTTATTTCTAGTTTTTTCAGCTAATTTAGGCCAACTATGCATGCCACATCCAGGCATGGACCCCTAGTTTAACGTCCGTTCCGAAGGACAGCAGAGTGAGTTGTTTTGTCATCCATCTGGCAAGTCACCCATCTAGATGCTGACCTCACACGACTAAGCTTCACTTCAGCTGTCTAACGAGAACTGACTGGGAAGCTTGGTCACCCACTCTACACTCGGTTCACTTTGCTTCGTCTTTCCTGCATAAGGGCCCCTTCTTACTAAATTCCTACGGGCTCCGAGCGTCTCCATTACGCCACTGAAACTAATATCTTCAGCCAGTTCAATACTCACCAACGTATATTACATGTTTTTTTCCAAAATCAGGAAATTTAGACTGACTCTGAAAACCAACTATCGTTCTCTTTAGGTCAGCAAAGACAAGTCAACCATGATGGTGGCTTTGAAAGACAATGCATATTCACAGACAACCCTGCCAGTTGTGTCTATTGATTTAATAACAAGCAAGAAACTTGCAGAGATTAAAGTTGAAGAACAACGCTTGGATCTTAGGCCAGATGTAACTGGATTATCAAACGATGGGAAAATCTTTTACGTCGCTTTTGGTAAGTTTTGATGGATATACAGTTTTTGTATGGAATCAACTCTCCTTTAAGCGCCCATTGAGTAAGCCCCATCTAAAAATTTATTTATGCTTATGCAAAAAAGCCTCATTGATAAGGCTCGAGGAGCGTTTTGAACTTCTTTTGAATCAGGGTTGATATTTGATATCAATAAGTTTGGAAGTTTACATCCATACGACAACAGAAGTTACAAGAAAATTGTCAGGCCGATGGAAAACAGCTCCCAGTAGAATGAGGATTTTAAATCACTGTAAAATGCCCTGGCCTTGGCAATAAGATAAAAAATTGTTGTCAGACATTTGAAATTGCTTTATCAAGCAATACTTGAAATTTGGCCACACGTCACAAAACATTGCTTGACAAGTAATATTCGCTCGGCAAGATTTTGGAAAAAAATCATTACATTTTATGCTTGTATCAAGCAAAAACAAGCAAAAAATGTTTGATGAGCAATGTTTTCTTATGTGGTCAAAAGACCAAACATTGTTGTTAGACATTTGAAATTTGCCTATGGAGCGATGTTTGAACGCTTGGCAACGTAACAAAACATCTATTGGTAAGCAACATTCGCCCACAAATGTTTTGAAAGAATTGAAAACATTTTTATGTTTCCATCAAGCAAAAGATGTTTCCTGAGCAATGTTTTCTGTTGGCTTAACGGTCAGACATTGCTGTCAGACTTGAAATTTGCTTATCAAGCAATATTTGAACGTTTGACCACGTCACAAACATTGCTTGACAAGCAATATTCGCCCAGCTTTGTTTTTGACAAAAGTCACACCACTTTTATACATGTATCAAGCAGAAGATGTTGGATGAGCAATGTTTTCTTATGTGGTCAAACGGTCAAACATTGTGTTTGACAAGCAATTCTCAAATGTTTGACGTACAAATAGGTGAAACACGGGTCAAACATCAAATGTTTGTCTAACAATCGGTGGTATATCTAAAGCAACACTCTTACTTTTTACACCTCTTTTCGACAGTCTTATGCCGACCATGTATCAGTCTTTGATACGAAGACTGGAAATGAATTGACGAAGATCAAATGCCAAACTGGTTGGATTCGGGAACAATTGGACCCAGATGGCGATGTTACGATTTACTGTATTGCGACATCAGCCAGTTATGTCGCTGCTTGTCTTACGTGTCCTATGAAACTCGGCAGCTCATACGATACCCAGTTTCGTTTAGTCTGTTTCGATCTGAATACAGGAGATACGATTGCATGGAACAGCTGTCCTTATTACCAGAGGATGTCCTTCTCTGAGGTAAAGTATTTCTATTATTTTGTACAAAACTGACGTAGCTTAGCTAATAGACCAGAGTCACAATTCTGTAGTCGCCTAGACTTATTACCTGAGTCCAAGTTATCGCTCGTCAGACCGAGACTACATCAAACCGAGATCGCTCAAACTGAGCATTTGTTTGAGCGTTTAAGCGATTCATTTCAATAGCGATAACTAAGACTCAAGTAATAAGTCTAGCAGTCGCCTAGATCTTTTCAGGCCCGGTTAGCGGGGTCCGAATATCTCCAACAATTTTTCGAACATGTCCCTTATTCACTTTATCTTAAAATATCTCCCATTTGTCCCACAATTCCACTAAAATATCCCAAATTATCTTTTATTGATCAGCATGTGACTTTGCCATGCTCAGTAGCATCTTTATTTTTTCTTTTGATTCATTAGCATCTTCATTTCATATATTCATCAGCATCTTCAATTCATTGCCATCTTAATTTCATATCGTTTACATTATAGCATCTTTATTTCATACCATACTCATTAGTCTCTTAATTTCATATCATATTCATTTGCATCTTTATCTTATATCATATTCATTAGCATCTTCATTTAATACCGTATACATTAGCATCTTTATTCCATACTGTATTTATTACTATCTTCATTTCATACTGTATTCATTAGCATCTTTTTTTGCACTGTATTCCTTGCCATCTTCATTTCATACAGTATGCATTAGCATGCTCATTTCATACCCTATTCATCAGTATCTTCATTTAATACCGTATACATTAGCATCTTTATTCAATACTGTATTTATTATCATCTTCATTTCATACTGTATTCATTAGCATCTTTTTTTTCGCACCGTATTCATTAGCATCTTCATTTCATACCGAAAACATTAGCATCTTTTTTCGCACTGAATTCATTGCCATCTTCATTTCATACTGTATTCATAAGAATCTTCATTTTTTGCCGCATAAATCTGCGTCTTCTTGTCACTGCATTTTCATTTCACACTGTTTCATCAGCATTTTCGTTTTGTAATTCATTCACATCTTTTCATATCGTATTCATAAGCATCTTTATTTCATAATGTTTTCATTAGCTTCTTTATCTCATACCGTATTCATTAGCGTCTTTATTTCATACTGTATTCATTCACATCTTAATTCATACTGTGTTCATCAGCATTTTCATTTTGATGCGACTAAACCAGCATTTTCATTTCATACCTTTTTCTTCAGCATCTTCATTTTATACTGTATTCATTAGCATCTTTTTTCGCACTGCATTCATTAGCATCTTCATTTCATACTGTATTCATTAGCATCTTCATTTTACATTGTATTCATAAGCATCTTCATTTCATACCATACTCATTAGAATCTTCATTTCAAACGGTATTTTTAGCATCTTCGTTTCATACCGTATTCATTAGCATCTTCATTCCATACTGTATTGATAAGCATCGTCATTTCATATCGTATTCGTTAGCATCTTCATTAAAAACTGTATTCATTCACACCTTAATTTCGTACTGTATTCATAAGCATCTTCATTCGAAACTGTATTCTTAGCATCTTCATTTAACACTGTGTTGATTCACATCATAATTTCATACTGTTTTCAGCCCATTAACGTGTAATTATTTTGTAAAGTATTTCTTTTAAAGATTATTTTATCATACGTGTATGCATTATCTTATTCTTTACCATATGCACACAAATTGTATCTAAATAAACAAGAATGTTATGATATTTTATAAAGAAAATTTCGCAGGAAATTGATTGTAGAATTTGATGCAATTATTTACAATACAGAAGTATGTCATTTAAACATTTTTATTATAACACAAGCATTCATTACCATAATGATTTTACTTCTATATGCACATACATTGTATGCATACATACTTACATACATTGTATCAAAGTAGCTTAATAGACGACAATCATCTATAATATTTTAAAATAGGCATTCATTTTACCCGTTCAACAGATAATTATTTGCTTTTTAGTGATTTGAATTAAAATATATTATTTAATTCGCAGATTTTGCATATATATACAATACATAAATAAAATACAAAGAATAAATATTGTCGAACGATGAATATTTCGTTGTTTCTCTTTTTTGTTTCTTGCTGTAAATTGTGTCATACACGTATTCTTTTATAAGAAACTAAAAAATTGATACTGAAAGTTTCTTGAAATCTTCAGATTTTGAGTGCTGAAAATTTCTTAAGAGTTCCTTGAATATACATAATATACATGGCAATATACATATTGCCAAAATAGTTATTCTATCCGAATTCCGAATGATGTCCCAAACCCATTTATCGCTCCTTTTGTTGAATCTATATGGGTTTCCTGTTTGTATGCTTGTCACAGAAATACGTTATTGCAGACGAAACACTAGAATTGAAGAGAATTTTTTGCTCTCTGAGGTGAAAAGTTTCCTACGTAAAAAATTGAAGTTTTGGTACTTGAATTGCTCCATCATGGAATTACAAATAATGAAAATAACGAGGCAAAGAGCAATGATTCTTTTGTTTTTTTTTTTGCATGGAAAACAGTGCCAAATTTTGAACAAATAGCGTTTGATGCTTGCGTGAACAGCACACCAACGCTTAAATAAGGAGCCAGCAATAATGCTTGAGGCACACCATGAGAACTTTCTTGACAGAGCGCCAAAAGTGGGAGGGCTCAACGCAAGCGCATTTCGCTTACTCATTCAAGGGAAGGTCAAAGATGGCTGCGGACATTCTTTTCGCAAACAGCTTTGCCCATTTGATTATAGGAACAGCTGATGATGTTCTGTTGAAATGCTCTTGCTCAAACTTGAAACCCATCTCCAAATTATACTTTTGCAGACATTGCACAAAGCTCAGATGCTCTCAATGTGTTTCTCACGAGGTAAAAAGGCTTCCAGTTTTAATAAAGAAAATGGGCCTAAAATGCAAAAATTCGTTTCGCTCGACACACCCTTATTTTCCTTTCAACTCAATTTCTAACTTGTCTTTATCTTTCAGGTCGACTCATATTATTGCCCAAATTGCTTGGAAAACATGCCCTCCGCTGAAGCAAAATTGAAGAAGAACAGGTAATACAGACACCATACAGTTCTGCTGACAGCAAAAGAAATGAAATTTCCGCAGTACTGGAGAGTAGGGCATTTGCCCGAGTTTTTCAATAGAATAATAGTCCAACAATAATAGGATAGAACAATAGGAGGGGGCTCTTGCACACCTGAGATCTCATTGGAAAACAGGCATCATACTCTGCAAAACAGAATGGCTTATGCTTCAGACTGCGATAGAACAGAGAAACTAGAAAGGGGCTCTTGCAACCCTAAGATAGTGAAATAGCATGTTCTTTGGAAATGCTTAATAACTTTGCTTTGTCTCTGACATTCCACAGTGCATGAATGCCAGAAAGAAACTAAAACAGTTTACTAAGGTGGAATTTATACCCTGATGCAGATCAAATGCACCCATCATAAAGTGAAGCTGAATCGGCATGGTGTTTTAAACACCAATCAGCTTTCAGGATACAGCAGGAAAATCAAACAATTTATTGAAGAGTCAAAGTGAGAAAACCATCTCTTTCTGTTTACACAGAACCAGCCTTTTGGGTTTTAATGTGGATAGATTCCTCATTTGAATGATAGATCTTTGCCTTCTACTTCTGATATATCATGTTTTTATTCCACCAGATGTGGTAATTGCTTTGACTGTCCCAGCTGTTTCAACACTCTTGTAATCCGAGCAACATCATCATCATCAGCAGCAGCAACCAGCCCTTTGACACCCAAGGGAGAGGATGGAAAGTCTGCATCAACCCCTAAGAAGATGCACTACCTGTTTTGCTCCTTCTGTAGATGGACATCAAGAGATGCAGGGCTGGAAGATCAGCCTACAGGTATTTTCCTTTCTTTTCCTACCATGGGTCAAGTCAAGCACTACTGTTGTGGTAATTTTTGCATACTATGGTGGTCTTTTTTTGCAAACCATGGCAGATGCACACTAAGGAGTGGGTTATTATGATTGATGTGGTGGTATTTTTTGCCTACTGTGGTGGATAAGCACTACTGTGGTGGGTTATTATGCTTGACGTGGTGGTATTTTAGCTCTCTTGACCTAAAGATTTTTGCTCTGATTTCGTATCCATCATAGTGAGGAGATAAGGTCATATATACGCAGTGGCATAGCCAGACACCCAACATTTGGGGGACAAAAGGGCATGGTCAAGGAAAATTAGGGTGTGGTTTTAAGAGCAAAAAACAAGTTGACAAGCCAGTTGACACTTTTACATCAGATTTAGCTCATATACAAAACCTATCTTTGCGATCATTTGGGGATGACTGCCCACCTGTGTCCGTTCTAAACCAATGTTAATACCATTTTATTGGGTGATTAGCCACTTTGTCTTCTTTTAAGATTTAAAGAGAATTTTCTTGCTTTTTTTGCGTGAATCCCAACTTGGAAACTCCAATTTCTGTTTTAGCCAGTGGTGGATGGCCTGAACTGGAGCATCCTAATTCAAAGCAGGTCAGTAAATATGCTTTATGCTTTAAGTACCTACCCTTGTTCCTTGGTATGATTTAAAAGTCCAAGAAAAGTCGAAGAAATTCAACACAAAATCTTTATTTGCAGATTTCTACTTTGATTGATTATTACAAGCAAGTTGCTCATCAAGAAAAACTCGAGAAAGAAAAGAAGAAATTAACAAAAAGGAAAACCTATCTTCATCTCATGGTCAGTATCCCCCCCCCCCCTTATAATATTAATCCAAATTTATAAGTTTATTTCCTACTTTTAAGAGATGAAAATAGCTCACGCAGCTGAATCAATGCGCTCGATCTGCAGAGCACATCAAATTTGCTCTTTGAAAGGCTAAACCCTAAGGTTGCGTTCTCTTAGGACTTTTTATTGCATCTAATTGTTTCTAGAGACTTCCAAGACATCAAAATTGTGTTCTTTTTGGACAAATCTTGGGAAAGTAAAGGCTTTGGAGGCTCCAAACTCTCTTGGCTCCAGAGCTAGAAGGTGTTACGTGCCTCTGCACATGATATTACGTGTAAACGTATATGTATGTAAATCGCATTGACGTAATCGCAACATGTTAATATGCGTGATATAAATATATGGCATAGCTTGGTTTACAGTCGGAATTGAAAGTACTTCGAGGAAAATAGTTGTCTTATTTTCTAATCCTCGTCTTCGAACCGAACATGATACTAAACCTTACAGATTTCACAGAGAAATAAACTGTTTCCAAATCAATTTCTCCAAAGCTTTCTTTTTTTTGAAAAAATGTGCTTTTTGGTGCCTGGAATCGGAAGCCTCCTAAATCTACATATCCTAAGTTCAGTCAGCTAAATCATTGTTCTATTCCTTTGTAGGATCGTTATGGTTTGGCGCTATCACTCGGAAAGAAAAAACCAGGATCGCCATCCGCTGCCCTGGCTTCAGCTATTCTTGGAAAAACGTGAGTTGTATTTTCCTTCCTTCCTTGCGTAATAATGTAGCAATCCAGGCTTGTTCCAAGGAGTATGCTTGACCTCCAGATAAGCTAACTGCAGCCTTAACTTCCTGTATGTTTCTGATGTGGCATTTCAAAATCAAGGAAAATTCAGTTAAAAAATGCTTTAAGAGAAATTGAAATTTGTAGATTGCAAGTGAATAAAAGACATTACAAGGCGTATAATAACCCAAACCAAAAAAGTTACTTTAGACAAGGCCCCACAATTTTTTGTAGATGCTTTAGCTTTAGAATTCAAGTCAATTTCTCCGGTAAGCTAGCTTGCAACTTATTTAAAAAAAGAGCGTGGGGCAATGACGCTGCATCACACACTTCTAAAGCGGCATCTCCACTAGGCGAAATTCTTGGCGGGAAGGAAAATATTTGTTGCTACACACAAATAACGAAAAGTAGAAACAGTAGATATTACTGTTGTAGTTTAATTCTAGTTTTGAAGGTGCTGTGGCGTCGTGGTGTAATCCAGCTGACTGGTGGTGCCAGAAGCTCAGTGTGGTCAGGGTTCGAGCCCAGCCACGGTAGCGTCACAGCCAGAGTCGAGGTCTCGATTAGTTAACCTACTACTGAGATCCTAGCGACTGGCGCTATAACACCATTTCACCACCTTCACCTTTCACCTTCACCTTCACCTTCAGCTCTTGGTGGGAAGGGTTTTGCACAATGAAGGTCCGGCTGAAAGCATATAGCAAAATACATAAGTGCTAAAGTCCATTGTAAGTCTTCAGATTGCTTAAAACGATATGTTCTATATTGAATTTGTAACTATTCTCTACTGTAGGAAGGTTGCCGAAATCACAGTTCCAATTGTCACTGAATCAGTATCAGAAGTAGAAGAATTATCCGATGATTATTATACTAAAGAAATAATATTAGATCAAAGTAAGTCTTCTAATGTTATCCAATTCAAACTGACTAACAGGCCTTCCCATTATTAAGTGACAAGCAAGGGCGCCGGAGCCACGGGGGCAGCGGGGGCAGCTGCCCCCGTTGCCCTACTGGTACGGGGGCAGCGCGGGGGCAGCAAAGTGCCCTTTCAAAAAAACTGGTTCCCGATATTTTCATAATAATATGTTTTAAAAAATTACCGAGACCTGTATTTTCAAGGAAGAAGATTGTCAATGGTCTCGTGTTGATGGAAACTGAACATCAATCGAGCAACTTTTTTTATTAAAATAATATAAAGCCACAAGGGGCAAACTAAAAAATATAGGAGTATTCGTACTCAACATATGGTGATGGGAGCCACGTATTAGTTGTAGTGACTGTAAGTCTTGGTGAATAGAATGCGTATAGAAGGATTCAAGGGTGGAAAACAAGATGGAAGTGATGTATGAATAGAAATTATTAGGTACGATTCATCAGCTGTCCACCTGTACTCAGCGTTTCGAGGGATTAAAGACAGGACGCTTTGCGAGTACAGGCCCCTCAGCGCCCGTTGGATGGGGCACTATCGTACTAGGAGATAGTTAGAGAGATTTCTTTTCCTTCCCATGCCGGAGATGGATTTCAGTATCGTTAGTTTCCAGAAATTCGAGGTTTTGTCCCTTTTTCTTGCTGAAATCATATAAGGGTTTGTTATTGATAATTTATTTTTCGAATATTTAGGTATTGTGCAGGTCAGTGTTGTTGCTTCATTTTGTTTTGCACTTTAGAAATTGCGAAAGAATTTATTGCACATAATGACCAGCGTCGGAGATATTTTGGGAAATTTCAAGGAATTTGAGCTATGAAGCAGTGGTTGTGACAATTTTTCTTAGGTTGAATATTAAGTTGTAGTTAAGTTGAAAATTACTGCAGAAGTCAAAATGACCAAGGAGAGTATTGGTTGGATAATGAAATCGAAGAACATTGTTATAACAGAAACAATTCGAAGCAATCTTTTAGTCATGCCTGTAGATCACCTTAACCATGCCATGCAGTACAATTAATTTTTGCCATGAAAATTATGAATTATGAGCGTACCCAAAAGGCAAAATTTCTACAGGTTTCCCTGTTTCACCAGCAAACGTCGACACACCTTAGGTGCCCTTTCTACGGATCCTGCCCCCGCCGCTTCATGAAGCTTCCGGCGCCTCTGGTGACAAGTGCGAACTCAACGCCCGCACTACATTGTGGATATATTTAAACTCTTCAGAATATAAAGACCAGAAACAATCGAGAAAGGTGAAATTATACCCAGATTTTTCAATTGTTTCGGTCTGTTTCCGACGTTTAAACTCTGAGGAGTGTCAGACGAAAAAGCTGTTAAGTAGGTCAACAAGTTAATCTGCTGATTCCTGCAATTTTGAAAAACGTAATTGACTTTATTCAATTTGATTTCAGCTCCTACAATTCAGCAACGACTAGCAAACCCATGCAGGCAGGCAACAGACAGCAGGTAGTGTTGTAATGTTTTTTTAGTAAAGATTATTTGCTGAGCTATTTTGCATTGCTTGATAAAATGAAGCGAAATAAAATGTAAAGCTTTAATTGTCGTTATTCAGTTGTTATAGGTTATTGCTGAGGATTGTTGTACTTGAATTAATCAGGTTTATCCTTCATTTTCAGTGATTTATATCCAAGACACAAACAAATGCTTGTCAGAAGATCTATGCGATGCAAAGTATGCCTTTACTGTCAGTGTATACCTCCTCCTAGTAGCTCAACGTATACCTCCTCCTCAGTGGTAGAATTTGTAGGCTCTGGTCAATCGATCAAACATCTTTTTCAAACATTTACAATTTCCTTATCAAGCAATGTTTGAACATTTGACCACATCACAAAGCATTCCTTTAGAAAGTGAGCAAAATATATTGCGCAATTTTTCGAAATCATTTTCGTTTGACACAAGCAAAACAATTTTGAAGAGGAATGTTTTGCGACGTGGCTAAACGGTCAAACATTGCTTTTAGAGCAAATCTCAAATGTTTCACAAACAATGTTTGATCTTTTTTTGGCCAGGGCCTTCGCTAATATGTGATAATGGTCTTCATAGCTTTGGTCTTATTGGTCTTAATTGTTATTATTATATGGTGTTCGAAAATACGGCTAGTCGGACCGGCAACGGCACAATCTGATTGGTGCTTCATCGGTTTGTAAAGCCGTATTGACCGGCGTTGATATGACCACGTGATATAGCCACGTAATTTCTTATTGATCAAGCGAGAGAGATTGAGATGGGAAAATGAAATACTGACAAATAATGTTTCTTGAGTAAATATTCGAAAATATTCTATATTGTTTTTAACACCATATAATAATTCCTTTATTGAACAGTTGCCTGGTCAATGAAGGAAATTATTCGGACCTCAGCTTCTTATACGGACCGAACGTAGTGAGGTCCGTACGTCATGCTTCTGTCCAAATATTTTCCTGCATTGCCCTTACAATCGTTCAATAACCGCATAGTATCTTATTCTATCCCTGATTCTTTCCAGGAATGCGAACATAACCTAAGCAAGCCGGAGTTTAACCCATCTTCTGTCAAGTTCAAAATACAGCTTGGTGCTCTGTAAGTTCACAGCTTGTTTTATACGCTACACTTAGATTTATCACCATTACCAGAGTCCCGCACTTTCCTCTCTTCGCAAACAGCAATACAGCACAGCAGCCTTTACTTACAACAACCACAACTCATCTGTTGTCTGTTTGAAAGTAGACCTATTACATGAACCGTAGTTATCACTACTGAGTCAATGCTGGATGCTCAAACTATTCTTAGCAAACAGCTGTAAGGTTGTTGTTGTTGTTGCTGTTGGCGAAGAGTCTGACTCTTGTAACAAGTCTCGTTCATACTGGGAATCGTATTGTCGCTACACAAGTCGTTTGTAACTGGGAGATTAAGTGTTTAATTTCCTGGTTTTGTCGTTTGTACTTTCGCTATTCAGCTGAATTGCTGGGCGTCAAAACAACTGAGTTATATTTTTAGGCCCAAACTCGCGTCTTTGCGTTAACTTTTTATCGTCCCAATAGGATTGCAGGTGATCAGAATCGAGCAAATTGATTGGTTGGTGACTGAAATCCTCTCACCTTCCGCCCTAGTCATCTCGAAATTTTGGCTTCACACGCCGGAGCCATAACTTTTATCGCGACTTAATGAACCTCACTTTTACTGTGATTAGGTATTTTGTCTCTTTCTAGGATTTTTTAATGTCTTTATCTATAGTTCTTATTAAGTAACTTCTTTTGCAGAATTTACGTCCCTCAGTTGAAGATATCTAGTCTGCCTTTGCTGGAAACTGGAAGGGTAAGTGAAAAACGGACCTCCGTTTGGTTGTTCCAGTCTTTGGGGAAATGATCAAATGGTCAAAGACCCCATAGCCATCTATTCGGAGCCATCTATATCACCAACTTCAAATATATTTTATCCTTCAAGGCCTAGCTAAACTAGGAGACATGTCGCGCACGACATTGGTGTCCCCTTGGTGTCTCCCAGTTTAGCCGCCTCGGAAACTTTTAGCGCGCGACAAAATTTGTAGCAAGAGATGCCCAAAAGTTTCTGGGAGACAACAGAAACATTTCTTGTCCCCACGACATGCAAATGACTCGGGTGACATGTTGCTCGCTTGTCACTCGCATGTTTAGCCACCCTGAGAGACACGTCGAATACAGAGTCGCGCGTGACATGTCTCCTAGTTTAGCCATAGCTTAACGAGACCCTTCTACCTTGAATAGTTTGCCATTGCTTTAAACTTATAGGAAGCTTTTGACTATGGCAGACATTGGGGCAATATCATTTGAAACAATATTTTTTTATTTTAGGAAGATCAGATTATTTTGAGCGTGACAAACCCAGTTGAAAGCAAAATGCATGTAAATTTTCGACAAGTGGAAGAAGGTGATGAAGACTTTGAGCTTAGAACAGCCGAGGTGATATTTTCAGTCAAAAAGTGTTATAGTTATACTTTATTTATGTCTGATAATTTATGTCTCTTTGGAAAGTTTTTACTCTTTGGTGCTTAAAACCGTTATTTTAAAATTTATTGTTCTAATTTCCAGATTGATTTGCCGAAAGTTTCCATCCCTTTGGCTGCTAAAGATGCGACTGCAGAGTCATATGATTTTGATGCTGGCACTGAATATTTCGATGACGACCCAAAGTAAGTATTGTTTACTGCCTTGCCGCCCAAGAAACAAAATTGCTTACCCATATCTATACCAAATTCCTGAAAATTTATACCCAAAATTATCTCAGAATCCCAACTCGTACACTATTATATATTCTAAAATTTACCTGTAACAAGTCAGTTCGAATCAAACTTCAAGACAAGTGAAAAATAAACGAAATCAATACCCCTATTACCCCTTATCAATACCCTTCTTATACCAATTTTCAGAAGATTTAGACCCATATTTATACCATAATCATGAAAAACGATATCCATTTGGGGTGATACGTCCCAAGTACTCCAAATGTATTTAGTACCCCCTTGGTGTGGACTGTGAACAGATTTAAAGATCCACAAGAAATGATGCTTGCAAAGAAGGAATTTCGTGGTATCGCAAAATAAGGCAATTTCACTTCTGTGTTTTTTCAGAGTAATACAGTCAAGACAAGGCAACAAAGTATACTTCTTTGCCAAAGTTAAACCAATTAAGCCACCTTCTGAAGGAACAAAGGTTCGTATGTTTAAGCATTGGTATGGAATTCTACCCCTGCACCTTTAGTCAAAGGTATAGCTATAGTAAGAGAGTAAGAGAGATTGGGAGAGTCAGTGTTGTGAAGGTATTCTGCTGGGTTCGAATCAGGGAGCTCCTGGTTGAATCTCATCGGGACAACTTTCCTAAAGCTTACAGTCAACTTCGCTGCTCATCCTTCCCATGCTAATAAACGAGTACCCAGGATTTGCCTTTTAGAATAATAATCCCGGGCACAACCTTTTGGTCCACATCAGTTGTATAGTTGATAGAACCCCTGACCTTCGTTATCGAATAAAGATTGCTTGCTTGGGCTAGGTATGTTGTGGGATAGCAATTTTTTAAAAGCTCTTTTCAATGCTGTGTCGCTACAGTTAACACCCGCATATTAGAAACTTGATTTCTCAGTTGAGGGAATCCAGTTTCTTTATCTATGATCTTTATATATCTTTGTGAAATGGAAAACAGCCAAAAATTGCCTGCAAAGCAAGTTTTAAATTGTATGGAATGGTTTGGATAAGCATTGTTTGATCGTTTGACAAGATGCTTAAGTTTTAGATGCCCTTTTACTTTGCAAAAGAAAATTTTTCCAATTTTTCTTTTAGCGCAGTTACTTGTCATGTTAACTTATCATGGTTTTCTACGTAGGGCCTTCTCATTTTATTATTTCCATCCTCCTTTAGTGCATTTTCAAAATGACTTATGAATACAAGACCCTAACAACTACAATTACTCGTTCATCATCAACATCATCTGCAAAGAAAAGCCATCCTGAAGAGACGACGGTTGGCCTACAGATCTTGGTACATTTGAATATCAAACCTCAACCGTCAGAGAAACCAGCCGAGGTTCAAGTCAGTAAACAAGATGCAAAGGTTTCTCATCCACTCGCAACAACTGTTTAACATTCCATGTGGATATCAAAAGAGTATAAACTTGTGGAATAGACTGTGGAATTGAATTAGGTTTTTGAGACTGACTGTCTATTTATTTTCGTATCGGATCAATGAACATTAAAAATATAATTTGTAGGCCCATTAATAACTATTGGATGAAAAGTTAAAGCAGTAGGTTACATTTTTTCATTTTAATCGCGTTCTTCGTCAAGGGGATAGAATAAAACAACACGCCCGAACCAATAGGTATCCGTCAGCATAATTATTCAACGAGTGCATTTCGATCCACATCTTGGTAAAAATTCCGCTTTAGTCAATTGCTTCAGTCTGTTTCTGACATTTATAAGCTGAGGAGTTTCAGACGAAAAAGCCTCACTCACTTGCAGGTTTGCGGCAGACAGAAACTGCAA
The DNA here is from genome assembly GCA_014526335.1 of Chrysaora quinquecirrha. Classification (NCBI taxonomy): domain Eukaryota; kingdom Metazoa; phylum Cnidaria; class Scyphozoa; order Semaeostomeae; family Pelagiidae; genus Chrysaora; species Chrysaora quinquecirrha. Next base: position 4,870,400 of record JACTAT010000010.1, read on the forward strand.
AGTGATATTCGACGATGCCTCTCTTTCTGAAAAAATGACGTCACTGAAGAAACCGTCACAGGGTATCAATGAACAACAACAACAAGACTTCCTTTTGCGTGCCAAGACAGGGCAGGCAAGTGAAGTTTTTTTGTTGTGTTGCTTGAACTTTAAATTAACGTCATTACCGTATTTTAACCGTATAAAACATCAAAAATCGTTGCTTAAGCAATAACTTTACCCTTCGGCATTATGGGCTTGGTTAAGAAGTTAAATAAAATATATAGCTCTGGCTCTGGCCTATAACTAGTCAGCCTCTAGTCTACGTATTAACAAACTATACTCAGTCTCAGTAAGTCTATAGATACGCCTTCTAAAGTTAGATAGAAAGATTGCTTTATGGTTTCTTGCTGTAAACCTTTTCAGCAAAAGGCCACAATTACAGTCATAGAAGTTTCAAAATTTTGAAATGAAGAGTTTCTAACCAAATTAGCAAGAAACACCCATAATTTAGATAGATAGTCTTGATGCAAAGTTTTGCGATCTCATCAACACTTTGTATTTTATACTTTATTGAATTTATGGACATTTTAAGTTTACTTTTATTTCAAATTCTTAAGTCAAATGCTTTAAAAACATATCATATCTAAGGTCTACCCTTTTCCTCTTTAGAAATCCTTGGTGACAACTATTATGCCTAGAAATGGAGCAGGATATGACTGATAATATTATGTATGGTGATATTGACAGCTCTAAAGATGAAGACAATGATTTATGTAATGACAAAACTAATCTCCTTGGTGGTATGTACTTGCCAATTTGTTCTCCCTATCCTAGATTTGAACCACAGGACCTAAAGCAATAATGATGGTGCAAGTGCTAACCACAACACAATGCTATCCTCTCATTGCATTGGTACAAGCTAGGCAATCTGTAGCAAGAAGTCATATACTTCTTGAATGACATGTTGCTAATTTAAAGGGTGCATTTCCATGCACTATTTGCCAAAGGCAAAAGATTCTAAGGGCCTCGACTCTTTGCATTAATTGCTATTTTGTATACAAAGGACATTTGATTACCCCTCCACATTATGATTGCAGAACAACAAGCCAAAAAAGAGAAGTGGAGAAATCTTATTGGATTTTGGTAAGAGCTGGCATTTTGCTGCATTGGTTTTCAATATACTTGGGACATTTTCTTCCTAGAGACACTTTGTAGAATATTGCAGTCTTTGTTATTTCTGTAATTTTTACCAATCTCGTAATCATCTGAGAAATTTATTGTTGTATGAATTTAGGATACTTGGCATGACAAATAACTTTGCATATGTGGTAATGCTGAGTGCAGCATTTGATATTCTTGCAGACCAAATTGGTGTCAAACAAAAGGTAAGATTAAGGTACCTCATAGTCTCAACTTTAGATGGATTTTACTTTGCTGTAGATAGAGTGCTAACAATTGAGGTGGGGGGTAGTGTATTCACAGAAAATCATAGCCAAGATATGCTGTCAGATCCTACATTTTAAAATTAGATTAAGGTTATACAAAATCCTTAATCATACAAACTATACATTGTATAATTAACTATAATTATACATTGCCAAAATATATATAAACCTATTTTGGCAATGATTTAAAGGGGCTGCCCCATGCCACCCCTGGATATGCCACTGGGGTTTGTAATGATGAAAAGTTATTGACCTCTTATTAGTGGTTTAGTTTTGGAATTGGTCTAGACTAAAACCAAAAGGCTGGTTCTGTGTAGGCAAAAGAGTTTGTTTTCTCCCTAGAACTCTTCAGTTAATCCCATTGGGCTTCCTACTGTATCCTGCTAGCTAATTGGTGTTTAAAATACAATGCCAGTTCAGCATTACTTTCTGATTGGTGCTTTTGCAATCCCCATCTGGGTATAAATTCCATCTTTGTCAAATGTTTTGATCTGTTTCTAATGTTCATACTCTGAGAAATATCAGACCAAAAATCTTTTTTGCATGTCCAAAATGTTTCTTCTGTTTCTCTGACTGACTTTCTCTTTTTAGAAAAATAATGAAAAAGGGTACCACTGCAATCCCAAGTCAACTGGAGTAAGTGTGTCATATATTTACATTGCATTTTAAAGAGACTCTCAAATAGAAATTAAAGAGCAATCTTAATGCATGCGAGCAAGCTAAATGAGCTTCTAAATGATCATTCTGAATATTTTTTAGATTATTTTGCTTGCTGATATCATCCCTTGCCTGATTGTCAAGTGGACTGCCCCATTTTACATGCAACAAATAAGTTACAAGTAAGCAGAGTTTCTCTTCCAAAATTTTATTTTCTCCAGTTTCCAGAGCTGTCACTATCCCACGATCTTTCCACAATGATTTTAGTTATGGCGAGTAAATATGACCAAATGGTTTTTTATGCATTATCTATCTTGTGATGGTCTTGTGAAGAGAAAATCTCCCAAGAATAGATCCGAAAGACACAAGACGGAATGTTCACACCACAATAGGTGTTAGTCATGGTCACTGAAAAAGACCCGAACGAGTCTTATACAGATCAACATGGTATTTAGGTTATTTCGACCGTTGACCGGTTCAGCAGAGGGGCATTTCAGGCAGTTCATCTGAGGGGCTTCTCGAAAAGGTGTACGAGATTCCCCTTGAAAAAAAGGCACTTTAGAGCTTTTATAAAAATAATAGAAATTCCAGCAAAAGGGTTAGGAAAGGTGTACGAGATTCCAAGGAGTGAATTGCCCGTTTCGTTCACACTTGTTAAAGTTGCTCAGTCAAGCCAAGCGTAGTTGTTTTTGGTCTTTTACAAATAAGGACTTCTCTATCTCTACCGTACGGCTGGTTCGTTAGTCTCGTTAGAGCCATTAGAGTCGTGACGAATGGTATTCATGTTCACTTGTTTGAGTCTCTTGGGTCTTTCTTAAGATGTGGCTTAACTGGGAGACATGTCGCGGCGAAATTCTATTCGGCGTGTCCCCCAGGGTGGTAAAAATGCGAGGTACAAGCGAGCAACATGTCCCCGAGTCAGGGAGAGAAGAAATGTTTCTGTTGTCTCTCAGACACATTTCCGGGTCTATCGCTGCAAATTCTGTCGCGCGCTACAAAGTTTCCGAGAAAGCTAAGCTGGGGGGTGTGTCCTTCTAAACCTTCTGTCCTTCTGCCTTTTTTTTCGTAAAGTGTATTTTTCAAAGCCATTCTTCTGAAAACGGCAGGTTTCGGAGCTCTCCAAACCTTCTGTCATCAAAAGCAGAAGGTTTCTGATACTTTCCAGAGATTTTCGGTTTGAAGTTCTAACGATACTGCAACTTTTTCACTAGTTGTCAGGAGACATCCCACGAATGGGTCTGGGGACGAGGCAAGCAAGAATTTTGGCGCGAAAATTGACGGAGGTTTCAACAAACTTTGGAAAGTCTCGGATTTTCAAAATCCATTTTTTGAAAATCATGAAATCTTATTGGAAGCTTGCATCTTCCGTATTTGGGAAGACTTTGGAGTTTCAGAAGAACACGCCGTGGGACACATCGACGGGACGTCGCGCGGCAAGCCTCCTAGTTTAGCCAGACTTTTAACAGTGTGAACCAGGCTTAATATGATCATCATGATTTAATAAAAAGCAAGCTTTATTGAAACAACTTTTTGTCTTTCCTAGTATACGAGTTGCATTTGTTGTTGTATTATCACTTGGTGGCTTGTTGCTTGTGGCACTTGGTAGAAATCTTGCCTTGGCTCTTTTTGGTGAGTAATAGACAAAATCGTCGTATGCGAAATTTGCTCGTGTTGATGACTTGGCCAGTGGACTTGAAATTTTTCTTATACTTCAGATTAAAGAATCAATATTGTCACGAAACTTGTTATCCATTTATAAGAAACTTGTTATCCATTTACACGAGAAAAAAAACTTGTCAACCCCCAACCCCCGTTTGCAGTATGTGAAAATCGACCTCTGTGGTAAGAGGCATGAATGCGATGCACCATACTAACCTAATACCTAAAAGAGGGCATCCAGGGGCTAATTCCTGCTAGAACTCCAGATAGGAAAAAATCGTTGTCGGGTTTCGCTTGCGAGATTCTTAGACACCGCTTGCTTGCCCGTCAACCAAGGACGCTGATTAAAATTATTCTGTTCATTGCCTTGTTTAGGCGTTGTCATTACAAGTATCAGCAGTGGTTTTGGTGAAATAACGTTTCTCAGTCTTACTTCACATTTTCAAAGGTAATAGATAACCTTTCTTCTGATTATTATAAGGAGATATACAGGGTTCCTTTTGGAGGGGTCCGAATGTCTCATACCTCCCAAACAATGTTTCTGAACGTCTCCTTTTTACTCTTTATATTTTAATAAAAGTCTGGAATTTAAACTTTCATCTTTGTCTTTTTCAAACAGTTCTACAGTTTCAGCATGGTCATCTGGGACAGGTTTGTGGAATTCTTGATATAGTTGATTTATTGGTTATTCTAGGTGTGATTAAATTATTGATTGATTCATTTATCATTTGACTAATGAATTGATTCGTTCATTGATTGATAGATTGATATACTGATTGATTGATTCATCGATTGATTGATTATTCGATTCATTGATTGATTGATTGATTGATTTTTTGATTTATTGGTTCATTCATTCTTTGATTGTTTGATTCGTGGATTGATTGATTCATTGGTTGATGTATTGATTAACTGATTGTTTGATTGCTTTATTCATTGATTTGTTGATTTAATTTATTGATTGATTTCTTGATATTTTGACTCCTGAGTTGATTGATTCATTTGTTCCTTGTTTCATTGATTGATTGATGGATTCATTGACTGATTGATTCGGATTGATTGATTGATTAATTCCTTGATTCTTTCATTGATTCATACATTCATTCATTCATTCATTCATTCATTCATTCATTGACTGCTTGAATGCATTGACTGCTTAGGCTCGTTGCTTGATTGATCCTTTGATTCATTGATTGAGTGATTTATTGGTTCATTGATTTGTGAATTCATAAATTGATCAATTATTCGATTATTCAGGTGCTGCTGGCGTTGCTGCTGCTCTTGTTTATGCAGGATTGACGTCACTTGGTGTAAGCCCAGAAAATACGATCTTAATAATGCTAGTGGTTCCTTCTTAATGGCTTTTGGGTGAGTGAAAAATCTTTACGTCAACCAAGGCTTATCCTGTTCATAAAATTATCTATAATTGCTCTTTATTTTCTACAAGTCTGTTTTCAGGGATTGTTTAGAATTGACTCCCATTCAATTCAATATTTTGACATAGTATGCAATCCTTTGAAATTGGGGGGGGGCAAATTCCCCGCACTTCGCGTGTTTGCCTTCGTGGTAATCAGATTTTATCCGAACAATTCAGTCTCCCAAAATTGTTTCTCATAGGCTTGTAGCTTTTGTTCTTCGTAATAGTGCTGTGATACTGTTTCTCTGATAGTGCTCTCTTATCTGAGAATGCCCCAGTACTGAAAATTTCTTTAAAAAAATCTGTCTTTAACTTATGCAACACTATTCGCTGTTATTGTTGTTGTGAATTGATGTCCATTAGATCTATTTTCGGCTGATATTTTACAAGCTTTGGAATATTTGCCTTCGCGTTTAGCCAAAATGAAACATTACAATATATAGTCAATTTCGCTGGAAGAGTTTTCAAAGAATCTTTATAAGATGAATGTCAGTACTGTTAGGTTGCTGGGTTTGGACATGTTACCCCTAATGTACTTCTCTGTCTTTTCTTTATGTGCCAATGGTACTGTTTTAGCATTTGAAACATCTTCTTTAGAGTTAGGATGCGTTTTAAAGCAAAGAATGGCGAAACTTGCTTTGAATACGTGTGTTTAGTTTTTATTTTTGGTTAGAGTACATTGGCGGATAATCTGGAATTCTAGTTGTCTTTCATTATTTGACAAGACAAATTGCCCCAGAGAATTGTAAAAGAGCCCGGCAAAATTGTCTTGTTTTGTGTCCTGGAGCAAATCGTTTCATCACACTACTGTGTTTGTTCTCAAAAATCAAGTAAAGTAGCGATGAAGGGTGAAGCTGAAATGGTGTATTTAGAGCCAGTTGCTAGGATCTCAGTAGTAGGTTAACTAATCAAGACCTCGACCTTGGCTGACGCTGCCGTAGCTTGGGCTTGAACCCCGACCTCATCGAGCTTCTGACACTACGAGCCAGCTGGATTAGGCCACAACGCCACGGCGTCTTAATAAGTAGCAATACGCACAAGCTAATTGGACTAACCGAACCCTACACCCTATTATTGGCAATTCTTACCAAGACATGTAATTTTTCTTTCTTCATTTCAGCTACTGGGGCCTGTTGAGACCTGCGCACAGTTTCGATGCTGTTACTCAAAAAGACAGGAATTCGTTGATTAAGAAACGCTCGTTAGATGGTAAGAATGAAATCTTGCAATATTGGTTTTTCAATGAACTGATGATACCTCTATAATTATTGACAATAACCCTTCTTTTATATTTATTCTCTTCTACAGCCACAGGATCAATGAAGTTGAAGGAAAAAATTCATCTGATTCGGGTATGTTTGAAATATCATAGTCATGGAAATGTTATCATGTTATTATGTTACCCGTTACTCCACCATTTCAAATTTGAACACACAAATTTTCAAGTTTAGGACCCAGTTACTCAGCAGAGAAAGAAGCGAGTGAGAGGAAGAGAGAAACGTCTAGAGAAACTACTAGGTAAACTACTAATATTAGAAAGATTTTTTCTGTCTCGAAACTTGAAAATTTGTGTGTTCAAATTTATAATGGCAGAGAAACGGGCAGAACAGGAACAGTAAAAAGGCAGCCAGGACACAAGAAAAACAGCGTTGTACAGTTACACAGATACACATGATGGTATCCTACAATTGCTGCACATGCTAGAACAATCATATACGTGAACGAAAGTAGGGAGCAATAAACAAAAGATATAAAGGCCTAACTCAGGCTCATCATAACGCCCTTGCTCTCACTTGTCACTTTGCATTATTTTACACAAGACTGGTGCTAACTCTTGTTCGTTGAGTCTTTATCTTTACTTTGCCATTTTACAGTACCTTATTTATTAACTTATTTATCTTCGATTTCTCTTTTAGCCTCTCGTTCAATACATGATTCCATTATTTTTGGTTTATTTTGCGGAATATCTCATTAATCAAGGCCTTGTAAGATTTAACTTTTCTTTTTGTTAATTTCATTTTGCAAAGCAAAAGCGTAGCGTAAGCATATCCTACTCAAATAATTTCTCGTCAGTTCGTAGTTTTTTTTCAGCCACTTTTCGTAAATTTTTGAAATATCACCACTTTTCAAAACCACCAGAAAATAGCAGACTTATTACACGAGTCTCAATTCCGCTCACAAAATCTGGACAAACAACAACAGCAATTCGCTACACTGATTAGCTTTCCAACAACAACAACAACTAAAGATGGTAGCTGCGATAACTAGAACTCGTGTAATAAGTCTAGACGAATCCTTTAAATTGGCAGCACTAAAACATTTTCTTCTGACACTCCTATGGGTATAGAACATAATTGTTTGCAGTAGACGATAAACCCAAAATTGGACTGAAATTAGCCAATCAAAAAGCTATTACTGGATTGGTATTAATGATATACAATTATTCAGTGTAGTAATCCTTAGGTTGTTACCTGGCATAAGAGCTAAGCTACAATCAGGGACAAAATTGTTGAGACAATTCTTAAAAATTACGTTCAGATTCCTTATTGCCCCCACTTAGCCCCCCTCCCCCAGTTCAATGTTGAATTTTTGTTTTATTCACATCAGAAATTACCGGTCTATCATGCGGGCAACAATGTTTTATGACAATAGTGATAAAATGATCAACATTGAATGGGGGAGGGGGAGGGGGTAAAGACATAGGCCCTAAATCAATATGACTAAGAACAACACATTTTGTCCATGATTGTAGGTAGGCTTGTTTCACATGATCACAGATTCGTATTCGGCCTTATTTATTTTCCATTATTGTTTTTCAGTACGAGTTGCTATACTATGAAAACTCGACGATGGACCATTCAGAGCAATATCGGTGGTAAGTTTTCCCCCTAAAAGATCGATTGTAAACTTGAAGTACTCCTGTGATCGTTTTATTTTACTGTGCTGGTTTGTTGACGTCTCAATATCTTGCCAGTGTGCCTATTTGTTGTTTAGAGATATTCTAGACTCGCTACAAAAGTCATAGACGAGCTCCTAGCCCCCGTACACACCAAACTCGCCTATATTCGGTTCAAGCTGGAACCAATTACAACAACAACAACAACAACAACAACAGCAGCAACAACAACATCAACAACAACAACAACAATTCAAAATCGTTAGCGCGAGCTTGAAGCTCTTTAGCGAAAACAACAATTCATGTCTATTGAAAAACCTGTCGGTTCACATTTATATTCAGTTTAAGGTCAGCGCTGGAGACAAGATGCATAGTGATATAGTTTTATTAATTCTAGGTTGCAGTTTTGTTACCAGTTTGGTGTCTTAATATCAAGGTCATCTGTAAATTTTATCAAAATTGAAAAAATTGAACTTCTAACTGCGTTGCAGGTGAGTTGATGTTATCATGATCATAAACGTGATCATCTTCATCATCACTTTCATGATTATCATGATCATCATCAATCCTCGTCGTCATTATCATCATCATCATCATCATCATCATTATCATCATCATCATCATCATCTTCATTTCCATCAGCATAATCGCTATCATTTTCATCATCATTATCATCATCCCCATCATTACCACCACAATCATCAACATCTTTATCAACACCCTCGTCATTATCATCATCCTATTATCAAACATTTTCACTCGGATAGCCGGTTGACATTTTTAGAAACTCTGTTAAAAGTCATATTTAAGTTCCTTGTTTATCGTTTCATCTTCTCAAGTCTTGAAAAAAATGACCACGCTGATTCAAGGCTATTAATCTTGGCTGTCTATAGTACTTTTACCGATGATACAATGGGCAAACATGCTTTCATTTCTCCCGCACACTGTGCCCACTCCAGCCAAGACATATGTTTGGTAGTAGGACGTCGTACTAATCTTTACATCTGAAGCACCGATCAAGGCCCCGACCTTTATTCAAAGAAATCCGCCACCCATTTGAACTTGACATTGAATACCGTTGAAGAAAAAATTGTTTTTCGAAAATTTTGAAAAGCGCTTAGTCGAAAAAATATCTTTGTTTTTCAGTATGTGAACTTCATAATTCTTCTTCTGGAAGTGTACTATAGATTCATTCCAAGTGTTTGGATAACCCTTGCGATTGGTTTATTCGAAGGCCTCCTTGGAGGAGCAGTTTATGTCAATGCATTTTATCGTGTTTCTACGGAGGTGAGCAAACAAATTCTTCTTGAATTTCATTCTTTTTCTCATCGACGCAAGGGTTGGGTTCCTTTTAAATTTTCGTGGTGTTCAGCCACCTGAAGGTTAGAGAACAGTTCGTATTTATATAGTAAACCAGTCTTTCTAGTTTTGTTTTTTGGGTATTCTAGATCTGTATAGAGATCTGCATTAATAGACCACTTGTTCATTCATTTTTCCGGGGAACCGACCTCCTAAAGAGCTTTTTACTGCATTAAATGATGCCATAGACCCTCAACTTAAAGTAAACTAAAGTTGCTGTTTTAAGTCTACTACTTCTACTAGCCTGGGTCTTTGCAGTGGACCTGACACTTAACACCAGTTCTTGATGCCTATAGCATAAAGCTAGCAGGGTGCAGCCACACACGGCGCGCATTACTACTGACCATGAACCCGTTGATTCACTTGGGTAGAGAGAGGCATATTTGTGTAAACAACTTGCCAAAGGTTGTTATCTCTGCAATCACCAATTCAACAGTGGAAAGAACGCGGCTCGAACCCACAACATTGTCGTTGTGAGTCCTGCATGCTAACCACTGCACCACAGAGACAATGTAAACAGATCCAAGTGCTCTCATGAAGACTTCCTAAGATTGCTAATTGTTTATCAGCTTCCTTGTGCAGAAATAAGAGCTTGTTTTTAGCGTATATACAGGGATATCGCTGGTTGCCGTAACTATTCTCTTGTGTGCCTATTTGCTGTCCCTCCCTACTATTCAATTTTTAAGCCTCCCGTCATCAGACTTTCAGCAAGACTTGAACCATTTCTACGAGAGGCATTTCACTCTGCAAAAAGGCGTACGAGATTTCCATTAAAACAAAAGGACTTCCAAAGGATTTCAGAGAAAACAATAGGATTTCCAGCAAAGGTGTACGAGATTTTCAAGCAGTGAATTGCCCCTCGCATTTCTGCTTTAGTAAGATGTAAAATTAAATTAGTTGCCAAAACGTAAGATTTTATTATTTCAGTTCTTTCAGTTCTTTACAAACAACTATTTATTGACATTGTTAGTAATAGTTCCTAACCTTTTTGATTCTTAAGAAGGAAACGTTTGTCTACAGTTTCTTCGACTGACATCCCAATCCTCCTCCACACCTTATTCTAACCCCCGCTCGTTACATCTTGCCTGGGTTACATCCGCAAAACGTCCTTGGTCACATGAATTTTTACGCAATTTTTTACTTTTTATTGCATGCTTATTATTTCGCGTTTATAATACTACATAGTATGCTAACTATATTAATTTTGCGTTTTCCCATTCCCTTAGGTGGAGCCGAAATATCGTGAATTTTCGATGGGTGCGACGAGTGTTGCCGACAGCACAGGTATCACGTTGGCAGGACTAACTGCGATGCCGCTACATGACTTTTTATGCAAGTATTCTAAATCTCCAAAGTAACTGATTTTTAGTAGAATAAAGTTTTAATGACGTAATGGGCAATGGTGGGGCTTTGGGGGAATGCCAGAAGCCATTGATCAACACTAATGGAGGTGCACTTGACCTGGTTTTTGATTAGGGACATACCTTCAATGCTTTCATTGCCAGGACCAAGCAACGACCCTCAACGACTGTGGTACATACCAAACCCCCTTACGCCCTTACCAAAGGAAGGTGTGCTTTGGAGGAATACCAGAACCGATAGGTCAACACTAAATGGAAGTGCACTTGCCTAGGTTTTGATTAGGGACATACCTTCGATGCCAGGACCAAGCAACGACCCTCAAGGACTATATGGAAACTAAGCGTAATATCAAGCTAAGCATATGCCACACCCCAAAGAAAGGGGTTCTTTGGGAATTACCAGAACCCATTGATCAAAGTATATATTTTACAAATTTCATTATTTTGACGAAACCCTATTGTCTGGTGCCAAAAATACACCATAATTCACCTTCACCAGTACAGTACAGCCCTCGAATAAGAATCATACCGGTTTGAGAAATAAGACATTCAAAAACTCTTTGACCTAGAAACTTAACGCATCAAAATCTTGTTCATAATGACTTGGAGATTATTGGAACCATTTCCTACATTTTTACTTGTAATGCTTGTCCATTTTTTTGGCTTTGGTATTCCTCGTCACCCTCATATTTGTAGAGAATTTAGGAACAGCTGAGAGACTGGCTCTAATTTTGTTGTTCTTAGGCCCTCGCCAAACGATCAGACATTGTTGCCCAACATCTTAAATTTACTCTGCAACAAATGTTTAATCGTTTGGCCTTATTTGTTGGTTTGTGCTGTTACAAGTCTAGAAATACAACCAAATCTTAATAATGTCGAACATCATAATAGAATTTTATATTATTATTATTATTATTTTGGACACTAATTATGAATATTAACTAAGATTTTTTTTATTATTGGATTTATAATACATACTAATTTAAGATAAACTGCAACTTTTTACTAATATCAGCATTTTTTTCAATATTTTATTCTTTAATTAGTTTTCCTGAGGTGTTATTTTCGAATTAACAATATCACCTAGAAGGAATAGAGTTTGTCTTTTTTTACTCCTATCATCTTTTCCATGTCCAGTCCTAGCTAGAAGACTTTTAGTGCAAATTGTGGGTTCATCACAGCTCTGAGCTGCTGCAAGAGCATCGTCGCTTTTTCGGGGATCTGATTTGACAGAAATAGAGCGAAATAGGTTGGGGATATTTGTCACACAAATTATTTTTGCGACTTTTTGAGGGAGATTTTTCTCTCTAATTAGCCCAATTCTGATAGAAAGTCACTTAATTCAGCCCCTAAAGGCTATTCAAGGGGTTCTAGGTAGGTTTGAGGAGTATTTTTGAAGAAGAAAAGAGAGTTTTCAAAACCCCTGATTTTAGCCGATTTTTGGCCATTTGGCAAGGCTATAGACTTGCCTTTGTTGCGATCTTTTGAGGGTAATTTTTTCTCTCTAATTCAATTAATTCTGATAGAACATCACTTTATTTAGCCCCTAGAGGCTATTCAGGGGGTTCTACGTAGGTTTGATGAGTATTTTTGAAGAAAAAAGGGAGTTTTCAAAACCCCTGATTTTGGCCGATTTTTGGCCATTTGGCAAGGCTATAGACTTACCTTTTTGCGATTTTTTGAGGGAAATTTCTTGTCTTTATTTCGCCCAATTCTGATAGAAAATCACTTTATTTAGCCCCAGAGGCTATTCAGGGGGTTCTACGTAGGTTTGAGGAGTGTTTTTGAAGAAAAAAGAGAGTTTTCAAAACCCCTGATTTTGGCCTATTTTTGGCGATTTGGCAAGGCTATAGACTTACCTTTTTCGCGATTTTTTGAGGGAAATTTCTTGTCTTTATCTTGCCAAATTCTTATAGAAAATCACTTTATTTAACCCTTAGATGCTATTCAGGGGGTTCTACGTAGGTTTGATGAGCATTTTCGAAGAAAAAAGGGAGTTTTCAAAACCCCTAATTTTGGGCGATTTTTGGCATTTTGGCAAGGCTATGGACTTACCTTTTTTGCAATTTTTTGAGGGAAATTTCTTGTCTTTATTTCGCCAAATTCTTATAGAAAATCACTTTATTAAGCCCCTAGAGGCTATTTAGGGGGTTCTACGTAGGTTTGAGGAGTATTTTCGAAGAAAAAAGGGAGTTTTCAAAACCCATAATTTTGGCCGATTTTTGGCCATTTGGCAAGGCTATAGACTTACCTTTTTTGCGATTTTTTGAGGGAAATTTCTTGTCTTTATTTCGCCTAATTCTGATAGAAAATCACTTTATTTAGCCCCTAGAGTCTATTCAAGGGGTTCTACGTAGGTCTGATGAGTATTTCTGAAGAAAAAAAGGAGTTTTCAAAACCCCTGATTTTGGCCGATTTTTGGTCATTTGGCAAGGCTATAGACTTACCTTTTTAGCGATTTTTGAGGAAATTTCTTGTCTTTATTTCGCCTAATTCTGATAGAAAATCACTTTATTTAGCCCCTAGAGTCTATTCAGGGGTTCTACGTAGGTCTGATGAGTATTTCTGAAGAAAAAGGAGTTTTCAAAACCCCTGATTTTGGCCGATTTTTTGTCATTTGGCAAGGCTATAGACTTACCTTTTTTGCGATTTTTTGAGGGAAATTTCTTGTCTTTATTTCGCCTAATTCTGATAGAAAATCACTTTATTTAGCCCCTAGAGTCTATTCAGGGGTTCTACGTAGGTTTGATGAGTATTTCTGAAGAAAAAAGGGAGTTTTCAAAATTCCAAATTTTGGCCGATTTTCGGCAATTTGGCTAGGCTATAGACTTACCTTTTTCGCGATTTTTTGAGGGAAATTTCTTGTCTTTATCTTGCCAAATTCTTATAGAAAATCACTTTATTTAGCCCCTAGATGCTATTCAGGGGGTTCTACGTAGGTTTGATGAGTATTTTCGAAGAAAAAAGGGAGTTTTCAAAACCCCTAATTTTGGCAGACTTTTGGCCATTTGGCAAGGCTATAGACTTACCTTTTTTGCGATTTTTTGAGGGAAATTGCTTGTCTTTATTTCGCCCAATTCTTATAGAAAATCACTTTATTTAGCCACTAGATGCTATTCAGGGTGTTCTACGTAGGTTTGATGAGTATTTTCGAAGAAAAAAGGGAGTTTTCAAAACCCCTAATTTTGGCCGATTTTTGGCCATTTGGCAAGGCTATAGACTTACCTTTTTTGCGATTTTTTGAGGGAAATCTCTTGTCTCTATTTCGCCCAAATCTCATAGAAAATCACTTTATTTAGCCCCTAGAGTCTATTCAGGGGTTCTACGTAGGTTTGATGAGTATTTTTGAAGAAAAAAGGGAGTTTTCAAAACCCCTGATTTTGGCCGATTTTTGGTCATTTGGCAAGGCTATAGACTTACCTTTTTTGCGATTTTTTGAGGGAAATTTCTTGTCTTTATCTTGCCAAATTCTTATAGAAAATCACTTTATTTAACCTCTAGATGCTATTCAGGGGTTCTACGTAGGTTTGATGAGCATTTTGAAGAAAAAGGAGTTTTCAAAACCCCTAATTTTGGGCGATTTTTGGCATTTGGCAAGGCTATAGACTTACCTTTTTGCGATTTTTTGAGGGAAATTTCTTGTCTTTATTTCGCCTAATTCTGATAGAAAATCACTTTATTTAGCCCCTAGAGTCTATTCAGGGGTTCTACGTAGGTTTGATGAGTATTTTTGAAGAAAAAAGGGAGTTTTCAAAACCCCTGATTTTGGCCGATTTTTGGTCATTTGGCAAGGCTATAGACTTACCTTTTTTGCGATTTTTGAGGGAAATTTCTTGTCTTTATTTCGCCTAATTCTGATAGAAAATCACTTTATTTAGCCACTAGATGCTATTCAGGGTGTTCTACGTAGGTTTGATGAGTATTTTCGAAGAAAAAGGAGTTTTCAAAACCCCAAATTTTGGCCGATTTTTGGCCATTTGGCAAGGCTATAGACTTACCTTTTTGGGATTTTTGAGGAAATTTCTTGTCTTTATTTCGCCTAATTCTGATAGAAAATCACTTTATTTAGCCCTTAGAGGCTATTCAGGGGTTCTACGTAGGTTTGATGAGTATTTTCGAAGAAAAAGGAGTTTTCAAAACCCCAAATTTTGGCCGATTTTGGTCATTTGGCAAGGCTATAGACTTACCTTTTTGCGATTTTTGAGGGAAATTTCTTGTCTTTATTTTGCCAAATTCTGATAGAAAATCACTTTAATTTAGCCCCTAGAGGCTATTCAGGGGTTCTACGTAGGTTTGATGAGTATTTTCGAAGAAAAAGGAGTTTTCAAAACCCCAAATTTTGGCCGATTTTTGGTCATTTGGCAAGGCTATAGACTTACCTTTTTGCGATTTTTGAGGGAAATTTCTTGTCTTTATCTTGCCAAATTCTGATAGAAAATCACTTTATTTAGCCCCTAGATGCTATTCAGGGGTTCTACGTAGGTTTGATGAGTATTTTCGAAGAAAAAGGAGTTTTCAAAACCCCTAATTTTGGCCGATTTTTGGCCATTTGGCAAGGCTATAGACTTACCTTTTTGCGATTTTTGAGGAAATTTCTTGTCTTTATTTCGCCCAATTCTGATAGAAAATCACTTTATTTAGCCCTAGATGCTATTCAGGGGTTCTACGTAGGTTTGATGAGTATTTTCGAAGAAAAAGGAGTTTTCAAAACCCCTGATTTTGGCCGATTTTTGGCCATTTGGCAAGGCTATAGACTTACCTTTTTGCGATTTTTGAGGAAATTTCTTGTCTTTATTTCGCCTAATTCTGATAGAAAATCACTTTATTTAGCCCCTAGAGGCTATTCAGGGGTTCTACGTAGGTTTGATGAGTATTTTCGAAGAAAAAGGAGTTTTCAAAATTCCAAATTTTGGCCGATTTTCGGCAATTTGGCTAGGCTATAGACTTACCTTTTTCGCGATTTTTTGAGGGAAATTTCTTGTCTTTATCTTGCCAAATTCTTATAGAAAATCACTTAATTTAGCCCCTAGAGGCTATTCAGGGGGTTCTACGTAGGTTTGATGAGTATTTTCGAAGAAAAAAGGGAGTTTTCAAAATTCCAAATTTTGGCCGATTTTCGGCAATTTGGCTAGGCTATAGACTTACCTTTTTCGCGATTTTTTGAGGGAAATTTCTTGTCTTTATCTTGCCAAATTCTTATAGAAAATCACTTTATTTAGCCCTTAGATGCTATTCAGGGGGTTCTACGTAGGTTTGATGAGCATTTTCGAAGAAAAAAGGGAGTTTTCAAAACCCCTAATTTTGGCCGATTTTTGGCATTTTGGCAAGGCTATAGACTTACCTTTTTTGCGATTTTTTGAGGGAAATTTCTTGTCTTTATTTCGCCCAATTCTTATAGAAAATCACTTTATTTAGCCCCTAGATGCTATTCAGGGGGTTCTACGTATGTTTGATGAATATTTTCGAAGAAAAAAGGGAGTTTTCAAAGACCCTGATTTTGGCTGATTTTTGGTCATTTGGCAAGGCTATATAGACTTACCTTTTTTCGATTTTTTGAGAAAAATTTCTTGTCTTTATTTCGCCTAATTCTGATAGAAAATCACTTTATTTAGCCCTTAGAGGCTATTCAGGGGGTTCTACGTAGGTTTTATGAGTATTTTTGAGGAGAAAAGGCAGTTTTCGAAACCCATGATGTTTGCCGATTTTTGGCCATTTGGCAAGGCTATAGACTTACCTTTTTTTTCGATTTTTGAGGGAAATTTCTTGTCTTTATTTCGCCCAATTCTGATAGAAAATCACTTTATTTAGCCACTAGATGCTATTCAGGGGTTCTACGTAGGTTTGATGAGTATTTCTGAAGAAAAAGGAGTTTTCAAAACCCATGATTTTGGCCGATTTTTGGCCATTTGGCAAGGCTATAGACTTACCTTTTTGCGATTTTTGAGGGAAATTTCTTGTCTTTATTTCGCCCAATTCTTATAGAAAATCACTTTATTTAGCCACTAGATGCTATTCAGGGGTTCTACGTAGGTTTGATGAGTATTTTCGAAGAAAAAAGGGAGTTTTCAAAACCCCTGATTTTGGCCGATTTTTGGCCATTTGGCAAGGCTATAGACTTACCTTTTTGCGATTTTTTGAGGAAACTTTCTTGTCTTTATTTCTCCTAATTCTGATAGAAAATCACTTTATTTAGCCCCTAGAGGCTATTCAGGGGGTTCTACGTAGGTTTGATGAGTATTTTTGAAGAAAAAAGGGAGTTTTCAAATCCCCTGATTTTGGCCGATTTTTGGTCATTTGGCAAGGCTATAGACTTACCTTTTTTGCGATTTTTTGAGGGAAATTTCTTGTCTTTATTTCGCCTAATTCTGATAGAAAATCACTTTATTTAGCCCCTAGAGTCTATTCAGGGGGTTCTACGTAGGTTTGATGAGTATTTTTGAAGAAAAAAGGGAGTTTTCAAAACCCCTGATTTTGGCCGATTTTTGGTCATTTGGCAAGGCTATAGACTTACCTTTTTGCGATTTTTGAGGGAAATTTCTTGTCTTTATCTTGCCAAATTCTTATAGAAAATCACTTTATTTAGCCCTTAGATGCTATTCAGGGGGTTCTACGTAGGTTTGATGAGCATTTTCGAAGAAAAAAGGGAGTTTTCAAAACCCCTGATTTTGGCCGATTTTTGGCATTTTGGCAAGGCTATAGACTTACCTTTTTTGCGATTTTTTGAGGGAAATTTCTTGTCTTTATGTCGCCCAATTCTTATAGAAAATCACTTTATTTAGCCCCTAGATGCTATTCATGGGGTTCTACGTATGTTTGATGAGTATTTTCGAAGAAGAAAGGGAGTTTTCACAATTCCAAATTTTGGCCGATTTTTGGCAATTTGGCAAGGCTATAGACTTACCTTTTTTGCGATTTTTTGAGGGAATTTTCTTGTCTTTATTTCGCCAAATTCTCATAGAAAATCACTTTATTTAGCCCCTAGATGCTATTCAGGGGGTTCTACGTAGGTTTGATGAGTATTTTTGAAGAAAAAGGAGTTTTCAAAACCCCTAATTTTGGCAGATTTTTGGCCATTTGGCAAGGCTATAGACTTACCTTTTTACGATTTTTGAGGGAAATTTCTTGTCTTTATTTCGCCTAATTCTTATAGAAAATCACTTTATTTAGCCACTAGATGCTATTCAGGGGTTCTACGTAGATTTGATGAGTATTTTCGAAGAAAAAGGAGTTTTCAAAACCCCTGATTTTGGCCGATTTTTGGTCATTTGGCAAGGCTATAGACTTACCTTTTTTGCGATTTTTTGAGGGAAATTTCTTGTCTTTATTTCGCCTAATTCTGATAGAAAATCACTTTATTTAGCCCCTAGAGTCTATTCAAGGGGTTCTACGTAGGTCTGATGAGTATTTCTGAAGAAAAAGGAGTTTTCAAAACCCCTGATTTTGGCCGATTTTTGGTCATTTGGCAAGGCTATAGACTTACCTTTTTTGCGATTTTTTGAGGGAAATTTCTTGTCTTTATTTCGCCTAATTCTGATAGAAAATCACTTTATTTAGCCCCTAGAGTCTATTCAGGGGTTCTACGTAGGTTTGATGAGTATTTTTGAAGAAAAAAGGGAGTTTTCAAATCCCCTGATTTTGGCCGATTTTTGGTCATTTGGCAAGGCTATAGACTTACCTTTTTGCGATTTTTTGAGGGAAATTTCTTGTCTTTATTTCGCCTAATTCTGATAGAAAATCACTTTATTTAGCCCCTAGAGTCTATTCAAGGGGTTCTACGTAGGTCTGATGAGTATTTCTGAAGAAAAAAAGGAGTTTTCAAAACCCCTGATTTTGGCCGATTTTTGGTCATTTGGCAAGGCTATAGACTTACCTTTTTGGGATTTTTGAGGGAAATTTCTTGTCTTTATTTCGCCCAATTCTGATAGAAAATCACTTTATTTAGCCCCTAGAGGCTATTCAGGGGTTCTACGTAGGTTTGATGAGTATTTTGAAGAAAAAGGAGTTTTCAAAACCCAAATTTTGGCCGATTTTTGGTCATTTGGCAAGGCTATAGACTTACCTTTTTCGCGATTTTTTGAGGGAAATTTCTTGTCTTTATCTTGCCAAATTCTTATAGAAAATCACTTTATTTAGCCCCTAGAGTCTATTCAGGGGGTTCTACGTAGGTTTGATGAGCATTTCTGAAGAAAAAGGAGTTTTCAAAACCCCTGATTTTGGCCGATTTTTGGTCATTTGGCAAGGCTATAGACTTACCTTTTTTGCGATATTTTGAGGGAAATTTCTTGTCTTTATTTCGCCTAATTTCTATAGAAATTCACTTTATTTAGCCCCTAGAGCCTATTCAGGGGGTTCTACGTAGGTCTGATGAGTATTTCTGAAGAAAAAAGGGAGTTTTCGAAACCCTAATTTTGGCAGATTTTTGGCCATTTGGCAAGGCTATAGACTTACCTTTTTACGATTTTTGAGGGAAATTTCTTGTCTTTATTTCGCCAAGTTCTTATAGAAAATCACTTTATTTAGCCACTAGATGCTATTCAGGGGGTTCTACGTAGGTTTGATGAGTATTTTCGAAGAAAAAGGAGTTTTCAAAACCCAAATTTTGGCCGATTTTTGGCATTTGGCAAGGCTATAGACTTACCTTTTTGGGATTTTTGAGGGAAATCTCTTGTCCCTATTTCGCCCAGTTCTGATAGAAAATCACTTAATTTAGCCCCTAGATGCTATTCAGGGGGTTCTACGTAGGTTTGATGAGCATTTTCGAAGAAAAAAGGGAGTTTTCAAAACCCCTAAATTTGGCCGATTTTTGGCATTTTGGCAAGGCTATAGACTTACCTTTTTTGCGATTTTTTGAGGGAAATTTCTTGTCTTTATTTCGCCCAATTCTTATAGAAAATCACTTTATTTAGCACCTAGATGCTATTCAGGGGGTTCTACGTATGTTTGATGAATATTTTCGAAGAAAAAAGGGAGTTTTCAAAACACCTAATTTTGGCAGACTTTTGGCCATTTGGCAAGGATATAGACTTACTTTTTTACGATTTTTTGAGGGAAATTTCTTGTCTTTATTTCGCCGAATTCTTATAGAAAATCACTTTATTTAGCCCCTAGATGCTATTCAGGGGGTTCTACGTAGGTTTGATGAGTATTTTCGAAGAAAAAAGGGAGTTTTCAAAACCCCTAATTTTGGCCGATTTTTGGCCATTTGGCAAGGCTTTAGACTTACCTTTTTTGGGATTTTTTGAGGGAATTTTCTTGTCTTTATTTCGCCCAATTCTTATAGAAAATCACTTTATTTAGCCCATAGATGCTATTCAGGGGGTTCTACGTAGGTTTGATGAGTATTTTCGAAGAAAAAAGGGAGTTTTCAAAACCCCTAATTTTGGCAGACTTTTTGCCATTTGGCAAGGCTATAGACTTACCTTTTTTACGATTTTTTGAGGGAAATTTCTTGTCTTTATTTCGCCGAATTCTTATAGAAAATCACTTTATTTAGCCCCTAGATGCTATTCAGGGGGTTCTTCGTAGGTTTGATGCGTATTTTCGAAGAGAAAAGGGAGTTTTCAAAACCCCTAATTTTGGCCGATTTTTGGCCATTTGGCAAGGCTTTAGACTTACCTTTTTTGGGATTTTTGAGGGAAATTTCTTGTCTTTATTTCGCCTAATTCTGATAGAAAATCAATTTATTTAGCCCATAGATGCTATTCAGGGGTTCTACGTAGGTTTGATGAGTATTTTGAAGAAAAAGGAGTTTTCAAAACCCCTAATTTTGGCCGATTTTTGGTCATTTGGCAAGGCTATAGACTTACCTTTTTGCGATTTTTTAGGGAAATTTCTTGTCTTTATTTCGTCCAATTCTTATAGAAAATCACTTTATTTAGCCACTAGATGCTATTCAGGGGTTCTACGTAGGTTTGATGAGTATTTTCAAAGAAAAAGGAGTTTTCAAAACCCTAAATTTTGGCCGATTTTTGGCCATTTGGCAAGGCTATAGACTTCCCTTTTTTGTGATTTTTTGAGGGAATTTTCTTGTCTTTATTTCGCCAAATTCTTATAGAAAATCACTTTATTTAGCCCCTAGATGCTATTCAGGGGGTTCTACGTAGGTTTGATGAGTATTTTCGAAGAAAAAAGGGAGTTTTCAAAACCCCTAATTCTGGCCGATTTTTGGCAATTTGGCAAGGCCATAGACTTACCTTTTTTGCGATTTTTTGAGGAAAAGTTCTTGTCTTTATTTCCCCCAATTCTTATAGAAAATCACTTTATTTAGCCCCTAGATGTCTATTCAGGGGTTCTACGTAGGTTTGATGAGTATTTTGAAGAAAAAGGAGTTTTCAAAACCCCTGATTTTGGCCGATTTTTGGCCATTTGGCAAGGCTATAGACTTACCTTTTTGCGATTTTTGAGGAAATTTCTTGTCTTTATTTCGCCTAATTCTTATAGAAAATCACTTTATTTAGCCCCTAGATGTCTATTCAGGGGTTCTACGTAGGTTTGATGAGTATTTTCGAAGAAAAAGGAGTTTTCAAAACCCTTATTTTGGCCGATTTTTGGCCATTTGGCAAGGCTATAGACTTACCTTTTTTGCGATTTTTTGAGGGAAATTTCTTGTCTTTATTTCGCCCAATTCTTATAGAAAATCACTTTATTTAGCCCCTAGATGCTATTCAGGGTGTTCTACGTAGGTTTGATGAGTATTTTCGAAGAAAAAAGGGAGTTTTCAAAACCCCTAATTTTGGTCGATTTTTGGCCATTTGGCAAGGCTATAGACTTACCTTTTTTGCGATATTTTGAGGGAAATTTCTTGTCTTTATTTCGCCCAATTCTTATAGAAAATCACTTTATTTAGCCCCTAGATGCTATTCAGGGTGTTCTACGTAGGTTTGATGAGTATTTTCGAAGAAAAAAAGGGAGTTTTCAAAACCCCAAATTTTGGCCGATTTTTGGCCATTTGGCAAGGCTATAGACTTACCCTTTTTGCGATTTTTTGAGGGAATTTTCTTGTCTTTATTTCGCCAAATTCTCATAGAAAATCACTTTATTTAGCCCCTAGATGCTATTCATGGGGTTCTACGTATGTTTGATGAGTATTTTCGAAGAAGAAAGGAGTTTTCAAAACCCCAAATTTTGGCCGATTTTTGGCATTTGGCAAGGCTATAGACTTACCTTTTTGCGATTTTTGAGGGAATTTTCTTGTCTTTATTTCGCCAAATTCTCATAGAAAATCACTTTATTTAGCCCTAGATGCTATTCAGGGGTTCTACGTAGGTTTGATGAGTATTTTCGAAGAAAAAGGAGTTTTCAAAACCCCTAATTTTGGCAGATTTTTGGCCATTTGGCAAGGCTATAGACTTACCTTTTTACGATTTTTGAGGAAATTTCTTGTCTTTATTTCGCCAAGTTCTTATAGAAAATCACTTTATTTAGCCCCTAGATGCTATTCAGGGGTTCTACGTAGATTTGATGAGTATTTTCGAAGAAAAAGGAGTTTTCAAAACCCCAAATTTTGGCCGATTTTTGGCCATTTGGCAAGGCTATAGACTTACCTTTTATGGATTTTTGAGGAAATTTCTTGTCTTTATTTCGCCCAATTCTGATAGAAAATCACTTTATTTAGCCCCTAGAGGCTATTCAGGGGTTCTACGTAGGTCTGATGAGTATTTCTGAAGAAAAAGGAGTTTTCAAAACCCCTAATTTTGGCCGATTTTTGGTCATTTGGCAAGGCTATAGACTTACCTTTTTTGCGATTTTTTGAGGGAAGTTTCTTGTCTTTATTTCGCCCAATTCTTATAGAAAATCACTTTATTCTGCCCCTAGATGCTATTCAGGGGGTTCTACGTAGGTTTGATGAGTATTTTCGAAGAAAAAAGGGAGTTTTCAAAACCCCTAATTTTGGCCGATTTTTGGCCATTTGGCAAGGCTTTAGACTTACCTTTTTTGGGATTTTTTGAGGGAATTTTCTTGTCTTTATTTCGCCAAATTCTCATAGAAAATCACTTTATTTAGCCCCTAGATGCTATTCAGGGGGTTCTACGTAGGTTTGATGAGTATTTTCGAAGAAAAAAGGGAGTTTTCACAATTCCAAATTTTGGCCGATTTTTGGCAATTTGGGAAGGCTATAGACTTACCTTTTTTGGGATTTTTTGAGGGAAATCTCTTGTCCCTATTTCGCCCAGTTCTGATAGAAAATCACTTAATTTAGCCCCTAGAGGCTATTCAGGGGGTTCTACGTAGGTTTGATGAGTATTTTCGAAGAAAAAAGGGAGTTTTCAAAACCCCTAATTTTGGCCGATTTTTGGCCATTTGGCAAGGCTTTAGACTTACCTTTTTGGGATTTTTGAGGGAAATTTCTTGTCTTTATTTCGCCCAATTCTGATAGAAAATCACTTTATTTAGCCCCTAGAGGCTATTCAGGGGGTTCTACGTAGGTTTGATGAGTATTTTCGAAGAAAAAAGGGAGTTTTCAAAATTCCAAATTTTGGCCGATTTTTGGCCATTTGGCAAGGCTTTAGACTTACCTTTTTTGGGATTTTTTGAGGGAATTTTCTTGTCTTTATTTCGCCCAATTCTTATAGAAAATCACTTTATTTAGCCCATAGATGCTATTCAGGGGGTTCTACGTAGGTTTGATGAGTATTTTCGAAGAAAAAAGGGAGTTTTCAAAACCCCTAATTTTGGCAGACTTTTTGCCATTTGGCAAGGCTATAGACTTACCTTTTTTACGATTTTTTGAGGGAAATTTCTTGTCTTTATTTCGCCTAATTCTTATAGAAAATCACTTTATTTAGCCCTAGATGCTATTCAGGGGTTCTACGTAGGTTTGATGCGTATTTTGAAGAAAAAGGAGTTTTCAAAACCCCTGATTTTGGCCGATTTTTGGTCATTTGGCAAGGCTATAGACTTACCTTTTTTGCGATTTTTTGAGGGAAATTTCTTGTCTTTATTTCGCCTAATTCTGATAGAAAATCACTTTATTTAGCCCATAGATGCTATTCAGGGGTTCTACGTAGGTTTGATGAGTATTTTTGAAGAAAAAAGGGAGTTTTCAAAACCCCTGATTTTGGCCGATTTTTGGTCATTTGGCAAGGCTATAGACTTACCTTTTTTGCGATTTTTTGAGGGAAATTTCTTGTCTTTATTTCGCCTAATTCTGATAGAAAATCACTTTATTTAGCCACTAGATGCTATTCAGGGGTTCTACGTAGGTTTGATGAGTATTTTCAAAGAAAAAGGAGTTTTCAAAACCCCTGATTTTGGCCGATTTTTGGCCATTTGGCAAGGCTATAGACTTACCTTTTTGTGATTTTTGAGGAAATTTCTTGTCTTTATTTCGCCAAATTCTTATAGAAAATCACTTTATTTAGCCCCTAGATGCTATTCAGGGGTTCTACGTAGGTTTGATGAGTATTTTCGAAGAAAAAGGAGTTTTCAAAACCCCTGATTTTGGCCGATTTTTGGCAATTTGGCAAGGCTATAGACTTACCTTTTTGCGATTTTTGAGGAAATTTCTTGTCTTTATTTCGCCTAATTCTTATAGAAAATCACTTTATTTAGCCCCTAGATGTTATTCAGGGGTTCTACGTAGGTTTGATGAGTATTTTGAAGAAAAAGGAGTTTTCAAAACCCCTTATTTTGGCCGATTTTTGGCCATTTGGCAAGGCTATAGACTTACCTTTTTTGCGATTTTTTGAGGGAAATTTCTTGTCTTTATTTCCCCCAATTCTTATAGAAAATCACTTTATTTAGCCCCTAGATGTTATTCAGGGGGTTCTACGTAGGTTTGATGAGTATTTTCGAAGAAAAAAGGGAGTTTTCAAAACCCCTTATTTTGGCCGATTTTTGGCCATTTGGCAAGGCTATAGACTTACCTTTTTTGCGATTTTTTGAGGGAAATTTCTTGTCTTTATTTCGCCCAATTCTTATAGAAAATCACTTTATTTAGCCCCTAGATGCTATTCAGGGTGTTCTACGTAGGTTTGATGAGTATTTTCGAAGAAAAAAGGGAGTTTTCAAAACCCCTAATTTTGGTCGATTTTTGGCCATTTGGCAAGGCTATAGACTTACCTTTTTTGCGATATTTTGAGGGAAATTTCTTGTCTTTATTTTGCCCAATTCTTATAGAAAATCACTTTATTTAGCCCCTAGATGCTATTCAGGGTGTTCTACGTAGGTTTGATGAGTATTTTCGAAGAAAAAAAGGGAGTTTTCAAAACCCCAAATTTTGGCCGATTTTTGGCCATTTGGCAAGGCTATAGACTTACCCTTTTTGCGATTTTTTGAGGGAATTTTCTTGTCTTTATTTCGCCAAATTCTCATAGAAAATCACTTTATTTAGCCCCTAGATGCTATTCATGGGGTTCTACGTATGTTTGATGAGTATTTTCGAAGAAGAAAGGGAGTTTTCACAATTCCAAATTTTGGCCGATTTTTGGCAATTTGGCAAGGCTATAGACTTACCTTTTTTGCGATTTTTTGAGGGAATTTTCTTGTCTTTATTTCGCCAAATTCTCATAGAAAATCACTTTATTTAGCCCCTAGATGCTATTCAGGGGGTTCTACGTAGGTTTGATGAGTATTTTCGAAGAAAAAAGGGAGTTTTCAAAACCCCTAATTTTGGCAGACTTTTGGCCATTTGGCAAGGCTATAGACTTACCTTTTTTACGATTTTTTGAGGGAAATTTCTTGTCTTTATTTCGCCAAGTTCTTATAGAAAATCACTTTATTTAGCCACTAGATGCTATTCAGGGGGTTCTACGTAGATTTGATGAGTATTTTCGAAGAAAAAAGGGAGTTTTCAAAACCCCAAATTTTGGCCGATTTTTGGCCATTTGGCAAGGCTTTAGACTTACCTTTTATGGGTCTTTTTGAGGGAAATTTCTTATCCCTATTTCGCCCAGTTCTGATAGAAAATCACTTAATTTAGCCGCTAGAGGCTATTCAGGAGGTTCTGCGTAGGTTTGAGGAGTATTTTCGTAGAAAAAAGGGAGTTTTCAAAACCCCTAATTTCGGCCGATTTTTGGCAATTTGGCAAGGCTATAGACTTACCTTTTTTGCGATTTTTTGAGGGAAGTTTCTTGTCTTTATTTCGCCCAATTCTTATAGAAAATCACTTTATTCTGCCCCTAGATGCTATTCAGGGGGTTCTACGTAGGTTTGATGAGTATTTTCGAAGAAAAAAGGGAGTTTTCACAATTCCAAATTTTGGCCGATTTTTGGCAATTTGGGAAGGCTATAGACTTACCTTTTTTGGGATTTTTTGAGGGAAATTTCTTGTCTTTATTTCGCCCAGTTCTGATAGAAAATCACTTAATTTAGCCCCTAGAGGCTATTCAGGGGGTTCTACGTAGGTTTGATGAGTATTTTCGAAGAAAAAAGGGAGTTTTCAAAACCCCTAATTTTGGCCGATTTTTGGCCATTTGGCAAGGCTTTAGACTTACCTTTTTTGGGATTTTTTGAGGGAAATCTCTTGTCCCTATTTCGCCCAGTTCTGATAGAAAATCACTTAATTTAGCCCCTAGAGGCTATTCAGGGGGTTCTACGTAGGTTTGATGAGTATTTTCGAAGAAAAAAGGGAGTTTTCAAAATTCCAAATTTTGGCCGATTTTTGGCCATTTGGCAAGGCTTTAGACTTACCTTTTTTGGGATTTTTTGAGGGAATTTTCTTGTCTTTATTTCGCCCAATTCTTATAGAAAATCACTTTATTTAGCCCATAGATGCTATTCAGGGGGTTCTACGTAGGTTTGATGAGTATTTTCGAAGAAAAAAGGGAGTTTTCAAAACCCCTAATTTTGGCAGACTTTTTGCCATTTGGCAAGGCTATAGACTTACCTTTTTTACGATTTTTTGAGGGAAATTTCTTGTCTTTATTTCGCCGAATTCTTATAGAAAATCACTTTATTTAGCCCCTAGATGCTATTCAGGGGGTTCTTCGTAGGTTTGATGCGTATTTTCGAAGAGAAAAGGGAGTTTTCAAAACCCCTAATTTTGGCCGATTTTTGGCCATTTGGCAAGGCTTTAGACTTACCTTTTTTGGGATTTTTTGAGGGAAATCTCTTGTCCCTATTTCGCCCAGTTCTGATAGAAAATCACTTTATTTAGCCCATAGATGCTATTCAGGGGGTTCTACGTAGGTTTGATGAGTATTTTCGAAGAAAAAAGGGAGTTTTCAAAACCCCTAATTTTGGCCGATTTTTGGCAACTTGGCAAGGCTATAGACTTACCTTTTTTGCGATTTTTTTAGGGAAATTTCTTGTCTTTATTTCGTCCAATTCTTATAGAAAATCACTTTGTTTAGCCACTAGATGCTATTCAGGGGGTTCTACGTAGGTTTGATGAGTATTTTCAAAGAAAAAAGGGAGTTTTCAAAACCCCTAAATTTGACCGATTTTTGGCCATTTGGCAAGGCTATAGACTTCCCTTTTTTGTGATTTTTTGAGGGAATTTTCTTGTCTTTATTTCGCCAAATTCTTATAGAAAATCACTTTATTTAGCCCCTAGATGCTATTCAGGGGGTTCTACGTAGGTTTGATGAGTATTTTCGAAGAAAAAAGGGAGTTTTCAAAACCCCTAATTCTGGCCGATTTTTGGCAATTTGGCAAGGCCATAGACTTACCTTTTTTGCGATTTTTTGAGGAAAAGTTCTTGTCTTTATTTCCCCCAATTCTTATAGAAAATCACTTTATTTAGCCCCTAGATGTTATTCAGGGGGTTCTACGTAGGTTTGATGAGTATTTTCGAAGAAAAAAGGGAGTTTTCAAAACCCCTTATTTTGGCCGATTTTTGGCCATTTGGCAAGGCTATAGACTTACCTTTTTTGCGATTTTTTGAGGGAAATTTCTTGTCTTTATTCAAACCACGCCCTTCCAAGGAAAGGCTTGGGAATCCAGAAGCAAGCAAACCTAAAGGGTACTTGGCCTAGGTTTTAATAATTATTCAACCCAGAAGCCCCATTGGAACCAATAAAAAATTCCAACAACAATTGAAGAACCAGTCCTTTAAAAAAAATTTTCACATTTACGAAACCCTATCCTGGGAAATAACACCAAAACCCTTCTAAATCCATATTTTTGACGAATTTCAATTTTTGAGAATAAACTTTTTGCAAATGCTTTCACCCCTTTCCCATAGAACTGTAAATCCTTATTTAAACAATTTACATTTGGCAAAAGTTGAGGCTCTAAATTTATTCAAAATTATTGGGCCTATAAAATTTTTCGACATTTAATTATTAACAAATTTTTAATGTTTTCCATTTTTAAACTAATTTTAACAATTTAAATTCAAAATTTTAATTTATTGTTTTGACATATGGAATTAAGAAACTCAAATATAATTTAATTTTATCAAACAATTTTATCTTAAATTTTGTTTTGGGTTATTAATCTGAATTAACATATTTTTAAAAGTTTCAATATAAAATTTTATTTTTCCAATTTTTGTATTGAGCAGATTTATAATTATGGTTCATTTAATAGGAAAGCATCTTTTTGCTTTAAAAGGGCATGTTTGGGATATAAAAATAGGTTTTGAATTTTCCAATTTTATTTGAACTTATTTTTCCTTTTAGGAATTTAATTTAATTTAAAAATAAGGGTTTTGGGTTTGGGTTTTGATTTAGAGATTTCGTTAGGATTTTAAGGAATTTGCAATTTTATTCTTAGATTTTAGTTTTTTCATTCTTTTTTGGATATTTTAAAAATAGAGGTTAAGGGGTTATGGTTTGGTTTTTTGGAAAAAGTTTAAAGGATTTTGGGAATTTTTTATTTGGCAATTTGACCCTAACCTTTTTGGGTTTTATTTGAATTTTGATGAAAATTTTATAAAAACCTTTTTAACCTATTTGCTTTGGGTATTTTTGAGAAAGATTTTAGGATTTTAATAATTTTGATTTGCCATTTTTTGGATTTTTTGGAATTTTTGGGTTTTTTTATTTTAAATTTAAAAAATTTTAAAACCATTTTGGGGTTTGGTTTGGTAGTTTTTGGAATTTTGAGAAATTTTGTTTTCCCAAATTTTGGAAATATTTATTTAGCATTTTTGGGGTTTTGTTTTTTTAAATTTTAAGAAAACACTTTTTTAACCCATTTTTCCGGTTTGGGTTTGGAAAATGGATTTTTAAAAATTTTTTTTATTTCCTTTTTGAAATCTTTAACTTTACCTTTTCTGGGTTTGGGTTTTCTTTTAAAAATTTTAAAAAAATTTACCCGGGTTTTGGCGTTTTGGATTTGAAATTTAATTTTAGGATTTTTGGAAATTTTTGCTTTGGCAATTACTTTTACCTTTTTGGGGTTTTTAGGTTTGTTTTTTAAAAAATTTAAAAACCTATTTGCCTGGGTTTGGGGTTTGAGGTTTATGAGTATTTTTGGATTTTAAAAATTTTTATTTCCAATTTGGAATTACTTATTTTCCGATTTTTAGGGGTTTCTTGGTTTTATTAAATTTTAAAAAAATTTAAATATTTGTTTTGCATTTGTAGGTATTTATTTTTGGATTTTTGGAATTTTTGGCTTTTGGCCAATTGGTAAAAATACTTTTTTCCCATTTTTAGGGGTTCTTGTATTTGTATTTGAAAAAATTTTAAAACAATTTTGGCGATTTTGCATTTGGAGGTATAATTTTGGATTTTTGAAAAAGGGTTTTTTTAACATTTAAATTTTTGCATTTAGATTTCTTATTTCGGGTTTGGAATTTTAAAAAAATTTTCAAAAAATTTTTTCAAGGGAAGGTTAATTATTTGGATTTTTAGGAAATTTGTTTTTCCCATTTGGAAATATTTATTTGCAGAGGTATTGGGTTCATTTGTTATTTTTGAAGAAAAAGTTTTTAAACCCTGATTTTAATTTTTTTTGGAAGGTTAAGAAATTTTTTCTTTTTGGGAATTTTTGTCATTTGCAAACTTATAGAAATACTTTATTTGCGATGTTTATTTTTATTTTTGGGAATTTTTGAAAAATTTTAAACCCTAATTTTCCGTTTTTGCATGGGGTAGGTTCCTTTTGTTTTAGGGAATTTTTTTTTTCCAAATTTAATAGGAAATTTTATTTGCCCAGGGTTAGGGTTTCTTTTTGGGATTTTTAAAAAAAGTTTTAAACCCCTGATTTTGGCTTTTGGTTTGGAAGGTAAGTTTCTTTTGGTTTTTGGAAAATTTTTGGCTTTATTCTTAACTTATAGAAACCTTTTTGCCCTTGATTATTGGGTTTCTTCGTTTTGAGGTTTTTGAAGAAAAAATTTTCCAAACCCAATTTGGCGTTTTGGCTTTTGGATTTAGATTATTTTTAAAAATTCTTTTTTTTCCCAAACTTATAGAAACCTTTTTGGCCCTGGGATTTGGTTCTTTTTGGAATTTTTGAGAAAAAATTTTAAATTCCAATTTAATCCTTTTTGGCCTTTGGAAGGGATTACTTTTTGCGATTTTTGGGAAATTTGTTTTTTCAAATTCTAAAAATCCTTTTTGGCCCTGAGGCTATTGGTTTTTTTGGAATTTTGAAGAAAAAAGTTTTCAACCAAATTTTGGGATTTTTGGCCTTTGGAAGGTTTTATTTTTTCGTTTTGAGAATTTTGCCATTTGCCAATTTGATAGAAATCCTTTTTGCCTAAGGCTATTAGGGTTTCGTATTTGAAATTTTTCAGAAAAGGTTTTAAAAAATTTTCCTTTTGCCATTTGAAGGTATAGGATTTTGGGTTTTTGAGAAATTTCTTGTTTATTTGCAACTATAGAAATCTTTTTTTTGGGATTTCAGGGTTTCTATTTTGTAATTTTGAAGAAAAGGTTTTAAACCCCAATTTTGGGTTTTTTGCTAGGCTATAGATTATTTGGTTTTGAGGAATTTTGCTTTTCCCATTTTGAAAATCAAATTTATTTCCCGGTTTTGGGGTTTACTTTTTTGATTTTGAAAAAAATTTTACCCCAATTTTGGCAGATTTTGGTTTGCAAGGAAACTTTTTATTTTTGGAGATTTTTATTTTGCCAACTATAAAATTCATTTTTGCCTATGCTATTAGGGGTTTCTGGTTTTGATATTTTTGGAAGAAAATTTTAATTTTCCCCATTTTTTAGGGTTATTTTTTTGGATTTTGGAGGAGATTTTTTTATTTTGGAATTTCCATTTAAACTTAATTTGCTTTTCCTTTGGGTTTAGGGGTTTCTTATTTTGAATTTTGAAGAAAATTTTCTTAAACCCAATTTTGGGTTTTTTTGGTGGATTTTAATTTTTCGATTTTGAGGAAATTTTTCATTTGCAATTTTTAAGAAAATCACTTTTATTTTTTTTCAGGGGTTATGTTTTAGTATTTTGAAAAAAGGATTTTAAATTTTTTGCCATTTCATGGACTTATTCCTTTTTGATTTTTGGCCATTTGGCAAGGCTATAGACTTACCTTTTTGCGATTTCTTGAGGGAAATTTCTTGTCTTTATTTCGCCAAATTCTTATAGAAAATCACTTTATTTAGCCCCTAGAGGCTATTCAGGGGTTCTACGTAGGTTTGATGAGAATTTTCAAAGAAAAAGGAGTTTTCAAAACTCCAAATTTTGGCCGATTTTTGGCCATTTGGCAAGGCTATAGACTTACCTTTTTGCGTTTTTTGAGGGAAATTTCTTGTCTTTATTTCGCCCAATTCTTATAGAAAATCACTTTATTTAGCGCTTAGATGCTATTCAGGGGTTCTACGTAGGTTTGATGAGTATTTTCGAAGAAAAAGGAGTTTTCAAAACCCCTAATTTTGGCCGATTTTTGGCCATTTGGCAAGGCTATAGACTTACCTTTTTACGATTTTTGAGGGAAATTTCTTGTCTTTATTTCGCCCAATTCTTATAGAAAATCACTTTATTTAGCCCCTAGAGGCTATTCAGGGGTTCTACGTAGGTTTGATGAGTATTTTCGAAGAAAAAGGAGTTTTCAAAACACCCAAATTTGGCCGATTTTTGGCCATTTGGCAAGGCTATAGACTTACCTTTTTGCGATTTTTGAGGGAAATTTCTTGTCTTTATTTCGCCCAATTCTTATAGAAAATCACTTTATTAAGCCCCTAGATGCTATTCAGGGGGTTCTACGTAGGTTTGATGAGTATTTTCGAAGAAAAAAGGGAGTTTTCAAAACCCCTTATTTTGGCCGATTTTTGGCCATTTGGCAAGGCTATAGACTTACCTTTTTTGCGATTTTTTGAGGGAAATTTCTTGTCTTTATTTCCCCCAATTCTTATAGAAAATCACTTTATTTAGCCCCTAGATGTTATTCAGGGGGTTCTACGTAGGGTTGATGAGTATTTTCGAAGAAAAAGGGAGTTTTTAAAACCCCTAAATTTGGCCGATTTTTGGCAATTTGGGAAGGCTATAGACTTACCTTTTTTGCGATTTTTTGAGGGAAATTTCTTGTCTTTATTTCGCCCAATTCTTATAGAAAATCACTTTATTTAGCCCCTAGATACTATTCAGGGGGGTTCTACGTAGGTTTGATGAGTATTTTCGAAGAAAAAAGGGAGTTTTCAAAACTTCTAATTTTGGCAGATTTTTTGCCATTTGGCAAGGCTATAGACTTCCCTTTTTTGTGATTTTTTGAGGGAATTTTCTTGTCTTTATTTCGCCAAATTCTTATAGAAAATCACTTTATTTAGCCCCTAGATGCTATTCAGGGGGTTCTACGTAGGTTTGATGAGTATTTTCGAAGAAAAAAGGGAGTTTTCAAAACCCCTAATTTTGGCAGACTTTTTGCCATTTGGCAAGGCTATAGACTTACCCTTTTTGCGATTTTTTGAGGGAATTTTCTTGTGTTTATTTCGCCAAATTCTTATAGAAAATCACTTTATTCTGCCCCTAGATGCTATTCAGGGGGTTCTACGTAGGTTTGATGAGTATTTTCGAAGAAAAAAGGGAGTTTTCAAAACCCCTAATTTTGGCAGATTTTTGGCCATTTGGCAAGGCTATAGACTTACCTTTTTTGCGATTTCTTGAGGGAATTTTCTTGTCTTTATTTCGCCAAATTCTCATAGAAAATCACTTTATTTAGCCATTAGATGCTATTCAGGGGGTTCTACGAAGGTTTGAGGAGTATTTTCGAAGAAAAAAGGGAATTTTCAAAACCCCTAAATTTGGCCGAATTTTGGCCATTTGGCAAGGCTATAGACTTACCTTTTTTGCGATTTTTTGAGGGAAATTTCTTGCCTTTATTTCGCCAATTTCTTATAGAAAATCACTTTATTTAGCCCCTAGAGGCTATTTAGGGGGTTCTACGTAGGTTTGAGGAGTATTTTCGAAGAAAAAAGGGAGTTTTCAAAACCCCTAAACTTGGCCGATTTTTTGCAATTTGGCAAGTCTATAGACTTACCTTTTTTGCAATTTTTTGAGGGAAATTGCTTGTCTTTATTTCGCCCAATTCTTATAGAAAATCACTTTATTTTGCCACTAGATGCTATTCAGGGGGTTTTACGTAGGTTTGATGAGTATTTTCGAAGTAAAAAGTGAGTTTTCAAAACCCCTAATTTTGGCCGATTTTTGGCCATTTGGCAAGGCTTTAGACTTACCTTTTTTGGTATTTTTTGAGCGAAATCTCTTGTCCCTATTTCGCCCAGTTCTGATAGAAAATCACTTTATTTAGCCCCTAGAGGCTATTCAGCGGGTTCTGCGTAGGGTTGATGAGTATTTTCGAAGAAAAAGGGAGTTTTTAAAACCCCTAAATTTGGCCGATTTTTGGCCATTTGGCAAGGCTATAGACTTACCTTTTTTGCGATTTTTTGAGGGAAGTTTCTTGTCTTTATTTCGCCCAATTCTTATAGAAAATCACTTTATTTAGCCCCTAGATACTATTCAGGGGGTTCTACGTAGGTTTGATGAGTATTTTCGAAGAAAAAAGGGAGTTTTCAAAACTTCTAATTTTGGCAGATTTTTTGCCATTTGGCAAGGCTATAGACTTACCTTTTTGCGATTTTTTGAGGGAAATTTCTTGTCTTTATTTTGCCCAATTCTTATAGAAAATCACTTTATTCTGCCCCTAGATGCTATTCAGGGGGTTCTACGTAGGTTTGATGAGTATTTTCGAAGAAAAAAGGGAGTTTTCAAAACCCCTAATTTTGGCAGATTTTTGGCCATTTGGCAAGGCTATAGACTTACCTTTTTTGCGATTTCTTGAGGGAAATTTCTTGTCTTTATTTCGCCAAATTCTTATAGAAAATCACTTTATTTAGCCCCTAGAGGCTATTCAGGGGTTCTACGTAGGTTTGAGGAGAATTTTCAAAGAAAAAAGGGAGTTTTCAAAACTCCAAATTTTGGCCGATTTTTGGCCATTTGGCAAGGCTATAGACTTACCTTTTTTGCGTTTTTTTGAGGGAAATTTCTTGTCTTTATTTCGCCCAATTCTTATAGAAAATCACTTTATTGAGCGCTTAGATGCTATTCAGGGGTTCTACGTAGGTTTGATGAGTATTTTCGAAGAAAAAGGAGTTTTCAAAACCCTAATTTTGGCCGATTTTTGGCCATTTGGCAAGGCTATAGACTTACCTTTTTACGATTTTTGAGGGAAATTTCTTGTCTTTATTTCGCCCAATTCTTATAGAAAATCACTTTATTTAGCCCCTAGAGGCTATTCAGGGGTTCTACGTAGGTTTGAAGAGTATTTTCGAAGAAAAAGGAGTTTTCAAAACACCCAAATTTGGCCGATATTTGGCCATTTGGCCGATGCTATTTGGTTCTACGTAGGTTTGATGAGTATTTTCGAAGAAAAAGGAGTTTTCAAAACCCATTTGGCAAGGCTATAGACTTACCTTTTTGCGATTTTTGAGGGAAATTTCTTGTCTTTATTTCGCCCAATTCTTATAGAAAATCACTTTATTTAGCCCCTAGATGCTATTCAGGGGGTTCTACGTAGGTTTGATGAGTATTTTCGAAGAAAAAAGGGAGTTTTCAAAACCCCTAATTTTGGCCGATTTTTGGCATTTTGGCAAGGCTATAGACTTACCTTTTTGCGATTTTTGAGGGAAATTTCTTGTCTTTATTTCCCCCAATTCTTATAGAAAATCACTTTATTTAGCCCCTAGATGTTATTCAGGGGGTTCTACGTAGGGTTGATGAGTATTTTCGAAGAAAAAGGGAGTTTTTAAAACCCCTAAATTTGGCCGATTTTTGGCAATTTGGGAAGGCTATAGACTTACCTTTTTTGCGATTTTTTGAGGGAAATTTCTTGTCTTTATTTCGCCCAATTCTTATAGAAAATCACTTTATTTAGCCCCTAGATACTATTCAGGGGGGTTCTACGTAGGTTTGATGAGTATTTTCGAAGAAAAAGGAGTTTTCAAAACCCCTAATTTTGGCCGATTTTTGCCATTTGGCAAGGCTATAGACTTACCTTTTTGCGATTTTTGAGGAAATTTCTTGTCTTTATTTCGCCAAATTCTTATAGAAAATCACTTTATTTAGCCCCTAGATGCTATTCAGGGGTTCTACGTAGGTTTGATGAGTATTTTCGAAGAAAAAGGAGTTTTCAAAACCCCTAATTTTGGCAGATTTTTGCCATTTGGCAAGGCTATAGACTTACCTTTTTGCGATTTTTGAGGAATTTTCTTGTCTTTATTTCGCCAAATTCTTATAGAAAATCACTTTATTTAGCCCCTAGATGCTATTCAGGGGTTCTACGTAGGTTTGATGAGTATTTTCGAAGAAAAAGGAGTTTTCAAAACCCCTAATTTTGGCAGATTTTTGGCCATTTGGCAAGGCTATAGACTTACCTTTTTGCGATTTTTTGAGGGAATTTTCTTGTCTTTATTTCGCCAAATTCTCATAGAAAATCACTTTATTTAGCCCCTAGATGCTATTCAGGGGGTTCTACGTAGGTTTGATGAGTATTTTCGAAGAAAAAAGGGAGTTTTCAAAACCCCTAATTTTGGCCGATTTTTGGCCATTTGGCAAGGCTATAGACTTACCTTTTTGCGATTTTTGAGGGAAATTTCTTGTCTTTATTTCGCCAAATTCTTATAGAAAATCACTTTATTTAGCCCCTAGAGGCTATTCAGGGGTTCTACGTAGGTTTGAGGAGTATTTTCGAAGAAAAAGGAGTTTTCAAAACCCTAAATTTTGGCCGATTTTTGCCATTTGGCAAGGCTATAGACTTACCTTTTTGCGATTTTTGAGGGAAATTTCTTGTCTTTATTTCGCCCAATTCTTATAGAAAATCACTTTATTTAGCCACTAGATGCTATTCAGGGGTTCTACGTAGGTTTGATGAGTATTTTCGAAGAAAAAGGAGTTTTCAAAACCCTAATTTTGGCCGATTTTTGGCCATTTGGCAAGGCTATAGACTTACCTTTTTGGTATTTTTGAGGGAAATTTCTTGTCTTTATTTCGCCCAATTCTGATAGAAAATCACTTTATTTAGCCCCTAGAGGCTATTCAGGGGTTCTACGTAGGTTTGATGAGTATTTTCGAAGAAAAAGGAGTTTTCAAAACCCTAATTTTGGCCGATTTTTGGCCATTTGGCAAGGCTATAGACTTACCTTTTTGCGATTTTTGAGGGAAATTTCTTGTCTTTATTTCGCCCAATTCTTATAGAAAATCACTTTATTTAGCCCCTAGATACTATTCAGGGGTTCTACGTAGGTTTGATGAGCATTTTCGAAGAAAAAAGGGAGTTTTCAAAACCCCTAAATTTGGCCGATTTTTGGCATTTTGGCAAGGCTATAGACTTACCTTTTTTGCGATTTTTTGAGGGAAATTTCTTGTCTTTATTTCGCCCAATTCTTATAGAAAATCACTTTATTTAGCCCCTAGATGCTATTCAGGGGGTTCTACGTAGGTTTGATGAGTATTTTCGAAGAAAAAAGGGAGTTTTCAAAACCCCTAATTTTGGCAGACTTTTGGCCATTTGGCAAGGCTATAGACTTACCTTTTTTGCGATTTTTTGAGGGAAATTTCTTGTCTTTATTTCGCCCAATTCTTATAGAAAATCACATTATTTAGCCCCAGAGGCTATTCAGGGGGTTCTACGTAGGTTTGATGAGTATTTTTGAAGAAAAAAGGGAGTTTTCAAAACCCCTAATTTTGGCCGATTTTTGGCCATTTGGCAAGGCTATAGACTTACCTTTTTTGCGATTTTTTGAGGGAAATTTCTTGTCTTTATTTCGCCCAATTCTTATAGAAAATCACTTTATTTAGCCCCTAGATGCTATTCAGGGGGTTCTACGTAGGTTTGATGAGTATTTTCGAAGAAAAAAGGGAGTTTTCAAAACCCCAAATTTTGGCCGATTTTTGGCCATTTGGCAAGGCTATAGACTTACCTTTTTGCGATTTTTGAGGGAAATTTCTTGTCTTTATTTCGCCCAATTCTTATAGAAAATCACTTTATTTAGCCCCTAGAGTGCTATTCAGGGGTTCTACGTAGGTTTGATGAGTATTTCTGAAGAAAAAGGAGTAGGTTTGATGAGTATTTTCGATAGAAAAAAAGGAGTTTTCAAAACCCCTAATTTTGGCCGATTTTTGGCCATTTGGCAAGGCTATAGACTTACCTTTTTACGATTTTTGAGGGAAATTTCTTGTCTTTATTTCGCCCAATTCTTATAGAAAATCACTTTATTTAGCCCCTAGAGGCTATTCAGGGGTTCTGCGTAGGTTTGATGAGTATTTTGAAGAAAAAGGAGTTTTCAAAACACCCAAATTTGGCCGATATTTGGCCATTTGGCAAGGCTATAGACTTACCTTTTTTGCGATTTTTTGAGGGAAATTTCTTGTCTTTATTTCGCCCAATTCTTATAGAAAATCACTTTATTAAGCCCCTAGATGCTATTCAGGGGGTTCTACGTAGGTTTGATGAGTATTTTCGAAGAAAAAAGGGAGTTTTCAAAACCCCTTATTTTGGCAGATTTTTTGCCATTTGGCAAGGCTATAGACTTACCTTTTTGCGATTTTTTGAGGGAAATTTCTTGTCTTTATTTTGCCCAATTCTTATAGAAAATCACTTTATTCTGCCCCTAGATGCTATTCAGGGGGTTCTACGTAGGTTTGATGAGTATTTTCGAAGAAAAAAGGGAGTTTTCAAAACCCCTAATTTTGGCAGATTTTTGGCCATTTGGCAAGGCTATAGACTTACCTTTTTTGCGATTTCTTGAGGGAAATTTCTTGTCTTTATTTCGCCAAATTCTTATAGAAAATCACTTTATTTAGCCCCTAGAGGCTATTTAGGGGGTTCTACGTAGGTTTGAGGAGAATTTTCAAAGAAAAAAGGGAGTTTTCAAAACTCCAAATTTTGGCCGATTTTTGGCCATTTGGCAAGGCTATAGACTTACCTTTTTTGCGTTTTTTTGAGGGAAATTTCTTGTCTTTATTTCGCCCAATTCTTATAGAAAATCACTTTATTGAGCGCTTAGATGCTATTCAGGGGGTTCTACGTAGGTTTGATGAGTATTTTCGTAGAAAAAAGGGAGTTTTCAAAACCCCTAATTTTGGCCGATTTTTGGCCATTTGGCAAGGCTATAGACTTACCTTTTTTACGATTTTTTGAGGGAAATTTCTTGTCTTTATTTCGCCCAATTCTTATAGAAAATCACTTTATTTAGCCCCTAGAGGCTATTCAGGGGGTTCTGCGTAGGTTTGAAGAGTATTTTCGAAGAAAAAGGGAGTTTTCAAAACACCCAAATTTGGCCGATATTTGGCCATTTGGCAAGGCTATAGACTTACCTTTTTTGCGATTTTTTGAGGGAAATTTCTTGTCTTTATTTCGCCCAATTCTTATAGAAAATCACTTTATTAAGCCCCTAGATGCTATTCAGGGGGTTCTACGTAGGTTTGATGAGTATTTTCGAAGAAAAAAGGGAGTTTTCAAAACCCCTTATTTTGGCCGATTTTTGGCCATTTGGCAAGGCTATAGACTTACCTTTTTTGCGATTTTTTGAGGGAAATTTCTTGTCTTTATTTCCCCCAATTCTTATAGAAAATCACTTTATTTAGCCCCTAGATGTTATTCAGGGGTTCTACGTAGGTTGATGAGTATTTTCGAAGAAAAAGGAGTTTTTAAAACCCCTAAATTTGGCCGATTTTTGGCAATTTGGGAAGGCTATAGACTTACCTTTT
The DNA here is from genome assembly GCA_014526335.1 of Chrysaora quinquecirrha. NCBI lineage: Eukaryota > Metazoa > Cnidaria > Scyphozoa > Semaeostomeae > Pelagiidae > Chrysaora > Chrysaora quinquecirrha. Next base: position 4,909,220 of record JACTAT010000010.1, read on the forward strand.
TTGCGATTTTTTGAGGGAAGTTTCTTGTCTTTATTTCGCCCAATTCTTATAGAAAATCACTTTATTTAGCCCCTAGATACTATTCAGGGGGGTTCTACGTAGGTTTGATGAGTATTTTCGAAGAAAAAAGGGAGTTTTCAAAACTTCTAATTTTGGCAGATTTTTTGCCATTTGGCAAGGCTATAGACTTCCCTTTTTTGTGATTTTTTGAGGGAATTTTCTTGTCTTTATTTCGCCAAATTCTTATAGAAAATCACTTTATTTAGCCCCTAGATGCTATTCAGGGGGTTCTACGTAGGTTTGATGAGTATTTTCGAAGAAAAAAGGGAGTTTTCAAAACCCCTAATTTTGGCAGACTTTTTGCCATTTGGCAAGGCTATAGACTTACCCTTTTTGCGATTTTTTGAGGGAATTTTCTTGTGTTTATTTCGCCAAATTCTTATAGAAAATCACTTTATTCTGCCCCTAGATGCTATTCAGGGGGTTCTACGTAGGTTTGATGAGTATTTTCGAAGAAAAAAGGGAGTTTTCAAAACCCCTAATTTTGGCAGATTTTTGGCCATTTGGCAAGGCTATAGACTTACCTTTTTTGCGATTTCTTGAGGGAAACTTCTTGTCTTTATTTCGCCAAATTCTTATAGAAAATCACTTTATTTAGCCCCTAGAGGCTATTTAGGGGGTTCTACGTAGGTTTTAGGAGAATTTTCAAAGAAAAAAGGGAGTTTTCAAAACTCCAAATTTTGGCCGATTTTTGGCCATTTGGCAAGGCTATAGACTTACCTTTTTTGCGTTTTTTTGAGGGAAATTTCTTGTCTTTATTTCGCCCAATTCTTATAGAAAATCACTTTATTGAGCGCTTAGATGCTATTCAGGGGGTTCTACGTAGGTTTGATGAGTATTTTCGTAGAAAAAAGGGAGTTTTCAAAACCCCTAATTTTGGCCGATTTTTGGCCATTTGGCAAGGCTATAGACTTACCTTTTTTACGATTTTTTGAGGGAAATTTCTTGTCTTTATTTCGCCCAATTCTTATAGAAAATCACTTTATTTAGCCCCTAGAGGCTATTCAGGGGGTTCTGCGTAGGTTTGAAGAGTATTTTCGAAGAAAAAGGGAGTTTTCAAAACACCCAAATTTGGTCGATATTTGGCCATTTGGCAAGGCTATAGACTTACCTTTTTTGCGAATTTTTGAGGGAAATTTCTTGTCTTTATTTCGCCCAATTCTTATAGAAAATCACTTTATTTAGCCCCTAGATGCTATTCAGGGGGTTCTACGTAGGTTTGATGAGTATTTTCGAAGAAAAAGGGAGTTTTTAAAACCCCTAAATTTGGCCGATTTTTGGCAATTTGGGAAGGCTATAGACTTACCTTTTTTGCGATTTTTTGAGGGAAGTTTCTTGTCTTTATTTCGCCCAATTCTTATAGAAAATCACTTTATTTAGCCCCTAGATACTATTCAGGGGGGTTCTACGTAGGTTTGATGAGTATTTTCGAAGAAAAAAGGGAGTTTTCAAAACTTCTAATTTTGGCAGATTTTTTGCCATTTGGCAAGGCTATAGACTTCCCTTTTTTGTGATTTTTTGAGGGAATTTTCTTGTCTTTATTTCGCCAAATTCTTATAGAAAATCACTTTATTTAGCCCCTAGATGCTATTCAGGGGGTTCTACGTAGGTTTGATGAGTATTTTCGAAGAAAAAAGGGAGTTTTCAAAACCCCTAATTTTGGCAGACTTTTTGCCATTTGGCAAGGCTATAGACTTACCCTTTTTGCGATTTTTTGAGGGAATTTTCTTGTCTTTATTTCGCCAAATTCTTATAGAAAATCACTTTATTCTTCCCCTAGATGCTATTCAGGGGGTTCTACGCAGGTTTGATGAGTATTTTCGAAGAAAAAAGGGAGTTTTCAAAACCCCTAATTTTGGCAGATTTTTGGCCATTTGGCAAGGCTATAGACTTACCTTTTTTGCGATTTCTTGAGGAAAACTTCTTGTCTTTATTTCGCCAAATTCTTATAGAAAATCACTTTATTTAGCCCCTAGAGGCTATTTAGGGGGTTCTACGTAGGTTTTAGGAGAATTTTCAAAGAAAAAAGGGAGTTTTCAAAACTCCAAATTTTGGCCGATTTTTGGCCATTTGGCAAGGCTATAGACTTACCTTTTTTGCGTTTTTTTGAGGGAAATTTCTTGTCTTTATTTCGCCCAATTCTTATAGAAAATCACTTTATTGAGCGCTTAGATGCTATTCAGGGGGTTCTACGTAGGTTTGATGAGTATTTTCGTAGAAAAAAGGGAGTTTTCAAAACCCCTAATTTTGGCCGATTTTTGGCCATTTGGCAAGGCTTTTGACTTACCTTTTTTGCGAATTTTTGAGGGAAATTTCTTGTCTTTATTTCGCCCAATTCTTATAGAAAATCACTTTATTTAGCCCCTAGATGCTATTCAGGGGGTTCTACGTAGGTTTGATGAGTATTTTCGAAGAAAAAAGGGAGTTTTCAAAGCCCCTAAATTTGGCCGATTTTTGGCAATTTGTCAAGGCTATAGACTTACCTTTTTTTGGGATTTTTTGAGGGAAATTTCTTGTCTTTATTTCGCCCAGTTCTGATAGAAAATCACTTTATTTAGCCCCTAGAGGCTATTCAGGGGGTTCTGCGTAGGTTTGAAGAGTATTTTCTAAGAAAAAAGGGAGTTTTCAAAACCCCCAAATTTGGCCGATATTTGGCCATTTGGCAAGGCTATAGACTTACCTTTTTTGCGATTTTTTGAGGGAAATTTCTTGTCTTTATTTCGCCCAATTCTTATAGAAAATCACTTTATTTAGCCCCTAGATGCTATTCAGGGGGTTCTACGTAGGTTTGATGAGTATTTTCGAAGAAAAAAGGGAGTTTTCAAAGCCCCCAAATTTGGCCGATATTTGGCCATTTTGCAAGGCTATAGACTTACCTTTTTTGCGATTTTTTGAGGGAAATTTCTTGTCTTTATTTCGCCCAATTCTTATAGAAAATCACTTTATTTAGCCCCTAGATGCTATTCAGGGGGTTCTGCGTAGGTTTGATAAGTATTTTCGAAGAAAAAAGGGAGTTTTCAAAACCCCCAAATTTGGCCGATATTTGGCCATTTGGCAAGGCTATAGACTTACCTTTTTTGCGATATTTTGAGGGAAATTTCTTGTCTTTATTTCGCCCAATTCTTATAGAAAATCACTTTATTTAGCCCCTAGATGCTATTCAGGGGGTTCTACGTAGGTTTGATGAGTATTTTCGAAGAAAAAAGGGAGTTTTCAAAACCCCTAATTTTGGCCGATTTTTGGCCATTTGGCAAGGCTTTAGACTTACCTTTTTTGGGATTTTTTGAGGGAAATTTCTTTTCTTTATTTCGCCCAATTCTTATAGAAAATCACTTAATTTAGCCCCTAGAGGCTATTTAGGGGGTTCTATGTAGGTTTGAGGAGTATTCTCGAAGAAAAAAGGGAGTTTTCAAAACTCCAAATTTTGGCCGATTTATGGCAATTTGGCAAGGCTATAGACTTACCTTTTTTGCGATTTTTTGAGGGAAATTTCTTGTCTTTATTTCGCCAACTTCTTATGAAGAATCACTTTATTTAGCCCCTAGATGCTGTTCAGGGGGTTCTACGTAGGTTTGATGAGTATTTTCGAAGAAAAAAGGGAGTTTTCAAAACCCCTAATTTTGGCAGATTTTTGGCCATTTGGCAAGGCTATAGACGTACCTTTTTTGCGATTTTTTGAGGGAAATTTCTTGTCTTTATTTCGCCCAATAATTATAGAAAATCACTTTATTTAGCCCCTAGAGGCTATTCAGGGGGTTCTACGTAGGTTTGATGAGTATTTTCGAAGAAGAAAGGGAGATTTCGAAACCCTTGATTTCGGCCTATTTTTGAACAATTTGCAAGGCTTCAGACTTTCCTTTTTGCGATTATTCGAGGGAAATTTTTTGCGATTATTCGAGGGAAATTGCAGTCCTCCTATTGTAGTCATTCGATGAAAACCTGTTCTTCGTTTTGATAATTCTAAAGTAGACTTATTACATTCGACGTAAACTCTTTTTCTTTTATAAGAACCAGGAAATTTTAATCGAGGCTGGCTGTTCTTAAGATTTTTCCCTTTTTGAGCCTGAAATGTTCTTAATCTGTTCTGAATTCCTTGGTTACTTAGATATCTATATTTTTTAATGAAAGTCTAGGGTGGTACTAGGTTTGTGTGAAAATGCAGCAATCTTGTCTATTTCTTTGTTTGCTTGCTTTTTACGTTCAGTTTGACTGTCTGGCTTACATATTTAGCTGATATTCTTAGCGCTTTTTAAAAGGCCAGCCTCAGCTTGTTCTTAATTTGTTCTTAAAATCTGGGCAAACTCCAGGCTCGTGTTCTTATAAAATTGTTCTTATAAAAGAAAAATAGTGTAGTCTATGCTCCTTCACCGCTCTCGAACCAGTTCAGTACTATGTGAGGAAACGGGAATAATGTTGTATTAGTTGTTGTAGCTGTTTCCGAAAGAGTGGGAGGAACAAGTCTTGCTCCAAAGCAAGAACTGTGGAAGAAAATCAACGAGAAAAAACGCTAAATAACAAACAATTGTATAATAATATTGAAACAATCTTCTTTCGTATTTACATTACATTTATAGTATTTAAAATAATCTAAGATATGCCCTATAATTTTATCCCAACAACACTTGTTTTCTACAAAATTTCTAACGAACGATACTTTACGATGAGAGTGAGCGATTTGTGGATCCAACAGCGTTTCACTGGCCTACGATCTAAATATTAACAATTAACTGCCTAATACGTCGCAATGACGTCATCAAAGCGTCATAATGACGTAACTGGTAGAGAAACGACAATTAGGAGTGGTAATAAGCTGACCCATTTTTGCTCGGGAATAACGTCATTTTGGCGACACGACTATTACGTCACAATGACGTCATTCAGGTGTCACAATGACGTAACCAAAGCAGCGAATTGATGGTAATTAAACATACGCAGAGAAATAACAAAAAAAGTGGCAATAACTTACCCCGTCTTTGTGACGTCATGATTTTGGGAATTAGTCAGCAAACAGAAGATCTGGTTGGGGGGTTGCTTTCAGGGTAACAAAGGGTTAAAGGTAACTGCTATTTTGCCAAACAGATCTGATAAGTGGCTTATATTTCATGAAACTTCATTCATTAAAACGATTCTCTCAAAATCGACAATTTCTGTTTTGATTTCACTTTTGTAGAGGGAAAAAAATACAATTTTTTCAACAAGCAACTTGACTTTGGTCCAGCCCTCAAGGGTTGCTAAACATATCTAGGATTTCAGCCGTCACATAATGACTGGTACCCCCTAAAACCTCTTGTTCTGGCTCTTTTCTGGCTTCTCAATGTAATCGACAAGTTGCAAGGATGTGCTGTATAAAGAAAGTTATTTCACCAGAAATTTTAACAAAATCTAAGTCCTGTTTGCTTATTGAACAGTTGCTAATTGAAAAAAGAGTGTATTCAAAGGTTCACATAAAATAAACCGCAAAAGTGATAGGTTTGAAGGACGAAATTAGCAGCAAGTTCAATCCTAGGTTCAATATATACGAAGTTCAAATGTATCACGAAATATTAACTAATCTCATCAAAATACTTCGACTAACATTATCTAAAAGTTCCAACTTCGAGGTATATGCTCAACATAACAAATAAAACAATATATTCTGCATTCAAATAATGCTGTCGATTACCTTTCATGGTATTACAAAATACAAAACCAGTTTGTGTATGGTGAATGAAATGCGCTAGTTTCCATACATAGAACGCACATTATTGCTGAAGCAAACAGAAATCAATTCATCTTAATCAGTGTATGTCTGAAGTATGGAAACTAGCGCATGCTATACCGTGTGTTCTTTAAATTATTAACCATAATGTCCAAAATAAGAAATGCAATTAGTTTAGTTAAATTTCAAGAACAGTCATGCAATTTATCCCCAAACTTCTTTTTCCCAACTGAGATGAGAAAATCAGTCTATATGCTCAATTTTGTGTTTTCCATTGGCAGTAAAAACAAGTAGCTGCCGACTTTCCTGCATAAAGCCAGCTCCAAAATCATACAACTTTGCGATAACATTAACTATTTTGTGATATTTTCATTCATAAATTGGTTTATCATTTAGCAATCAATAAATGCCATCGCTACAAACCAAGAAACCCTTCCAGTGAAAGACAATACGATCTGAGGCCAGTACAATGCTTTTGTTGACCCTACAATGGGTCTGAAGCTACTCCATTGCGTTCTGAAACTATTACAATGTGTTCTGAAACCATTACAAAGCATCCTGAAGCCATTACAATGTCTGAAAATCTCCTTCCGTTTCAAATAGCCGTACGATGCATGGAAACCGCTCAGCGATATGTAACGCGTTACCATTTGAGGGCATTACCATTGTTAGCTTTTGAGGATATTACCAGCTTATCATGTACATGCATCCACATGCTACGAAGACTGAACTGTCTGTAGAGGAGGTGGCTGGCCTAAGTTTGTCGGTGCTATTTCTTCCGTTTCGGAAACAACAGGGTTTTCAGTCATTTCATTATCTTCCATTTTAATGTCACTATTTTTATCCTCACCTAGTTCAGTATTTTCTTGGTGTTCACCCTCGTCGAGCCCTTCTTCATTTCCACCGTCTGCGCCAGCTAAGAATCGTATACACTTCTTCTTTCTCCTGCAAGGATAATGAAAAAGACCTTCAGATGACTCGCAGAGTTGAAATGAAATTCAGGTGCAGAAAAAGATGATGAAAAAGGAAAAACTTAGCAATGCAAAGTGAACGAGCAAAGTAGCGAAAGCCTTCGCATACGCACGAAGATAATAAGCCAGGGGTCGATTGATGCATCTCTTCGTTATGATGTCCACTTAAATTATCGGATTTTTTTAGCTTCAATATTTGACAACAATAGAAGCTCTCCTGTTTATTATTTTATTCATCAAGTTCATACTTTAAGTCGGAGGAAGTTTCATTCAATAAATTTACCTCGTTTACCTTGACGATAAGTTTGCATAAAACCTACGAATCTTCTGAATCTTAAATCCTAAATATCTCTTAAAATTATCGTGCATTAGTGGGGCAACTCTCAATTCACCTGGGCATGACCTTGCTATAGGACCTACAGACAGCGATTCAAATGCGTATTGCAAACATTAACTTAGTCTCTGAAACCAAATCCAGTTATTTTCAGACTCTTTACGAAATGAATTCTGGCAAATGAATGTTACGAAATACTGTAATAGAAAAATGGCACAATCCAATCCTCTACATAGTATATTGCTGAACTGTTAGAAAACCGAACAGTCTCATTCTTAAAATTTGATTCTTATATTCGGGTTTTGTTGTTATCCTAATGTCCCCCATTTTTTGAGCACAAAGCCTCGGTAGAAACTGAAAGTGTAGCTAAAAGAGGAAGTATATTAGTCTTACCGACAAGGTTTACACCATTGGTCTTGTCTGTCTAGGCCGTATCTCGCTCTACACTTTTTAGGATTCAGTTCTGTGGAAAAAAGAAATGAAATTAATTTTCAAAACACTCAAGAAGAAAGAAAGACAATTTGATTGGGCATTATCGGTCCTGAAATATTGAGTGGCAAGTTCTTTGCAGAAAAGAATGGCCATTTTTACTTTGAACAAAAAACGGAAGGCCTCGATTGGAGCCTGATTATGTGATGCGAGCTCATTCCCGTTGCGCCACTATGCCGAGCTTCCTCTGACTCGAGCATTCATAGGCAAGGCTATTTGAAACAGTTTGCGATTCCATGAGCCGGCTCAACTCAGGTTGACCTGGGTCAGCAAAGCGGGTTAGGTGTGCGGATGGTAACAGGAGCTTGTGTTAGAGAAATGTGTTGTTGGCGCCAACCCAACCTAAATTTTTGTACCAAAAATCATATGAAGTCATATGGTAGTCTATAAGAATATGAACATAAAAAGGTCTTAAAAAAGTTTTGTTTCATAATGCAGAGTGTATAGATCGAAAAAACTCGAACAAACCTTGATTTTTATCCTTTCTCCTTTTCTTCTTTTTACCGAGAACAGCGTAATTATCCCTCGCACTCCATCCGGGGTATAATTGCATATGTAATGCACGTTCTTTTCGAGCCATTTCGTAGTATTTTGCTTGTTCCGAACGATCTAAAGCGTGCCACTAAAACAGAAAAATATCTTACAATGTCCATCCTACATAATCTGAGCAACCGGAACTAGACAGTCCTGCACAGATTCTAATATACAGCAACATACAGACAAGATATCCAAGACCTGGCATATTTCCTGGAATCAAAAAATCCTAGACTCGCTATACAAGTCGTTTGTAATATGGCTATTGAATTGAATTGATAAAAATTACAAGCAGTTTGTTATGGAGTCCGACAATTCAACTCAATAGTTAAAGGCCTCGCTAAATTAGCAGACATGTCCCCTCGACGTCTCCTTGTTTAGCCACCTCGGAAACTCTGTTGCACGCGGCAAAATTTCTAGCTAGAGACACGCAAATGTTTCTAGGATACAACAGAAACATTGCTTGTCTTCGCAACTCGGGGTACATGCTGCTCGCTTGTCACTCGCATGTTTAGCCATCCTGAAAAACATATAAAATACAATGTCGTGCACAACATGTCTCCTAGATTAGCCACAGCTTAAGATACAAACGACTGTAGCATAGCAAGCCTAACAAAACCCATCACATCTGCTTTCCTCATATTCCATGAACAGCGAACAGCGAAGATGAAAATGAATAATCAGATGATGGTATCAAATAAAAATATTATTCAGTTTCATTTTGTATATCTTTCCTTGCGCCTCAGTGTTGTTCCTTGTTACCTTATATTTATTATTTTCGAGGCAGCGTGGCTGGTCACACAGGCGCGACAAATCAAGTGGCTTTCTTCTTTGTAAGAATTTATTTTCGCGCGAATTTACTCCGAACGTAGCTAATTTCGTGTTGTAGAGCGATATTATCGAATTGGCAACTAACTGAAAGCAAAGCAAAGAAAGTACTTAGAGAGAACGCATGCAGAGACGCTGAGAGAAAAATAGAAGGTTCTACAAAACCATGTTTAATAACTGGATGCATTAATAACTTACCCTTTTGCCTAAGATCTGGTTTATAGCAGCGCTTTCTTTCAACGTACATTCAGCGGCGATTTTCGGTCGCATTTCTTTCATATATAACATGAATGCGTTCAGCGGTTTCTTTACATGCGCCAAGCTTCGTTTGTCTTTGCCGGCTGATTTGTCGCCTGGGCCTTGCGGGTGATAGCCAGGTCTAAACGAAAGGATAATGAAGAGGACTGTAAAGGTTTATTCTATACCAAAAATATATTTGTTCAAGCTGTAACGCCAAAACGCTCATTTTTGTATTGGAATTATTGGCTGAAATGTACTGAACGGTTGGTCAAATCAGCTTTGGAATACTGGATAAATAGAAATTAAAAATTGGCCGAAATAAAGGTAGATCAAATTGACCGCTGGCCAAAGTAACTGTTGGAAGGAATGACGACAGACCGAAATTACGGGTGGACGAAATGAAATCACGTCGCCGAAATCAAGGTTGGGCGAAATGATGAATCGCCGAAATTATGTTCTGGCTAAACGACGAGTTGCCGAAATTAATGCTGGGCGAAATGATGATTGACAGAAATGACGCATGACAGAAATTACGGTGAACAGAAAAGATAGCAGAAATGACGGTAATTTCTTTCAAGAGTTTATAAAGTTTCAAAATTCAATTTTCAAAATGCAAAGTATATACAGTAGCACTACTGTCCACTCACCCGACTTGTGTGATGTATGATATGACCCCCGGATTTTGTCCTGCCATAGCATGATGTCGATAATCCAAATAAGGGATCGGTCTTGCTTCCCCTGTTTTCCCAGGGGGATAATACGGTGTGTATCCATGAGGGGGTGTTGCGAATGAAGGGACTTGACCGTGTTGCCTACAAAATAGAAAGAAAGCAACGATTATGTAAATACTTAGATTACAAGGAAAATTATCAAAAGGGACTACAGCATGCATCATCATGATATTAATGGTCAAGAACTTCATCACTCTCACCATTAAAACCATAATCATTATCGTCATCGTCACAACCATCATAATCATCAGCATCATCATCATCATCATCATCATCATCATCATCATCACCATAACCATCATCATCATTATCATCATCATCATCATCATCATCATCACCACCACCACCACCATCATCATCACCATCATCATCATCATCATCATCAACACCACCATCATAAGCATCGTCATCATAATCATCAATATCATTATCATCATAATCATAATCATAATAATCATCAAAATCATCAAAATCATCATGATCATGATCATCATGAGCATGATCACTATCACCATCATCATCTCAAGCTGTATGATCATCGTAATCGTCACAATAATCATCAAAGTCATCATAATCATAATAGCAATGACCATCATTATCGAGGAAAATACAAAAATCGCCCCATAGAATTTGAAGAACAATAAAAAATCATCGTAAAAAGTATAGAAACTCACCAAGGTCTTTCGTAAAATCCTCTGTCATTCCTCGCATATAATGGCATATGTATCTGCGAAGCCGTGGCATATGTTGTTGGATGATGCGAAGGAGTATGCTGCACTGAGCTCCCAGGCGGGTAACCAGTATTTTCGTAGTATCTCTGCGAAAATGCAAGCAATTGAGCTATTGGAGTTTCACTGCTATCGGGTAACTTGGACTGCAACAGAAAGTACAGTACGAAACTAGTTTGTTGCAGGATATTCCCCGGATTTAAAAGTCCCCGGATATAACAGAACAAGATCTGAAATTCAGGGAAATATGCCCGAATCTACTTATCCAATCAATCTACTGTGCACATTTGGCATAAGACTCCAAATTCAGTTGAACTACTCGAAAAAGCGCGGACCCTCCTATAAAAGCAAATTTCATGCGCAATAAGCTGTCGGATAAGCAATTGGACACCACAAGAAGAGGCCGAGATAAAAGGCCTGGGCGCTAGTTATTTTCCCGCGTCTTGATATTCGTCGTTCTGGAGACAACGTCATCTTGGCTGCCAGCACGCTCTCATGGAATCTCGTACACCCTAAGCTCCAATCTCTGTTGTTTTTGGAGGAATCTTGTACGAATCTCGTACGCTTTCTTGAGGATTGAAATTCCCTAGCCCTGACCTAATGCAAGAATAATTCAAACCATTTAAAACAAACGGTCGATTAGCCTATTGACTAGTTCATTTGCCAAATGAAATAACTAATTACTAATGATGGTCATATATTTTCTGATAAATTACCCCATTAGCTTGTCAGCTTATCTTTCGACTAATGGCAAAGAAATTTCAAGGCCGTAAACACGCATAATTATGTCAATATTACAATATCCAAGCATTAAAGTGGCCGTGAGAAGGAGAAAGGGACCGAAATGTGGAGTGTGAGTGTGACTGCTTTGAGTGCGTAAGGCTTCAGACTGGGGGATTTTGGGGTGGAGAGAGTATTGAGAATGAATGAATTTGACGGTGTTGTCTATCTGGAGCATGGATTATACAAACATCCAAATCACATGCATCCCCTTCATCATCATCATCTTTCCATCTTTCCATCGTCTTCATCATCATCGTCATCATCATCAACATCACCACCATCATCATCATCATCATCAACAATATAATAATCATCATCATCATCATCACAACCATCATCATCATCACCATCATCACCATCATCCTCGTCATCGTCATCATTATTATCATGAGCTAATTATCACCATGATAATCATCTTCACCATCTTCATCATTTTAGTCATCATCATCATCACCATCATCATCATCATCATCATCATCATCATCATCATCATCATCATCATCATCATCATCATCATCATCATCATCATCATCATCATCATCATCATCATCACCAATATCATAACCATTACCATCACCTGAAGTTCGTTAGGCTTCCTATGCATGAAATTATGCCTTCTGGAGGGGTTCATTCTCGTGATTCTCTTAGACTTGTGGAAAAGAAAGTAGTCATAAACATGCTTTTTCATGAATCACAAATATAATCACCGTCAGAACAATCATCAAAATCATCACGACGATTATCATCATCATAATCAAAATCATCATCATTGATGGATGCCTTATGTGATGAATTCTCCCGAGGTATTCTTCGAGATCGATTCTTTTGATAGTCAAATTTGAAGCTGACTCAATAATGCAGAAAAACTCATTTATAGACGTATTTCATGTTCTCATGACTCTAAACTATAATAATTCCAACCGAATTCTAACTAAAAAAGTCCTGCTTCGATTTCTAGAAATTTCATACACGTATTTTTTCGGAATTGGCGCAGCTGCGGTACTACTAATTACCCTAGCCAAATCATGGGAAGACACCACTGGAAGACACACTAATGATTTTTCGGTCAATGAATGAAGGATTAGTCCTGCTCTCAGAGAATTTCGCAAGAGCGAATTGACTTTGCGTCATCTGCCGCAAATTTCACGATAAACGAAGCGACTTTGTGAAACATGTGAGCCTTAAAGCAAAATTAGAATATTTCGAGCTTTGTCTACAATTCTGAACTGTCGACTCTTACAATAACAAAAGAGAGACAGGTAGATGCATTCCAGAGAAAATTTATCAGAAGATCCATGGGAATACACTGGCCAAAAAAATCACAAACAACAACCTATACCAGAACTGACGGTTGGCCGAAACGACCAGCACCCTACCAGAAGACGAGAACTGAACCATGAAGCAAAACGATAAAGCGTAGGAGACTAAACTGGCTTGGTCACGTACTCAGGGTGGATGAAAACATCACAGGAAGGAGAGCACTGAATGAACATCTACGACCAGCTACAGGTAAAATTGAGTCAACCCCTTACATGGATTAAACAGATTGAAAGACATTAAACCAGTGTTGAACCTCAGAATTAAAGATGAGAAAGCAGTAAAAGAATTGACACGTATTGCAAAAAGAGATGGGGAGACATATAGTTAATAGCATCATGCTACTATAAAGTAATGAAGATGTCAAGATGATGAAGATGAAGCGACAATCTTCTTCTTAAATCGCATTGCCCGGTTTTGCCGCCCCTTCAGGCAGAGTGACCCAGAACATTGAAACTGTAGCATTCATGGTGCTTAGGAAGGGGGTGATTGCATGCAATAAAGGCGGGTTAAGGAAAACGGGTATCAGGGTGTGGTGAAAAGCAGAGCCTCTTTAAAGAAAATTTTGAGATGGGGCATTCCTCAGGAAGGATTCCTCAAAAACAGGGCAAACCGTATCGCAACACGAAAATCCTGGTCTGTAGCGTCTGCAGTGATCTAGAGCCGAAAAAAGCTACGAGCCCAGAAAGTATGCCACTTTCGCTGATAAACGATGCAGTAAAGTGTGTCCCCATACCATCCATCATATCCAATATCGCAGACAACAAATAAGACTTTTTGTCTTGAGTCCTATAATGGGCGATGGTTTTATCCATTGTCTGGTCCAAGAACCTGAAATTTCATTTCTTAAAAACCCTTTCTCGTTTACGAGGACACAATCTATGAATGCTATATTGGTAGGCTTGTAACGTGTACCCATGGAAAATTTCGTGGAACGAAATTCGTACACCATACAGCAGTGATGGAAACTCCCATTTTTCTCAATGGAAAATCCTCAAAAATCCTTATTTCAGGAGCGTTCTCGTCCTATCATGTGATTTATGCCATATACCGTCAAAAACAACCACTACTTGGACCCAGCTTCATCAACCTTGTGAAAAACTTCAAGAGCAATCAAGGAAGCACCTGGCGCTCTAATATCTGTTTCTCAATTATCAGACGGACACAATGTCTAAAATCATTTCGTAATTAACAAGCCAGACTACCCAATATTTCCCTATAGAATACCTTTGATTAATGGGGCCAATTTGACATTCTATGTTTCAAACTTTCAAAAGACATCAGAGTTTGAAAAAGAGGATCCAAAATGTTGAAAAAGTCACTCAAATGAGTCTCGCAAAGAAGCCAAAACTAAATCTTAAAGCAATAAAAGTACTCCAATAGTAGAAAATTATTGTTACCCTTTGGGTAAGGGTGTAACTTTTCATAGAGAGAGTGCGTTTGCTCAAACGAGGGGCATTTCACTCTTTAAAAGCATACGAGATTTCCCTTAAAACAAAAGGATTTCCAAGGGATTTCCATGAAAACAATAGGATTTCAGCAGGGGTGTAGATCACGATGGATTCACTGTGCAGGAGATTTCAGATACAACAAAAGGATTTCCAAGGATTTTGAAGGGATTTCCATGTAGACAATAGGATTTACAGCTTGAGCTTATGAGATTTTAAGTTAGTGATTTTCCCCTTTGCTGTTGCACATATTGTGGAATGACTTGGTGTCCTGACTTGTCTTTGTTAGGGTTATGTCTTCGTCATTATATATTGCATCAACTTGCATGAATTTGCATGGAGTAAAATGCACCTTGTTTCATGGATTTTGGTTAAAAATAGAAAATCTTTGGGCAGGGCACCAATGGGCTCCACACAACATTCAACATACATAGTGGAGTAGATATGGGGGACAAAGGTGTGGTCACTCACTCATTGAGTTTATGTGAATGTAAATGGGCATGCCCAGTTGCTACATCTTCCTAAGCAAAATGGATTTTCTACTTCTCCCTGAAGTTGGACATGTATGAGCCACTATATTGCACTCCCAGAATATGCATACTTTTCATGAGTTATTTGGCAATTTTGGCCAATAATTGGCAGTGATAGAATTCTTGCAAATTAATTCTAACAAGCAGAGAAACTTTCAGGAACTCTAATGTCCAGAGAAAATGAGCAGCTTTTTTCAGAGAGCCTTTGAGAAAAACAAACAATGAGCCTTGCTGAAAATTCCTGAAAATCGAAGTCACTTTTTTCTTAAATTCTTTGCAGGACATTAATTGTGAAATTGATATATTAGAAAGTATTAGGTTGCATTTTTGTGTCTCAGAAATGAATATTGTAATCATTTTGGTTGAGGTATATTGTAGCCAGTGTTAATACTAAGGGATTTCAGATCAATAATCTACAGACAAATTAAGTAGTTTCATGGATATATGTCTTCAGGTCTCAGTCAAGCACATGAAGGCGTATGCTGTGGAAAATGTTTTCAAAGAATCTTTAGAAATTATAAGGACATAAAACTGTGATAGGGGCATTAATGCAGCCAGGGTTCTCAAGGGTTGTATGCACCCTCAATTCAAAGGGTTTAGCCCCCCTGAATCCTATGTCCAATATTTTGAGGTAAAAAAATTGCAAAATGATGGAATATATTTGTTTTAATGCCATTGCAACTCATTTGACACCATTTGCTTTTGGGATATTTTATACTACCTTTCCCTGGGAGGTCAAACTGGAATTTCAGACCCACTAAGTTTGAAATCCTGACACCCTAGGATACGTTTGCTCACTGCCCTCAGATCAGGCAGTTTATTCCAGCTCTTTCTGGGTACAGCAGCTTTGCACCTCTAGAGCCCCCATTTGCTAATCATAGCCTGGTAACATGCACAGGATTTTTCATAAAATTAATTTTCTCCAAAAAGGGGGAAGTCACTTGGGGTAGGTGCTCTCTTGAGGGATTATGAGGGGAACCTCTCTTTTAGGGAATCAAGGGGGTTTATAAGTAAATTTTCAGGGCTATCTTAGACTCCCTTCCCTTGAAGGGCAGGCAAATTGGTATCTGTAAATTTAAAAATCCTACTTTTTTAAGAAATCACTGCACAATCATTTTAAGGGAAATTTCTGAGAAATCCCATACACTGTTTGTAGTATAACTCTGCCGACCCTACGGAATGATGTTATGAAGGGAATTATTTAATCAAAAATGAACAATTCAACGATTCGACACGAGCTACCCGTCTTTGAAGTGCCGCTTTTAAAATGAAGGTCGCCCACAACAAACAAAAATAAATCCTATGAGAATAATACCCCAAGACTATCAAGCTCTGTGTTTCACGAGAATAAAATTAAAGATATCGAATAAATAATAAAGACAGACAGTGAAGGAAATTGGTTGAGAGAGAATTAAAAATACACAACTAAATTGTTGAATGAACAGCGGGAAATTGGAGAGAATAATGCTGAAATCCTTCGTACATAGAATACCCACCATCCGAGATAATTGACAAAACAGTAAAATAAATATAATGATAGAGATGTACTCACATGTGGTCCGACTATAACGGGAGCAGGCCGGCCATAGACACCTAAAAATAATAATTTTCAACGGATGTAACAGCAAGAATGATGATAGAGGAAGGGTTGTAGGCTGTCCTTATGAAATTATTCAGCAAACACGAGGGGAAGAGTTTTGTTATAAAACAAAACGGAAAGAAAACTATTTGAGTATTTTGTTTCAAAGTTTAATGATATGGAAGCAAGAGATATTTATTATTTTCGTGATTGGCAAAGTTTGAATGTTAGCGTCAATATGAAAAATAATAATCGATACGTCGCTTTCATTTTGGAAAATAAACAATATTCAAGGTACTTTCAAGGACGGTGACTCATATTTGAACATGTACACAAAAATGGCCTAAGTACAATCCAGCGCGACGGCTCGTATTAAAATTGTTGTATCAAAGTATTATTATTACCTTGACCACTTTCCCCTTTGATGTTGCGACCATGCAACTCCACAAAGTTACTGTCCTCTTTGCCCTGAAAAAAAGAGCCATTTTACTTAGGAATGTCACGATTTTAATTTTGAGGTCAGCAGACAGTTTTGCAAATTTGTCATGAAATTTCTGAATACGTTCAGTAAAGTATCAATCAGAATTTATGAAATAAGCTTATGATCTCTTGAATTTGTAGACTTACGGAGTCAAACGTGTGATCTTCCGCATCCTTTTTGATTAGGTCTGATTTGATGTCATTTACCACGTCCACTGTGGAATTTTCAGATCCTTCGTCATCTTCTTGCCTGTATTCTTTTACTTCATCATCAGCACCATATTCTTCTGCAGTATTTGTAGGTAACTGGGGCATTTTATTTTAGTATTACTACACTGATATGTTCGCAGTTTAGGCGAATCCTGTTTGGCGGTCTCCCTTCAAAACAAAATATATCTGTGCGCTTTGGAGCTCCTCTATGCTGTGCAATGCAAGACTCGTGGCCCTTGAATGATCATTCTGCCCTTAGCCCCACTGCCCGCCAGCCGATTATACGACTTTTTTTACATCCCCTTTCAAAAATCATAACCTGTTTACGTATGGTCAATAGCTTGCCTAACAAACAACAAATAAAATTTCACCCAAAATTTCTGTTTTAATGAATTTAAAACTCATTTCACACCTTTAAAATTAAGATAAATAAAATTTTTCAACGAGCTGCAAAGTGCAAAGAAAAACACTTCCAGGTGACGCAGTGACACTTGTAAAACTTATTTGAAAATTATTTGAAAATAAATCTTAAAAGAAATATAAAATTTAAATTTTTTAATTGTAGAGGTATCAAGCTTAAAAATTTCTAAGAAATTTTCTGTATTTTTGTAAAAATCTACGCAGCAAAAATTAACTAATAAATCGCTTTTTGGAAAAAATTAAAAATTAAAAATGCGATTACTAAATTTATGCAGAAAAGATTTCATTAGTTGAACTTTTCAAAGTGAGTATAATTACCTATTGTATTTATGTTCAATCAGTTAAAATAACTGAAAATAATTTTAGATGAAATTCGTTGAGAAAATAAAATTTGACGATCAAAGGGCTGCGGGCCATTGATCAAACATACCGACAATGTTACGAGCCGAAGGTTTTATGTATAGACGACGGCGCCTTTGATGTTTATATGTTAGACGAGGCCGCAAATTTGATTGACACACTGCGTTCCTCTGTGTCAAGTCGCCGCCATTGGCAGGTGCCAAGCTATGACATCATTGATTACATTCCTTATCGATTGCCGAAAGGGGGCTTTGTACTTTTTGAAAGCAGGGTAAGCGAGGGCTGCTTTTATTACGGGGGGCTTAAATTAAGGGGCAGGGGGCTTCAAATGAAATTGATAACATTCCTCATCGATTACCGAAAGGGGGCTTTGTACTTGAAAGCAGGGAAAAGAGGGTTGCCTATATCCCGGGGGCTTATAATCGGGGGCAGGGGCTGCAAAAGAAATTTCGAATAATTTTCTAAAATTTAAGGGAGTACTGTAAATTCGTAATATGGAGGATTTTTTACCAGCATTGCACATACAGTAAATACAGAAGGAATTTAACTTTACTTCACTGTACATAATTTTGTCTATTTCTTGAAAAAAGTGCATATGAATGAATGCAATAACGCAAACAGAAAATGTTGTCAGATTTTCTAAAATTAAAATATCCCTTTTCACATTTCAAAATAGGACGTAGGAAGTACCCTATGTACTGCAAGTTTTGAATTTTTGATGAATTTTTAAGTAGATAAATTTCAATATCAAAATAATTGAAATTTAATGTACGAAATAAAGCAGATTACGTAAAAGCAGATATGTCTACATATTTTCAGTAGCAAATCAAGTTGCAAAACTGCTACAGTAGTGAAGAAAAGAACAAAACTGGAACAGAGAAGAAGACGAGTAACAGATTTCAGGTCATTTAGAGACTTGCTACAACATACATACAAGTACAACAGAGCATCGTGGTCACGTCAAGAAAACATTACTGGCAGGAAAGCAGAATTTTGCCAGGAAAAACAACCGGACAAAACAACAATCAATATAAAAAATGTCATAAAATTTAATTGCCAATATTTCCTTCAGCAAGCCGACAGCATGTACAAAATTACAAAATCAACCCGTACAGACCACGATCATTCTTTGAATTGGCATCGTGAAAAACGTTCTCCTCTTGAAACCAGGCGGGTTAATAGGTTTCTGATGCAAGGGCTCCAAAAGTAAAAGGTTCCATAACAACTCGGGGTCACGCCCTGTGCGTCTCAGGGTCAAGTATCCCACCCCATAGAAGGAGGAATTGGGCTCAAGAGGAGGTCCCCGATGAACCCTTCTAAAAGCACCTCAAAGTTTATTTGCATTGTTTTTGCAATAGAAACTACGCTCATATAATGTTCAGGGAACGAAAGCCCTCCCGAAGAAACAGTTTGGTTTTGGGGTTGTATTCCTTGGAGAATCACTTTGGCCACTGTTTTTCTCTGGTTCCCTCTTAGACGACCAGGGGGGGACTGTTATATCTTGATTGTCGAATAGCCCCTAAAGCTCGCCCGAAAAAAAACGGTCTGGTTTTTGGGCTACTCTTGGAGAATAAACTTGCCCACTGTTTTCACTGCTTTCTCTTAGACCAACAGGGGTGTCATATCTTGATTGTCGGACACTCAAGGAACAAATTTCACCCACTTGATCATCAGCACTTTTGAGCCGATAAAGAATGAATGTTGCATCTAATATTCAAGGAACAAATTGCCCCCCCCCAAACGCCCTCCTAAAGAACTGGTTTGCGGCTATTCTTGGAGAATCACCTTGCCCACTCACTACTCTTTCTGCCTCCCAATTAGACCACCAGGGCTGTCATATCTTGATTGTCGGCCCTTTTGAGCCGATAAGGAATGAATTGCAAATTAGAAAGGTTGATGAGGAGTATTTTGTAAATCGATAAATCAACGGTTATAAACACTCCCTGGAGATGTTGACAAGGCGGGAAATTCATCATATGTTTATCAAAAGAGTAGTGTCAATATTTATTTCTAAATGAGCTCTTTTTTACAATATAAGCTTTTTGCATTTTTGTAATTTTTCGTATTAACACCTGTTTAAATTTCATGAAAATTGTTGCTCGCCAGAATCCTTTTGAAAATAAAAAAAAACTTTCGTTCCCAGCCTCCAAAAATTTCTTTGCTTCTTCGTTTTGTATCATCACCCTCTTCCAGGTTTTTGGGGCTTCTTGGAAAATTGCAAACTCCCTCCCTGGGAAACAGGGCCCTTTTTAACATAGTAACTTTCATAGAAAAATAGAAAATAGAAAAATTTTCTGGGGGTG
Organism: Chrysaora quinquecirrha; assembly: GCA_014526335.1. Taxonomy (NCBI): domain Eukaryota; kingdom Metazoa; phylum Cnidaria; class Scyphozoa; order Semaeostomeae; family Pelagiidae; genus Chrysaora; species Chrysaora quinquecirrha. Next base: position 4,929,263 of record JACTAT010000010.1, read on the forward strand.
CATGCCCCCAGACCCCCCTAATTAGGAAAATCTCTGTGACCCAGTACGCCGTCGCGCATTTACAGCCAGCTGTAGCATCAGTGTGACTTGTACGGTATACATTCTCAACTGAATTACAGATGCCCCCTTGTTATTTCTCCAGCTCTGCGCGACTGGTTGTGCATGAATTCCTGGCAAAAAGATTAAGAGAAGAATGAACATGCCAAGACTGGGCTCGCACTGTGAAAGAAAACGCTGAATATAAAACAATAGAACAATAAGTCCCCTTACATTTTTTGCCCCCCTAGTTTTATCCCCTTAAAAAAGGCCCTGCTGGGAAATATAAAATTGAGGGGTTGATTTCAAATTTTAGGGGGCTTATTTGGTAATTGCATCAAAATTTTCTGAATGATTGGGTCCCCCCCTACTTTTCAAGACCTTTTTGGGTCGAAAAAAATTAGAAAAGTTGTCAGCGAAAGAAAATTTTCTTTTCACACTAAAATCATCCATGTTCAACCTACTCACCCCATGTAATGTCTGTGCAGTACGGTGGGGGATGTGCAGTACGGTGGCGGATGTTCAGTACGGTGGGGGGATACCATGATTGCCGTGGGGAGGCATCTTGCAGTACGGTGGGGATGTTCAGTACGGTGGGGGATACCATGATTGCCGTGGCGGATATTCAGTACGGTGGGGGGATACCATGACGACTGTGGGGGATACCATGATTGCCGTGGGGAGGCATCATGATTGCCGTGGCGGATATTCAGTACGGTGGGGGGATACCATGATGACTGTGGGGGATACCATGATTGCCGTGGGAGGCATCTTGGAGTGCGGTGGCGGATGTTCAGTACGGTGGGGGATACCATGATTGCCGTGGCGGATATTCAGTACGGTGGGGGGATACCATGATGCCTGTGGGGGGATACCAAGATTGCCGTGGGGAGGCATCATGATTGCCGTGGCGGATATTCAGTACGGTGGGGGGATATCTCTGAGTACGGTGGGGGATGTTCAGTACGGTGGGGGTAAAATATGATCTTATCAACTAAATCATCGTAAATCAGAGACGGGGGCTTCAGCAACAATCGTCGAGCCTTTCTCCATTTCGAGCGTTAATCTTAGCTTCTCAAAGCTCGATGGTATCCAAGTGGGATACAAGTACTTCGTTTCTTAAATTTTGGTTGATTTCAATACTAAAACTTTCTTGTTTCATTTTTCTATTAGCAAAGTGCTAAAGGGCTACTTTGCAGATTGACGAATAGATCAAAATTTCAAATAAAAAGGCTAGTATGCACAAGAGATGCTTTAACTGATTAAAGTACAGCATTTCATGCATAATTTTTTTGTGGCAAATGCAATTTTAACGATTATTTGCTGGCAAGCTTTAGAAAACTTCAAAACGAAACAAGATCGCGTACCTCGGTAACAAAGACGTTTGTGTAACGCAACCTCTCCAATAGTGGCTCTAATGACAATCACACAATTTGTTTTCTTTGAAGAGCTTTACATTGTGGGGTGCATTTATAAGTTGCAAATACTTGTAATATTCTTCTTACAAGATTATAACAAAATGCCATTGAAGGAAACTGACTGAGTCCCATTTAGAATATATTCGTCAAATTTACGCATATTTTGAACAAAAAGATTCCATTTTTAGAATCAATTGGAAGTGATCTTTTACTTGCAGTTGTTAAATTATTTTGTTAGTTGGTGTTCTGTGAACAAACTTCTAAGCATAGTGAGAGCAAGGTATAAGCGAACGAGTTTTACTGATGGCTTCGCATAAGAGTCCTGCACCTGGTTTTCGAAGTAGAATTTACAAAAACGTGGATTCAGTTGATAGCTATTCGTTCACGTTGCCATGTATGCCAAAACCATTTGGGAACCCGAAAAAGATAACACAAGCTAGGGCAAATTTGCTTCGAGAAGCTAAGATTAACGCTCGAAATGGAGAAAGGCTCGACGATTGTTGCTGAAGCCCCCGTCTCTGATTTACGATGATTTAGTTGATAAGATCATATTTTACCCCACCGTACTGAACATCCCCACCGTACTCAGAGATATCCCCACCGTACTGAATATCCGCCACGGCAATCATGATGCATCCCCACGGCAATCTTGGTATCCCCCCACAGGCATCATGGTATCCCCCACCGTACTGAATATCCGCCACGGCAATCATGGTATCCCCCACCGTACTGAACATCCGCCACCGTACTCCAAGATGCCTCCCACGGCAATCATGGTATCCCCACAGTCATCATGGTATCCCCCACCGTACTGAATATCCGCCACGGCAATCATGATGCCTCCCACGGCAGTCATGGTATCCCCACAGTCATCATGGTATCCCCACCGTACTGAATATCCGCCACGGCAATCATGGTATCCCCACCGTACTGAACATCCCCACCGTACTGCAAGATGCCTCCCACGGCAATCATGGTATCCCCCCACCGTACTGAACATCCGCCACCGTACTGCACATCCCCCACCGTACTGCACAGACATTACATGGGGTGCTACTGTAAGAGAAAGTTTGCTGAACAGCTATAGAGCATAACTATCACTGTAATACCAATTTGACACTAAAATGGAAAAAAAACAACTTTAAATTTATTAAACTTTCGAAAATGAATTTTCCAAGCGCCAGGAAGTGTCGCCACTGAGTCGCCAGGGCCATTTCAAATTATCTGCAAGATCTAACAAGTTATTTAATTAAACATGCGACGGGATCTCCCCCCTGGAAAATATGAAATTGGGGGGAAGAATGTCTCTGGGAGTGGGTTGATGATAAATTAGTTTTTCCGACTGGTGGTTGATTCTGATGAAGACAAAAATAAGCTGTATTCCTCAGTAAATTAATTAAACTTAATCATTCCATTCAAGTTTATGAAAAAGTCTGACGTATGAACAATGCCATCACAATCCAAACATGTGACTCCAACAAGAAGACAACAGGGCGTGGTCCTTCCTGTTTACAAATATAAGAATCATAGAATCATTTCCTGAAATTGATTGTAAAATGCCATGATTTAAGCAATTGAACAACAAGATACCAAAGTCCAACAACAACAGATGTCCTAAAATTGTTTTTGCTGTAAGTTAGTCATGAACTGTTTTTAATTTATGAAACGTTCTTGGGCGTTCACAGAGGATGTATGTGCATCATGTTGGAATTTTAATCAATCAATGAGGAACTTGACTTTTGTAAACATCGTGTCGTGTGTCGTGAGTAAGTCAGTCGTTATTTCTCGAGCACGAACGAAAACACACGCCATTCAACACCATTGACGAATGAATGTTTGCCGTATTCATCCATTCTTGCTCCTTTTGCAAGCAGCCTTCCTGATTGGTTAACGCGCTGAGCCAATCGTTCCAATCGATCAGTCATTCGTCCTCAGTTCTCCCCACTCTGCACTTGAAGGTGGCGGCGATTCAAAACTTCAAAAATGCATGCGCTTAACAATGGGTTATCCTGTATCCAGAGCTTTTCTTAGAGATCAGTGAGAGCACCTAACTAAAAATACCACCGTAATAATCGTGAATATACCTGAGCGTTAACGTGAGAGCGAAAGAATACGAATAAAAGCGAATGAATCTAAATCGAATGAAGCTACACAATTATAAGGAAGCAGGAAAACGTGATTAGTGTCCAGACTACTAAGATTACTAGAACCCAGACTTCCGTGCTTCTTACTTTATATGTAACCTGTCTTTTTTAATCTATATATTACACATTACTATGTTTTTAATAACATTTTATGCATTATCTCCCCCTTAAGTCTTTTATTGTTGGTGTTCCCATTATATATGGTGTTCCCATTTTCGCGCAAATTTCAGCCTGAGTTTTCATAAATTGTTTTTATAAAAAAGTAGTGTACCAAACAGGATGTAACATTCATGATTTTGTATTGTGTAGAAAACAATACATATTATTGGATTGGCAGAAGAAAACCGAAAAGGCTAAAAAATCAACAAAGAGAAAGGAAAACTTCTGACGTCAAACATGGTTCTTTTTATGAGAACCTTCCGAAGTTTATTTTAGCTTTCGTAATGAACTTAATCAGTAGTTTTCCGAGATTTTAATCTTTAAATCTGCGCAGTTATTTGCATACTTTGAAAGAATAGTTTGTTGTGGTATATTGGAATGGAAAGGTCCCAAGGCATCCCCTTCCTGATCCGTTCCACAGTCAAACAATCCACGAATCTATTCCTGAATCAGATTAAAAAACCTTCAAACTAAAGAATCACTGACTCAATAACGAAAGTGATTCGTTAAATCGACGAATCAAACAAGCATAAATTGTCTAACACTGAGTTAAAGTAAGGTGAAGGTTGGAAGAAAATAAATCTACTTTAAACCTGAACTTAAGTTAAGAGAAGACTGGAAGTACATCTAGTTTTAAACTTCACTTAAAGTTCGGTGAAAGCTGGAAGTACTGTAGATCTACTTGTAGCTTGTAGCCTGAACGACGAAGGTTTGAATTAGATCTACTTGAAACCTTCAGTTAAAGTTAGGTGACGGTTGACAGTAGATCTAATTTTGACCTGTATTTGAATTAGGTGTAGGTTAAAAGTTTGACCTGTATTTAAATTAGGTGAAGGTTAAAGGTAGATCTACTTTTGACCTGTACTTAAAGTTACATGAAGGTTAAAAGTAGATCTATTTTTGACCTGTATTTAAATTTGGTGAAGGTTAAAAGTAGATCTACTTTTGACCTGTATTTAAATTAGGTGAAGGTTAAAAGTAGATCTACTTTTGACCTGTATTTAAGGTTACATGAAGGCTAAAAGTAGATCTACTTTTGACCTGTATTTAAATTTGGTGAAGGTTAAAAGTAGATCTACTTTTGACCTGTATTTAAATTTGGTGAAGGTTAAAAGTAGATCTACTTTTGACCTGTATTTAAATTTGGTGAAGGTTAAAAGTAGATCTACTTTTGACCTGTATTTAAAGTTACATGAAGGTTAAAAGTAGATCTACTTTTGACCTGTATTTAAAGTTACATGAAGGTTAAAAGTAGATCTACTTTTGACCTGTATTTAAATTGGTGAAGGTTAAAAGTAGATCTACTTTTGACCTGTATTTAAATTAGGTGAAGGTTAAAAGTAGATCTACTTTTGACCTGTACTTAAATTAGGTGAAGGTTAAAAGTAGATCTACTTTTGACCTGTACTTAAATTAGGTGAAGGTTAAAAGTAGATCTATTCGATCTGTACTTAAAGTTACATGAAGGTTAAAAGTAGATCTACTTTTGGCCTGTACTTAAAGTTACATGAAGGTTAAAAGTAGATCTACTTTTTACCTGTATTTAAATTAGGTGAAGGTTAAAAGTAGATCTACTTTTGACCTGTATTTAAATTTGGTGTAGGTTAAAAGTAGATCTACTTTCACTTATATTTTGGTCAAGATGTCTCTATCGAAAATCAAGCAGAGCTTTGCTTATATCATTTAGTGCTCATCTACTTGCCCTGAATTCACTAATTCTAAATTCATGCACATACTCCGTTGTTAAATAAAGAAATTGGTCCAACAATTTGGGGGGGGCTGAAGGGGGGAGTGGAGGACTGTGTTGGGACGGTCAAAAAAGGGAAAGTTTTATTTCATGCCTTAGCCGTATAAGTTGAAATGAAACCAGGTTGGGAACAAAAGCTCATATGCTTTAAAAATTTTACAACATACATGTTTCCATACATGTTTCCACTCCACCTATAGGGCTAAAGTACTAATTTTAACATTTTTCTACATATGTCCACTGTTTTTATGAAAAAAGGAATATATTAATAAAAATAATAATTCAGTTTAATGAAAATAATATGTGCAGCAGTGGTTAGCGTGCAGGGCTCACAATGAGAATGTTGTGGGTTAGAGCAACGTTCTTTCCACTTATGATTGCAGAGATAACAACGTTTTGGGCAAGTTTTTAACACTAATGTGCCTCCCTCTACCCAGGTGTATAAATGTGTACCTGGTCGGTAGTTATGAGCGCCAAGTGCGGCTGCACCCTTATATATGCTAATGCATCCAGACCAGGGGTAAAGTCGACTGAGTAGCCCTTATAGTAGTAGACTAAAAGAACGGCAACAACAACTCTACCTGCACAATAAGAGATACCCTTTCCAGAGCAATGAACTGCCCCGGAGCTACGGTCCTCGAGACGAGGAACGTTGAGAATAGAGGAAATTCCTTGGAGCTTGGGGCGAGGTTGGTAAGAAGCGTGCCACTTCATTCATGAGTTACCTGTTTCGGCGTCAATTTCGATGAATAAACAATAAACAATATTCATTGTTACAAAATGTGGTATTATTGTTTTCCGTGTAGTTTTATCTGATAATCTCATTTCTTTCATTAGTTTATAATCCATCCATTATATCCTGTAGTTCTGTAGCACCACTGGTAGATTCTGTTTTCCTTCCTTCCTTCCTAAGGGCTCACATGTTTCATTCTGAAGATCTATTTGCTCCAGAGGTTTTAACGCTTGGCTTCGGCTGAATTCGATCGATCGGCACATGCGCAGAAATATTGACCTTGGACCAGACTCGTAAACAGCACAGCATCGGCAGCCATAAGAAACAGCAACAACCATTTACACGAACGAAAACATTGAATTAGCTGGCCGTTGGCCTAATGCTCATAGTCCATAATATATAAGTGACACACTTTGCGCTCTATATGATTGCTCAGAATGAGACCTATTACAAGAGTCTGAGGCAGCGCCGTGTAGCGAATTGCTGTTGTTGTTTGTCTAGATTTTATGAGCGGAACTGAGACTAGTGTAATGAGTCTAGCTCAGAGTGGTTCTTAGTGACCTGTCTATCAGATTGGCCTGAGGAGTGAACACTAAGACTCGTGGAATAAGTGTATTCTAAGACACACCGTTTTCGTCGAAAGTGGCCGACAGCAAAGTTAACTTGACTGTTTGGGCAGCCTACTGTCCGAGACCGACTCGGGTCGAGTAATAGGTTAATGCTGAACCTGAATCTAAAATCTATTAGAAGAAACTTTGAAAACGAGGTTCCAAGGTGAAAGGTGTATTGAACCCAGTGAAATGATTGAACCAAAAAGGGGTGCCCATTCCAGCGGGGCTACTCATTCTATCCTCGTTTATATGGAACCTACAATCATCGCCAAAATATTGGGGACACTATGTTCTAAGTGTGCTTTACCTTGGTCCCATTATAACATATTTGGGTAATTAGACCCCCTCTCCCGACTCAATGTTGGGACCACTATCAACATCGATTTCACCAACATTGAGTTGGGAGGGAGGAAGTATGTGTTTTTAGAGCGAGAATTTAAAAAAAGTCGAAGTGTCCAAGCATTTTTGGCGAGGGTTGTAGTTTAAACTCATAAACACGGGAGTAGTTATTTTTTTCTAAAACGCATGATCAGAAAGTTTGAAGGACCGTAGCTATAGTACCTGTAGTAAACATTTCTCCGTGTCCTCTCACACTCACGTTTTTCGATACAATAAAACAACCAGCGTAGGAAAAGGCAAAAAACATTTGCAAAAAAGCAGAAAATAAGCTCGGATTAAATTCTCTATTTTGATTCCTTTCGAAAAGAACCGACAATAAAAATTTAAGTCATTGAATCAACATATATCCAATCCATAAAGCAAGGACAAACACAAAACATGCTGATAAACTATCAAATAAACTGCCGAGTAAGTCATGGATTCAACCCTTTGATCTTCGCCGCAAAACATTAATTAACCCGAGTTCGGTTCTTCAATGGATGAAACTACGGCCCAGTCCTCTTCCATAAAACTGCTTGACATGACATTTGTAAGCAGTGCAAGCAGTGTATTCAAAGGAGAAGGCAGAGGGGCTGGGGGATGCTGCAGCCATCTTCTAAAAACCAAAACCGCCGCATTCGGGCAAAAATCTGTAAATGTTTGGCAAAGTTTCAGTAAACACGGGCCTAAGAATCGGAAAGACCCGTAAAGTTTGTCTTCCCCTGCAGTCATGAGTGCACTTGATATACAAAGCTTGTAAGAATATTCTAACAATTGCTACAATTTAGCTACTCTGGCTGTCAAAGCCTGGAAGCCAGACAGGGTGGGCAATGTGGAATAAAGGAAAGGAAAATGGGTAAAGGTCACCCTTCTCCTTCTTTTTCATCGTTACTCTCATTTCCAACCCCCTCTGTCCTTCAGGCTCTTGCGTCCCCCTGATACTACCCATGACACCGTGAAGCATGTCCGTCCAGCTACAGTAGCGAAACGAGACAAACAAGTCAGCCTCGCTTCCAGTTACTATTGCTTTGCTATAACTCTCTTTCCTTGTTACTTACTTTCCCCCTCCGCTAGACTATCATAGACTCTTGCACGAGCCTGGTACAATCTTATACATCATCGCATGATCTTCCAGCTACAGCAGCGAAAAGAAACAAACAAACAAGCCTCGCTCCCAGTTCTTATCGTTACCGTCTTGAATGTCAAAAGCAACTATGAATCAACTTACTTAGCTGATCAGAACTGAATAAAAAATCAAAGTAGCTACACACACATTCACCAGACAGGGAAGAGGGTACGTAACTATGATCGGGCAGTGGTGTGCCGCTAAGATTTCACGCTCCGGCCCACTCTTGACTGAGATAGAATTCATTGCTCTAGCTGTACAGAAAGGCTATTATTGGAGGGAAGGGGAGTGGGAAACCCGGTAGGATTAGGGTTAAATAATGCAAGCCAAACCCAAGCCAAAAGAAGGCCAAAAGTTCTTGCGTGCCTCACGTTATTTTCCAAGATCTTAATCTTTTCTCTTTGGTGCCACAAATCGGTAAATTCTTTTATTTATATCTTTACATACTCGCCTCGAACTCATTTCAAAATTGTAATTCATAGTCTTAAAGGTAATCGTAATCAGCTTCTTGGATTTTATCATTTGGATGTAACATCCGCATTTGAATATATCATAGCAAAAACGCAAAAGATTATTACTTTTATCAAGACAACGCTTCCTTCCACATTGAGGATTAAACAACGTACAGACATTCCGAATCAAAAAGGAAATTTTGTTGTTTCCCTGCAAAGATTAATCTAACGCTGACCTTTTTCATAAATCTTGTTACGATTGTCACACACATGCGATAGTGACACGGGATATGAAAAGCTGATTTTTTAAGGGGAGGCATCAATCAATCAATCAATCAAACACTCAATTGGTCAACCAAATGAATCGACGAAGCAAATACTCAAGCAATAAGTCAATCAATAAATTAAATAATAATCATCATCATCATCATCATTATGATCATCATCATCACTATCATCATCATGATCATGATCATCATAATCATGATCATGATCACGATCATGATCATCATCATGATCATCATCATCATCATCATCGTTTCCAACATCACCATCATCATGATCAGCATCATAATCATCATAATCATCATAATTATCATCATCATCATCATCATCATCATCATCATCATCATCATCATCATCATTATCACCATCATCATGATCAGTATCAAAATCATCATAATCATCATCATGATCATCACGATGAGCCTCATTATCTCCATCACCATCGTCATGAATATGATAGTTATCAGCACCAGCAATATCATATAGCACAAAAATTCAAGAACATATGCACTAAAATAAAGCACCACTATGTATAAAAAGAACAAACATCAAAACAAATAAGCTCCCGATATTGAATACACGATTATATGCATTTCATTGTAAAACTCAATCTATATCTAACGAATCAGAAACAAGACAATGTCAGGGCTAGTCAGAAAGTACAACCTCTTTCTCGTGCAATAGTGCAAATGAAAAACCCAAAGCAGAATTATTCAAATTGGTAGTAGGCAATAAACACCGTTTAGAACCGTACTTGTCAAATATTTCCAATTATGAACGACATGCCTCCTGCTCCATTAAGGATAGTCGGGCTCGAGCCTCGTAATGGTTTTCTGTCCGCGAGAAACGAGGCTAAGTAAGCCCAAAATAAAATAATCCCCCTATCCCCTGCTTCAACCATTTTTTGGCACTTTATCATTACATAAATGTGGTTACAATAGGTGAAAAACTACAAAAATTCAGGGACTGGCGTTCGGCGGACCAAGATTGGAGAGGGGTGTGCTTGCAGTATTTCTGGGACCTCATTCTAACATTTATAATATGTTTCCCAAATACCGTAAAACCCTTAAACGGGACAGTTGTCAAGCTTAGATAGTAATGATTAAAAACACAATTAACTACTGAAAACAAGCTGTTCTTATGCATTTTGTTACTAAGGATTCTTCAAGTCTGTTTGTTTTAAATACAGTTTTTGGTCTTTCTTAAGTTACAGAGTATATTTTCGTGTTACATTAAACCTCAGTGTATTTGAGATTAATTTTATAATTAATTACGGACAGATTCCATGGTATCTAAAAAGATAAATTGAAAACCCTTTTTAAGTGTCAGGTCAGCTGTTTAATTACACCTGTTTGATGAAGGAAAGGTTGGTTCACCTATCGATTCGGCTTCCAGCTACTGTAATATTCTAAGACCCTGGCCAAACGATCAAACATTGTTGGTCAAAAATGTTTTACTTTTGCTTTACTAGCAATGTTTGAAGTTTGGCCACGTCACAAAATATAGCTTGACAAGCAGAATTCCTTTAACAATGTTTTTTATGAAAAATTAAAATATTCTATCCTTAAAAATGTTTGATGAGCGTTTTGTGGTGTGGCCAAACGGTCAAACAATGACAAGAAAATCTCAAATGTTTGACAAACAATGTTTGATCGTTTGGCTAGGAACTAAGCAACACTAGCACGATACAGTCCTGTTGGACAGGCAACTTTAGCGGTTAAAAGGTAGATTTGCTCGTTCAAAGGGCCAAAGGGTAAAACAACTTTTCTTGACATACAAATTTCAAAGGCTCAACAAATAATGTTCGATCGTTGCGCAAGGGCCTAAAACGCCTAAACGTTGTACCAAGGCTATTCAATGTATTGACGATTTCGAGATTTCAAGGTGTTGATGATGATTTCCCTGTTCGAACCCCATCAACTGCGGTATGCCACTTGCGGAAAAATCTATACTGGTGCATGCCATATACACGTCTTTACCTTATTCCAAGTTCACAGATTAGTTTGAAAATTCAAATACACAAGATTCTCATGGAATAATAAAAAAAGAATTCAACAAACCTTTGGATGCAGTTTTTTATTTATTTCTTTGGTTTAACAGAGTAGTATATGACAACACCAATGACAGCTAGTATGGCTAAACAGACCAAGGCCAGGAGAATTCTGTTTTGGATTATTCTACAAGAAAACAAACGTATAAACAAATAAACAGATGCAAACAAACAAACATGAAGCACAGACTACCGATACCTGGAATAACCGATATACCATGGACACCTCAAAACAACGAATGTTTTTGTCCTTAGGCTTTGGCCAAACGATCAGATATTGTTGACCAAACATTTGAGATTTGCTTTACAAGCAATGTTTGACTGTTCGGCCACGTCACAGAGCATTGCTTGCCACGCAGAACTGTTTTCATTGATTCTAAAAACTTCGACAAGGTTTTCTGCTTGTCGCAAGCAAAATATTCTTGACGAGCGATGTTTTGCGGCGTGGCCAACGTGGGCAAATAGTCACACATTACCTGTAAAGAAAACCTCAGATGTTTGATCAACAATGTTTGATGCACCTAAAGGACACTTGTTTGCAATAACAAACCTCCATACAGTGGACACCTCTCTACAACGGACAATAAAATAGTTCTACAGGTGACCGTTGTACGGAAGGTTCAATGTATTAAGACCCGAGCAATGTGGAAGGGTGCACAACAATAGTGTTACTCGCTTCACATGGTCCTCATATTTGCAGGCATCTTTAAGAATATACAGTAGCGAAAGGGATATGTGATAAAACTATCTACCTAGGGCAATTCGTGGGGTTCTTTGGGTAAAAGGTACATCACTGTGCACTGATGTTGGGGCTCGAATAATTTGGGGATAAACAGGTTGCTACTTAAGGGCCTTTTCCGAGAAATTCCTAAAGTTTGTGGTAATAGAGGCCTAGCAGAGATACATGTACATAATATAAGTAAAAAAAAGTATACTTAAACTTAAATCATCAATAAGCACACGGTTCTTATAAGATTTACCTTCTCATCATGCCGGTTAAAATCCTTGAACTTTTTCCCAGATTACCATCTGTTGTTCGCACCTATGAAAGACAAGATCGTTGTCAAAAAGAACGAAAATGCGCCGGGAATTTGAGGGCTCGGCGAAGTAGTTGTAAGCAACTACACAATAATGGAATATTTTGCTTCTGTAAGATTGCTTGAACCTATTTTGATTTAAATCGTTCAAATTGTTTTGCATGCTGTTAATCAAGCATTCTAGAACAGAAAAAGCCAAAATGTGCTAAGTGCTAAGAGAAAGAGCTAAAAGTTGAATAACTCTGACCTTAAATCTCAGATAAACAGCAATGAGGGCTGGCTTTGAGTCAGATTTCTTTCTAAAATTCCATCTTCTTATTTATCACTTACTCGCTCTCTTGTTCGTGTAATTGTCTCTCTATCTCTTTCTAAATTTTGTAATATTTCATTGCCGATTTCCTCTAAAAAGCAGAAAATGACAAACATTTAAGAAGAGAATAGTATAATCATAAAAAGGTAGCTGATTTCTGTGACGAAAAGCAAATAAAAACGAACTCAAAGATGTTTCGAAGTATTTTTATAAAGCATGCTCGGTTTCGAATGTAAAATAAGGCAAACCTGTCTCAACACAAATACGTAGGCCCCCATCCAGTCTTCGACTTGCTCTCTCCATTTTTTCGGTGTTATCAAGAAGTCGACTTCTCTGTCAAAAGAATAAATCACATTTTAGGCTGTGCCAAACTCCAGGAGAAAGAAGAAATCAGAAGCCCCTTGTTGTACTACAAGGCCTAGAACGTATCGAAATTGTTATGGCTTCAAAGCAAGCAGCCAAGAAAACAAGCAAGCTTTATTTGTTAACCCAGTTTGAGGGTTCTGGCAGCTATAAGATGATGTGGACCTGCAGCTTGTGCCCCCAGACTGATAATCTAGAACAAAAACCTGGGAACTCATTTACCAAAATCGGAAGGATTGACAGCTGAGTTGGCTGTAAGCTTGTTGAAAGTAGTAGTATCAAAATGGCATACATGGTCATACTGCTTTGAGCTTTGTACTAACAAAGGTAACATGTCTTCGAAGGGTTTCTTTAAGTTTCATTAGCTACTGGTTTCTTTAACAAAATGTCCCATTAATACGGTAGCCTATCCGAAAATGCGAGACAAGTCTTAGAAACCTGATCTTCCGAGTGAGCTCCATCATCTCCAGCAAGCAATTCAGCTCGGGCTGTTTCTTGGTCTGAGAATGCTATCTTGGCTTTTCTCTGAAAGAAAATGCAGAAAATTGGATAGATCGTGTCTTTCTTCATATGCTAGTTTATAAAGTGCGTTTTTTGTATAACAGGCATATTAAAAGGCATTCTTAGATTCTTCTACATGCAGGTTAATTGGGTTCAGACATTAGATATGCAATGGAAATAGCTTGGGGAGACACGGCAATAGTAGCCACAGTGGTAACACTTATTTTACAGTAGCCTGATACTTGCAAAAAGGAAGTAGTGCAAAAGCTGCAGTAGCCGTTCTAACAGCAATAGCAATGGCTATAGCGGCAATGGTGGCAATAGAGTGGTATTATCTGCTAGAGTGGCAGTAACAGCAATCATTGTAGAAGCTGCATGGTAGGAGTGATGCAAATGGAAATGTTTGGTGATTTTGTGATGGTTATGGCATAAACAATTGCTGTAATGGCAAAACAATGTTGGTAATGGCATTAACCATGGCAGGGCATTAACAATAGTGGCAATGGCATTTACAATGGTGGTTATTGTATTAATGGTAGTAATGATGACATTAACAATGGTGATAATGGCATTAACAGTGGTGGAAATGGCATTAAAAATGGCAGTAAAGGCATTTACATTTGATTGTAATGGCGGCAATGGCAATAACAATGGCGGTAATGGCATTAATAATGGTGGTAATGGCATTAACAATGGTGGTTATGGCATTAATGATAGTGGTAAATGTATCAGTGGTGATAAGGGCATTAACAATAGTGGTAATGGTATTTACAATGGTGGCAACTGTATTAATGGTAGTAATGACATTGACAATGGTGATAATGGCATTAACAATTACGGTAACTGTATTAATGGTGGTAATGGCATTCGAAGTGGTCTTAAAGGCATTTACATTTATGGTAATGGCAATAAAAATGGTGGTAATGGCATTAACAATGGTGGTAAAGGAATTAGCAATGGTGGTAATGGCATTTAAAGTTGTTGTAATGGTGGTAATGGCATTAAAATTGGTTATAGATCCATTAGTAGTTGTAGTGCTAGTTCCCATGCAAGTTTTATTACGAACTTCAGCATTAAGGGCAGTGTCTCACCAAATCCCCTTCCATATTAGAGACTTCATCTTTATATGTCTTCAATCTGCCACTAAATTTGGATTTGTCCTCAGGTGACATGCCTCTGACCTCCAAATCCATTTGCTCAAGCTGAGAGAAAAAATTCAATAGTTTAATCAAAACTATGTTTACATTGAGGTAATCAGTAAATCGGTCAGCAGCTTCCAAGATGGGAAAATGGAAGTTATGAAAGCAATTTTATAGCACAGGCCTTGAACAAGATTTTGGAAGTCATCTGAACAGCAAAAGAATCCAGCATAAGATTTTGTTCTTGTTTAAAAATAATTACACATTTTCATCCCTTGTTTTTAATTGAAGTATTGGGCACCTCACTTAAGAACAGTTTCAGAAGTGTGAGGTTTTTCCACAGCTGTTTTCTTTTTCAGGCAAATTGATAGCTTTTAAATCTGGCGTGGCCCCCAGGTATTGAAAGTATGTGAAAAAGATGAGATGTACCAGCTCTTGTGCTTCTTCAAGTTTCTGTTCAACATCTGTGACAACATTTCTCTTTTGCTCTGAAAATGAAGGATAAATACTCAGGCCCCATTTACAATATACTGGATAGCTTTTGGAGCATCTTGATTTTTGTATCAAATAGGGTTGGTGTTGGTGTTTATGCCAGAGCTATCTGATAAAAACCTCACTGAAAATTTGAGTGATTCTCACTCCGTTGTGAGGATTTAATATTGGAATTTTCTATTATCTTGGCCATCTGGTATGGTGTAAAGGGGTCTTTCTGATATGAAAATCAAGACGCAACGATGATAGCTATCCAGGGTAATGTAAACCCTTGCCCTATCCGATATGGGTTAAGGCGAGGTGCTGTGCTCTGATAGCTATCCGGTATATTGTAAACAGGGTCTAACTAAATAAGGATTCATGAAATTTGAAAATTGGAGTGATTTTGTCCCTCACAAGCTCAACCACTCCTCCCACTTTCTTTTCTTCTTTACATCTTCATTACCCTAGTAATGTGATACTTTTCACTGTCTCCCTCCAAATTTCACGATCACTTGCCAGTTCTTGGAGTTTGATTACTGCTGATTCATCAAGTGTGATGTTGATTGTGGGTTTTTAATGTCGTTTCTCCACAACACGACATAAACCCCGAACCCGAAAGTTGTACAGCAGGCGCCAGGCGTAAAAAGGCCGTTACTATCAGATGTACTATCAAGTTGCCTCTTGTCCCTTCATACCCTTCCTAACTTAAATCTAAAATGAAACCAGTGGAGTAGTACGGGATCAAAAAAACAGAAGAAATTAACACTTGTTACCGCCAGAGAGATTTGGAATCCTTCCGATCTTCGCAGTGATGTCGGCAGATAAAATTCCGAATTGTTTCTCGTAATCGCTGTACAAATTAGACATGGCTTTTGATCTCTGTAAACAACCCCTAACTATTGTAACTTGATATTCATAAAACTATTTACAATACAGAATCATCTGAAATGTTTATTTCAAGTCTTACAGTATAAGGATATGTGATAAAGTCGTCCAACTCCGGCTCGAAAACAGTTTCCTAGGCAGACATTTTGAAAGTGCTTCCTGACAAACAAATGTTGTTGTTGTAAAAAATCTAAGTGAAGGTATGAAATTTATGACATGGCGACTTTGTCCTTTAGCTTTACGCTTGGCGCAAAACTTGATTTAACAGCGAATCTTCGCACTACTCCGGTGGATACGTATTACTGTATTGGTATTTTTTGCACACTTTGGTGGCATTTTGCGTATTGTGGTGATATATTTGCATAGTGAAGAAGGTGCGCAGTACTATGGTGGGTCACTATGCTTGATCTGGTGGGGTATTACGCTTGATGTGGTAGTATTTTTGCGTACGCGATTCGTGCGCGACTGGAATCGAATGACTACTACCCC
This sequence comes from Chrysaora quinquecirrha, assembly GCA_014526335.1. Taxonomy (NCBI): domain Eukaryota; kingdom Metazoa; phylum Cnidaria; class Scyphozoa; order Semaeostomeae; family Pelagiidae; genus Chrysaora; species Chrysaora quinquecirrha. Next base: position 4,945,600 of record JACTAT010000010.1, read on the forward strand.
ATTCTAGCAATATCCCTTGGACGAAATTCCAAAAAGGCAGACCATAACCTGAGCGAATTCCGCAAATTCTTACAAACATGACCCCGCAAATTACCCACAACCCGAAGCGACCCATGTACCTGCCGCGTACCGCCCAATTTCACCTTCAGTAAAATGCCTTCCTATAATTCTGATTGTTACAAGGCTCAAGGACACGGCCAAGGGGTAATTCACTCCTAGGAATCTCTTTCATCCTTTTCCTAGGATTTCTATTGGTTTTCGTGTAAGTCCCTTGCTTGGAAATCCTTTTGTTCAATGGGAATCTCGTGTGCCTTTTCGAGGAGTGCTATACCCTTGGAAAGTAAAGCTTGGCTAAACTAGGATACATGTCGCGTGCGACATTGTATTCGGCGTTTTTCAACGGTGGCTTAAGATGCAAGCAACAAGCGAGCAAAATGCCCCTAAGTCACAGAGACAAGAAATGTTTCTGTTGTCTCCCAGAATCATTTGTGCCTCTCGTTACAAATGTTGTCTTGCGCCACAAAGTTTCCGAGGTGGCTAAACTGGGAGGCATCAAGGGGACATGTCACGCCGACAATGTCCCACGCGACATGTCTCCTAGTTTAGCCAGAACTTAACTCGCAATTTCTAACCGAGGAGGGTTACTCGAATTTGGGGGTTTGTATATCATTTGCCTCTCAAAATCCAGAGGCTGGACCCATAACCAGGGTAAGAGAGAGAAAACTAACCCATCACATCACTCGGGCAGGCACGTGTATATCAACCCCTCTAAGGAGTTATCCCCCCTCGTTTAACAAAGTTAATAAAATTGGCGATAAAATACAAGCAACAAAGAAACACAAAAGAAAACAACGAAAAGTATTCTCGTTTATTTTATTATCAAAATTTAACCATCAAATCTAAGCAAAATCTGTGCTTCGTAATAGATATTTTAAATCGCTAAAAACACGTCGTCTACGTTACGTTATCATCAAGAATAAATAGTGAATTAGTTTGCATAAACGCAAGTCAAATAAGCGAAGCATATACAGAGCATTAGTGCGTAGAATAATTAGCTACAGTTCTGCCCTAAGACCAATGAATACTATCCATTATAGTCTCACGCTAGCGAATCTATAACCGCTACTGTGGTGGATAATCATTACTGTTGTGGTACTATTTGCGTACTGTGGTGGTAGTTTCTGCGTACTGTGGTGGATAATCGCTACTTGTGGTGGGTTACTTTGCTTGCGGTGGTGGCAGTTTTGGCGTACTGTGGTGGATAATCACTACTTGTGGTGGGTTACTATGCTTGCGGCGGTGGCAGTTTTGGCGTACTGTGGTGGATTTTGTGGTTTTTTCTTGCTTGATCTATAGAGTTTTGCTATGATTTCCTATTCACCACATAAAGCATTATAACCCACCACAAGTAGTGATTATCCACCACAGTACGCTAAAACTGCCACGACTGCAAGCATAGTAACCCACCACAAGTAGTGATTATCCACCACAGTACTCCAAAACTGCCACCACCGCAAGCATAGTAACCAACCACAAGTAGTGATTATCCACCACAGTACGCAGAAACTACCACCACAGTACGCAAATAGTACCACCACAGTAGTGATTATCCACCACAGTAGTGATTATAGATTCGCTAGCGTGAGTCTTAGGCCAGAACTGTACATATTTTGATGGTTGTATTTATGGTATTATGAATATGGCATACATGGTTTTGTGTACTATTGTAACTAATGGGATTATGTACCACTTTGTCATTATATGGTATGGTATGATGTACTCTTGTAGCCTTCGTTTACAAAGGCATGCAGGGACATTAATGGTGTTCCTTACAATGCAGTATAAGAAGATATGCTGATGAATACAGCACATGAAATGAAGATGCTAATAAATAAGGTATGAAATGACGATGCAAGTAAATAGGGTATGAAACAAGGATGCTAATAATTAAAGTACGAAACGAAGGTGCTGATAAATAAGGTATGAAATGAAGATGCTAATGAATACGTTATAATTGGAAGATGCTAATGTATACGGTATGAAATGAAGATGCTAATGAATACAGTGTCAAATGAAGATGCTGACAAATAAGGTATGAAATGAAGATGCTAATGAGTACCTTGAAAAATGAAGATGCTGATAAATACGGTATGAAATGACGATGTCAATCAATAGAGTATGAAATAAATATGCTAATAAATAAGAAGGTACGAAATGAAGTGCTGTCAAAAGTAGTATACAATGAGGATACTAATGAATAACCTATGAAAAGAAATACTCATTAAAAAGGTAAGAAATGAAGATGCTTTTCGTGCATGAAATTAAGATACACATGAATACGGTAGTGTGGAATGAAGAAGCTGATGAATGCAAATTACACGGTATGAAATGAAAATGGTTATTAATAAGACAGGCAAAGAAGATACTGACAAATTCGGTATGAAATGAAGATGCTAAGGAATGAAATGAAGATGCCGATGGGTTAGGTATGAAAGAAAATACAGGCGAGAGCTCTTCACGGATAATCACAGAACATATACTTCAAACCTACATGATATCACATCGGATGATTATAATAGCGACTTAGAAAAAACAATAAGATTACAAAGTGTCTTTCGCGCACGGATAAAAGGCCTGCTTCTATCGTTCGCGCAAAATTTAATAGTTATTTAAAAACCAAAAAACACAAACTTTAGTAAACAGTCCAAAATAACATGCTTCAAGTTGCTGTGCTATTGGACGTTCCAGGATAACCGTCTCGCATTAATTATATAAAAATACCTCTGTACAACCAGTAATGCAACTCATAGTCTATTGCAAGATCATAGCTGAAAACTTCACTTTTTATCAGTGTTGAAGACGACTTTCAATTCGACACATTTTTCTTCGCGCGTCTTTCTCTGCTCTTCACCGCACAACCGCAGGAAGACAAGTTCATTCGTACCAGCTATTGCTGTTACCACACAACTTGCATCCAACGTCATGTAATTGAATCTCAGGTCGGTCTCGGGGAAGAACTTACCCAGCCTTCGCAGCTTCTTGTCTTTTACGGCTGTGAAGTCCCAAAGTTCCATAGACTTAGCATCTTCATTGACTGGCTGGCTTAGGCCCATAAGCCGACTTCCATCCTGTAAATACGGAGATGGCAATGAATAAACAATGAAATACTGTAAAAATGCCAAAAAATAAACTTTGAATAGGAGATGTCGAGAAACTCGATATGAAATGAAGATGCTTATGAAATACAGTATGAAAAATATGGTAATGGCGACGGTATGAAATACACATGATATGAAATGAAGATACGAATGAATACGGTGCGACGAGAAGATTCATAGAAATACAGTTTGAAATGAAGATAACAATGCATATGACATGAAATAAATATGCCAATGAATACAGTACGAAATGAAGATGCAAATAATTATTGTATGAAATGAAGATGCCAATGAATATGGTATGAAATGAAGATGCCAATGAATCTGGTTTGTAATGAAGATGCTAATGGTTTCAGCATGAGATGAAGATGCCAATAATTTATAGCATTAATGACGATGCAAATAAATAAGTTAATGAATACAGTATGAAATGCAGATGCAAATAATTATTGTATGAAATGAAGATGCCAATGAATATGGTATGCCATGAAGATGCACATAAATATGGTATGAAATGAAGATGCCAATGAATATGATTTGTAATGAAGATGCCAATGAATATGGCTTGTAATGAAGATTCTAATGGTTTCAGCATAAAATGAAGATGCCAATGAATATAGCATTAATGACGATGCAAATAAATAAGTTAATGAATACAGTATGAAATGAAGATGCTGATAAATAAGGTGTAAAGCAAGATGCTATAATATGGTATGGAATGAGGATGCTAAAGAAATCAAGTATAAAATGAAGATGGGTGCTAATAAAGACGGTATGACATGAAGATGCTAATATTATATGGAATGAAGATGCCAAAGAATATTTTATGAAATTAAGATGCTAATGAATATGGTATGGAATGAAGATGCTAATGAATATGGTATGAAATGAAGATGCTAATGAATATGGTATGAAATGAAGATGTTAATGGATATGGTATGAAATGAAGATGCCAATGAATATGGTATGGAATGAAGATGGTAATGAATATGGTATGAAATGAAGATGCTAATGAATATGGCATGAAATGAAGATGCTAATGAATATGGTATGAAATGAAGATGCTAATGAATATGGTATGAAATGAAGATGCTAATGAATATGGTATGAAATGAAGATGCGAATGAATATGGTATGAAATGAAGATGCTAATGAATATGGTATGAAATGAAGATGCTAATCAATATTGTATGAAATGAAGATGCTAATGAATATGGTATGAAATGAAGATGCTAATGAATATGGTATGAAATGAAGATGCTAATGAATATTGTATGAAATGAAGATGCTAATGAATATGGTATGAAATGAAGATGCTAATGAATATGGTATGAAATGAAGATGCGTATGAATGTGGTATGAAATAAAGATGCTTACGAATAAGAAATTAAATGAAGATGCTAATGAATTCAGTATGACATTACGATGTTAAATAATACTGTGAAATGCTGAAAAATAGTGCTATGGCCTTGTAATGTTAGTTTTTTGGATGTTTTAAGATCATCGCAAACTCTGCTTGTCAGGCAATATCATTGACGTGGCCAAACGTTCAAACATTTCTTGATAAGCAAATTTGAAATGCTTGACAAACAATATTTGTTTGGTCTTTTCGCCAGGGCTTAATGCTGGTTATGCTTTTTCCCCAAAAAGGAAACCACTTACCTCAGAAAATGACATCTTTTGGTAATATGGGCAGGTATTCCATGCAACGGCATCTCTTGTTTTCAAATCAAAGCATACCAAACGATACTGATTCTCGTATGAGCTGCCGACTTTGATGAGGCAAGAAAGGCAAGCAGCGATGTAGGAGTCTGATGTCGCCATGCAATACATCACAATGTTATCCTCTGGTTCGTATTCTTCTCGAACCCTGCCAGTTGCATACGTAATCTTGCTCAGCTCTTTCCCTGTCTTCGTATCCAAGAGTACTATATGGTCGGACATCTAAGGAAAACAGCGAAGAAAAAGTTGAAAAAACCAAAGTTCAGTTCATTTGTCAAGGCCAGTTTCAAAGGCCCAGCAAACAAAGCAAACACAAGAATATCTATAAAAGATAACAACTTACAAAAGTGACGTAAAGTATTTTCCCATCGTTTGACAAACCAGTAACTTCTGGCCTTAGATCCAAGCGTTGTCCTTCAATTTTGATCTCTGAAACTTTCTTACTTGTTATTAAATCGATAGAGACTGCTGGCAGGGTTGTCTTTGAATGGGTATTGTCTTTCAGAGACACTATCATTGTTGATTTGTCTTTGCTGACCTAAAGAGAACAATTAACTTTTAAGAATTAGCCTTTAAGAGTGCACTTAAATTTCCTTATTTGACAAAAAACACATCCGCATTACTTTATTTAGGAAGCCCCAAAATATTTAACGCCCCCAGATTAAGGCAGTTGGGGTTGTTCTAGCTTCATCTAAGATTTCTTGACAACTATTACCGTCAGTCGCATCGGTGATGAAGATTGCAAGCGAATTCGGCATGATCTAGATGAAGATTGCAAGCGAGTTCGGCATGATCTAGATGAAGATTGTAAGCGAGCTCGCTGGGGTTATAACCAGATTATACTGTGGTCAAATGTTTACCCATCTCACACCACAAGTAAAAAATATATCGAAAAACAACCAATTACCAGCATAGAATAAACCTCCATTGACGACCCAGTTTTAATTGTGTTCAACAATTTACCAGACTTCATATTCCAAAGATTAATATCCTTTCCTTGTTCGGAAACTGCCAAGAAATTGAAGTCCCCCATGTAAAACCAGGTATTGCAATAAACACTCGGGGGCGTCTCGCTGATTTTCCCTTCAATCGCCCCGTCGATTTTGCCTTCCATGTAGTCAATCAGGAATATCTTGCGCGTGTTGTGGTCCCATATTACCAAGTGCTTTTCATCTATGGCTTGCAAAGCACTTGGGAACATTCCCTCAAAGCGGACTTGCCGCTCGCGGTCATTGTACCGCGCGTTCCATACGGTGATCACTGCTTCCGCTGGAGGTATTGAGAGAACGAGTTCCGGATTGCCAGGGCACATGTAAGCTTCTCTCTCTCCTGGAAACGAGAACATGACTGATTAGTATATTACCATAAGACTCGTATCGCATTTGGTGGGATGATTGCGATTGCTCGCAAGATTTTACCCGCAAGATGTGGCCTCTGTGGCGCACTGGTTAGCACGCAGGACTCACAACGCAAATGTTGTGGGTTCGAGCCACGGTCTTTCCACTTGTATTGCAGAGATAACAACCTTGGGCAAGTATTTAACACAAATGTGCCTCTCTCTTCCCAGGTGTATAAATTGGTACCTGGTCCGTAGTTATGAGCGCCGTGTGTGGCTGCACCCTGATATATGCTAATGCATCCAGACCAGGGTTAAAACGTAAAGTCGAATGAGTAGCCCTAGGCTAGTAGTAGACTGAAAAACGGCAACTTTACTTTACTTTACCCTCGAATGAAAGCGGCAAGTACTTCAAACTGAGGACCATTCTCAGGTTCCCATTTACAATCAGGGGTTATTTCAAGCGGGCTTTTATAACATGGGTGGAACCCCTTCTCAAAATCATGTTTGATTTTAGGGGGCTCAACAATTGTACTTATTTAGATCCTGGAATTCCCTTCGAGAGTACAAGATTCTCCCACACTGTTAATTCAAATTAAATCAAACTTAAACTTGATTGTCAACTAATTCAAGTCCTCGTAGCTTTCTGACTTAGGGCCTGTTTACATGGAGGCGGGCCAGCCCGGTTAGGCAAGCTGGCTCGGCCAAGCGAGATCTGACAGAAGAATAAATTCGTTTGTTTCTGAATCATGTGTTTAAATGAACAGTCACCCAGCCCGGTGAGGCGAGATCCGTGATCAAAGGACGTGGATCTCACCTGGCCGAGATCTGCGGGAACAAAAGAATCTTTTGTTTGTTCACTTTGCGTTTATATGGAGAGCGGGCCAGCCCGGTCAGGCGAGGTGAAATTCTGACAGAAAAGGAAAAGTGTGAATAAGCAAGGCTATGTCGGCTAACCGGCCTGGAAAATTTATCCATGTAAACGCTCTGAAAAAGGATCTCGCCTAACCGAGCCAGAACACCTAACCGGGCTGACCCGCCTCCATGTAAACAGGCCCTTACTGTGTTATTTTTTCATATTTACAGACAAAAAGAATTTCACACTTTGAAAGCCTTACCTTTACCAACATAAGCCTTCGTTTTCTCAATATCAGATAGATGCTGATCGCCACCAACTGTGTAATCCAACAAATCCAGATTATAAACTTGGATTGCCCTTTGATTGTAATCCATAGAAACTGTGACCAAAAATCTCCCATCTGCGGTTACTGCCAGCTTGTACTGGTTGCCCTGGTATCCCTAGAATTCAGAGGGAAACCAGATTAAGATACTTGGGAAACAGGGAAGGTGAAACCACATTAAGGTACTTAAGAAACAAAGCGTGGTTTTTAGAATGCAGGATGATTTAAACAGTGCAGACATTCATGAGTTGGGACTCTAGAGCCTATGATCAGCCTAAGATAAACTTATGTTAAGCTTGTTATAAGAGCAAGGTAAGTCTAAGATAAGCCTATGATAAGCCTACAATAAGGCTAAGATAAACCTATGATAAGCCTATGGCAATCCTAAGACAAACCTATGAAAAATCTAAGCCCCAGATAAGACTATGATGAGCCTACGATGTGCCTAGGAATAGGCCTATGATAAGCTTATAATAAGCCTATGAAAAGCCTATGATAAGCCTATGATAAGTCTATTATAAGCCTAAAATGAACCTAACAAGACTAAGCCCCAAATAAGCCTATGATGAGCCTATGAGGAGCCTAGGAATAGGCCTATGACAAGCCTATGATAAGCCTGCAATAAGGCTAAGATAAGCCTATGATAAGCCTATGATGAGCCCATGATAGGCCTAAGATAAGCCAGTGATAAGCCTATGACAATCCTAAGATGAACCTATGATAAGAATAAGCCCCAAATAAGCCTATGGTGAACCTCATAATAAACCTATGATAAGCTTATGGCAAGCCTTCGATAAGCCTATGATAAGTTTAAGATAAGCCTGTGATAAGCCTATGATAAGTCTATTATACGTCTATGATAAACCTGGAAAAGACTAAGATAAGCCTATGACAAGCCTATAATAAGCCTAGAATAGCAATAAGCCTACAATAAGCCTATGATAAGCCTATGATAAGCCTAAGACTATGATATGCCCAAGATAAACATATGGTAAGCCTAAGCACCAGATAAGCCTATCATGAGTCTATGAATAAGCCAACTACAATAAGCCTATGATAAACCTAGGATAAGCCTATGATAAGCCTATGATAAGCCATTAGGAAGTCTTACCGACTTTAGAGTGACCCTTTCCACATCAGTATTCAGATTCCATAAATTAATCTGGAACAGAAACGGGCAGATCAATTCATATCCAGTCTTCAGCTTCGCTATTGACATGTCATACATTTGAATGATCATTGCGTCAAATTTGCTTTTTGAATCTTTTGAGATGTTCCATGAAGATGTCTCCCAAATTACCAGATGAACCTCTTTATACTGGTCTGTCATTTTGGAGTTGGTTCCCAGAGCTAGAAGCTCACTGCCATTATGGTTAAATATGAAGTACATTAACCCATACGGAACTTTGAGCTTTTTTACGTAATCCGGGTCATCTGCTTTGCGGATGGTTAATTCTGTGTTTTTCCCGCGGGAATACGCGTAATAATTCCCGCCTCCACGAATGATGTCGTAAAAGCCATCTCTGTTCTCAACGGCCGTGTCGGTGTAGGTTTTTGCTGGTTTCTAAAAAGCAAATGATAAAGATAACTGATAAGTGGGTGGCAAGCTTTCGATAAGATACGCTAGAGAAAAACAGTCAAGCTAACCCCAGAAGCAGGTCAGAACCGACCACAGGAGGAAGACTCTTCTTTTGTTCGCTGCTAGCCTTATATATGAGTGGATGAGTTAGTTAGTTAGCTAGTTAGTTAGTTATCTAGTTAGTTGGCTAGTTAGTTAGTTAGTTAGTCAATAAGTCAGCCAGTCAGTCAGTCAGTCAGTCAGTCAGTCAGTCAGTCAGTCAGTCAGTCAGTCAGTCAGTCGGTCAGTCAGTCAGTCAGTCAGTCAGTCAGTCAGTCAGTCAGTCAGTCAGTCAGTCAGTCAGTCAGTCAGTCAGTCAGTCAGTCAGTCAGTCAGTCAGTCAGTCAGTCAGTCAGTCAGTCAGTCAGTCAGTCAGTCAGTCAGTCAGTCAGTCAGTCAGTCAGTCAGTCAGTCAGTCAGTCAGTCAGTCAGTCAGTCAGTCAGTCAGTCAGTCAGTCAGTCAGTCAGTCAGTCAGTCAGTCAGTCAGTCAGTCAGTCAGTCAGTCAGTCAGTCAGTCAGTCAGTCAGTCAGTCAGTCAGTCAGTTAGTCAGTCAGTTAGTCAGTCAGTTAGTCAGTCAGTCAGTCAGTCAGTCAGTGAGGTAACTAGGAAAAGTTAGTTGGTTAGATAAAGTTATTTAGCTAGTTAGTTAGTTAGTTAGTTAGTTAGTTAGTTAGTTAGTTAGTTAGTTGGTTAGTTAGTTAGTTGGTTAATTAGTTACTTAGTAAATTTGCTAGTTAGTTAGTTAGTTAGTTCGTTAGTTAGTTAGTTAGTTAGTTAGTTAGTTAATTTTTATTTATTCAGTTATTTAGTTAGTTAGTTAGTTAGTTAATTAGTTAGTTAGTTACTTAGTTAGTTAGTTAGTTAGTTAGTTGGTTGGTTGGTTATTTTGGCTGGTTAGCTAGCAAGGCATTTACTTACAGTTTCGTTTAGCTATTAAGCATATTGGATAGAAACTCAGCAAATTGATTAACGAGTTTGCTAGCATCTTGGATTTGAATGAGAAAAACAGAAAGAAGAAATGAACTAGCAGAAAAACGACAATTATTGTCAAAGTTTTGTCAAAGTTTTGTCAAAGTCAACCAGAGCAGAAGACAATGAAACAAAAAAGAATGTGAATTAATGATGATTACTTACTACATCTCTTCCTTTGACATCAAAAGTCGATATTTTTCATTCCCAGCATGTACAGCTTTAGTTCCATTGGCAATAAGATCCAAACAAGTGCCATATTGACCAACAATGTATTCATCCTTATATATGATTTCTTCTGATTCAAGATCCATTGCCACAAAACCAGTAAAACCACACATTATAACACATTTATCGTCATTGTAAAACTTGATCACGCTCACGTCCATGCCAGGATCATATGTTCTTATGTCTTCACCATTGGTCATGTCCCACAATCTGTAAAGAATTTTGATCATGTTCTTCCGAAAAGAGTAAGAAATATTCCTTGAGAAAGTAACCACAGATTGTTGGTTATACAGCAAGTCGAAGAGCGGACAGTAACTCAATCATTGACATGATAAAATTTTCCACTACGGGACTGAATTATTTCACACTGCCAATCCTTAAGAATTATTTCTTTAAAAGCTTTTCAATAAGATTCAATAAGATTCTAGACGAAAAAACCTATCCTATAGTTTGCAATTCACGGCCAATATACCAGCTACAGAGGGAGATACGTAAAGAGATAGCGAAATACCTCAGAGTGGTATCCTGTGAAGATGAAATCATTCTTTTTCCATCTTTAGTTAAGCATGCATAGTTAACCATTCCAGTATGACCAGCAAGAGAGTAAACAAGAGGCCCGCCTGGTTTTTCAAAACACGTGGTAGAAGGATACAAACAAAGCGATTTGGTGGATCGAGATTGTTCCAATAGATTTGTGATATGTTCAAATCCAGTGACGTGGCTTAGGCGTCCGTTCAGTTGTGAAGCAAGTTGATTTGGGTCAACGTACAGAGCTTTTCCGGACATTTTCAGACAATCCCTGATTAATTCTATCTCTGTTTCGCCTTGGTAAACTTCCAAAGCTTCGCTGAAATCTTGAAGAACATTTCTCAGTCCAAGAGCACACAACTCAGCTGAGAGAAAATCAAAATTGAACAACACTTCACTTTTTAGTGTTTCAATTTTTCCCGCCTTTATTAAATGACGAGGCAGCTCGCTCAGTTTACGATAATTGTACACATCATTTTCTTGTCCTTCTTGTTGTTTCGGGAAAGTATTCGGCTGCGACGGAACGAGGCGATCTTTCTCGTCGTTTTCGCCTTGTTTATTTGTGAACGGCTTGTGTACACCACCCGACCATTTGCCAAGGAAATATTCCGATAAAGTTTCATGCAATTTCACCGCAACATCTCCTTGTAAATATCTTTCACGCGCTGTTTCAATGAACTGTCTATGATACCACGTATTCACCAGCACTCCGTCAGCTCCGCGCGACACAATATACGAGCCGAGGTCAGTTTTGATTCGGATCCACAAGAGCGGCGGAATTCGTCGAAACGGCGGCGTCCAGTACTGATAGACGTCGTTTAATACTTCATCATCAATTGACAGAACATCGTCGATTTCCGCGTCCGTTAGACCGTTCACAGACGCGGTGATATACCCCAGCGCGTGGCTAACAAGCATATGTCCGTGTAGTCGCTCAATTCGCGCGAATAATCCGTTGATGGCATCTTTGACGGTTTTTTGAAGCAGCGTTTCGTCAGATTGCGTATATGACTTCCACCTGATAGCCTCATCAAATGAGAGCTTCAAGAAAAGAGGCAACGGGCATTCATCAAACGCATTCATTACCACATCTTTCTGAGGTTTTGTCAGAGTGTGTTTGGCATGCTTCAACCAGGCATCTAGGATTCGGTAAGCGGTATCTTGAGGTAACACTGGCACTTCAATATACGCATCATCATCTGTGACACGAGTCTGGAATAAAATATAACAATGACAGTAAATTTAAATTAGGAACCAGTAAAGAATGCTTATTTGTGAATGCGAGGTCAGAGGAATTATTAAATGCTGCAATCATTTGATCTAAAATGTTTCCAATGGACAGCAAAGAAAGCGGAAACATCTTTGGACATAACTAAAAGCACCCCAAAGAGAATTAAGGTCAGAGAAAAAGGCTAAAACAATCGGTTACGGCGGAATAAAAACTCAGATGCTGATAGTAATGCTTCACTTAGGAAAGTGAAGTTGATATTGTGTTATTAAGACCAATCAGCTCGCGGGATAGGGTCCATGTGAAAAAAAGAACTCTCTCTACACAGAGCCAGCCTTTTGGTTTAGCAAGTTTAGTTTGGTTAGGTTTTGGTCAATCCAATCATCGGCGAAGTTTTCACGTAGCGTTCTTGGGTCCTTTGGAGGAGGTATGCAAACATAATTCGTTTCAGGTCCTCGAACTTACGACATTTGCCAAGCGAAACCACCATAATAACAATCGTTAACACTGACTTACCTTAATTGCTGGCAAAACTTTGTATTTTTTTCCAGGAAGTGTTGATACGACTATCGTTACGTTTGTTGATATCTCTTTTGGCAGCCATTTCATGTTTAAACCACCGTCATCAGGGGAGAGCTGGTCCAATGAATCTAGAAATATGATCACTTTAGACTCCATATCTCTAAGCTGTTCTGCAAAATATTCCACCATTTTCTTGAAAGACTACGAGAGATAAATAGATCGAATTAAGAAGTGATGATAATACAATCATAAAGAGCACTGCAAAAGTAATAGACGATTCCGAAATCAATAGCGTCTAGGCCTGACTTAACTGGGATACATGTCACGCCCTCGATGTCTCCCAGTTTAGACAGTTTGGAAACTTTGCAGTGCGCGACAAACGCGACAAGCGAGAGACAAGCAAATGTTCTGGGAGACAACAGAAAAATTTCTCGGCTCCACGACTCGGGGGACATGTTGCTCGCTTGTCACTCGCATGTTAGCCACCCTGGGCGGCACGTCGAATACAATGTTGCGCGCTTTAGGCCTTACAACACAAGACTTTTGGTTTGGGAGACAGTTACCTAAAGATAACGTCAGCCACCGTAGCGTCACAGCCAGGGTTGAGGTCTCGATTAGTTAACCTACTACTGAGATCCTAGCGACTGGCGCTAAAACATAATTTCACCTTCACCTTCACCTTCACCTTAGCCACAGTTTCAGCAGTCAGGGGGCTTGACCATGATTGATGCATTGCGTTCAAGTCAAGCATCGGATTTCTAAAGAAATGCCCCATTATCAGAACCCCTGACGCCATCTTTTTAGGAATCAGGAATCATCTATTTAACTATGCTGGCTTTTTCTTTAAAAGACGCTTCAGTAGAACTTCAAAAGAGAAAAAGGATTCTACGCATATTTTAAATTTCATATCAAGATTTAAAAGTATCTCCGAATCTCAAAAATCTAGATGCTACATAGTATGTTGCATCTAAACTTATTACACGAGTCTCAGTTTTGCCCATAAAATCTAGACCAACAGCGAAAGCAATTCGCTTCACTGAGACTCACATCCTAACAATAATAAAAGCCGTCATTTTGAGCAGCTTTCTAACAACAAAAACAATTAAAGATGGTAGCTGCGATAATTCGGACTCGTGTCATAAGTCTAATGCTGCACCATGCAAAAAAACTGCAGGCAAACATCCTCCTGGAGGTAGTTTCATTTCAAGGCTTTCATCATTCTATTATGTGGACTTTACGGGGGGCATGATAGCTTACGATAATTCCAAAAATCACAATGAAAACATGTAGATTACCTCCGGAATGTCAGTAGCTTTCTTGTTTGTGATGCGACAAAGTTGAACACAGATGCTGTACAGCAGCTTATTGATTGTCGATGATTCCGAAGTTGTCCCAAGAAATCTCAAAATTAATGGGACATCCGGATGGGACTCTTTTACTTTCTTTGCTGCAACGGCCATAATAGAAGTCTTGCCGCAACCAGATTCGCCATTAACAACTAGAACACGATTCGAGCTTTCGCTATCAACGTGTTTCATTATCGCCTCGAGTATCTCCTCCCTGCCGTAAAACACATTGCACTTTTCCTGACATGTTGTTGTGTGAAGACTGACTTCTTTAACCAAGGAATCTTCCAGCTCTTTCTTCTTCTTCTCTTCAATTCCCTTGTTCACCATGTTAACCAAAATCTCGTAAAAATCATCGCAAAGTTCGTCGATATATTTTCGATGTTCTTCACTTTCGACAGGGTCGATACCAGCTTCGCCACTCCAATGCACGTCGTAATCTTTTACGCTATCTTTCGACAACACCTTTAGCATTTGATCCTTCTTAAAAGTTTCCAGTAATGTCACCGCATCATCGTCAAGGCCTGTCGATGTTTTGTCGATAAACATTCGCGCCTTGGATTTGTCTAGATTTTCTTTTAAATCGACGATATTACGCTTGAACCAAAAACAGTGCTTGTCTTGATCTTTTGCGTTGATTATGCCTCTTCTTATTTCATCCTCAGTGACTGTTGAGAAAAAAACGCTATTCATAGATCTTCAAATATAACATCTTTGAGCCGTATGGGCCGTACGACCTTCAAAATTCGGAACACGAAAACATCTTAGAAGAAACTAGAAGACAAATCTCCACCGAGGCTGACTGGTATGATATGTTTGCTGAAGTAATAGGTCTGGGCAGACTCACTACACAAGCCTAACTTCTTCGTTCCATGTTTTTGTTGTTGTTTCTTCAATCCTTCAGTGTGAGAATGACAAATAAAAAGTAGGGAAGCGTAAACTAGAGACTCGTGTAGTGAGCCTAAGGTCTGGGTAGGCGTGCCCTTTTCATAGGAAAATGGTGGACATGCTGAGCAAGGGAATCCTCTCCGCGTTCAACGACCTTGATTATAGTCGCTTTAGCAGAGGTAGAGGCAGTACAGTTCGTGTGTTTGAAGGTGCTGTGGCGATGTAGCCTAACCGAGCTGGCTCGTGGTGTCAAAACTTTATTGAGGTCGGGTTTCGAGCCCCAGAAACGGTAGCGTCACAGCCAGGGCCGAGGTCTCGATTAGTTAACCAACTACTGAGATCAGAGCGACTGACGCTAAATACAACATTCCACCTTCACCTTTCACCTTCATCTTCAGTGCAGCAAATTCACGTTTAATAGGATTAAAAGTGACAAAAAGTATTCAAGTCCCAGCTTATCTGCTCAAGGAAGCATTAAAACTAATTATTTTTCATGAGTGTTTTCACTCAGATTATTCACTAAATTGTATTGAAAGGACATTAAAATACACTGAGGGATTGGAAAACAACAACAAAAACATGGAACGAAGTAGTGATACTTGTGTAGTGAGTCTGCCCAGACCTATTACTTCAGCAAACATATCATACCAGTCAGCCTCG
This sequence comes from Chrysaora quinquecirrha, assembly GCA_014526335.1. NCBI lineage: Eukaryota > Metazoa > Cnidaria > Scyphozoa > Semaeostomeae > Pelagiidae > Chrysaora > Chrysaora quinquecirrha. Next base: position 4,960,986 of record JACTAT010000010.1, read on the forward strand.
GTTTAGATGGCAAGTTTTTTGGACGTTGAATTCGAAATGGCAAGAAAATTTCATACCATGAAAAAAGACTAAGAAAATACGTTTGACTAGAGTTATTACCTGAGTCGTAGTTATCGCTATTGTGGTCAACTGCTGGAAGCTCAAATACCCTGTCTGAGCGATCTCAGTTTGGTGTTAGTCTCGGTTTGATGAGCGATAACTCGGACCAAAGAATTCAGGTAATAAGTCTAGCAATCAACTTTAAAGACTTCCTACCTGATATACGGTACTTGTCAGCCTCGTTCTTTGGAAGCTTTGCTTTCACTGAAGCCTCTCTTAGGATCATCTGCATAGCTTCAAATGCTCCCCACCATTGGCCAGATGCTGCTGACCTCTCTTCGGCGCTAACTGATCTGTTGTTGTAGTTTGGCAACAGGCTTCTTACTGGTTGAAGGATATACATTGCGGGAACGAGGTTGTCATCTTTGATGAACCATTTTTTCAAAAGATCTTTGTCATCGTCTTTTTCAACTACGTGTAACATGGCTTCGAATTCAGATCGGAGAATTTTGGGTGGGAATGGACGATAACCATATTTCTGACCAAGGAATGTCTGTTCACGAAATCAAAAACGACAAATTAGGACCCACATAACCTCAACCGGAAAAAACCACAAGCAATTAGGCATTTGCCAAAGGATGAAACAAACATTTTAGATTCGCCTGTCAAGATAATGTTTCACCCTTTGTCAACGTCGCGAAACATTGCTCGCCAAACATTTTTGATTGAGTCAAGCAAAATGTCTTCAGGTTTGCTTCAATAATATCGTGCAAATGCTCCGTCTAAGACCCATTCGTGGAATGTATCCTGGCAACTGGTACAGATGACGATGTTACGATTTACTGTATTGCGACGTCAGCCTCTTATGTCGCTGGTTGTCTTACGTGTCCTATGAAACTCGGCAGCTCTTACGATACCCAGTTTCGTTTAGTCTGTTTCGATCTGAATACAGGAGATACGATTGCATGGAACAGTTGTCCTTATTACCAGAGGATTTCCTTCTCTGAGGTAAAGTATATTTATTATTTTGTACAAAACTGACGTAGCTTCGCGAATAGACCAGATTGACAATGCTGTAGTCACCTAGACTTATTACATTCCGGAAAAAAATTGGTTTAGAAGAACACGCTCTTAGGAAGACGCAGGCTGAAATCGAAGTGTTCTAAAAAAAGCGTGTAACCAAATATAAGAAATTAGTAATTAGAGTTTCAATTCTGAACTTACGATGAAATTTGGCCCAGTTGACAGCTTCTGACATGCTCTTAACTCTCTCATGCAAAGTTCACTGGTCATGTGATCATCTGTAGCTTCATCTCTCACACCCCAACGCATATCAACAACTTGGAAATCATAACCAACTGACTGGCAGAATTTCTTCAATTTTGGATAAACACGTTCCATCAAATTGTTTCTCTCCACAAATGTATCTGAAAATGAAGCGATCTAACATCACATACCATTGCCTGTAGTCATAATGAAAAGTTTCTGAATGATAAGGCCCTCTTTATTTTGCCTCCCTGTTAAGCCCCCGCCAGATTTTTCGCTGGACTTTTCACTATACATTCTAGCTCCCAAAGTGGTCTGACTCGTTCTTGTTGCTATTGAATTGAAATGCTGGACGCTCCCAAAATGGCCAAATGGCCAGACGACACCTACCCCATGGGGGGTACTCATTCTATTTTTCTAGAGACGGGTATAGATGGAGCCCTTTTTCTGGAGCCGGGTATCTATTATTAACTTTTCTTCTAGAGCCGGTCATTCAAATAGGAACGGAAACGTTTGGAAAAGAAAACTTGTTTTTATTTAGCTTGTGCATTAACGTTTACATCCTGCATTTTTTCAAAATGAAAGCCATTTGCCTTATATATACCTATACTTGTTCCTATACCTAAACTATACGTATACCTTTTCCTGTGTCTATACCTGTTCCTATACACATACATATACCTATTCCTATTCTTATTCCTATACCTATACATACACCTAAAACGATACCTATTTCTATACCTATACCTATACCTATACCTATACGTAGTATAGGTACCCCCGGGACGCCTAATACCAGCGTACTATGGTCAGACTTAGTGTAGGGTTACATAAATTGGTGCTCCCGGGGGGAACTTGGGGGGTACTTAGTATAGTTTGGGTACGGGCATGTGCCGCCCATATGGGTGGGTTTTTGGCCATGAAATTCTCTAATCATGGGTATGATTTTAACCAAAACCCAATAAAAATGGGGGTAGCAAATTGAAGAAAAGTCGAAAGTTTGACTTTAATTCGGTCAGAAAAGTGAAAAAATCACGTCAAAGATGTTCGTAGTATAATTCACCCAATAATAAGGCCTAGAAAGTCTTATTATTCTTGTATTCCGATTATTTTTACTCATAAAATAGGGTCTGTTTCTGCAAAGGTCTACATTATAAGTGGGTGGGTTTCCGAAATCTGGGCTGCACATCCCCGTCCATTCATAAGTCATGTACCCCCCGGGTTGGTGCTTTAACCAGTTCGACTCTGCATTAGTTTTTTCTCGCAGTTTTCACATAAGTCCTTAGTACAATGGTGAAATACAGCATTGATAGAACTTTCAGCTGATTTGGCTGTGGAATTTTCTATTGCAGCTTCTAGAACCCCCTAGAACGACGAAAACCTTTGTCCTTTTCATGAGAACAGGAAAACAGCCAAGATGACATTGTCAACAAAACTTCAAAGTGATGTCTTCTTTACTTGTGGCGTATCACTCAACACAGCTGGACAACGCTTGACTAAGTGTAAAAGCTCTTGACATTTAACCCGACAAAAAAGTCTAGGGTTGTCAAGTCAAAAGTCAGGAGGCTCTGAACAGGCTTTTGTGGCCCTTAAAACTTGGAAAACACAAGGCTTAAAAGAACTTACCTGTAAATGTTGAGCTGGTAAAGATTCTGACCAATTTTGCTTGGGATGGTACTTCAATATCAACATGACCGTCAACAATCATTTGAACGATGTCACCATCATCAACTACCTTCTTCTTCCCAACACCCCAGTACTCATCTTCGTCATCATCTTCTTCTTCTTCTTTCTCCTCATTCTGGTGCGTATCTTCTTCTTCATCATTCTCTTCTTCATTTTGTTCTTCTTCCTTTTCTTCCTCTTCTTCTTCTGCTTCTTCTTCATCCAATTCCTCATTTTCCTTTTCTTCTTCTTCTTCATTGTTATTTTCTGCCTCATCTTCCACTGGAGTCTCTTGAGGAATATCACCATATGGATCGTTTCTCTCAGACGTTGGTTCATCCACTTCATCTACATGAACAAATTCTTCCACAGGAGTTTGCTCTTCTTGATCTCTATCAAATTGTTCCTCGCCGTCATTTTGCTTTAGTTTAGCTGCAAGGGCTGAATTTCTTGGTTCTGAAAAATAAGTGGCATCAAATCAATGTTGGATTAAGTGTGATAGGTCAGGGAGTGCTAAATCATAATTTGTGCCAGGGTAAGGCTAGAGGGGAGGTGAAGTAGCCTGCGTGCAGCCTCAACTTGTCTAACCAAAGGAGTAGACAAATACTCTTTAACGAAAGAAGAGTTTGAGGCTGCACGCGTAACTTAAATAATCTACTATATATGCTGCAGAGTACAGAGACAAGTGTGTTTTGCAAAGGAAGGTGCTACGGTATTGTTGTCTTACTCTTATCCAACTGGTTGCTTGTGTCAGAAGCTCAGCAAGAGCAAGGTTCTAGTCCAAGCCCCAGCTACTGTAGCGTCACAACCAGAGTGGAGGTCTTGATTAGTTAAGGTTTTACTAAGATCCTTGCAAATGGTGCTAAATACACAATTTCACCTTCACCTTCACCAAGGAGGGTATGCCAAATCCAAAGACACTGACAAATTTTTCTATGAAGTTCATCAACTATTTGCTTGTTAATATTGGAACCTGGCTGGCGAACATGCTGGCACTTGCAACTACAATCGCATCTCTCCTATTGCTTGGCCTATTGTCATGTTAATAAATCTATTGTTTTCCCGATCTGCTTGCAACAACACATAGGTCAAAACTTGCATGTTTTCCAGCCTAGCATTGGGAGCTTTGCCCCCGAACCCCAGATTATCAAAACCCACATGTTGTCTATAACTGAAACAAGTGAAATACCTGAAACACAGTTGGGCAAAAAGACCAAAATTGCAAATCACAATGAAGATGAAAGAGGATAATCTTACCAGTACTTGATCTGCTGTATGTGTCATCTGATTTTCTGCAAAATTAAAAAATTTATGATTTTATGACAACATACAATTTTTTTTAAACTATTGGGAGGGCTCTTTCCCCCAGCCCCACCCCCAATTCTCAATGAGCCTGACATCAGAAGAAAAGCAAAATAATTAGCCTTTGGAAAACAGGCAATCAATGTGAGCCAATCCACCACACCACATCAAGCATGGTTAACCATGGGGGTTCTTCCTTGCTTCTGGTGGATACATATGAGCCCCTCATTCTGGTATCTTTTTTGCATATTTTGGTATACATTTGGGTGTCATTTTAAAAATTTTGAGTAGCATTTGTGTCTTGGGTATCTAATTGGGTTATATTTTAATTGTGGTATCGTTTGGGGCCTTGGTCTATTTTCTAAACGTATTTTTTATAAGAAACTAAAAAATTGACAAAGTACTGACAGTTTCTTAGAATTTTCAGATACACGTAATTTTTTTATAAGAAACCGGTTTATAAGAAACCTAGAACTAGACACCCCAAAAGTTAAGAAACTTTTAGAACTAGGAGAATGGAGTTAAGAAACTTAAGAAATTTTTGTGTCAGTTCTCCAACATACTAATTTCAAATTTGTGGACGCAGTAATCAATTCTCAAGCATTTCCGTGTGATTTCTCGCACCAGCATGGCTAATTCTTTGTAATACAATGATATTAATAATTTGCTTGCTATATTCAGGTTTTTTATTGTTTTTACTGCAATTTATTTCCATTAGATTAAGAAACTGTTAGAACTAGGCCCAGAGCCAGGTTTCTTATAAAAAAAAAACGTGTACTGAGAGCTTAAAGTTTCTTGAGAGTTTCTTGAATATCAAAATTGGCAACATAGTTATTCTATCTGAATGATGTTCTAAACCCATTTATCTAGCACATTTGAATGCATATAGGTTTCCTGTTTGTATGCTTGTGACAGAAATGCTTCATTGCAGACAAAAACAAGGGAAACAAAATAAAACTTTTTGCTGTCTGATCTGAGATGAAAAAGTTTCCTACGTAAAGAATTTCCACCTACTGGAGTTTTTTAAATTTTTAGCCATTCGAGACTCTGGGTTTCTTATAAAGAGTTTCTTATAAACAAATATGTGTATTTCGAATGAAACTCTTGCCCGCCTTCAAGGATCCCCCATTATTCCATGTAAAAGCCCCCTTGAAGATTGAAGCAATTATGTCACCCTACACGTTTTTTATTTTATAAGAAAGTTTTTTTGGGCCAGTATTGAAACTTTCTTAGCCATTTCATATTTTCAGTACCAAAACTTTCTTGTAACTTTCTTAGGAAAAATTATTGGAATGTAGTATTTCTGCAAATGCACAGTTTAAGGCACTGTATACGTGGCTCAAATATCACGTTTTCCATAGAAAATAGTCATAAGACTTGTGTAATAGCAGGATGAACGACTGAACAGAAGAGAGAAAACAAAATACAGAGCATTAATAGTGAAAATATGAAAAAGAACTTTCTTAAGTTTCAAGAATCCAGTATTGAACTTTCTTAGGCTTTTAAGATGTTGAGCACCACTTTCTTATAAACCACTTTCTTATAAAAAAAACGTGTATATGATTACTTTCTAGTCCAGGTATCTTTTAAGGTTGGTAGATCTGTAGGTATCCAGTTGGGGGTTCTTCTTGATCCCACAGAGGCTTGTCTATCATCATCTATCATCATCCCACAGATCCCACAGTACCCTGGTTTTCTGGAAAGACCCCACAGCCCCCAGCCCCCTACCCCCAGGATGGTAAGCCCATCATCTCGGCTGGGTCGGCACCCTATTTTGCCTTTCTCCTGGCCTGGAATTACAAATACAACGGAACTGGTTTTGACTTTTGACCTGGTTTTGGTTGGGATGAGGAAGTGGGAGTCGAATCTATACACTCCCAGATGGGAAGTCAGAATCGTTCACCACTCTCCCACTTGACGCTCTTGCTTAGCCATTCTCACACCAACTTTAAATATTGGTGCGTAAAAAGGTTGGCCTAACAAACTTAATTTTCTCACCTAAAAGAATTCAGCTTTGGAGAGGCTCCTCCCGACTGCCGTTTCTGCGCGCTTGCACACGAACCCATCTCAGCTTCAGGCCTAACTTTCAAGTCTTGTGTGGTGCATGCGATGTTGCTTTGCTTCACGAAGCAGCTGGAATAACTGTGTATTCAACAAATTAACAAAATGTCGTCGCCAATATGTTCTGTGGTTAATTCCTTGTTGCTAAGTTTTCAGTCATCGTCAAGTCATTCATCTGCACAACTTCCTCAACCACAAACAACCGCAGGGTAACAAGGTGTGTGATGTTGCGGCCGCCACACAACAACAGCAAAGAGGACAGATTTCATGGGTTTCTTGGTGGCGCAAAAACGTTTTGAGAAACATCTTTAAAACAAGATTTGAGGCTCATGCAATTGATTCTTTTTTCGCGCAGTTCTAGACTAGGGCCATCCTTCAGTTCTAACTGTACATAATCGATTTTGTTGCTCTACTATTACATTTCAGTGTCTTGTCTTTTATACTGTCTTTACCGTATTTCCTAAAATAAGCGCGCTCCCTCAAATCCCCACTCAGGCTGGTCCAAGTCTAAGGCACTCCAGTCCTTTGATTGTGTTTGTGGAAGCTCTTGACATCTTGACAGGCGGAATCAAGAGACACTCTTCGTTAGTTGCTTCGAAACCTTGTTTTCGTCGGAACATTTAGTTTACTCATAAATCTTCAAATAATTGCTCCTCTATGATATAGATTCTAAAATAGGCGCTCCAGGCGCTTAACCGAGGAAAAACGCTATAATGGACGTCTTTAGGTGAATTGACACATAGTGTACCTATGCATAGCATCCTGTGTTTGGTTCTGCATTTAGGTGCCTTTACTATATATTACACTTTTTTCTTTAATAAGCAACTTGACTTTTGTCCAGCCCTCAAAGTTGCTTAAAATTCTTAGACATTTCAGCCCTCAAAGTTGCTTCAAAATCGTCAACTGTTAAGGCCTACAACACGACTTTTTGGAGACAGTAAGTGGAAAAACGTAAGCTAACTAACTTCAACATGCAAAACATAAGAACGAGCAGTTTCCTTACAACAAGACAGAGTATAAGCTTGGTTGTTTGACTTCTTAGTTGCTTACAGTACTGTAATTCAATTGAGCTTTCAAGTTGCTTAATGTGAAGGTCAGTTCAGCCCTAGTTGCTTATTGAGCGGTTGCTTATTAAAAAAAAGGTGTATGTCTTTAGCTCTACTTTTGCATTTAGGTGTTTTCACTATAAATGCTGTTAGTTATATAGGACGTCTATATAGTACGTGTATTTTCAATGGTAATTACATGCATGTTTTAACTGTGCATCCAATCATATGTTTTTGTCTATGCACTTATGTAAACTTACTACTACTACATTAGTCCTAGTTATCGCTCAAACGAAACGGAGACTATCACCAAAACGAGATCGTCCATACTGTCAACTGTGCTGGCTGTTTGGGCAGTGGAGGGCTAACGTCTCATGTAATAGGTCTAGGGCTAATTCAATAAATCCAGGGCCGTCCCTACATTGGGGGTGTTTGGGGCGCGACACCCTCCCTGGAAATAGGACCAGTCGGCAAATCAAGTCGGTTTTTGGATTCGTAAAGAACGGTAAAGAATTCAGATGTTCAAAAATGCTTCGGCTTTGTATGACTCAAAGAGCAGAAAAACTCCGTACGAATTCCCTGATAAAGTTCAAAGATAATTGCATTTAAGAGTTCCGAAAGGGCCATTAGAGCGATTCTAGCTTCCGTACGTTTCAAAAGTTTTCTTGGGAGCATACCCTGGACCTTCCGCACACTTTCTACAGTACTACAGTGCCCCCTTTTACTTGTGCCCATCAAAATCGAAGTATACCCTCCTACGCCCATTTGATGAATCAGAAAGGTATTCAAGTTTAACTCTAGTCGGCAAATCCAGACGGTCACACCCCCCCCCCCTCGAAAACTTCTTTCGGGACGGTCCTGTATAAACCTTTTGCTTTCGCGATCAGTTAGAGGTCTATGGAATAAAAACTACTCGTATCCACCATGATCACAAATAATTTCAAATATTGTAATTTTCTATAATATACGCTCTTCTACTTTATAAGAACCAGGAAATTTTTATCGAGGCTGGCTGTTCTGAAGTCTTCGCCTTTTTTGAGCCTGAAATGTTCTTAATCTGTTCTTACTTCCTTGAATACTTAGACATTTATATTTTTAGTGAATGTCTGTAGTGGTACTAGGTTTGTGTGCAGCATGCTTGTCCTTTTCTTTGTTTGTTTGCTTCTCTTTAGAAATTCGAACCGAAAATATCTCGAAAGTCTCGGAAACGTTCTTCTGAAACCTTCCGTTTTCAGAAGAATGGCTTCGAAAAGCACACATTCAGAAAAAAAGAAGGCTACCGAAAAAAGAATTGGTTTAGAAGAACACGCCCAACGATTGTCTGACAGGAATTTAGACTAAATTATTTTATTATTAGATTCCAAGGTACTATACCTTGAAATAAAAAAAGCGTTAGTTAATAAATATAGCTTTGGCTTACATCATCTTTCATTGGTTGCTTTGGTGGGTTGAATTCAGTATGATATGTTCTGCCACTTTGTCGATGCAGTAATCTATGAAAAGAATCAAGTAATAAGAACAAACGATCGTAACATTAAAGGCTGCTTGTGCTTTCCAAGTGTTGTAGAGCAGTTTAGGCTACCTTAGTTTAAAGTACCAAAAAGGGATCCCCAAAATTTCCAAAGGCCACCCCAAATACCCTTTCTAACTTCGCTATCACAATTCTGGCTTTTTTCATCATTTCTCATTCATCATTTCCCAAAGCCCCTTTCCCTCATGGAGTACTACATATGGGCCCAAACTTACTTAATTCTTAAGGACCCCCCGAGTATCTCCGTTACACCACTGTTTTTCCATGCGAATGTTTTCGACCTTGTGGGTGCAGTGCCCAGATCTGAGTATGAGCAATGTCCAGATCAACTTCCAAGCATCGGGAGTTGAGAACTTTGGGACTGGTCTTTTTCGCAGTCGTGTAATCATAGCAGACTCCTTTTGCAGGCCCCTTAAATATGCCGACTTTTAATATGTTTATATCGGGCAGAACAAACCTTCCAGTGATTCTCTTTACTAGAAGTTCATCATCAATTCCAAATTCAACAACAGAGTCAAGAGAAGTTTTGCGTTTCTCAAGTAAATCATCAAGCTGCAAAGAAGAGGAAGAAGTAAAAAATATTACTTGTGTCAATAAAGCAGAAATATTCTTTGGACATGTTTAAAAGCATTTAAGTCCGATTATCTTCAGAATATAAATGCGTCAGAAACTGAACAAAATAATTGACTAAGGCATTATTAATATCCAGATGCGGATCGAAATGCACCAATGAGAAGGGTGAAGCCGGGTTTTGTTTTCAACAACAGCTTTTTCAGTATGTCCAAAGATGTTTCAGTTGCCTTATCAAAATTATAATATAACGCTGGACAAAGTAATCAACAAACCTAACCCAGATTGATAGAACAATCAAAATGTCGAATTAAAGCCAACCTTTTCTGCTTGAGTGACATTTCTTGGAAACCCATCCAACAGGAATCCATCTTTGCATTCCGGTTTCTCTAAACTCTCATCAATCATCTGCACAACCAGTTCATCACTGACAAGCTACAAAAGAAGAATGATTTCAAAATCAAACCATATCTTCCCGGATGATCACAAGTTGAGCAAGGCATACATAGGTAGATTGCTCTTCCTTCCATAAAGGGAATCTATATCATACAACAATACATCAATACTTTATTGAGCATGAGAACAGGTGAAAAATTGCAGGTGTAGCCATAGCTTCAACAAAACAATATTACCTTGCCCTTGTCCATCACTTCTTTGACAGTCTTTCCAAGCTGGGATCCAGATGCTACAACTGCTCTCAGCATGTCTCCTACAAAAAGCACAACATTGAGGATACAAGATAGTATAATTAGGAATACAAGGATTAACCTTTGGAGAATGCCATTCAAATTGTGATGAACATTGGAAATACCATAAGGAATTTCAATCTGAAGGTGAAGGTGAAATGGTGTTTTAGCGCCAGTCGCTAGGATCTCGGTAGTAGGTTAACTCATTGAGACCTCAACCCTGGCTGTGACGCTACCGTGGCTGGGCTTGAACCCTGACCACTCTGAGCTATTGATACCATGAGTCAGCTGGATTACACCACAACGCCACAGCACCTTCAACTGTTTCTGGTGTTTATGTATGAGGAATGGCAGACAAAAAGCTTACCCTATGATGTTTTCACTGTTCATTGTGATTTTGAAGTTTTGTAAAATCTATGAAGAAAATATGGCCAAAATAGGTCTTGAACATTTGCTCTTTGATTTTGGTCTCCCAACATTACCTATTGAGCTTCCTGACCATGATTTCTCAATTAGATCTCCTTTTACAATTGAGAGCCTGGCAGCTCAGGTATCAGGGGAATGGTAGTTATAAAAACCCAACAACAACAGATGTTAGACTTCGGTAACAGATTTAAGAATTTCCCTGGTCTTATCATTTCTCACGTCACTCACAGTTTGAAACGTGTTTGAAACAATTACAACGAAGCCATTTGGTGTTGTGTGCTGAATCTAAAAATTTCAAACCTTCTGACATAATGAGAGGGCATTACCAGATAATAATGCCCTAACATTATGTCACATTCAAAAGATTTCAGCCAATCAAATTGCATAACAGAGTTGGGACTCTCACCAAATGATAATAAACCCCTATCTTTACCTGTTGCCAAATGACATGCACAGTATTCTTTGGCCAGCTTTGGAGCCTAAAATACAAAAAAAATGCTTAGGGAAATCATGCATTTGTTTTTTAGCACCAAAAACTTTATACTTAAAAGGTATTTGATTGTGAAAACTTGTTTGCAAAATGGTGTATTTAGTGCCAGTTGCTGGGATTTCAAAAGTAGATGAAATAATGAGACCTCAACCCAGGCTGTGTCGCTACCATGACTGGTGCTTGGACCCCAACCTTGCCAAGCTTTAGACACCACAAGATAGTCCACAATGCCACAGCATGGTACCTTCAGGCTGCAAGATTGTTAAATGCAAAACTGCCAACTTTGTAAACTGCACTAGGAAGATGATATTGAAAACAATTAAAGTTGCACTTGATTGTTGTTTCTGTATACATTCGTAGCAATGACAAAGTTAGCAGTCTGGGTTAAATGTATGATATGAAGAATTTTTGAGTCTGGGTCTGCACCAGACTACAATTCTTTGTTTTTTGCATGGAGAATTGCACAGGTGAGAACAATAAGAAAACAATAGGCCCAATTGTTTAGAGCGAAATGGCGCATACACAATAGAAAATGTAGTCTGTGTCCAATAAAACCAATTTTCCAGTCTGGTAAAGAAGTGGGTTGGCCTGCCCCAGCATTGTACCAGGTACCAACCAGCCTGCACCCCTGCCCAACAGAACAGAACAAGTCTGCGAGTACGGCAGTTAAGGACGAGATCATTGTGGGTGCATAAGCATATTTCCATTGTTCTTTTCTATTGTTCTATTTCTCATCTCATGCGTGCACGTGCCATATTCCGTCCACAAATAAGGGGGGGGGGGGCAGACTGCTAACTTTTGTCGTTTGCTCCAAATTTATCCGTAGCGAGCAAAGCAACTCTAGGAGCACAACAGCAATGTCAAGTACTTAAGACTATCAGAAAAAGTGTGCAGAAGCAAGAAGTGGAAATTTTGTTTTTTCAGTTTACAAAGCAAAGTTAGCAGTTCTAGCCGGGGGGCCTGACAATTTTCTGTATATTTCTCATTCATACTCTACCTGTGTCCCTTTTCCAGCACCGGGTGGCCCAAGGAGGATAGCATTTACACCTTTCTTTGCACCTCCTCCCTTTACAATTGCATCAAGGTCGGATCCTCCCGATCCTTTCTCAACTTTAAAAACTTCTTTTCGTTGAGGAACAGGAGCCATCTTGCCAGCATGTGAACAGGAAAAGAAAGGCCAAAGTCCACTGCTTCGAAAAGGCCTGGGAGCAAGGGTTCATTTTTGCATTAACCATAAATAACATGCTTCAAACTTATTTTCAATAAGTGAAGAAAGTCAAATTCTATTATTATTTCAGTGCGTGTTATTTTAAAAAGCCTCTCTTTCAGTATGAGACGAAGCTGGAAAATGGAAATGGAAGGGGGAAGAGGAAGAAGGAAAGGAGTTTTGGGAAGGGTTTGACCGGCTCAACCAGTTCGACGCTCGGTTATGGAGTATTAGTCACGTTAGTCAAGCGTATATATTTGATTTAGTTTGCAAAGGAGATATTTTAATTTGATTTAGGAAAGTTTGCAAATAATAATAAGCCTTGGGAGGACACAAAATTTGCAGCTTTTCTGTTTCTATCGACGTCTGAGTTATCAGGCACAGGACAGTTGAATTTGGCAACCTATCTTGGGCCTAAACACCTCTGATGGATGATGTTGATGGCCTGCTAAATAAAAAGCTATTGCGAAGTTGCAAGATGTGATTTTCTGCGCATGATAAAATATGTTGTTTTCTATTCCCGAAACGACTTTAACCACGGATGACAATGGCTCCAAGTTTTGGGTAAGTGTAAGTGTAAATAAAGTGTTGGTAACAGAGAGAGAGGGCTGGGGGAGCTTAACCCTCCCCTGACACCACCCCTGACTTTGCCTTGAAAGTTTGCTTTTTGAGCACAGGCAAGTTACGAACGTTGTGTGCACCTTGCATGCTGAAAAACAATAGATAGGTCAGCATGTGAGGAATGTTCATCTATTAACGACTCTAACAGTAACAGATCAGCATCAGGGAGGACAAAAGGCCAGGCACAGATATTGCCTGTGCAGAAGAAACTCTAGTATGGGCAACACCGATGGTTTCTGCCAAAGGTGCCAGAAGCAGGGCAGCAGGCAGTAGGGGCAAAAAGCTACAAATTCAGGGTAAAACAATGGGAAAATCAAAGAATTTCACAATTTTTATGAGGGCAAGTAGGCATCCCCCCCCCTGCTGCTCCATGCTTCCTGCACCCCTTGTTTCTGGAGGTCATTGAAGTTGGTGTTGGAGTCCATGCAACTAACCAGGGTCTACGTCTCATTAGTTTAACTATGTCAGCTGAGATCATAGTTACTGGCAGCACTAAATGTATCACTTCACCTTCACCTTGAGCATTTTGGAATCAAACTTGAATTTTTGTGGATTTAATAAACTAATTATTTTGATGTTTTAGATGTTCCATGTTCATGTCAATGATGTTCTTCATTGTAAAGTAAGGTATCGACAGTTTGCAGAGCTGCATGATCAGGTATGGCAAAACTTAATTTTCTGATTACCTCCAACTGTGGTTTACCAACTTACTGAAGCTGATCCTGTGTAAGATTCTATCCATCCAAATAGAATCTTTGAACCCATATGCATGTACCTAACTGGAAACTTTGTTGTGCACACCAAAGTTCTTTGGTGCGCAATTTTGGCAAAAAAATAGAAAACAATAGCCCCTATTGTTTGGAAAACAATGGCCTTTGGTGCCGAATGCACAAAGATTCCAGTGTGGTGCATGTCCCCCTTGGCACTTATTTCTTACCCCTTATCTAAATCAAGCGCTGTTTTGAGCATAATTTAATGTCTTGAAACCTCAATTTATACATCAGTATCTATGGCTATATTTATGGATGTAAAGTTGTTGATTCTGAGGGTGTATCACTTCACAAATCTTGAACACGTCCACAATAAATCTTCATAAATTTTGGAAATCTTATGAATGTTAAAAATCTTATAAATCTCCTAAAAATCTCATGTTTTAGCTACTGTGCATGTCCAGACATCTTGATGCACCCAAGCAGGACTAAGCTAGACAAGGATTGTAGGAAAAGTGTTTGCGTTTGTAAAGACTTAATCTAAAGTTAAGCTTAAATCTATGAGACCAAGTCAAGTCATTTTAACATTCATTTTGAAAGAAAGTTTCACAAAACAAGTTTCAAAATATCTGGAAAAATCGAAGAAATCCCATATAAATCTTTGTAAATCTCAACAAATCTGACCATAAAAGACAGAGAGATTTATAAACCCCATAAATCTCGTACACCATTTTTAGTAGTGATACACCCCTTGGTTGATTTGCTAGAACTAACTGGCAATTCTGACTTTTAGCCCCTACTTTTTAAGAAGGTCCAATTTGTACATTCAATTTCTATTACCTAACATGTCTCTTTGCTTACTTGCTTCTTCTTTTAATTGTTTTATTTATTTTCCAGTTGAAAAAGGAATTTGATGATCAAGTTCCTTCAAAGCTTTTTCCTGGTAAAAAGCTATTTGGTCTATCGTCAGATCAACTGGAAGACAGAAGGCAAATGCTGGAATGTTATTTACAAACAATAGTTCAAGATAGTGCCATAACATCAAGTGATTTGTTCAATAATTTCTTTCGAGATGCTCAAAAAGTAAGAAAGTTTGATGAACGCCACTTTTGATGTATTAGTATTAGCCTTAAAACAGAACAGAACATGTTCAAAAATTGTCGCCGCGACCGTAAAAACTTGGAGTCGCACGTGTAGCCAGGGATAGATTTACGAACAAAATGTTCTGTGACCTTAGAAAATACGGTCGCAGAAAATTGTTTTGATTGAGCTTTTCGCGACTTTCTTTGCTTGTCGTTGTCGCCAGTAATGTCGCAGCGTGTAGCCGGTTCTTTCAATTGGCGATGCAAAACATTGTATTTTTCGTGCCTTTTCCTGAAAATTTTCTGGGGCGTATTCTTCTTATAACGCCAGTTAAATCAGGTTTGTCGCAGCGTGTAGCCACCTCAGGATTTTTCATAACGGGAGTTTTTAAGGAGTGTCGCGTCGCCATTTCAAGCAAAAGGTCGCACTTGTAGCCACGGGTTTAAGCTCACTGACTTCCATCTCAAGCGTTTTGTTATTGCCTTTGTTCTTAAAACATTAGGTATTGTTAAACATGGACATCTTTCCTGTATGTTGATTTTGTTTGCGACTGCAAGATGCCTCTAATCTTAAACACTTACCATTCCATTTCCTTTCAAAAACAGTAGTTTACCCTTGTTTCCATTAAATCGTTGAGGGATTGGTTACATATCTACAACCTGGGGGATACTTAGTATGGTAGGGATACGGGTATGGGTTGGTGTTTTGCCCTGAAAGAGATGTCTGGGATGATCGCAGATTGACAGACAATCACAGACCATCGCTGATCAACTTAACGGTGCATCTAGCATTTTATGGGAACCAGGCTTTAAACATTTGCAATTTGTAAGAAATCGTTTTCACTACAAATTTGAAGTAAATATGAAAAACACAGGGTGTTTGGATCAGGGATAGGAGTAGCACCCGCCCCTACCTTCACGAGTAGCAGCCAGTGAAAGAGTTGCCTTTGGGTCGCCTTTGACTAAGTCGACCGCCCTACTATTAACAACACTGTTACTGATACTTATCTCAAATATTCGCTCGTATTCGCTTCCTCAAACAAGTGTTTACTAACGCAATTTCGCTTCTCTTTACAGGCCACTCGCAAAGCAGGTTCAGAAGAGGTTTCATTGGATATCTATCTAATGAATGGCAATAAATTCACAGTTAATATCATATCCACAGATGACACAGATGAAGTTCTAGAGGTAGTAATTTCCTAACTTATTGGGAATAGAGAAATACTAATTTCGCAGCACAAAACTTCAATTGATTGTAAGGGAGTACATTTCCGAACAAAATGACATCTTTTCTGTCCGGGAGTGGTAGATTATACCTAAACTTTCGAAATATACCAAAGCAGTCGACTATGACGCAGTAAATACCTAGATTAGACACCCCCACCTAGCGAAACCCTTTCTCTGGGCGACATGGAAGCAGTGGGGCAGCCCATACTGGGGGACAGACAGGGAGCAGTTGTCCCTCCTAGCATCACCGAGCGAGATAGGTTTTGGTTATAGGTTTTGGTAGGTGAGAATGCACTTTAGCGGAGACCTTTCGCATGGAAACAGGCTATAATAAAGTAGGGTTTTAGGGTTAGGGTTAGAGTAGGGTTTTAGGGTTAGAGTAGGGTTTTAGGATTAGGTGAGGGTTAGTGTAAGGGTAAGGGTTAAGGGTAGGGTTTTAGGGTTAGAGGGTTTTTGAAGTATACGTCATCCGTTCATATCACATTGTCTCGTTGCGTTTTCGGAGCTGTCCGCGAAACTGCATCTTTACCAATAAATATGGTGCAAGTATGCAATAGGTCAAAACTTTGTTGTTGTTTTCTTTGTAAACCAACCCCTATTGTGTTTAACCATGCTCGCTTGCCCATCCAATTTTGGACCTCTGGTTGCGCCACTGTTTGAAATTGCTCTCGTACCAGTTCTGTGATGCTTCTTCAATTTTACAAAAGCTTCTCTCATCTTAACATAGTCACGGAAACTTCATAAATATTTTTCCTTGTATAGATTGCAATGCGTAAAGTTGGTCTATCGCATCAATTTTATCACTACTTTGCTCTTTATCTCATGAAAATCGACGATGATAATGACATGAAAAGTCTTGGTAAGTTTTGTAAATTGGTTAAAAGCGAAAGGTCCTATATATTCAGATAGAATAAGCGTCTTTCGGAAGGGACTTTAAACTAGGGGTTCCCATGCCTTGATGCGGCAGGCATCAGTAGGCCTAAATTAGCTGAAAAAGCTAGAAATAAAAAGCCTACACAAAATAAAGTAACGACAGCAACAAATCATATGAAGTCAAATCAACCTTAATCATTTATTAACTGATTCATTGACTGAGTGGTACGTTGTTTTCTTTTGCAGTTGTAAGAAAGCTGCAAGACTTCGAATCCCCGTATCTTTCATTATTGGCGTGCAAAGACCATCATAGGATTGTCGTCAGGAAAAGGTTATCTAATATGGTTATCTTTTATCATTAAGATAGTGTCCAGAAATACTTGTGGTCCTACGGCTGCGAGCCGGAAGGTGTTGCCTGGTGTCATTGAATTGCGAGGAAGGTCGAGTAATTTTATGAGAAATTCAGTTTAGGAAGACTTTTTCAGCTAATATTGGCTGTCTTCTCTTAGTGTCAAATAGAGGGATTCTTATTTTGATACTACTTCATTTTTAAATTCAAATATATAACGGTTGCAATTGTGGCAAATAACGTGAGTTGAATAAAGAAATATATTCAATAAAGACGGAGGGTTGGATGGCTTCAATTGGTCGGCGGAAGAAGGCTCCACATTTTTCTACTCTGCATTAATGTCTTTTTTAAAGTAAGTTTAAAGTTAACTCTAATCCTACCAGGCTTTTTTATCTCAAATAGCCAGGGGGTGACCCCGCTCCAGAAATTGCTTCCTGTAGAGCTAAGGCAATAAAACCTGGTACAGGCATGGGCCAGTTTATTAGGAGGAATGTTGGTAAATTGGGCGTCTCCCACTTCTATTATGACCTCATTATGACATCATAATCAAAACATGCTATCGACATTCGTCAAAAGTCGACCTTCCTAAATATAAAAAAAATCCAGAAATGTCTTTACATTTTGTTGCTAGTAACTATTTTCTATTACCTTGCAAAGAACCAGTCAATTCTGATAAGATTTAGTGGTATTCGGTTTTGGCATGACTGCTTTCCATATAAGGAAATATCACGTGACCCATTGTTATTATTATGAGGATTTTTTGGTATGACATTGTAGCTTATACATATAGGCTTAAAGTCAGATTCAGCCTGGTTTGGAAGCTTACATCCATCACACAACATAACAGTTACAAGAAAAGCTTGAGGGGGATGGATTCCACCCCCTTCCCCTGTAGGTTAAATGTTCCCATCAGATCGTAACGACAGAAAAAGAAAGACAAAGACTCGCGATGCTGAGGAAATGTTCCCATCACTCGTTCATTCTTTCTTTGCAGTTATTGGTCTTCTAAATATGATGATGACATCATGGAAGATCGCATCGCATTGAACCTCCTTTACGTGCAAGTGAGTTGAATATTAATCTTATATCGTTTTTATTTTTGTTCCTTTTTGTGTATTATTACGCGATTTCTTGTTGAAAATTGTTTCCAAGTCTTCCTGACAAACTAATCATCTAAAAATCATTGATTAACGATCAAAGTCTGGGACTATCCATAGCTTACCTGGATGATACCTAGCCTTGTAAAACTTCTCCCCCGTCGGTGCCTTAGGCCCTGGCCAAACGATCAAACATTGTTGGTCCAACATTTGAAATTTACTTGTCAAGCAAAATGTTTGACCGTTTGGCCACGTCCAAACACATTGCTCGTCCAAAATTTTTTGCGCGCGTCAAGCAAGAAATGTTTTTGAACTTTTTCAAAAACATCACGCTACAAATTTTGCTTATTTTGCTTGTCAAGCTATGTTTGATCGTTTGGCCGCCTTTCCAACATTGCTTGTCCAGCATATATTTCGCTTTCGACAATCTACAACAACTTGCAACATTTCAACACCTAGCACATTTCTTAGCAACAGGCGTTCGTGCTTGTGCATTAGCAATAACATCGTTGTTGGACAGCAATGTTTTTGAAAGTGGCCAAACGGTCAAACATTTGTTGTAAAACAAATTTGAAATGTTGGACCAACAATGTTTGATCGTTTGGCCAAGGCCTTAAAATACGGTGATGAGTTGGCTAGTATAATGACAGAAATCATTGTACATATGAAAGATAATGGAAGAGCTGGTTTGAGTAACTGACCTATAGGTAGAACAAATTAAAAATTTTTTATTTCTTGTTTTAGGTTTTGGATGATATCGAACGGCGCTGGGTTTTAACGACAGAAAAAGAAAGACAAAGACTCGCGATGCTGAAGAAATCCGGCTCAAAAAAGGAGGTATTAAACGCAAATCTTTATAACATACCAAAAAGTTGGTTCTTGTACGGGCAGTAATGTCATAGAGAGCGTCTAAGAGCGTTTAGCAATCTCCAGGACCTTTTTTAATGTCCATGCTTTCTTGATGGTTGAGCGACATAAAACTGTGATAGCACTAACCCATTTGATGTTCCAATTCTACTTCATTCCAGTTGAAATGACCAGTCATTAAAATCTTCATTTAGGCCCATTGACTTTCCATCACCTTGAAAAGATACATTCAGTTCAATTCAATTCAATTATTTTTCTCAATATATTTACATTACGGTATTTACACTATTCTGACTCAAATAAAGTGAACTTTTTGAGTTATTCCATTTCCCAACCTCGTGTGGGGTTTTGGTTAAAATTTTATCCAGGTTAAGAGAATTTCAGGGCCAAAACCCACCCGTGCTTGCGGCACATAAAATCATGTTCAGAACCTCTCCGAGCCCATAGCTGTAGCTTGCCAATCAGACTCGTTCTCATCACTTTACAGCATTTATCGCAATGTATCCCGTCACCTTTTTTATAGAATGAATCCCTTAAGTGAATTCTAAACAAAATGTTTTTAATTCTGATATTTCAGTTTCTGAATCTCGCACGCGATTTGAAGTTCTATGGCTACATCAAGTTCAGACCATGTATATGTGATTACCCGAAGGCAAATTCAGTTGCCGTCTTTGCTGCTGGTGAACGAGAGCTACACATGAGTGTTACTACAGATGAGGTATCCGGGTCATAATTTTATTCACTGGTCATATTTATTTCTGTTGCACTCAGGCAACGACAGTGGTGCCGCATGATAGTAGCTCGACACTAGAACGGCGTTGATTCAGACTTCTTGTCATTTGCGAACTGTAGTTGACTGCTAGACCAGAGCCTCTGGTCTCATTTGCAAGCCCGACGGATAAGATTATAAACTGAGGCCAAGAGAGTACAGTACAAAGGAAATGGACACGCCACGCCACACTTGACAGCTCTGTAACGGCAGAAGCAACGTCTGAATTGACAAGCGATTCTCCCGTGCCGCACATTAGCACGGCGTAATGGCGTTGAGTCGGACGCAGAGCCTATACCGTGCCAAAGGTTTTCGTTTGTTAACTTTTGCCAGGCCAGAGCATCTGGCATCATTTCCAAGCCCGACGTATAGAATTCGCAACAAAGGCAAAGAGAATACCTAGGAAATGGACACGACACGACCTCTGAGTCATTCGTTGTGGCAAGTGTCGAGTGTGTCCCGTACCAGGATATAACTGGTACGACGCGACTCTAGCACGACGCCTGAACAAGGCCTTGTCCTCATCCTTGTCTCTTCGAAAACCAGGTTTCAAATTTTCTTTTCCTGGAAAAGTCCTCGCACAAATTTTAGTTCTTTTGTGGATTTTGATTGCACGAAATTTTAGTTCTTTTTGCTACTTCATATTATTGAATTAAAATCTCAACTTCGTTTTTCTGAGAACATTTCTGCCCATCTGAAAACATCTCTTCATTTTGTCTCACCTACGATGGCAGAAATACGTTAGGCCTAAATGGAGTTTTTCTCTTTCCAGAGCTCATCCGTAAAAGAGGGAAGATTTCAAGTTCAAGCAATACGATGTTGGAAGCTTTGTTCCACGGTGAATAAATTCAAATTGTATTTTTTAAATTTCAGGAAAAGGAATAAAAAAGCCTGATTTAGTTTCTAAATTTCAATTTCTGTTATGTCAAGCAATAATGAGCTGGCACAACTAACTTTGTTAATGCGTCATTATACAGTGGTTTTGCTTAAAACCGCAGCAGATGCATCAAACTGTTTTACCAGGAAAACCTTTTCCTTGCCTCATGCATAAAATTATGGCACGTGCTGCTTTGGCATGAGGGCACGTTAGAAAAGACTTCGTTTTCAACCCCAACACGTACTAAGTCACGATAACATTGCTCATAAGAAAGTACTGTACACTTGCACTTTGGCAAGACGTTAGCTTTGGCATGATTGCATATTCCAAAAAATTCTTCCTAAGCACCACATTAGCACGTCAAACTACGGTACAATGATTGCACGTAAGCAAAGTTTGCACACTCGCACGTTGGCATGAATTTACTTTTGGGATGACTGCACGTTAAAAAAAAGCCTTGTATGCAGCACGTTCGTGCGTACTAAGTGGTACAAGTATGCGTAAAGAGAGACTGCACATTCGCACGTTTGCGTGTAATTAGCTTTGGCACGACGGCAGGCTGGACATGTAACTTGCTACATTTTGGATCTGTTGCTGTTACATATATAATGTACATTAAATATACCCAAAAATTTTTCCGCTGTTCATTGCAATTTTAGATTTTAGAATTTTGTGCCACTCAAAGAGTGTTAAATTTATATTCTTCAAGTCCAGGGTGTGTGTATTGCATGACTCCTTCACGCTGGAGAACACGCAGTCAAATCGTTTGCCTCTTCAATTCGCTTATCTGATTAGATTTTTTCTTTTTGCAGACGTCAAAATCAACTGCAGATGGACCAAGTGGCCTACAGTTTTCTTTTGAATATTATTTTGGAAAAGACAAATTACAGTGGATAAACGTTGAAAGTGATCAAGTGAGCTCAATGATATTTAGTTTTGTCTTAAAAAAGTTGATGGTAATGATGAACAAAATTCTTTTCATTGAAAAAACAGCAACTAACACACTTCTTTTTCCAAATAGGGAATCCTGATAAGCATGTGTCTGCAAGGAATTGTTGATGAAATCATTCGAGAGAACGAAGGGAGAGCAATAAGACTGGTATTGTATAAACAGGCATTTATTTTCATAGATATTGGGTGGGAAAATACCTCAAGATGGTGTGGCCGAGTGGTCAAGGCGCTCGTCTAGTGGGTTTGAATCTCGTCGGGACCAGTTTCCACAAGCCTACAGTCAACTCAGCTGTCCATCCTTCCGAGATCGGTAAATGAGTACCCATGGTATTCACAGGGTATTCATTCTAGAATATCAGTCTAGGGGCCTTACCCCATATTTTTCAAGTCTGGCTTCCAATGCGTCAATCGTAAAACTATTTCAGCAACAGCCAGCGAGTGGCCAACGACGAGCAAGCGACAGTAACATACATTGGCATCGGTGACGATTGTAGACACACATGTCAAAGGAACTGCGACAGGTTTCAGTTTCAGAAAGTGCTTCCATCGAAATTTTTTTCTTTGATCTCTTTTCTTAAAACTCAGCCACAGCTAATGGCTATGAAAACAGTTTTTTGACAACAGCTAGGAAACAAATTCCAACATTTAGGCCCTCTGATCATCGGGGACAGCCATCGATCTATTGGAAACCAGGCATAACGGCTATTGCTAAACATTTGAAATGAAGGGCGTAACTGAAGTTCTTCTTTCTTCCAACAGCCCAAAGCGCGACGGAAGAGTGATGCTTCATCAACATCGAGTCAAGCATCATCGAAATCTCAAAGGAAGCAAGCTTCAAATGTTTTGGATGATATCGAGGTTGGTTAATTTTTGGAGAGAACATTAGAAATGTCGAAAGAATTCTAGAACGTATTTATCTTATTGCTAATCAAGCTTTATCTTTTCACTTAAGCCAGGGGGACTGTGGCCAAATGACGCATGCGCTTTTGAAGTCTGGGTGGGTTGCGACATTTTGCTGGAAAATGGTAGAAATTTCCAGTAGGGAATCCTCTCCTTGTGCAATAACTTGGATTACGGTCGTTTTAGGAGGGGCAGTTCAGCAATTTTTGGTCCAAACTCACGAATAATGGAAGAAAAGAGAGTAAAGGAATCTAAATGTTGAAAATATATGCAGAAATTCCGGAAACGAGATAAAAGCAACCCAGAAACAGGAAAATGCTTCATTAAACGTCTCCTTGAGCATATATGGTGGAATTTGAAGCCTTTCTTTCACTTTTATTCGAATTGAACGTGAATTTGAAGTAAAATTTTGACCGTCCTTCCAGCTGTTGCACGCGGAGAAGATTTCCTTACTGGAAATGTCTACCATCTTCCAGAAAAATGACGCGCCCGACCCAGGCCTCTTTGAAAAGGTCTATTTCGCATAAATTTCTTGCAATAAGATATTTCATAATTATTTCTAGGAAAAGTCGAAAGAATCGTCTAAAAATAAAACTGGCGCAAAGAATAAAGTTTTCGAAGACATTGGTGACGATGATTTGTAAACTCTTGTTTTTAATATTTAATATTACTGTAGTATATGATAATTAATATGGAATTTTGTATTCATATAGTTGCTTCGAGGATCTATTTATATTCGCAATTTCATTTCGCAATTTTGCAGTAAATATTTAGAATTTTGTATTTTGAATTATGTTGTTTTGAAATTCTGTTGCTTTAGGTATGGAAATATTTTTTTGTTTTGGTATTTCTTTCTTTAAATTGACAGTTTGGAGGGACGAGAGGTTGGACTTGGGTGCTGACAAAACATTCTAGAACCCTTTAGCCAGGCTTTTGTCGACCTTGGATAATTACGATAGACCTTACGCCAACTACAATCTTGGACAAAATTATGAGACAAACAGAAATTTTCATAATATCTGTATTACTGTTGCACTTCTCCCCCTTACTCAACGTTGATCAAATGGCGTGGAATTTTTTCAGTATCACTCAACATTGATCCAAGGGGGGTGAGCTATTGATTTGTGGAGCTAAAGTTAAGGAATTGCTATTCTAACTTGGAATCTTCTGTATGTCTCACTATATTTAGTCCAAAATTGTAGTCGTAACTGCTAGCTGCTAACGTTTGTCGAAAAGTCAACAAATAGTCAGAACTTATAGGATTCGGTTGATCTCGGTCGGAAGAGCGCTCAGGTCGAAAGTAGAACATGCCCAACTTTTTGGAACTGTGCGCCGACTAGTTGCCGTCGAAAAGGAACTAGTTGCCAACTAGCTGCCAGAGCGCTTATGTCGACAGGTCAGTTGCGATAAATTAGTTCCAAAAATCGCCGATTAGCAGTCGGCAACTAGTTCTGACTGTGCGCAATGTAGACATAAGCCTGGTTGGGCTTGTTCCAGCTACTTATGCGATTAGTTGACAACTGATTTCCGTCAGTCGCAATCGACGTGAGCGCTCTTGCGGCCGCGATCAACCGTGTCCTTTGCTTTTTACTGTTCTGTTTTATCTACAATGCCTGCCAAAAGTCCATGGAACACCCCCGTAGTTTTTGAAAAAATACGACTCCTCTTCCCTTTCTTACTGGGAAATACAGAAAATCAAGCCCCTCCCCCCAAAACAATGTTGTTCGTCTTTTGTACAGTCTGAACTTTCATAAGATGCATTGCGGGTTCTCGTAGGATATTCCAAGCCACAGAAAATCAACATTGTTTGAGGGGGGAGGGGTTTTTTCTGCTACCATCTGAGTAAAAATAGTGCGAGTGTTCCAAGACTTTTGGCAGGCATTGTAGTTGTTAAAAGTCGACGTTAGGTGGCAGTTACAACTAGTTGGCGTTAGTTCTATCGTATCGTAGGTCGAAATAAGCCCAGCTTAAAAACTTGCTGTTTAACGTTGCTTGTGCGAAATATTCGATAAACGAATGAAGCAAACGAAAGCACCTAATAGACTGCTCATTTCATTTCGTTTCCTGAAGGGGAAATTATAAAAGATAACTAAAGTAAATAATATATTAACATAGGGACGAATTCTGTGATATAACAGCGTAGTTGAATTTACATGCTTATTTCCTTATGTTAAGCAAAGATGCAATAATTACCTAAGACAGTAAACATTATTCCATCTAAACTAGTAAATTATGAGTCTATTTAGATTTCACAGTGGATGGCAAATTAATAAGAAGCAAATAAGAGCAGGTAGAGGACGAAGTTGAGTTAATTATAAGAAAGTGAATGAATGGGTTTCTGTGCAAAGAAGAAAACATCTGTGAGGAGACGGTTTTATTGCACGTAGAAATTGCATAAGGGTCAAGTTGAAGATGCTGAAACCGGGGGAACAGTGAGAATGCAAAGGCGGGTTTCCACTTCTGCGACGAATTTGGTCGTGTGATCGCGTGACCAGCTCTCTGGGCATGCGTAGTTTGTTTCAGTGCCGAAGATTCCCTTGTCATCAGCGATCGCACGACTGATTTTGGAATTTTGATTGACTTCTACTTTTCGCGACCAGCAAAAGCAGAACCAGTCAAATGGCTTTGCTTTATTTTTCAGTCTCACGACCCGATTAACAGAAGTGGAAATTTCGCGCGACTGCTTTCGAGCGATCGCACGCGTCGCACGATTAAATTCGTACAAGTAGACACAAGTTTAGCGTACTCAAAATATAGCCATTGAGCGTCGTTGACGGTCTTCACAGTATGCAAAACGCTTGAACACTGTCTGCGACTTGTGGAAGCATTAGGTAAAATTTACAGCGACTGCAAAAGGCCGTCAAAGATTCATTCGTCAATGTTCGCTAGCAAAGTCGATTGGGGTCTGTATAGGTCTTTCACGGTCTTTGCAGGTCGTTGGTTATTTAATTTCACGTTTTGGGTGCCAAAATTGACAATCCAGGGGTACTTTCAGTCTTCGAATTCAAATACTATAGTCAATAATTTACAGCAATCATGTATATACACGCAGTTTTTTTATAAGCAACCGCTTATAAGCAACCAAGATGTAGACGGCCTTAAAGTTTAAACAACGTATAGTACCACAGGAAAAAAACCTAAGCAACTTTTTCAATTTTTTTTAATTTATATCACTGCAAGCAATCGAGGATTGATCAACATAGAAGCCATTTCCATTCATTCGTCGTCAAAACTCGCATATCAACGGAGTGTTTCTCGTAAAGTGAGGCATTTCATTGAGGGGTTTCCGTTTAACTTTCAATACGAAGTCTCTAATGGTAACAATATCAGCAGGGAGAAATTACTCCAGTTATTCTATGTGCAATGTTAGATTTTGCCGTTTTTCAAGCCTCTATACTATTCTTAGGGCAAAAAGATACAGTAAAATTAAGCAACTATTAAGCAACTTTTGCTACTAAAGGGTGGCCACAAACGGTCCAAAAATAAGCAACTTTTGGAACTAGGGCCAAGCGAAGTTGCTTATTAAAAAAACTGCGTGTATAGAATAACCGTCTAGAAACAGCCAACTAACCGTCTAAGAAAAACTGCCTAAGAATATCAATGAACAGTACATTTTAACACCAAGTACAGTTGACATCCGCTATCTCGACTGCTCCCTATCTCGAACATTCGCTATCTCGAACGATTTTCCATTTCCCCTCGTTTTGGTATAAGGGTTTGTATAGAAAAATCATCCGCTATCTCGAACCCCGTTATCTCGAACATTCGCTGTCTTGAACCATTTTTGACTTCCCATGGAGGAAAACCTGCTCTTTATTTCGAACTTTGCCAAATTTTCTGCTGAACTGGATAAAGAGACAGGTTGAAAATATACATAAGTTCGCCTAGCGGAGCGGGAATGGCAGCGATATGCTGCCCATGTATACAATAAGTGAAGCTGTTCCCTTTCGAGATTTGCTGCATCGCCATTATCTCAATTTCACCAATAGTAGGGATGAAAGCAGATGAGCTTTGACTCCAATGTAAAAAATACCAGACTTGCTGTATGAAATTTGGGATCAGTAACCCTGCATGTCAATAGGGGTTCCTTTTCTCACTTAAAAACTATAAATTTTTTATATTGATATGGGGCATCCGTTATCTCGAACATTCGCTATCTCGAACAAATTCTAGTTTCCCTTGAGAGTTCGAGACAGCGGATGTCAACCGTAGCTTAATCAGATTCGCTGAAGTGGAAACCAACTTTGAGGTACATCAAAGTGAATAAAGTGGCCTGTAGCCTGTAGCAAGCATGTACTGAATGATGCCGGTACAGTGCTTCCTCGATTATTTGATCCGTTGTTCAAAATAAGCTGTTTTAGCGTAAGGACGCCACAAGAAAAAGGACGTCGCGGTGTCGCGCAAACCGCTGCGGTAACTATTTGGCAATGCAAAGAGGGCGCTCTCATTGACAGACTCGTCTTGTTGCTAAAACGGCCTAATATGGCATATACATATGGTTTCATGGTGTGATCCGTGTCCTTCGGGACGGTATCCGTATGATTGTTTGGGATGGCAAGAACTAAAGAAAAGTACAATAATCAAAACTACCACGTCTTCCTATTGCATCTGTTTAGGATTGCCTCTTTCACATGTCATACAAGCTTAGTACAATAGAATGTAAAATGTATGCTAAGAAGAAAAGACTGCCGATAGGAAAGCTTTGTAATAATTTTCAGTTTTCTTTTATCAAGCAAATAAAAAGCCTAAATGAAAGAGGAACCGACTATGTAAACTGGAAGATAGCATGTCTTTATTAATTATACCATTTTTATTTTAGAAATTAGCTTTCTGAAAATGTACTGTCATTTAAGAGGGTAGAATGTTGAAAAGGGGCTGACCCTGTTGTCCCAAAGGGGGCAGTGAAAACGCTTTGACACAGGGGTGTAGAAGCCATATTTTTAGGTCTAAATAAAATGACTAAATTCCAGGAAAAATTGGTCCATGTTTACCAGTACAGTCGAGAAAGGGGGTCCGGCAGGGGTCAGAGGTCTGGGGCCGGTGCTGTGAGGGGGCGGGGAGAATTGAAATAATCTTAGTGCTTCATTTATATATATTGAGTTTATTTGTTTAATTCTCAGTCTAATAGCAAGTTTATTCACGTAATACTGCTTGTTTGCCTTACTTTGTTCACCCTTTGCGTGGACATCGCGATAGCAGCAGAACGTATTCGCATTCGTTTTTGTTTCGAAGCCCTCCTACAGGTAGTATCTATTTTTGCAAACCCAAAAAAACTTTAATTGACGTTATGAACAGAAAAGATAAATATTGCTATTTAGTTTGTGACCTTTCTGTTTGATTAGTGTCAAATGATAACCACAACGACATGAATGAAATATTACGTGAATAAACTTGCTATTAGACTGAGGAAGAGAGACAAAATAAATTGCCACTGATTCATGTACAGATCAGTTTATCGCTCAACTCATTGTATCTTCGTTTGTAAAAAAGAACAATGTTTTCTTCTTCGAATTTATATTCATATATAAGATAATTCATATCATATGTTAGATATATTTTATTCATGTTTTGTTAATATACATGTATTAGACATTTTACGCAAATGAACCAAAACTGTGATTCTTACACTTATATGATGAAATATAAAAGCAGTGTGAAGGTTCTCATGGCTAAAAAACGCACGGTTTAGCTTCCGAATTGCATTTCTTGTCAATGAGAATCGTTTAAAAAACGAAAATTCTCGGCAACCCCTACGAGAGTGCTTCTTGATTACTCGGGCCTCCACATTACTTCAAGATAGCCTCCACATTACTCCGCAACCACCACATTATTGATGATATCCTCCACATCACTGATGATAGCCTCCACATTACTTTAAGATAGCCTCCACAATACTCCGCAGCCACCACATTACGGAAAGATAGTCCTCCACATTACTGAACATCCTCCACGTTACTGAAAGATAGCCTCCACGTTACTGATGATAGCCTCCACATTACTTCAAGATAGCCTCCACATTACTCCGCAACCGCCACATCACTGATGATATCCTCCACATTACTGAAAGATAGCCCTCCACATTACTGCGCATCCTCCACATCACTGAAAGATAGCCCTCCACATTACTGAACATCCTCCACATTACTGCAAAAATTCCTCCACCTTACTGATGATATCCCTCCACATTACTGAACACCCTCCACATTACTGCGAAAATCCCTCCACATTACTGCACATCCTCCACAATACTGCGCAGACATTACCTAGGGTGGTTTACCTTGGGTCTTGGGCCACAGTCGCCCGAGCCTTGCTTCTCGCCTTAAATTTGAATGCGTCTTCGACAGCGATCCCAACTCCAGCCTGGATATACGATAAATAAAGAGGTTTCAAGATAAATTCCTTGCAACAGCACAAACAAATAACCCACAAGGGCCATTCTTTACCACATAGATTTGACCAGGGAAACAAGTCGGTTTAACTTCATCAAATCGTAGGGAATTACGGCAAAAATTAATGAAACTGACGAATGTATGTGAACATGGCCCTGACCAAAGGATCAAACATTATTTGTCAAACATTTGAAATTTTCCTACCACGCAATTGTTGTGGGGTTTAGATTTAGGATCTTGGTTAGATTTGCTTGGGTTATTTGTTTTTCATTTAAGCTTGTTTTTAAATACCTTTTAGTGTTATCGTGTGTTTTTATCTCGCTTTTTAAGATGCTTTTAAGTAATTATGTTTTCTTGGATTTTTTGAAATAATAGAATAATTGAGTAGAAGGTCATAGCATAAGTAGAGTAATTAGAGTATTTTAAGGAGTATTTTAAAGGTATGTTTAGATGTTTAGATGTTTAGATGTATGTTAAGAGGTTGGTGTGAGAGATTTTGAGAGTTAGAGTTAGGAGAGTAAGTGTTAAGAGTTCATACGAGTTATTAAGAGTTCATACGAGTTATTAAGAGTTCATTCGATATTTATCAACATAATTATTTTGTATATATAGTTCATACTTAGGCCTAGTTTAGACAGCGCATTATGGGCGCGGCGAATGAAATTCAGCTTGCATCACGAATGATGCCACTGTTAGAGCGCTTTAAACTACATGATGGATTTAGACAGCGAATTTAATTAAGAGAGCATTAAAGGAAAAGATATAATTCGCTTGAGGCAGCGCATTATGAGCGCATTTAATAACTTAAGTCGCTTCAAAAAGTGGTTGGTTTATACAGCGCATTATGAGCGAATTAAATTGACACTTAGACAGATTTTTAGGCAATAATTTAATTCGCTGCGCCCATAATGCGCTGTCTAAACTAGTCATTTATATTTTTATTGGATTTGGTTTTTCGTTTACTCGATCGCCGCTACCTTTACGCTATACGGACATTGAAATACAACACAATGTTTGACCGTTTGGCCACGCAAACATCGCTTCACAAGCAGCATGTGCTTAAAAATGTCTATGACAAATTTCAAAAACAATTTCTGCTTGTTGCAGGCAAAAAAGTCTATCAAGCAACGTTTTACAGCATGGCAAAGCAGTCAAAGATATCGTTTCACAAACAAATTGCAAATGTTTGACAAAAGATGTTTCATCCTTTGAAGCGGCCTAAGAATCATCTACTTACCACGCTTTTCGTTTTCTCTGACGTCGATATCATCTGGTTCTGGCCAATCATCTTCTTCGAATCTTAACTCCTCCACATTACGCGCCTCAAAGGTACCTTTCAAGCAAAAAAATAAACGTAAGTAGGAAGATTATAGATAAGTGGATAAGTGGATAAGGAGATAAGGGGATAAAGTGGTAAGGGGATAAGTGGATAAAGGGACAAGTGGATAAGTGGATAAGTGGATAAGGGGATAAGTGGATAAGGGGATAAGGGGATAAGTGGATAAGTGGATAAGTGGATAAGGGGATAAGTGAATAAGTAAATAAGTGGATAAGGGGATAAGGGGATACGTGGATAAGTGGATAAGGTGATAAGGGGATAAGTGGATAAGTGGATAAGGGGATAAGTGGATAAGTCGATAAGTGGATAAGGGGATAAGTGGATAAGTGGATAAGTGGATAAGTGGATAAGTGGGTAAGTGGATAAGTGGATAAGTGGATAAGTGGATAAGTGGATAAGTGGATAAATGGATAAGTGGATAAGTGAATAAGTGGATAAGAGGATAAGTGGATAAATGGATAAGAGGATAAGTGGATAAATGGATAAGTGAATAAGTGGATAAGTGAATAAGTGGATAAATGGATAAGAGGATAAGTGGATAAGTGGATAAGGGGATAAGTGAATAAGTAAATAACTGGATAAGGGGATAAGTAGATAAGTGGATAAGGGGATAAGTGGATAAGTGGATAAGTGGATAAGGGGATAAGTGGATAAGGGGATAAGGGGATAAGTGGATAAGTGGATAAGTGGATAAGTGGATAAGGGGATAAGTGGATAAGTGGATAAGTGAATAAGTGGATAAGAGGATAAGTGGATAAGTGGATAAGGGGATAAGTGGATAAGTGGATAAGTGGATAAGTGGATAAGTGGATAAGGGGATAAGTGGATAAGAGGATAAGTGAATAAGTGGATAAGAGGATAAGTGGATAAATGGATAAGTGAATAAGTGGATAAGTGAATAAGTGGATAAATGGATAAGAGGATAAGTGGATAAGTGGATAAGGGGATAAGTGAATAAGTAAATAACTGGATAAGGGGATAAGTAGATAAGTGGATAAGGGGATAAGTGGATAAGTGGATAAGTGGATAAGGGGATAAGTGGATAAGGGGATAAGGGGATAAGTGGATAAGTGGATAAGTGGATAAGGGGATAAGTGGATAAGTGGATAAGTTGATTAGTGGATAAGGGGATAAGTGGATAAGGGGATAAGTGGATAAGTGGATAAGTTGATTAGTGGATAAGGGGATAAGTGGATAAGGGGATAAGTGGATAAATGGATAAGGGGAAAAGTGGATAAGTGGATAAGTGGATAAGGGGATAAGTGGATAAGTGGATAAGGGAATAAGTGGATAAGGGGATAAGTGGATAAGGGGATAAGGGGATAAGTGGATAAGGGGATAAGTGGATAAGTGGATAAGGGAATAAGTGGATAAGGGGATAAGTGGATCAGTGGATAAGGGGATAAGTGGATAAGGGGATAAGTGGATAAGGGGATAAGTGGATAAGTGGATAAGTGGATAAATGGATAAGGGGATAAGTGGATAATTGGCTAATTTGATAATTGGATAATTGTTTGAGTGATTAATTTCTCAATTAGTTAATTAGTTAGATAGATAATTTGTTAATTAGTTTGTTTGTTTGTTCGTTAGAAGAACACGTTTTTAGTTAGTTGGTTTGTTAGTTAGTTTAATTAGTCAAACAAAATTGGAAGTAACAAATGAAATCATTTATACTGCTTTCACACTGACACTTCAAAACCAGCTTTATTCAAACCAGCTTCGATTTCGACCAATCAGATCCAGTCGATTTGTCAAGCTGACCAATCAGAATGCAGAATTTTTAAAGCTAGTTTTATTTAAACCGGTATAACTTGCAGTATGAAAGCAGTATTACTGTGACTGAATACTTACTACAAATTGTAAGAGCGTATCCGAGTAACTTGAGTCCAATATGCAAAGCCAAGTCCAGAAGGAAATACAACATTTTTTTCATCTTCAAAATCCCCTCTTCCTCAATTTGAAAAAATGCAAAAATCTTTATATATAAGTAAATTTGCTTCTTTTTCATGACATTATTAGTGTAAGAAAGTTTAAGGAATACCTTAATAACAGTGTTTCCTATTTCAAGCCTCTGACTTTATGCTTTAAATCACTCGAGGTAGTTCAAATAGTAAGAGGAAAAACTTTATAGCCAAACTATTCATTATTCATCGCAAATACATATGCAGTTTTTCACCTATTGTATGATTTTAAGCTGTATTAACATCACAGCATACTGCAGGCTTATACCTAAGGATGAAAGCGGAATTACCATCGCGGAACCACAATTGACGTCTGCGTTTAAGAAAGAGATTTTAATGCCGAATGTGTCTTTTTACAGAGTTAAGGGGATACACGCATTTTTTTTTTATAAGGAAGCGCTTTGTAAGGAAGGTAGTACTCGGACTGGCAAAAACTTAAGGAATTTCTAGTACTGGACCGGAGACTACTAAGGAATCTGACTTTTTCTTTAACTTAGCATTTCGATTAAAAAGATGAAGTTTTGAATTAACGGAGCAAGCAATACTTATCACCAATGGTTTTCAATCAGTATTAATTTCTACTCGTCTTCTGAAACCTTTATGACCTATATTTCTTTGACCATTGGTTGTTTTTAAGAATCAAAAAGTAAGAAGTTAAGGAATTGCTAAGGAATATTGAGTACTCAATTTTCACCATCAGTTAAGGAATTTTCAGTACTGACACTGAGCCGAACTTCCATATAAAAAAAATGCGTGTAAAGAAGCAAGCTCCTGCGAATATCAGGCAAATCCTTGAAATCCATTCGAAACATACAAACGACTAAGCGTTGAAGACAGTCGTCCATCGCTACTGGTGCTACTTTGAACATGGCGCCAACAAGGGGGGGGGGCTTGACGTTGATTCCCGGGGGGGTAGTAACTTCAATAGATCAGTGACGGGGGTGTGCAATTTTCGTAATAAAAAGTTGACCCCAAAATTAATGCAGATTCTAAAAAGTATACCCCAAAGTTCACAAAGAAATATTAATATAGTACATAGAAATGCTCAAAAGTCTGTTTATAGAGTTATACAGCTGAAATTTATTTGGCAGTTATTGTGACTATCAAAATTGATAATCTTAGCAAAAATGATACCCCAAGTGTGTAATTTTAGCAAATTTGATACCCTAAAATTTATTTTTCGCCCCTAAAAAGGTACCTCAAAAAATGGCACAGCCTATATCCATACATATGGGAGTTCCCCCCCCCCCCCGGGCGTTGATTACACAAGTCAGAACACTAACGAAGCAGAATTTAATTAGTCAAAGCGGAAAAGAAAACAGAAGGCTGAATGGACAATAGAATCATTGGATTGCTTAGAGCTTAGTAAACTTTTTTTCATGACAAGAATGGCAGCAAATTGACAACATTCAACACCAAGCTGAGAAATTCTTCCTCGAATGAAACCCCATAGGATAGCAACGAAAGGCCATTGAAAAAAATTTATGAATGCACAATTGTTAAACTTGTTCTAAATTCTGATTATTGCAAGGCGCTTCTGTAAGCGGAAATTTCCTTGCCGCTTGCATTCATGTAGCACGGCGTGCGCTTTCATGGTGCTGCTATTGACGAAACATGCAATTAGCAAAATCGGTCACAATGCGCATTAATTACTGCAATTCGTCGCCCTTATTTGGCCAAAATTTTTCAAATGTTTTCGGCCTCCACGGGGTAGAATTTTTTCCAGCAGTTTATTTAAACCCAGCAGTTTATTTAGCTTTCCTAAATATCAGCATTTGTAGGTATTTGCTAGTTCATTTCCCAAACAAGAAAGCCAAATTTGCATATTTAGTAAAACATGCGTTTCTCCCAAGAAAATCTAGATTTCGGACGAAAAAGACACCCTTCAATATAAGATGCACTTCATCCTTTGCATTAAATCAATAAACAAAACTTTTTTACTACTTATTCACCAGTAGAAAAACTACGCCGAGAACTAAGCCTTATTAAAAGCATTTTAGTTTTGCTAATTTAGCGAAAAGAACGAATTTAATGTTCAAATACAATTAGCCAGGTGGAAGGAGATTAGGCCATTATTTGATGCTGAAATTCGCAAAAGTTGCGTGCAGTTATGAAGTAATTGTAATAACGACATATAAGTCCTAAGCCCGACTATGCCTAGAAAGGTCTGGGCTGAATGTGTCAGAGTTAAGAGAGTCCAAATGTCACGTTGCCTGACGGGTTTTCAATGCATTTCCATAACTCTCGTAACCTTGTTTATGAAGTGCTGCATCTGTTGTTTCTGATGTCCCTCCTTGCCAAGGAACCAAGCAATACACTGACATGTTGTAGAGGATCTAGAGCACCATTGCGCCTGTTAACTTTAGGAATGTTAGCGTTATATCCCTTAAAGCGGTTTAGTACAACGGTGCATTAGGATTTTAAAATATGTTTTCTTATTGGAGAGCCCCTTGAAAACCAGCACATTGCTGAAGGGTTACTCTCCGTAAACAAATGAAAATGAAAAAATATGAATGAGTGCGAAAAGAGCGCGAAATTATAGACAGCAAGTTCACTTATGCAGGCTTGGATGCATACAGACAATACATAAGACTAAGACCTCTTGTAAAACCGATAAAATCTGTTTTTGAAGGACAATTGAGCAGTGAGACGCGCAAAATTAAGCGCTTAAAAGACGGTAGGCGATCTCCGCTAGGCGATTCGCGCGAAGAGCTATTTCATTTCATTCTCTTTATTCTTATGTTTACACAATACCCTTTCAGCATTACAAAAAGAAAAACCTTGAGCAATCGTGTCGTGACGAAAAGTATATGGCATTCAGGCATTCGCTTGAATTCGTATCATGAAAATGCGCTTTTCGCCGATTCGATGTAACATTAATTACCTACAGCTACTTTGATAATTATTGCGTTCGATTTATTTCGTAAATTCAGGTAATCAACGCGAAACAACGTTATTTGACGCGCGAGATATCCTTTTTGGACGCGCGATATTTCAAATTTACCGCACGGCTGCTCTTTTTAACAGACATCCTAAAAATAGGCACAAAAGCCAATGTCGACGCGCGTTATTTCAAATTTACCGCAAAGCTGTTATTTTCAACAGATTTCTTAAACAAGGCACAATACTGTAGCCAATTTCGACGCGTGTTGTTTCACGGCTACTTTTTCTTATCAGATATCCTACAAGAGTCCCCCCGGCAGCTGGTGGCATAGTAGCGTTTACCTTGCTAATCACATAAACAAATAAATTATCGTGACGTAGGAGGAACACATAAAAAATCTCATTACGGAATCACAGGTCTTCATTGGACTGCAGTTCTGGTCGACGCTGGACGCTTGCGGAGGTATTCTTAGTAAGAACGATTTCTTTTTATGAAGCCTATGTTCTTATTTCTATGAAATATCGCTATTTTTTAAGGAAGCACGTCTATTGCGCCTATTTTACTTTCTTCACTTGAATTTGTTGAGTCCGTTTTCGTGGCACGAAAGTTATCACTAAGAATAGCAGAAATATGCTTCGGCAGTGAAACCGTTTTCATTCGACACCCTTCAGAGGATCGAAGCTAAATTTGATCATCATTTTATACGCTCTTTATCTTATTAAGAATCGAGCTCGAGGTCTAGTTCTTAAAGTTTTTAATATTTGGACCTCGTTTGATTGAATCGAGTTGAATTGTAGTACCAAAATTTCTTAATAGTTCCTTGATTTCAATTAGATCTACTGTATATAACTGCATATTCAGGCTGTTGTAAAAAAGTTCTTATAAATTTCCGGCCGTCCGTGGGCTCATTATAAAGTGGTTCTTTATAAGAAAAAATCGTATATTCTGGCGATTCAAACGAAGCGAACATTCCAGCGAGTCAAGCGTATTATGAAGAGTGTCAAACGAAAACTCTTGTAGTATGTAGAAGACAAAATGGTTAATAATATTTTTCGCCGTTATGTTATTTTGTCATTGCTCTTTATTATGCATGTAGGTATCATCATTTTGTAGCCTTCAACAAGTTTTTACCTTTTATGTTCGTAGTTACCTAGTGAGAAACCGATTCAAAATGGGTTAAACGATGATGTAACCTTTGAAAACTTATAGAGGTATTTGTGTTTAGCTCGGGCGGAAAGACAGTTAACTTTCTTGAAACGTAGTACGCCTGAATATAAAACTCCAGTTTATGGCTTTTAGCTACAAAAAATCCTTCAAATTCTAGCCTCTCCTTTCCGTTCAACGCACGGCTGGAGGAATCTTCCTGGTTTACATGTAGATAACAGAGCGAAACGAAAGTTGTTCTTCTAGAGGGGCTGTTTTGGGGGGTCTGGAAACCGTAAAACCGCTCAAAATTTGCTCAAAACCGTGAAAACATGCGATATTTTGAACAGAATCTCCGTTTTCACAAGAATTGCTCAGAATCTATTAAAACTCTTGGTTGGTCCACCTTTACTGCTTACTTCACGTTTTTGAGACGTTTTCCTCTGATAAAAAATTTTATTCTCATTGCGGGCTGATTTGTAGCTTCACGGAGTCGGCCTTCAGCACCAAAAATGCAAATCTTAATCAAAAACCGGAAAAAATTATCCAAAAATGCCGTAAAACCGTTCACCGACGAGATTTTCAAAACCGAAAAACCGCGTAATTTCTCGTAAAAACCGAAAACCCGAGCCAAAATATTGTCAAAACCGTGTACCGTGTAACCGTAAAACCTAAAACCCCTCTTCTTGGTTTACATGTAGTTTTTGACAGAATGAAAGGAAATTTGTTTACGTCTGGCGGCTGTCATTTGGATTTTCTTCTAATATCAATCAGGCTAATGCTGTTTTTAGTGTTTACTATATTTTGCAATTTTGCCTGGGAAAAGCAAATCTGTCTAAACAAAACACATGGTAATAAACCTTATGATCAAGTGTTCTCAAGTTTTTTGCGATTTTTGAAGTAGATGCGACTACCACCCATCGAAACTAGCCGTTGTTACGATAGGTGTATTTGGAATATGAGATTCCATATAAATAAGTTACCGATGTTTTTTTAAATCGCCAAAAGTGCGCCTTTTATCGATTTTCTTATTTTCTAAGCAGAAAACCCTATTCATGTGTATATACAACCATTTATTTCATGACTCTTGAGTAGATAGCAAGCAATACAGTATGATGATGATGATGATGATGATGATGATGATGATGATGATGATGATGACGATAATGACGATGGCAATGATGATGATGATGTGATGATGATGATGATGATGATGATGATGATGATGATAATGATGATGATAATGATGTTGACAATGATGATGACAATGATGATGATCGATCATGATGATGATGATCGATGATTGATGGTGGTGGTGATCATCGATGATTATCGTGATGATCGATCATGATGATGATGATCGATGATTGATGGTGGTGGTGATCATCGATGATTATCGTGATGATGATCATGATGAGCATGGTGATCATGCTGATCGATGATTGCTTGGGATCATTGCCTGATGATGATGATTGATCATCATCAGCATCACCATCATAATCATCATTAACAGAACCATCATCAGCAGGCAATGATCATCAGCATCACCAATCATCGATTATCATGACCGTCTTACTCATTACGATCACCACCAACATCAATCATTGAGTATCATCATCATCATCATCATCATCATCATCATCATCCTCATCATCACCATCATCGTCTTCTCATCATCATCATCATCATCATCATCATCATCATCGTCTTCTCATCATCATCGTCATCATCATCATCATCACCGTCATCATCATCATCATCATCATCATCATCATCATCATCATCATCATCATCATCATCATCATCATCATCATCATCATCATCATCATCGTCTTCTCATCATCATCGTCATCATCACCATCATCACCATCATCATCATCATCATCATCATCATCATCATCATCATCATCATCATCATCATCATCATCATCATCATCATCATCCTCATCATCATCCTCATCATCATCATCATCGTCTTCTCATCATCATCGTCATCATCATCGTCATCATCATCATCATCACCTTCATCATCATCATCATCATCATCATCATCATCATCATCATCATCATCATCATCATCATCATCATCCTCTGCAAGGCTGGAGTTTGAAAAATCAATTCTGTATCTCTAAAATAAATTATCCGATAATTCAAATCGTGTTCAGTTGAAAAGGGTGTTCAGCATTTCTCCCTTTTTGTATGCGGAAATTCAGTCACATCAGATCAGTCATGTGTTTGTGAGGTCAAGGCTAAGGAAGATTATGGGGATTTATCAAAAAGTGCCGCACTGTACCAAACGCGTGTGGGTGGGGATTGAAACCAGCTAAAACAGTATAAAATGTAGATCAACACCACTGCAACTGTTACATTAATCAGTTGAAAGAAACGTCACCTGAGTTTTCGCAAGAGTGGACTACTACAGGAAGGCAAAGTTCCGAAATTTGTACCGGTGGAAAATTGTTTACAAAAAAGTAAGTTACAGTAACAAATGATTTTATATTGTTGTTTAGATTTGACACTTGAATGAGTTTGATAAGAAACAAATGTATCGGAAGTTTCGTCAAAGATTACAGATTTGCGGCTGGAGAGGAAACACGGAAATGGTATATGTAAATGTAATGGGATGTAATGCGTTCCAGCATTTACTTAGCTGTTAGACTGAACAATTTTTCATAAGAATATACGTTTTTCTAAAGAACAGCTTTTGCAAGGAACTTGAGGCTGATAACCCCTGAAAATTTAGGAAATTTAAGGAATTATCGAGGATCGGAAGAAAAAATAAGAGCTTTAAGAAAAGGATCGTTTTTAACTTTATACAACCAAATATCTTAATATAAACGAATTTCCAATTGTATCGGGTTTTTATAAAGAACCATGTACATAGTAGAAGGCCAAAAAGTTTAAAGAACTTCTCACGAGAACTTCTACTACTATAGATAAAATGGCTAAGGAAAATTTGCATATTCTTATCACTGCAAATAACCAAGATTTTGGAAGCCAAAACTCAAATAAATTGTACGTTACGTATGTATCAAATGTTTCTTCGAGCACTTTCCAGCTTTACTCACCTACAAGCGTCTCTATTTTAATAGTCATGGCACTATAAATATAATACGTTAAAATTAAGGAACTATAAAGGAACTTCTGGTAATTCAATCACAAGAGGTCCAAAAATAAGGGACTTTAGGAACTATTAAAGAAACTTTTTGTATTCAATCGAATTAAAAGAGGTCCAAAAATAAGGGACTTTAGGAATTAGAATTTGAGCCAGGTTCTTTATAAAAGAGTGTGAATTTCTAAAAAGAGTAGCTATTTAGCTATACAAAGAAGACACGTTGCTGTTTTGTGGTTCTTTTAGCTCATGTCTACTCCTCCGCATCGTTTGATTTTTTCTATCCTTTCCAAAGAAACACCCTATAAATAGGCTCTTAAACAACTTTTTAATCGAGCAAGACTCTCAACTCTCTAAAGCTTCATTGTCATTCCATCTTTCATAAGAAAAGTAACTTCACAAGCCTCGCTTGCACATTTTTCGCGGAACTATTTTTTTGTTGGTGATGACGCCCAAGCGGAACAAAAACTAGTGTTTCAGCTCGAAACATCGATTTGCTCAAATTTCAAACAAGAAGAAAAAATAAATTGAAATAAAAGAAAAAAAATAAATGCCCAAACATTAAACCTCGAATTCTAGCATAAAAAATTCGCAAGCCATATTGACATTACGATAGGGTAATCGTAAGCCCGTAGGGGTTGCCCGGTTGCGTGGCCCCCCTAACAACAAATCTCAACTTGTGTAGTTTGAGCTTATTTTCACGTTTTTTTTATAAGAAACCGGTTTATAAGAAACCCAGAACTAGACACCCAAAAAATTAAGAAACTTTTAGAACTACGAGGAAGGAGTCAAGAAACTTGCGACATTTTTGTGTCAGTTTTCTAACATACTGATTTCACATTTGTGGAGGTAGTAATTAGTTCTCAAGCATTCACATGCAATTTCACGCAACAGTGTGGCTAATTCCGTGCAATTTCTCGCACCTGTCAGCAATACTGTTTCCCACAGAAGGTTTCTTGTCGTTTTTACTGCAATTTATTTCCATCTAATTAAGAAACTGTTAAGAAACTTTTAGAACTAAAATTGGGCCAAAAATTAAGAAACTTT
This sequence comes from Chrysaora quinquecirrha, assembly GCA_014526335.1. Lineage (NCBI taxonomy): Eukaryota > Metazoa > Cnidaria > Scyphozoa > Semaeostomeae > Pelagiidae > Chrysaora > Chrysaora quinquecirrha. Next base: position 5,001,473 of record JACTAT010000010.1, read on the forward strand.
TAGAACTAGGCCCTGAGCCAGGTTTCTTATAAAAAAAACGTGTATATCCAAATTAAGTTAATGCAATAGAAAAACGGCTTACTCACCTATGCTCTTGCTTTTCTGCGAATTCCACGTGCCTTGCAAACCAAACGGCCTAACCAGTCATATCTGAACCATAACACAGTAGTATCTTTCGCTTGGAATGAACGTCTCTTTGATACAGTACATTACCATGAAATGCATTTGACACCAAATCTTTGAGCTAGGGTTCTTGAATATTCAAACTTGTTCAAACTAGGAGTCATGAAGATACCCTGTAGCTAGGCTCGGAGTGTAAAGCTAAAGAAATTTTACGAAAGTTTTAGGACCACTGTCCCATCTGGCGTCTGCCATGTAATATAAAACAAAGATACTCTCACTGGAGCTGAAGAACGCAAAAATGCTTTTCGAGGATACTAGGGAATTCTTTCGCAGTTATTTGGTATTCTGTAGTATTGTATTATGTACAGCTTTATACAGGGTTTTCTACAATCCTTAGGGGACGATCCTCTTCAAACTACAATATTTTAAATCTTTTTTAGTTAGCATCATCTCCGGTGGGGGGGGGGGGGTACTTGACTTAGTCGCAGGTAGGGAAGTGCCGCCTAAGAAAAGAAATATCAGCCCATAGTCTCACTGACCAAGTACTCGATACTCGATAATCTGTGTATGTATGCACACGATGGGGGGTGCTTGACTTTCTTTTATACGAGGGTGCGCCTACCGTAAAAAAATCTAATTTACTCAAGAATTTTTTCTCAAAGTGAGACTCCGTCGTATAAGAAACCTGGGGAAATATACTGAAATAGTAACCCGGTAAACCCGGTCTCTTTCAAAAGAGCTGAGTGTCACCGAAATGAAACCCGCTCTAGAGGAAATGTAACCGTCTTTCAACCGGCCCTAGCGTAATTGCCTAACCGGCACAAGAAAACACAGGTGAAAACGATATCCCGAAAAACCGACACATCCCCGTTTGACAAATGAAATAGGCACATAAGCACCCTCTCACGCCCCTCCAAAGATTTTTTACAGCTTTTGATTTCATTTCATTAATTAATTAATCTCAAGGTAGTAGAGCATATACTGTAAGAAAGCAGTTAACTTAAGGTCAAGAAAGTCATTTGACCGTCCTTTGAGAATTAATGCTGATACAAAACAGTTTACCACATCCATGCCACATTTGGCATCACGCCTTTTGTGCTTCGAAAATCTTGATACAGTTGACATCCGCTATCTCGACTGCCCGCTAACTCGAACATTCGCAATCTCGAACGATTTTCCATTTCCCCTCGTTTTGGTATAAAGGTTTGTATAGAAAAATCATCCGCTATCTCGAACCCCGTTATCTCGAACATTCGCTATCTCGAACCATTTTCCATTTCCCATGGAGGAAAACCTGCTTTTTTTCTCGAACTTTGCCAAATTTTCTGCCGAACTGGATAAAGAGACAGGCTGATAATATGCATACGTTTGCCTAGCGGAGCGGGAATGGCAGCAGCTAAGTGATATGCTGCCCATGTATACAATAGATGTAGCTGTTTTCTTTCGAGATGTGCTGCATCGCCATTATCTCAATTTCACCAATAGTAGGGATTAAAGCAGATGAGCTTTGACTCCTATGTAAAAAAACTGGCTTGTTTGATGAAATTTGGGATCAGTAACGCTGCATGTTAATAGGGGTTCCTTTTCTGACTTAAAAACTATAATTTTTTATATTTATATGGGGCATCCGTTATCTCGAACATTCGCTATCTCGAACCAATCCCGGTTTCCCTTGAGAGTTCGAGATAGCGGATGTCAACTGTATGTTTTAACTGAAGGTTTCCTCAAGTGGAAAGTTGTATGTTGTATGATCTGTAGTGCAGAAGGCGTAAACAACGTTTATTGCAGAAGGAAAGTTTGGCTCAGTTACAGGGTAATAGGCAGGGAATTCTATGTGAAAAACTAAATTTCAGCCTAACCTCAAATTTTATTGAAGAAATATACCAAATCGACCCTGGAGATTTCAAATCCAAGATGGGACACTTTTGATTTTGACCGGAAGTACGCTAATTTGATGACGTCATAAAGTGCACAATTTTTGCTTTAAATCTGTGTTTACTTGCCTCAATTGCGTTTGATATGAATAGTATATGCATTTTCAGACTCAGCAGGCAAGGTGCTATCGATTCATGTATATTTTGTTTATTTTCATCAACATCTCTATTTTTAGATATGACGTCATCGACATTGAAAATCACCAAAACTGTATTTTTTCTTATCATTAAGGTACTAGCATGTCTATCATCGCATGAAAACTCCTTTTTAGAGGCAGAAACATCTCTTATGGGTCATCTTAGAGTGTCCGTGTAGTTCAACGGCCTATCAGTTCACCATTTCTTCTACCTTTGCTTTTCTTTACGACACAAGGACCGTCCTTGAACCAATTCTGTATAGGACAAGTTTGAATGGCAGGAACGTTGGACGGATCGCACGACAAGTGGGTGGCGAGGAGCAAAGAAAGGGCAATCGCAATAGAGAACGAAGTTAAGCAGAAGAAGCCGATAAAAGTGGTGCTTTAGGATAGACACTGGAATAGTCTTTTGGGAACGATCTATATATTGCATTGAAAAGCTTTAGAGATTGTTCCAATGAACATTTCTTTTGTTCTTTACGGCGTACTCTGGTTACTCCCTCTCCTCGACAAGTTTCGTTTTAAAAAAAAGGATGCCTTTTCCGTTATCCATTCATCTTCATTCGGCGCGTATAAGAAATCTTAACATAAAATCAAATTGATACATAATGAAATGGCTATAAACCGTCAAATATGTATTTGAAACTATGGTTTATCTTCTGTTTGAATCAGACGGACTTCAAGATATACTGCTTGGAAGCAACTTCGTGTCTATATTTGTTTACCAAAGTATTCCATTCTTGTTTCGCTATCGCTGTTGTAAATTTTAGCAAACAAAATGCCATTGAAACAATTTTTCTCAGCTCTTTGCTCGCAGCTATGTTTAAAGCCAGCCATCGCATGGTGCTAAATGTGCGCTCACAGAACCTTGAGGAGATGATAACACGATGGTGCAAGTTTATGATCTTGTGGACTTCGGAACAATGTTTCCTTTCACAAGGCATTGAATTAAAGATAGTGGCTAGTTATTTTCTCCCCCTGTTTAACGCTGTAGAGACCAAGCATTGTTGGCAGGTCATCAAGTTGCTTTCTTAGCTTTTCCTTTATGCTGTCCGATGTTGCCTGATGTTGCCCCAGATGCTTCAGGAAGAAAATTCATCAGCATCTCTGCATCTATGGCAAGCTCTGGATTCATTCTGTGTACTTTCCCAAAGCGAGTTTTCCTGTTTGATTAAGATAGAAAAAAACCTTACAGGAGAAAGATGCAGTTGAATAGAATACGATTTCCTTCAATTTAAGAGCCTGTCTATAACAAGATGGGGAATAAGAGTCAATGCAGCTTAGTCATCTTTGAGAAGACTGATGATCTGCGCGCAACATTGGAAATGTTGAAGAATAATCAATGCATCCCCGCTAGCAGCAAAGTAAGAATCCAAGGAATTCTCATGCCCCAGTTGTCTTCAGTCCTCCTCTATTTGAATGTGACAGGAAAGCTTGTATGTTTGCAAGGAAAGTTCCCAAGGAACTCAAAAGAAATCGCATTATATCTGATGATCATGCTTCGTATTCTTTGCAGCAAATTCTCTAAAGGCTTAAGACATGAGGAATGGGAGAAGATTTCAGCGAATTTTCAATGTAAGCCGGAAATGGCCCTACGTCGTAGGAGTGGACCGATAGGGACCGGGAAAGCAAAGTCAAAAAAGCGGATGGAGTATGTAGACAGTGTTCTGAACGAGAGGGGCTTTGCACTGCACCGATACAGTGGACGATGGGATGATTGACAAGATGCACCCATCCTACTATGAAACAACTGACGTGATTGTCCAGGTTAGGAAAGGTTAGGTCAAGAAGATCTTGCTTTGGTAAAGAGAAAATGAAGAATCCTGTTAAAATCGATTATTATAAGAGCGTTTCCGACAGATAGCCTAACACATGCTTCGATTCACAAAGCCCTGTGAAAGGAAACATTGTTCCGAAGTCCACAAGATCGTAAACTTGCACCATCGTGTTATCATCTCCTCAGCGTTATGTGAGCGCACATTTAGCAGCATGCGATGGCTGGCTTTAAACATAGCTGCGAGCAAAGAGCTGAGAAAATTGTTTCAATGGCATTTTGTTTGCTAAAATTTACAACAGCGATAGCGAAACAAGAATGGAATACTTTGGTAAACAAAAAAAAGACACGAAGTTGCTTCCAAGCAGTATATCTTGAAGTCCGTCTGATTCAAACAGAAGATAAACCATAGTTTCAAATACATATTTGATGGTTTATAGCCATTTCATTATGTATCAATTTGATTTTATGTTAAGATTTCTTATACGCGCCGAATGAAGATGAATGGATAACGGAAAAGGCATCCTTTTTTTTAAAACGAAACTTGTCGAGGAGAGGGAGTAACCAGAGTACGCCGTAAAGAACAAAAGAAATGTTCATTGGAACAATCTCTAAAGCTTTTCAATGCAATATATAGATCGTTCCCAAAAGACTATTCCAGTGTCTATCCTGAAGCACCACTTTTATCGGCTTCTTCTGCTTAACTTCGTTCTCTATTGCGATTGCCCTTTCTTTGCTCCTAGCCACCCACTTGTCGTGCCATCCGTCCAACGTTCCTGCCATTCAAACTTGTCCTATACAGAATTGGTTCAAGGACGGTCCTTGTGTCGTAAAGAAAAGCAAAGGTAGAAGAAATGGTGAACTGATAGGCCGTTGAACTACACGGACACTCTAAGATGACCCATAAGAGATGTTTCTGCCTCTAAAAAGGAGTTTTCATGCGATGATAGACATGCTAGTACCTTAATGATAAGAAAAAATACAGTTTTGGTGATTTTCAATGTCGATGACGTCATATCTAAAAATAGAGATGTTGATGAAAATAAACAAAATATACATGAATCGATAGCACCTTGCCTGCTGAGTCTGAAAATGCATATACTATTCATATCAAACGCAATTGAGGCAAGTAAACACAGATTTAAAGCAAAAATTGTGCACTTTATGACGTCATCAAATTAGCGTACTTCCGGTCAAAATCAAAAGTGTCCCATCTTGGATTTGAAATCTCCAGGGTCGATTTGGTATATTTCAGCAATAAAATTTGAGGTTAGGCTGAAATTTAGTTTTTTACATAGAATTCCCTGCCTATAATAAGTGTAATTTTCTTTGCAGAGAGAGTCTTCAACATGCGTCTGACATTCGTTCTATTTCTCTTCGCTTTGGTCATGCTTGAAGATGCATGGGCCAAAAGGCGTGGAAATCAAGGGCAAAACAGGTTTGTTGTGCTCGATTTTTTCACAAAAAAATTTAACAAGAAACGAAAGACTTATACATACGACAGGACCGCATGCCTCCGCTTCCGCAAAAAGATTTCGTTTGAATTTCGTCTAAAGAGTTTCTTAAAGGCCCTTGTCAAACATGTGAAATCAAGTGTCAAGGAAAATATGTGTCGTTTGGAACGTCGCAAACATTGTTCGTCTAAAGATTGTTGCTTTCGTCAGGCACAAAATGTTCTTGAACTTTTTAAAAAACATCGCGCAATAAATCCTGCTTGTTTTTGCTTGTCAAGCAATGTTTGTGACGAGGCCAAACGTTCAAACATTGTTTGTTAAATGCACTTCAAATGTTTCACGAACAATGTTTGATCGTTTGGGCAGGGTCTAAGAAATTTTAAGTTTGATGTGAAGAGCCGCAGAGTGAAATATACAAAATAGACAGAAAACATGTTCTTTTCTCACATTTTCATTGTACAACAGTGTTTTCACGCGAAAAAGATTTCTCATTACATTCTTCGCACGTTATTTGCTTTCCCATGGATTTTTCGCGCGTTTTTTCATTTTACGATGTCGTAACGACAGTGTACGTCACATTAGGGAATCGAATAGATCCGGGGGATGGTCTCGACAGTCTCGACAGTCACACCATTCCCAAGTGCACGCGGTCCAGAAGCTTATGTGAGCGCGGACTCAACTCTGGTGGTAACGTCCAGAAGAATTGAGTTGGATAAAAATTTCAAACTTTTACATTTTCACTCAACTTCTAGAGATAAACAGCTGTTTAGTCTGCGTGCAGGATAAGATTTGTTTGATGCGCATATTTATTACGAAGCAGCCGCTGCTCACCGAAACAGCAATAAGTATGACACTCTCAAACGCGAATGCGTAACGTTCCAAACTTCAAACCTCAAAGTATCATTTTTGGGTAAAATCAGTAGAAAAATACAAATAAAAGATATGTCATGTAATACGACAACAACAAAATAAACCCTATCTTGACCGGGCCTTTTCGAGCATTAAAAAAAACTGGAGAGGGTTATTTTAGTGAGACTTACTACACGAGTCGTAGTTATCGCTATTGAATTGAATTGCTGGACGCTCAAACTAGCTGAACTGAAGCGAATAACAACAACATCAATTCAATTCAATGTGAGCGAAAGTTAGGGACTTGGGAAGCAAGTCTATATTTTAGCCACCACTCGCATTTTAGAACGTAGAACAGCCAGAGCTAATAGTTCTCAGCCAAACGGCTTGATTAACATATGACGTTTAGGTGATTTAGGGATTGAAGTGAAAACGCGCCCTTTTTTAACAATCGTGTCTCTTATTATGTCATGGTGTTTCTCTAGGAACAACAGAAGCCCTAGATACATAAAAGGACCACGCGGAGTACGAGACAGAATCGCGATTGTCGGCGGAGGAGCTGCCGGCGTACATATGGCCTACATGCTGAAAAAGAAGGGATTCAGAGATGTGATCATTCTAGAGAAGCGAAACAGAGCCGGTGGCAAATCATACACCATTGACTACAGAGGCGCTCCACATGAAGCTGGCACATGTTATCTTGCACCGGATTACGAAGAAAACATCATAGAACTGATGAAAAAGTTCACAAATGACGAACTGGTCCATTTACCATCAGCCTCGATCTGGCTCGACCGATTCAACGCTCCGCTGACATACCAACAGTATGTCGGTGCTCAGAGTCTGCGCAACTTCAATACGACGGATCCTGTATTGGCCTTCAAAATGCTGGTCGGAGCAATTCAGAAATATATAGCGCTACATCAAAGATTGTTTGGAAACTACACCGGCGAGCTGATGCCTAGACCAACCGCAGCAGTTCTGCACGAAATCCGCGGGACATTCATGGAATTTCTGCAACGAAATGGCCTGACGTCATTGCATCCGTTGTTTCTAGCCTCGCATACAATGCAAGGATATGGGCATGTAGACGAGGTTGCGGCGTTATATGGGCTCATGTGGAACACACCAAAGCTTATGAATGGCTTGCTAAGGCGAATGCAAAACCAAATGGATACAGGTAGCTAGAAATACTGTATTTTATTGAGTCACCAGTGGCAAAGAATAGGTGACGATGTTTTGTAGTGGTGTAGCGATGGCCTCAGACAGTTCTCATGATGCTTCCGAATGGGTATAACCATATACGAACGTTACTTATGGACAACCCGGGTGCCTAGGTAGTAGCCACAAAACATTTAAACGAGTTTGTTTTCCCATTTGGACTCTTCAGGAGAAACATGATGCTGAAGGTTTGAGGGACTCTTTAAGATATCTGCAATTTTTCACGCAAAGTCTATCACAAAGCTAGATGCTCCACACTTCATAAAAATTTCAAGCAATGTCCTACTAATATCTGCAATTCTAAGGCTTGATTCACAAAACATTCGAGTTTTAGTAGCTATGTCTTGGCGAAGGTAAAACTGACGCCAAAACATCCATTGCTCTTGGCACTGTGTGAAATTGGAGTGAAAGTTAGACCGTTTGGGTCTTCTCTGTTAATTAAAAACAAATCTACAAATTGAAATAAAAAACAGTGGAAGATGAATAATTTTACTGCTTTTTAGGTCTGTACATGTTGAAACATGGTTTCCAGCGGCTATGGGAGGCAATGATAACGAAAGAAAACCTTCACATCGAGTATAACGTCGACATCCAACATGTTTATAGAGGAAGGCGAGGCTCTTGGCTTTGTACAAGATGGCATCGTGAATGCGAATTCTACAAATTCGTAATCTGGAGCCCTGAGTTAGGCCAGAGTCTGCGAAAATTTCACGACGCGCACGAGGAAGAGTTAGACGCGTTCAGCCGCATGCAGCCAGCGTTCTTCTCCACGACGCTCATCGATACGTTGGATGTGAAACGCGGCCTGACGTCCATTGACTACATGTTCGGTAATGTTTTGGCTAAACGTGAGCACAGCGTCTGGGCGCAGAGAGAATCGTACGCGGCAATCAGAGGATACAGTGGACTGGCCTATCAGAATGGATCTTATCCATCTGGTAAGTGGTGCAGTTTTAATCTTCAATTAGATTTCCTAGACCCGGAGGTGCCACGTGGCGAGGCGGGTTTGTCACAATGAAACAGTACTGAAATTATACCAATTTATTTATAAGGTATACCCTACTGTTTCACCGTACTTCAGGCATAAACAAAAATTTTGATCATGACTAAATGGCAGCATTTCCGAAATATCCGTAAATGAATATGGTTGATCTACAATGTCTAAAACTTTACCGCATATCTCTGTGCTACTTGCCGATATTTCGGGTAGTTAATTGGTAGTTGGTGCGGAGGGATTCGGATGCGGGGGCACGGGGGATCGTCGTTGGAATATGTCTTTGGCGGCATGGGTTGGGGGGGCTCGGTGAGCTTGGAGTCATGTATTAAGTCTAGAAAATTGATGATTTGTGAAATTGGTCTGTCCAACCGGTCTCAGGAACAAGGACTCATGTAGATGTACTTAGCCTATTTTATTTTAGGTGATGACGGCAGACGTTTGCGAACTACAGTCGGATACCAGTATGGCAAAACCCAACCTACAGTTGGACAGCTGCGTACAATCATGAAAGCGAGACTGGAACAGATGGGAGCGACATATGTCAACATCAAAAGGGTGTTTCCATGGCGATATTTCCCAAGATTCAACCCTGTAGATATCAAACAGGGAATACTATGGGATATTGTTGACATGCAGGGAAAACATGGAATGTGGTACATTGGATCTTCCGTCATTTTTGAATCAGTGAAAAGTGTTGTGGAATACAACAAGCTGTTGATCAGCAAGATGCGGCCACCATGTCAATAAATAAACACAATCTATAACAAAGCAACTAAATTAACAAATAATAATAAATAACATTAGCTATAATTATATCTTAATAATTTATCGTATTCTTAATTTTTTTGCTTATTCGCTGCTGAGTGTTGGGGGTCTTAGGTGCTTAATTGCCCCCCGCTAATTAATTTTTTGAAAAATTTCCAACCCCGCGCTCTTATTAGGACACCCTCCATGCTTATTAAGTTTGCATTAATATTGATGTTGATAATTTCTACAAAATTGACGTTTTTGGTGTGAAATTTTGCTTGTACACTCAATTTATTTGGTTAGAACTATTGATTTCTTTAGCCTAAAGGGCCCCTCGCTTTGCATTTCAGCAGTTTCCAGACAAAATTTGTCAAACGAAATTGGACCCCCCGTTTATTCCAACCCCCCCGCTAATTAGATTCGGACTGTAGTTCTACCCCCGCCTATTCCGACCCCCCCAGCAATTAGACACCTAGGAGTATTCAGATAAGCAATACACATTTTTTTATAAGGAGCACCTTTGTAAGGAACTCGAGGCTGCATATTTACAAGGAACTTTAAGGAACTATCAAGGCTAGGATTAAAAACTTAGAACAACTTTTTTCAAGAACAAGATGGTTTATACAACTAAATAACCAAATAAAATATCCCCATATGACTCGATTTATATTCAAAGTCAGAGTCTAAATGAATTTTCTGTTAAAATTAGTTCAGGCATATTACACGACAAGGAACAGTAAGGAACTTTCAACTTCATTTTGTTCAGAAAGCCTCAACTCAGGCCAAATGTTCCTTATAAAAAGTGTAAGAAGAAACAGCTATTAGGAGAAACAGCTAAGACCTCCAACAACAATGGATGGTGTCCGCTTGAAGTCCTTTCCTCCCTCCCTCTTTCTTTTTACAATTCAATTCAATTTTGATCGATCTCAATTTCGAGTGTCCGCTAAGGCTGCTTAGGCCCTTTTCCTTTATTCATTGTTCTGTTGCACATTACACATGGCATTACACATTATTCTAGTCTCAGCTCAAAATAATATTATTTGTGGTTTATGATATTCAAGACGTTATTCTGATAATGTTCTTATTTCTGTTTTATGCCAGTACGAAAACTTGGATTTTTTTAATAACAGAAGTTTGTCTGGAATCAAACTTAGCCCCTAGACTTATTACACGAGTCCCACTGAGTATCTGCAAACAGCGACCAGGTTGTTGTGGTTGTTTAAAGGTGACTGCTGCTTTTTGCGAGAGTACGAATGTAATAAGTCTACATGACACCATCGAATCTTCAAATTTGTTCATTTATGAAAGGAACCAGAAACAGAAAGCAGCTCTGATATGAAAGGAAAACATTGCGGATTTAGATACTCAGAAACTCAAAGAGGATAAACATTGAAGAGGAGTGTGGCTTGAATGTCCTTCGTTACTTTGTGATTTTTTGTAGAATTTTCTTGAAGCTTGAAGTAAAAGAAGAAAGTCTTGCAAAGACAGAAGAGTTTGGAAGGTATAGCTAAGAAACAAATTGGTTTTTGTATTTTCAGTGATTCACGTATTCTTAAGCAACAGGAATTTGAAGTAATAGGGGACCCAGGGCTTCTGGAACAAATTACGTGTTGGCAGCAAAGAGCAAAATAGCAGAAAGAAGCTCCCGATTTCAACGCAGCAAGATTCAACTGAAAGTACGAATTAAAGCGAACGGCGACATTCTTCATAAACAGTTTGCCCTCTTTTGTTCATTTTTGATAATTACTTTTTCCTTCATTCCACTGCCATATATTTCCCCTGTTTTCAGCTTCGTGCTATCCTTTTCCTTTTTTCTCGTCACCCGTGACCTTGCAGGGCCGTCCAAAGGCAGAGCGGGCCCCGCAGTAAGGCCCAGTAATGTAATCGTACCGGGCCTTTAGGAGGTTTTATAGGGGGAAGAATTTAGAGAATTCCAATTTTCGCGGGCCCCATCACAATCCGGGCCTCGGACCTCGGATCCCAATGAACCCCCCCCCTCTCGACGGTACTAGCATTATCTCCGTCGCGGCAGGTACATCGGTCGAATAGACGCTTCCGCAAAAGATGGCCGCCGTTTTTGCCTGCTGTTTTCATTAAGGATTTTCGAAAGGAGTTCTGGGAATAATTTCCTTAGTTACGTATTTCACATAGCTGCAGACGTTGAATTCGTAGCTAAGGAAATTATTCCCAGAATTCCCTTCGTAAAACCTTATGAAAAACAAGGGGTTGACAGAAACGGCGGCCATCTTTTGCGGAAACCTCTATGGTATTTCGAACCTCCATGGTGGTTGGTATTTACTAGCTCAGTTACAGACCGTGTCCAGACAAGTTCAAGGGCAAAGCATCAAACGCCTACTACCTAAAAAGCTTTTCCTGGTGTGTAAATAATATGAGAAGAAAGAATTGCAGCAATCTGCAGCACCATTTGTTTTTTATTTGCGGAGCTGCACATTGCTGTGTCAACAAAGTAAAGTATATACTAGAAGCAAAGTCATTTTGGACTAGACAGTCTGTCAGGCCTATTTCTACTGTTAACTTTCAATGTTTTTATCTTCTTTAATTAAATGTGAAGCTTTTTCCAGGATGAAAGAGAAATCGATATATTTGCTCAGTATTTTAATCATTCTGGCTTTGAGAACTCTGGCAAAACAAGGAGATCAAAGGTATGGTCTGAAAAAAAAACGATTTTTCGCTGTGACATTGATGACATTACGATTGTTATTGTGAAAATGCCAACAAAGTAGTAGACTAGTAGCCTTGTTTCATAAGGCTTTCACCATCCAGTTATTATCGCCCGATCCTAAGATTTCCTTTATGCAAATGAACACTTTAGTGAGGGCGTGTTTGGGGAGGGGGTTTCGAAACCGTAAAATCGCTCAAAAATGTGCTCAAAATCCTTAAAACCGTGCAATATTTTGAACAAACCCGTATGGCGCGATGTTAAGTCTCCTTTTTCAGGAAAATCGCACAGAATCTATTAAAACTCTAGGTTAGTCAACCTTTACTGTTCATTCACTTCACCTTTTTCAGACGTTTTCCTCCCATAATTTTCGTTTTCATTGCTGGCTAACCTGTAGTTCACTGAGTCGGCATTTACACTCTTTTTTTTATAAGAACAATTTTATAAGAACACGAGCCTGGTTTTTGCCCAGATCTTAAGAACAATATAAGAACAAGCTGAGGCTGGGCCTTTTCATAAGCCCTGAGAATATCAGCAAAATATGAAAGTACGACAGTCAGACAACGTAAAAAGCAAGCAAACAGTGAACTGGACAAGCATGCTCCATTTTACACAACCCTATTACCACTAAAGACATTCACTGACAAAATCTAGATGTCTCAGTAAACAAGGAATTAAGAACAGATTAAGAACACTTCAGGATCCAAAAGGCAAAAACTTAAGAACAGCCAGCCTGAATCAAAATTTCCTGGTTCTTATAAAAAAAGAGTGTAGTTTGAAAAACGCAAAATCTCAACTGTATTACACAATATTGCACACCGTGTATAATACCCAGCTTTTTGCTTCGATATCGGTCTAATCAGGAAGTACATTAGATCAGAGGTTTGGGGGGGCTAGGAGAAAGGCTGCAGCCTGGTTTCGAGAACTCCGACAGTATTTTCTGTCTCATTTTCCTAGGCAGCACAGTCAACATGCAAGCACAATTGAAGGCCCTCGTCGTTTTAGCGACCGCATCGCGATTGTCGGTGGAGGTCCTTCTGGCGTCGACATGGCGTACAGGTTGAAACAGAAGGGATTCCGAGGCATTACGATCCTTGAGAAAAGCCGGAGAGCGGGCGGCAAGTCGCGGACGATAGACTATCGAGGGGCTGCACAAGAAATGGGAACTTGCTATCTCTCACCGGATTACGAGTCGAACATTATCGATCTGGCGAAGAAGTTTATGCCGGACTCCTTAGTTCACATGCCTGTGTCATCAGTTTGGCTTGATAACACAGCCGGACCTATACCGTATCAGAAATACGTTATCATGGAAATCCTCAAGCACTTTAACACAACGGAGAAGCATCAAGCGCTCAAGAAGCTGTTGGGTAATATCCAACACTATATCAGTCTGCATCAGGCATTGTTTGGGAATTACACAGGAGAACTGATGCCGAGGCCTAATGCTACGGTAATGCACGAGATAAGAGGTACGTTTATGCAGTTCCTTCAAAGAAACAAGCTAACTGGCATCTTACCAATACTGTTGCCGGCTCATACGATGCAAGGGTATGGGCATATTGATGAAATAGCCGCGCTGTATGGTTTGTTATGGAATACACCGAAAATGATGAACGGGATACTGCGAAGAGTACAAGGAGCAAATAATGACGGTAAGCGCTTTGATCAAAACTCCATGCAACCTCTACTGTAACTGCGGAGAGGAGATGTGGAGGAGGAAAAAGCTAAAAACTCCTCCAGCTTAAAAACTCCAGTTTAGGGGCTGATTTTATGAGAGTTTTCAGCCCGAGCTGGAATTTCAGCCCGATTAAATGGGCTACAAACTCAGCCTTCCTCTCCAGTCATCTCTCTGCAAAATGATTTGTGATTACATGAGAAAATTTCAGCCCGGGCTGGAATTCCAGCACTCCTTCAGCTAGGCGGGCTAGGATTTCCAACGGGCTGAGATTTTTCATGTAATTGCAATATTTTCCCAGCCCAGGCTGAAAACTCTCTTTGCGCAAACCCAGTTTCACTGTGGCTTTAAGTTTGTGCAAAAAAGGTTTCAATTCCGGCGTCATTTGTCTTGTGTATTCCATTTCAGCCCGGCTGGAAACGTTCACCTACTTGCATGCAACTTTCATCCCGGCCAACTAAGCGGAAATCCCAGCCCGGGCTAAAAACTCTCATATAACCACCCCCTTAGTTATAAGGAGTTTTTCGCTATTTCCTCCTCCACATTTCCTCTCCGTAGTAACAGTAGAGGATGCATGGAGGGTACATTTACCAGCCTGGTTTGCTTATGACTTAAACGTTTACGCTGCGATACTATTTTAGCTGGCAACGACCTCCCGGAAAGAATGGATTGCAAACATTGTGGCTCATTGATTAATGGCACGCACAGAGCGTCTTTAAATTTTACTAGGCGACGTTAAAAACGAGGTGTTTAACTTAAGAGCAACTTTTTGCATCAAGACTTTTAATTACGAAAGGTCCTAAATTTGAGTTTGGTGAGGGTTTTTGTGGAGAGGAAAGAAAACTCGGGAGAAAGAAAGCCAGGTCTTCCATAATAACCCTTATTCTTCAACCCCTTTGAGTTTGTTATTAAGTAGGAATAAATTGCTCATCGATTTGTGCATATCATTATTTTGAGACCATCAAATTCAACAAAACCAATCCTGCAAACAAAAAACACACACAAACACATTCTCTTAGTTGAATATCTGTTAAATAACTGTCTATATACACATACAATAACAGAACGCAACAAACTAAAATTTTAGTTAATAACCATTCGGTCCGTTTCTGAAATATAAAGTTCTTTTCCAGGCTTCTACATGCTTAAACCTGGCTTTCAAAAACTGTGGGAGGCCATCATTCAAAAAGAAAATCTCCATATCGAATACGAGGTTGATATCCATCACATGTTCAGGCGTCGCAAAGGATCATGGTTATGCACAAGAAATCTGCGTGAATGTCGATTCTATGAATTCGTGATCTGGACACCAGAGCTCAGACCGAGTCTTCGCAAGTTTCATCCGTCTTACGCGGAAGAAAGACGAATTTTCAACCGCATGGCCCTGTGTATTTCACAACCACACTTGCAGATACTGAAGGATTGAAACGAGGCCAGTCTCCAATTGAGTTCTGGTTTAGCAATGCACTGAAGAAAAGAGAGCACAGCATATGGGTTCAACGAGATTCATACGCGACGCTACAGGGGTACAAGGGGCCGGCCTATCAAAACGGATCTTTACCATCAGGTATGAAAATTAATAGAAACCATAGCAATGTATTACATCTTCTCCGCCGTGGATAAATGAAGCTCAACCAAGGCATTAAGCTATTAACTGCAAGTTTGAATTGATGCAGTTGTATATATTTATTACATGGGTCTTAGCCTTGCACAGATCAACTGCTGCCTTCGCCGTAATTCAACTCAATCCAAAATGGTAAAATGCAAAAATAGTTGTTGCTGTAGTTAATGAGCGTGTTCGTTGTGCCATTCTGAATATTTCTTTTCTTTAAGGGAATGATGGCAAGAAAACACGCACCACAGTTTGCTATCAATATGGAAAGAGACGAGCCTCGACAAGAAAGCTGCGAAGAATCTTGAAAGCCTCACTACGAAAAATCGGAGCGACTTCAATCAACATCAAAAAGGTGTTTCCATGGCGATATTTCCCAAGATTCAACCCGAGAGATGTGCGAAGAGGAGTAATATGGGATATTCTTGATATGCAAGGCAAACACAGAATGTGGTATACAGGGTCTTCGGTTATATTTGAATCCGTGAAAAGTGTTGTGGAGTACAATAAGTTGTTGATCAGTAAGATGAAGACTCCATACGAACAATAGAAGCTCACTTGATTACTTATTATTGCTGACACTATTGTTAAATTAATGAAAAAGAACATGATATGTCATTGAAAATGGGGTTTTAATGCAGGCTTCCTCAAAATGATGTATTTTGAAAAGTTCTGTTGTTAAGCAACTTATATTCTGCATCACAGTTCAAAATTCATAGATCATGCAAGCGTCAAACTTCATACTTATCACAATCAGTTAAACATTGAAATTAATTTATTATTTACTCATTAACCCAAATTTTGCCTAAGAAATTCCTGCTAAAGCCCCAAATTTCGTGCCCCAAAAAAGAACTGCTACACTCGCGGGGTATCTAAGCCTAGTTTTGGACGGGAACGTGCCATTTTAGTTCAAAATTTGGACCCATATCTGAAAAATCGTGGCCCTTAATTCCGCAAACCTGATAAAAATTGTGACCTATAATTCCGCAAACATGACGAATAATATGCCCATACTTCCGCAAGGCAAAAAACATTTTTCAGACACAAAAAAATCATCTAATGATACTGTAACCAGGTAATGTTTTACAGTACATTATCAGCTCTGACTGGACATTCTTATATAAATGCTAAGCTTGCCTCCGCATAGTTCTGCAAAATTTCTCCAGAATATTACCCATAATTCCACAAGATTCCTGAAGTGGTTCCCATAATTCTGCACTTACTTCCAAAAATAACACCGATAATTCCACACTTTTCAGAAAAAAGGTACCCCTAAACAATGGCACGTTCCCGTACCTCAAACCTATTAACATACCCCCCCCCTGAGCTGCTACGAGTATTAGAAATTTTGGTAAAAAATCATTATTTTCTGCCCTTATTTTTACTTCTTCCATTGAAGGTGAAGATGAAATAGCGTATTAAGTGCCAGTCATTAGGATCTCAGTAGTAGATTAACTAATCGAGACATCCACCCTGGCGGTGATGCTGCCGTAGCTAGGACTACAGCCCCAGCCTCGCTGAGCTTCTGACATCGTGAGCCAGCTTGGTAAGGCCACCATTAGGATGAGACAATAGCAGGCCAAATATTTTGCCGCTGAAATTTAGCGCAAAGTTTCGGCTCTGATTTTGAGGCCAGGTAGCCACGAGCCCCCGAAACCTCTTAATGTGAACGTGCCGCCCTGGGTCGAAGCTGAAATGGCGTATTTAGGACCAGTCACTAGGATCTCAGAAGGAGATGGACTAGACTTCCACCCTCATTGTGCCGCTACCTTGGCTGGGGCTTGCCGCTTGATGACTACGTACCAGCTGGATCAGAGCACGACGCCACAGCAGCCGAAGTTTGAACACCGCAAGCACTGTGAGCCTTCCTCATCCTCAAAACTCAACTTACTAACTCGCTATAAGACCGTGCGAAATGAACTAGCATTTCACAGAACATGGCACTGAAAATTTTTCGCTACGTTCAGTGCCGATTGGTCAAATGAACTAGACATTTGCCGAACATTTTCAGCCTGTTTTTGATGCAGTTATTTTGGAGCGACATTCGATATATTTAATTGAGAACTGAGAAAGTTCACGCCATTTATTAACTGACATGCGCATGCATACATTGGATTAATGTTCAGTGTTTGTTCAGCTGAGTGGCCAAATGAACTGAACATACAAATGAACAATTTTTCCCCAAAAATTTTTGACTCAAGTCAAACTAACTAAACAAGATAAACTGGATTTCACTGAACTTCAATTTTGAACGATGTTCAGTGAAATTTCAGTTTAATCAATCATCAAGGGTCTAACTCGTACTTATATCGACCTTTCCCCGAAATATGAGAACAATAGTTTCAACAACTCGAACCAACCGTCGGTCCCTTAGATGCTTGGGTATTCAGTAGTTATCAGCAGTAAACTCTATTGTCAAGGGTCTAACTCGTCCTAATGTCGACTTTCCCGAAATTTTAGATCAATAGTTTCAACAACTTGAACCATCTGTCGCTCCCTTAGATGTTTGCGTATTCAGAAGTTACCGGCAGTAAACTCTTGTTAACACGTAGTATTCAATCCACTCACCTGGGTAATCATGTTAGTATGTTTCATCTCCAGGTGTTGTGGTAGCGAACAAAAATCCAGAGACGCTTTTTGATTGGTTATCTGGTACTTGAAACCCAGAAGGAGGCTGAAAAAGTTTCCCGTGTTCAGATCCCTTTTGTTGTCCAGGACTCGTAAGCGACTGTTTCAGCTGATTTAACATAAAACCACGACCTCTTCCACAGCCTCGTTTAGTAATTGCTTGGACAGCTTGCAAATGTCTCTTGCTGGTGTGGTGTGCCTTTAGTTGGCTTTCAGAATTCACCGAAAGTCGACAAAGTTGACAGTGAAGAAGAATTTCAGGAATTTCCGACGTATTACCTGAAGGTTGGGACTGTGGAATCTCTGGGGTTTGAGCTGCAATAGAAGAAAAGTTCTATTAAGGTTCTGTCACAAAGGAAAGGCCTGCATACCGTTGTAACGCGTTCCGTTCCAAATTTGGTATGGTACCTTTAGAGTTTGCGTTCACACGGTGAAAAACTAAAGGTCTATTCGAGAAATCGAAACGCTTTCAGGAGTAATGCAGAGAGTTCCGTTTCATTCCCGTTTGAATGGGTCCAGAAAAAGGAATGATAAAGGTTAGCTTGCACTGCGCCTGCTTTGCTTTTGATAAGAGATACTCCCTTGAGGTAACGTAGACAACTTATTAAGTTTATTTAAAGGGTCTTCCTAAACTTTCGTTGATTTCAGGAAAAAATATTGAATGGAAGGATTCAGTGTTCCAGTCAACAAAAACCAGTACGCAATCTATCCGTACCCGCGTGAATGGCTAATTTTTCGTGACATGATCAATCACTCTCACGGCATAGGGCCACTATGTCCGATGAGTGGTGTGGCCAAAAATACAATATTGGGGGGGGGGGCAAAATAATGTGGTCAAGGAAAATAAGGGCTTGATTTTAAGAACAAATAACCAAGTTTTACCCTGTGGTACTTTTACATCAGATTAAGCCTATATACAAAACCTTTCTTGGCGATGATTGTGGAAAGGTGCCCCCCTGGTCTCCCCTTGGCTATGGCACTGTGTCCAACTGCAAGGTTATGAGGGACAAGATATTCTTACCAGACCAAATAGGCTCAAATGTTTCTGGGGCATCTTTTCTTGTCTCTTTATCTTCAATTTTGATATCCAAAGAGGTTCGTTCCGAGTTCTGAGCTTGCATCTGATCTGAAGCACTGTGAGATGGGGTTTCAGGCATCTGATTTTCTCGCAATTTGGCAGCATGCTTTTTGCCATTATAGTGATCTTGTGCATGTACCTCTGATGAGAAATCAACATCACATATGCTGCATTTTCCTTGTGAGTTCTCTGATGATGACTTGTTGCTGGCTGGAAACTAAAACAAAATAACAACAAGAATTGGTTGCAGGCAATATACACCATTTCATCTAACAGCCTCGTTTTCAAACAAATGAAAACTAGGTCATAGAGAAATTACAACTTCAGATTTGCATTCAGCACCTTTTTTAGTTTTGAGGCAAACTTCTCATGATGCTGATTCTATAGCGATTAAAAGTTGGAAAATTTATAAGGGATTTGACAGTGTAAAATGATTAAGGGTGTAAAATTTCACCCCCAGTAATTTTTCATTGTTAAATCCTTTATAGAATTTCAAATTTTTAACACCTATCAAATCAATATCTTAAGGACTAGAAGCAAAAAATTTTGCCTCCTAACTAAAAAGAAGGTGCTGAATTTGAATCTGAAGTCGAAATTTTTCTATGAACTAAATTTGAATTTTTTTGAAAATGAGGCTCTTAGTTGAAATGGTCTATTGATTAATTTCCCATAAAAAATCAAGAGACAGCACTTTCATTACCATATAGCCAGAGGCCCTACAAGTGGTTCTGCCTGACGTGCTATGGGACCCATTCTCATACATGATTTTATGAGATATACGGAGTTTTCAATACCCACTTGCTATTAGGCAGCCAAAATTTAGTCTAGATGCAAAGTTTTACAATCATAGGGCTCATGTTATTGGTTAAAAGTTAAAGATTTAAAAATAAGCATCTACAGTTGAAAGCTTATACAGAATCAGGAACTTTGAAGGCTCATAAAATCATTAGCACAATCAATAGGACAATAAAACGCTGCACCTAGACTGAGTTTTAGATGCTTTATATGATTTTTGCATTGAGAACTGGATATCTTGAATTTTGGAAAAATTTCAATTTTGGCTGCCTTTGGTCAAAGGTTTTTGTCCATGAATTCCACACGATAGCCTGATTTTGCACCCTGGGGGCCTCCAATCCAAGCTACCGTGATCTGATCATACTTATCTTCAGAAAGCTTACTTCCATGTCTCTTTTTGATGTTTGGAGCTTGCAAAGTGAGCATCAGCCTGAGAAATAGAGTTCAATTCCATATCACAAACTGCACAGTAAAAGCTTTTCTTTGCAGTTTTTTTAGATGTACCAACAAAAGGTGTTTCCAACATTTTACGCTTCAATGGGTTAACGTCTTTCGACAATTTCAAATGTCGTGATCCTGAGAGGTGTTGTTTAGCCTGTGAAATTGAGTTCAAATCTACATTGCATACAGGACAATGAAATAGTCTCGATTCTTGATGGATATCATTTGTTTTCTCTTTAATTTCGAGTTCTTTTATTGAGTTAATTAGTGTTTCTTCTTGGGAAAACTTCTCTTTATTGGCTGCCTTGTACAATTCTTTTCTCAATTCCAAATCCCTCTTTTGCATTGTTTTAACAAAATTTCGATCCTCGGCTTTTGAAAAGTGTTCTTTACTGAGTAAATGACACGACAATTGCTCCTCGGTGAAAAACTGTATGTTACATATCTGACAGAAAGGTGAACTTTGCATGCTAGGCCCAGACATTCTTGACGGCCTAGCCACCCAGCTTCCAACTTTCACGTTTCCAAAGGTAAAATTAGGCTTTGCATTCTCAAAACGAAAACGAACATCGCCTTCTTTGAATCTCGGTCTATTCATGACTTTTACCGTAATATTTACAGACAAAACCAGCCCTTTTATTGACAAAATTTACCCATTTTTATCAGAAGACTGTACGAAGCAAACAAGCAGCACTCGTGAATTTCTGACGAACAAGAGGCAATTTCTATTCATAACGAGGTTAACGAGAATTTTCTTTATCAAAATCAAAACAAACAAAATGGTGGATAAATGTTTTGGTGCACGGACCTGAATCATAAAGAAATTGCCGTCAAATGAGAATCTCTGTTCTGAAGCCAACAACATCCATTGAAGTTTTTCGAAAATGGCAGATAGCCCACCTCAGAAAAAGCGGAAAGCAGACAGTCCGTCTCAGAGAAAGCGGAGAGGTCGAAAACCCACCCCAAAAGATGTTGAAGCTCGACTGCAAAGAAGCAGACAATCTGCCAGAGAATGTCGTGCTCGAAAGAAAATCAAATACAAATCATTAGAGGATATTATTGCAAATAAAGAAGCTGAAAATCTTAAGCTACGAAATGAGCTTGAAGATGTAGGCAGTCTATTACCTGTTTTTAACCGATATTTAGGGCCAAGCCTGTGGTTAGTCAGTTGAGCGGCCGTGGTCACGTTTCCCAGTGTATAGGGCAGCCAGTGAATAGGGCAGCGCCAGCATATAGGGAATTCTATGTTTAGAAGCTTTGAAAGGCCAATTATGACAGATAATCAAATGAGTACAATGTGTCTAGACATCTCCACTTACAGATAGAAGGAAGTAAATAGTAAACAGACGTGAACGAACAAGAAGTTTAGGCCTTTAGGGACAGTTCAACTTCTGCTACCAGTAAATCCAGAATGGGGGGTGCAAAGAGCCGAAACCGATCACGAAAGAACGAATGTGCAGCGAAATAAAAGATAAAATCAGACAAATTTAGAAGACCATAAATCTATCGTATTTATGAGCCACTTTTCGATACAATTTCAATACGTTTTACCTTGTAACTATATTTTTTGTTTGTTCAACGGACAATTAGGCTAAATGTGTCATTAAAACCTTGTCGAAATTATAGACCCCCGAGAGCGCAGTGGGCGCACTTCCCAGTGTATAGGGTCAATCGTCATAGTCGGCCCATTTATGAGTCAATTTTCAGTACAATTTCAATATTTTTTACCTTGTAACTATTTTCTCCGTTAGTTTAACACATAAATAGGCTAAATATGTCATAAAAAGCTTAGTCCAAGTCATAGACCCCCGAGAGCGCGGTAGGCGCACTTCCCAGTGTATAGGGTCAATCGTCATAGTCGGCGTATTTATGAGTCAATTTTCAGTACAATTTCAATATTTTTTACCTTGTAACTATTTTCTCCGTTAGTTTAACACATAAATAGGCTAAATATGTCATAAAAAGCTTAGTCCAAGTCATAGACCCCCGAGAGCGCGGTAGGCGCACTTCCCAGTGTATAGGGTCAATCGTCATAGTCGGCGTATTTATGAGTCAATTTTCAGTACAATTTCAATATTTTTTACCTTGTAACTATTTTCTTCGTTAGTTTAACACATAAATAGGCTAAATATGTTATAGAAAGCTTAGTCCAAATCATAGACCCCCGAGAGCGCGGTGGGCGCACTTGCCAGTGTATAGGGTCAATCGTCATAGTCGGCGTATTTATGAGTCAATTTTCAGTACAATTTCAATATTTTTTACCTTGTAACTATTTTCTTCGTTAGTTTAACACATAAATAGGCTAAATATGTCATAAAAAGCTTAGTCCAAATCACAGACCCCCGAGAGCGCGGTGGGCGCACTTGCCAGTGTATAGGGTCAATCGTCATAGTCGGCGTATTTATGAGTCAATTTTCAGTACAATTTCAATATTTTTTACCTTGTAACTATTTTCTTCGTTAGTTTAACACATAAATAGGCTAAATATGTTATAGAAAGCTTAGTCCAAATCATAGACCCCCGAGAGCGCGGTGGGCGCACTTGCCAGTGTATAGGGTCAATCGTCATAGTCGGCGTATTTATGAGTCAATTTTCAATTTTTACCTTGTAACTATTTTCTTCGTTAGTTTAACACATAAATAGGCTAAATATGTCATAAAAAGCTTAGTCCAAATCAAAAACCCCCGAGAGCGCGGTGGGCGCACTTGCCAGTGTATAGGGTCAATCGTCATAGTAGATAATAGCGTCAGAGAGCTTCGTAACACTAATACAGACCTCAAGCTTCAGACTTAACATTAAACACATTTTATACAAAACAGTATTTTCAAAATTTGGATTCTCAAGCTAAGAAACTTTTACTGTACCAGTTGTGTTCCAATGTAAGGAACCTTAATAAGAAAGGCTCGGAGTTTAGTATCTTATAAAAAAATGTAATATACTGTAGTTTCTTATAGTCAGTTTCTTATAAAAAATTGTGTATTCGAAAGCATGGGTTTCTCATGAAGAGTTTAGTAAAAAAATGAATTTTTCTGTCTTTCTTTAACCACTAAAACAAAGCAAACTATTATTAAAAGAATTGAACAGGAAAGACAAGCAAAAGGAAACAGGTCTTCAAATTGTGTAAGTGAGAAAGGTGAATCAGTTTCAGTTGTTTACAGTGCATCATCACATTTATGGCCCTACCTACCTTGTTTGACGTTTACCTAGACAGACGAGATTTGATCTCAAGCTCACAAAAACGCCGCTCATCATTATGACGCACGCCCACCACAATGCGACAGACAGCAACACATAATCAATATCGGATTATACAGAAATAGAATTCCCTATATGCTGGCGCTACCCTATTCACTGGCTGCCCTATACACTGGGAAACGCGACCAGATTGGGTGAGTCAGTTAGATGTTAGTAGTTAGTTAGTTAGTGGGCTGACTAGCTAGTTAGTTAGTTTGATTGTTAGCTAGCTATTTCAGTAACTTGTTAAAAAGTTTATTAGTTAGCTAGTTAATTGGTTATTTAGCGAGATCTAGTTGGTCCAGTGCGTTAGTTATTCGGTTGGTTAGTTAGTTAGTTAAGTGGTTTGTAAGATCGTCCGTATGTTAGCTAATAAGTAGGCTATAGTTGGTTAGTTAGTTAGTAGAATAGACTAGAGTTTGTTAGATAGTTACTTAGGCAGTTAGTTAGTGAGCTAGTTAATTAGTTGGCAAGTTAATTACTGTAGTTCGTTTGTTTTTTAGTTAGTTCGTTCGTTTGTTAGCTAATTAGTTTGTTAGCTAGCTAGTTAAGTAACTGGTTAAAAAAATTAGTTAGTTAATGAGTTAATTGGTTAGTTAGCGAGATTGTTTGTGCGCTAGTTATTAGGTTGTTAAGTTAGTGTAGTTAGCTAGTTACTTAGTTACTTTGTTAATTAGTTAGTTAGTTGGTTAGATAACTAGTTAGTTAGTTAGTAAGTCTTTTAGCTAGTGTGTTGGTAAGTTAATTAGTTAGTAAATTAGTTAGTTAGTTAGTTAGTTAGTTAGAAAGTTAGTTAGTAAATTAGTTAGCTACTTAGTCAGTTATTTAGTAAGTTAGTTTGTCGGTTAGTTAACTAGTTAGTTACAGTAGTGAATTATTTAGCTTGTTAGTTAGTACGTCTGTTAGTCAGTAAGTAAGTTAGTTAGTTTGTAAGTTAGTTGGTTAGTCATCTTGTTTGCTTGTTTGTTTGCTAGCTAGCTAGTTAGATAACTAGATAAAAATTGCTTAGATGATTAGTTAGTTGGTTATTTAGCGAAATTATAGCAGAGCGTTTAAAGCTCCTGGTATTTAGAAACCTCTCGCTGTTTGGCATCTCAAAATAACAATTTTATTTTCTTTTTTTTGCAGTGCCTTGATTTATGTCAGGCTGTTGAGAAAGGGAACCAAATCCCTGAGAAGGTCATTGAAAAATTCAAAGAAGATTTGGAGATCGATGAAGAAACGGATCCTTCAGAAAAGGAAGAGTGATAAAGACATTAAACAAATTGAAAAGTTTTGTCGTAAACTCGTTACCTTATTTTAAATGTTGTAAATTCAATAATGTACTAATACCTACGGACCAGTAATTTTTTTTGTATATATGAGGTTATTAGGGTCTTTTAGGGGGGTCCCATGTTCCCCTGTTCCCTTGAGAAAACCCCCTTGTTCCCCAGAGTATTGTAGGCATATTTTTATGAGTGATAGTCAAGTTGATTGAAAGGGAGGATTTTATCTGATCCCTATTTCTCGATGTTCGCTTGTTCCCTTTTAATTTTGGCCATCTTCCCTTGTTCCCTCGTTGAATACATTTCGCACGTTCCCAAGTTCTCTGGAACCCCTAAATGACCCTCTGTAATTCCTTTATCCCATATTATTTAATCTTAATTTTAGTCTGGTCTCCATTTATGACCTTATTTGTTAATATCTCACGAGTCTCTTTAACTTAATAACTCAATCTTGAGCTGCTCTAAGAACTCACTTGTGCAAAAGGCCAGCCTTTGAGAATGATGGTAAAAGCGAAATGGTTTATGTGACGCATGTCGCTACGCGGTACCCCGTGGGGTACTTAGTTTAATTTGGGTACGGGTATGTGCCGCCCACATGGGTGGGTTTTGGACACTGAAATTCTCTAAACATGGGTATGATTTTAACCAAAACCCCATAAAAGTGGGTGGCAAATCGAAGAAAAGTCGAAAGTTTAACTTTAATTCGGTCAGAAAGGTGGCAAAATCGCGTCAAAGATGTTCGTAGTACAATATCAAGCAATAAATAGGTCTAGAAAGTCTTATCATTCTCATATTCCGCTTATTTCTACTCATAAAATAGGGTCTGTTTCTGCAAAGGTTTACATTATAAGTGGTTGGGTTTCCGAAATCTTGGCGGCACATCCCCATCCATTCATAAGTGAAGGCGGCACATCCCCGGGCGCGGTACGCACCTACTACAGGACCTCAGAAGTTCGGCGTTGACACTAAATGTAATCATGAGGGTCTGTAGCAGGACAACATGCCTAATTACAACCTCTCTATCGTGTTTAATGTAATGTATGGACTTTCTCTTTTTCTTTCGTTCCTTTGTTCTCTCCGTAATTATTTCCGTTAGTAAGTGTATATAAGTTGTATGTAATGTAAATTCTAGTCAGTCTTGAAATACGATAATGTCACAAACTGTCGTGTTTCTGGCTCCGTGTCTTTACACGTTAAAGAGAAGCATGTAACAACATCGATCCCTATTACAGGTCGTTTAGGGGGTAACATGTTTCCTTGGAAAATCCCGTTGTCCCCTAGAGTTTCGTAGGGTTATTTTTCCGAATGATAGTCAAGCGGATTGCTAGGGATTGCGGTGGCCATGTTCCCTTGTTTCCTGGCTACATTTCGCACGCTCTGGTTCCTTGGAACCCCTAAACAGAATCAAGCAAAATCACTCCCATGAATTTAGAATTTCTGTCTAAAAAACCAACCCATAACAGCGACACCTCGAGTACACTCTTTTTTTTTAAATAAGCAACTGTTCAATAAGCAACCAGGGCTGAGATTTTGTTAAAATTTCTGGTGAAATAGCTTTCTTTATACAGTACATCCTTGCAAACTGGTCAATTACATTGAGAAGCCAGAAAAGAGCCAAAATAAGAGGTTTTAGGGGGTACCAGTCACTCTGTGACGGCTGAAATCCTAGGTATGTTAAGCAACTCTTGAGGGCTGGACCAAAGTCAAGTTGCTTATTGAAAAAAAAAGTGTACGACATATCGAAGTCCATACTGCGGAAACAGCAACTCTTGCGGCACTCGCGCCTTCTCTCGATATAACGTTGCACCCCACTCACGGTAAAGCCCTCCCTTCCACTTACAGGCACCCCCGCACAGGGCTTTCAAAGGTTCCTTCAAAACACATAGTTTGTAGATCGCAAATAGGAAATCTGAGCTTTTCAGTCCTCTCTTTCTGGAACAGGTGTTGCCTATTGTTTTCCATTTTATTGTTCTTTTGTTTTCAGAACGTGTTGTATTCAAACTGGGCAAAGGCTATTGAACGGACCATTATGTCCAGTCCGGAGCACCACAACCGGTCATTTAAATGAAATTATCCAGAAAAAATAGCCCGAAAGAGAGAAATAAGACAATTAATTTCTGCACTGAGAAGTTTTAAGAACCAGGAGAAAATACGTTGCCAATTCGTCTTGCTTTGCCTAAGTAAAGTTTTGACTTTGGAAGAAACGTAAGGGTCCGAAGTCCCCGGTTCTCAAATATCTTTCATAGAACCCCGGACATGACAACAACAAGTTTCCACCGCTATGTAATACTTCAAAGTTTGCCGCAAATCCGGCTCTTTGTTTCTAATAAACCATAATAAAAGATATTGATACTGTGTGGAGCAAAATACCCGCAAAATATCGCTAAATGCCTAATTTTAGCAGGTGTTCAAAGGTGTACACAACATGCAGCCAGTGTTAATATATAATCATGCCTAAACATCTGGGTCCTCTGTTTTACTAGAGCTACAATAACACGAAGTTGGATGTAGTAGTGTGAAAGGGACTAGGCAGATGATTTTGGTGAATTCTTTGAGGAAAATAATCCGAAAGTCTGGCGAAAGTGCGTCGAAATCTTGCGATCAAAAGCCGTCGAATCGAAAGGATTGGGCATCTTGATAGGACCTAGGAGCGAATCGCGAACAGTCGAGTTTTATGAACTTGGAAAGAAGGTATAAAAGATTTTTTGCGTTCGTTATTCTGGTTGGGCACTGATTATTGACTCAGAAGAGTCTCAAACAACTCGGCGATATTCAACACAGACAACAAGTCAACAAGTTTTCTTGCGTATTATAAAGAGTTGTGTCTGTGTAGGAAAAATTTCAACTAACCCTTTGATTTTTAAAAGATAGATTCAGGACCAAGAAAAATTTGAATAAATTCAGGACACAAACTAAACAAAGTCAGAGAGAAAGCGTTCGGTGGCAAAAATCGAAAAATATCGGAGAAAAACTACCTAAAAGAGGAGAAATTCACAGCCAAAGGATATTGAAAAAAGCTCTCAATGTTGATTGACAAATAAACACACGTCCGGACAGTTGTGAAGCCCAGCTGTGCAAAGCGAACAAAAAAATTTCGTCATTTAGATTTAGTATTCAGTTTTGTTGGTAGACGAAATCTTATTAAAAATTTGGATTCTGCTTCGAAATATCCCAGAAACATTGATGGCCTAATACTTGGAGTTTTTTCAGAAATTCGGGATTGTTCGAAGCAAATTTGGGCGTCTGTATGAAGCGAAAATACCTACAGTAATCTTCGTGGCAGTTAACAGAAACACAGGAGTACAGTTTTCGCTTACATTTTCTTAGAAAAATGCAAAAATCGACAAATTTTGGCGAAGTTAAGGTACAGACAATGCCAATCAGTCAACTCAAATTTGGATTGCCTTTGAAGAAATTATATCGGAAGAGACACGAAAAATTCGACGAAAGAATCATCCCAGCTGTCAATTGGAAATCCTCGAGTCTGAAATCGCGAAATGGTGAAATACAAAAGGAATCGCGAAATATGCACGACAATAAACGGGACAAAACTACGGGATCGTCGAAAACGAAAATTTCTCTTACTGTTTCAAATAAATCAAGCAAATTCATAACAATAAAACGGAAAAGCCTTCCGGAATCCAAAACACCGAAGTTTGAAAACGCGACAAAAACCGACCGCTCACTCAGAGCGACAAACGTAGAGTTGCCAATGCGCGGGAACGCACGCGTGTTCACGCGCTTAGTTCAGCATTCAACTCGCTAAGAAAAGCCATTCCACGATATTCAGCCAATCAGAGACTTTCTAAACTTACAATATTGAGAGTAGCAATCAACTACATCGCCGCACTTGATGCACTGAATAGAGATATGGGTTCTAGTGACGTCAACAAGAATTTTCAGCAGAATGTGGACCTTTGTACAAAGGCATTACAGTCAGAATACGGAAGGACAAAAAAGAGGGGTTGCAAGTTTTAAAACAAAAAAATCATATTATCTATTAGTTAAAATAGTAGCATTGGGACCCTTTTTTGTAAATTTGGAACTGTAGACAAATATTTTAAGGAGGCAGACAATGGCCTCGTTCGGGGTAAGGGCTTCATTTTGTAGCGCCTATACGAGACCGACTCAAAATACTCAATTGGGTAAGATTTTGGTCAAAACATGGTTTAATAAATACCGTAAATTTTCGAACTCGCAACCTTGAATAAGCCTTCCCCCTCGAAAAAGCCCCTACCCTAGAGCGAAAATTGTTAATTAGCTCCCTCGCTTAAGCCCCCATCCCTGAAATGTTGATGTTAGCCATTTGAGTCTCTATTAGTATTTTATTTACAGTTATGACAAAAAAGCATTCGTTTAGTCGATGATGAATCATGATTTTATGAATATTAAAACTAATGAATATTATCACTATTATACGCCCCCCCTCGAATAAGCCCTCTTGAAAATAATAAAAAAATAAGCACCTGGGGAGGGGGTTAATTTGAGGTTTTACGGTATAGGGTTTTCTGTCTTTTTGGTGGGTAGAGTGCGCGTACACTTTTGCTCTTACTTACTAATGGGGGTGTGATGAGTTCGAGACAAGCTCATTGCTTTTTGCATTAATTCCTGAATTTTGTTTGAGAAAATCTTTCTAGCAATTAGGTACACGCTTTTTTTATAAAGAACCACTTTATAAGGAACCTACATGTAGAAGGCCCGAAAATTTAAAGAACTTATACTACTAAAGAGAAAATCATTAAGGAACTTTTGAATGTTGAATACTTTTATCACTGCAAATAATAAAGAATTAGAAAGCCGGTTCGATTCATTTGCAGTCGAAAATCACATAAATTGTACGCTAAGCATGTATCCAATGTTTCTTTGAGTAGTCTCGAGCTTTGCTCACATGCAAATGCGTCTCTCTTTTATTGTTAAGACCACTGTATGTGCAGTTAAAATTATGGAACTATTAAGGAACTTTTGGAACTACAATTGCCTCAAAAGAGGCCCAAAAATAAGGAACTTTAAGAACTAGGCCTTGAGGTAGGTTCCTTATAAAAAAAGCGTGTAATCTATCCGTATGTTATTCACATCATTTAGATAGTAAAATAGTTAAAAAGTCCAGTACGGAAAACTTGTATCCTACGAGGTCTTTCAAGTACCGAGACCTTAGAAACCGCTTACGTCATCATCCCTTGGATGCGGCAACCGCTTCTTTTCGCCGCAGACATAGTTTTGTCTTTAGATTCAATTTAACCTATTTCTTTCTTGTTACAAAGTTAAATTAGTTTTGTGCTAATATTTGCTAAAAAGAAGCTGTATTATTTCTATCTTCACCTCACTTTATATCGAAAGTACCTTGACAATGTAAATACAAATGTCACTAAGATGACTTTTTTCTTGAAATTACATCTCATGTTAACGGTTGCAGCAACGGATGCAGCAAATTGTCTCATGATTGCGAAAAAGTAGGAAACACCTTTAAACATCGGCTTTTTTTCGTAAGACCCTCTTCAGATTATGAACGTGACGTAAACAGTCGGAAACAATAAACCTATTGAGGGAACTGGGCGAAATTTGTTCGGAGCTCGAATAACGGATCCAACCCCCGATGCTGTAACTGAGAATACACCATGTTTCTCTCTCATAAGAGACCCAAGCTTTTGACTGCCTAAATTTTTGGTGGGGTGGCAGCTATGATCACTGTATCAGTGTACCGGTTTCTTTGCAAGCGCACTAGTCAGTATTCGTGGAAATGTACTGGTGTACCAGTTTTCATGCATGCGCAAGTGATGACTCTGATTTTTCAAGTGTACAATGTTTCAGATTGCGTTTGTACTGTACTAGGTCAATTTTTGGCTTGTAGTACCGTGTAGCGCGCCAGGCTCAGTACTGTAGGGGGATACCATCAGTACTGTGGGGGATATCATCAGTACTTTGGAGGATGTTGCAGGACTTTGGGGGATATCATCAGTACTATTGGGGTGGTATTCAGTACTGTGCGGATCCCCCCACAGAACTGATGGTATCTCCGACAGTCAACAGTACAACTAGGAATATGCTCGCGGCAGACCCCTATTCAAAATGCAGCCAGTCCCCCCTTACTTTTAGCTGAAAGATACGTAACACGCCATTTTGATTATGATTATGATTACTAATTGATAACTGATAAAATAATAACAAAACCCCATTATTCACATACATATAAAGCATAGATCGGCATAGATTCACTTCTTGAAGTGTCAAACTCATTTAAATAATCTTCAACCACGAGGCCACTGTTTGTCTTCCAAACATGCCTTTGTTTCTAAATCCATTCGAAGAGTCGCGTGCCGCTCCAAAGACCCGACCTTGTTACGCCTTTCAAGTGACGCGTGGAGATTATTTCATGCCTCGCCAGTCTTTCGCGTGCGACAGTTATATATCAAATACACAACATATTAACAGACAGATTATGAACAAGAACTAACCATGATACCCCGAGATTAACAGGGTAATCTGTAAGATAAGAAACACTAGATTGACTAAGAAGAAACTCAAGTTATGACGGAGAGAGTTTTATAACTTTGGGACGAAAAGCATAGTCTTTGCATAGTGGCATAGCCAGACATTCAACACTGGAGGGTCAACAGGTCGTGGTTTTAAGAACAAAACTGATTTTCTAATTCATTTCATTCAAACGAAAATAACTTAATTTATTAACTAAACAACATACAAGCAAGTAGTGAGGTCAGTCTAGCAAGATTTGTGAAAAGGTGTACAAAATCGAAGATTAGCTCATCTACCTTAAAGTTCAGGGTGGGGCGGGAGGGAACCTCAACTATATGATAACTTGCTATCGACCTGTGAAGATCTGCACGTCTTGATAACCTTATATACCCTAGCTACTACCAAGCACGCTTCCCATGGGAAGCGTGCAACACGAATTCCATTGCTAAACATGCTACTATGCTATTCTATTGTACTGTTAATAAATGCATAACAACGTCGTAGCAAAGGGGGTGGGAAGCGGGTTCGCGCATGCTCCGTGAGCTGCTTTTTGCATGGAAGCTGCTGGCTGAAAGTTGTACCCTTGGTCGTACCCCTGGTTGTACCCTTGGCGACATTTTTCAACGACTTTTTTGCATCATATTCAGCGTATATAAAACCTATCTTGGTGAGGATTGGTGACCAGCCCCCGTACACCCCTTGGCTACACAACTGCTTTGCGAAAAGGAACATCGTAAAATTTTCAACAAAACTGGAAAAACTGGGGGGGGGGCTCGAGCAACCCTCAAATTCCCCCGTAATTTCCATCTCTCTGCAGCAACTAAATCTGAATCGGTATGCCAATTATGTAGACAAGCAAGCAAGCTTAGGCAACGTTGGGAAAGCATGAGGATCACTCGTGCCCCCATTCCATAGAAAATGCTCTTACACACAAAAGAAAGACTCGAAATCATGAAAGCAAGCAGGAGAGCCAGAGCCTACGCTATCTCAATGGAAAAGTCTTTTTGAGGCAGAGTAAGCCTGCCTTTTCTTGCGACAGCTTATAAGGCACAAAAAGACTAAGAGAAAAGCAGCCTTCTTTTAAAAGCAGAGATGAGATGGTGGTCGGAAGTGGGTCGGACTTGCAATCTATGAGTTCCATTGTCCACCACCAAGGTCAACCCGGCCACGAAGAGTCACAAGCTCTCTGTAATTCCAGGCAAGAGGCAAAAGGGATCACAAAGTGTGGTCACATCGAGATGAGGACTTGGGTCGCATGGCTTAGATTAGCCCTGGACTATTCAGTGGACCCCTGTGCCTAGCACAGAAAGCACAGAAGTACTTTGTGAAGACAGCAAGTGTGCGTGTTCATAATTAACTTCCTTCGACTACGGAAACCGGCCAATAAGCTGAATCAGTGAAAATGTTAGTGGCTTTCCAAAAAAAGTCGAGCGAGTAAATTGAGAAGGGTGGCAAATGTTTCGACATGAAAAATTAGAGTAGACTCGATACACAAGTCATTTGCTACTCGGTTTGCTATTAAGCTATTGAATATAATTCATCATCAACATCACCATCATCATCATCAACATCACCATCATATTAATCATCACCACTATCATTATCATCAACATCATATCTTCTTCACCATCATCATCATCATCAGTCATCATCATCATCATCATCGTCATCATCATCATCACCATCACCATCATCATCGCCATCATCATCATCATCATCATCATCATCGACCATCATGATCGCAAATCGGTAAAGAATTTCTTATTAATGGTATAATGCTATTATACAAACCGCATAGTTCTAGTGCTGTTCTCAATGTCTAGGTTACCCATGAGGGATAGGCACGAGGCTGTCTTAAACCCATTTACACCTTAAGGATTATACAGCTCTTTCTCTATTCAATTCTTAAAAACGTATAATAAAAAATGTTAGTATTCGTTAACAAAGGAAGGACTCGGTGATTTTTTCGTACACTGTCGCTTATTTAGGCAACAAGCCTACTGTATATAATTTAGAGAATTAAGCGTGGCATACTGTAGAGCTTTCGCAGGCACTGCTGTTACAGTATTACGAAGGGCCCTTTGGGTGAACAGTACATGACAAGCAAAGGGAGTCGAGGAGATACGTGTGGGACTTGGGAATTAATTAGTAAACATAGAGATTGTCCATGACGAGAGTACATACAGTTATCATCACCATAATCATGAACATCATCATCAGGCAACTATCATCAAGATCATCATCGATCATTTTCAACGCTCATTTTTTCGTCCATCATCAACATCATCACCATAGTCATCGTCGATCATCATAATCATTATCATCGATCATCATCGTCGATTATCATCATTGTAATCATTATAGTAATCATCATCATCATCATCATCATCATCATCACCATCATCATGATCACCGATCATCATCATCATCATCATCATCATCATCATCATCATCATCATCATCATCATCATCATCATCATCGTCATCATGACCGATCATCATGATCATTATCGACGATCATCATAGTCGACCATCAACGTCATAGACCATAAAACCTTATCATCATCACCACATCATCATTACCATAATCATCATCGTTATCATCATCATCATCGCCGTCGTCAGTCTTATGGCGTCAAAAGAGGTCATGTAGATTTCATCTTGTCGCCGGATTCGCTACTTTCGCGTCGAGTTGAAAAAATAATTAATCGGTATCTTTACGGATTGTTTATCTACAAAAGAAATTGTATTTGCTTTATTTCTTACTCTATTTGCCCCTGCTTACATCATTTCAAACACTTAAACATGACTAAACATTTTTGCACAGAAAAGCGGTTGCTTGGAAACCTTTGACTAGCTCTTTGATATACGGGGCCTTAGGATTTTTCCTTTTTTCCAAAAGAGTGCAACCTTGCAATCAACACAGCGTTTCTGGACTTTGGTCGCAAGATGGACAAAACTAAAAACGGAAGACCGTATAGCTGCCCATTGGGCTCCAAGAAAATTTGCGACCATTTTCTCAAGCGAAAACCGTTTGGCCATTTCGAAAGTTGCAAAACATTTCGCAAATAGTAGCTATCTCGTCGAATTTACGGCAAATATGCTAGTTCTTTCATTGCGAATCTTAGATTTTTCGAGGAGCTTTCGCAGGGAATTCGCTGTCCGTATTTCCTGGAATATAAGCACCACATTCGGATGAAGCTGCCCGCCAGGTTGGTCCCTGGGACTCCTTCGATGGGCATGCGCAAGCTTTATGAAATAAATCAAGGGAAACCTTTAACCAGTTGCTACAAAATTTACCTTTGTCAGGAACGTTGGATTACACTTTTTTAATAAGCAACCGCTCAATAAGCAACTAGGTATGAACTGACCTTAACATTAAGCGACTCGAGGGCCCAATTGAATTACTGTAAGCAACTAAGAAGTCAAACAACAAAGCTTATACGCTTTCTTGTTGTTAGGTAATTATGTTTTGCATGTTGAAGTTCTTTAGCTAACTACTAACTGTCTCCCAAAAATCGTGCTGTAGGCCTGACAGTTGACGATTTTGACCCGCGAAGCCATGGGTGGTTGTTGAGTCAAAAATTGTTAAGCAACATTTAAGCAACTTTGAGGGCTGAAACGTCTAAAATTTTAAGCAACTTTAATTGCTGGAAAAAAGTCCAGTTGCTTATTAAAAACATAGCAATGCTGTCGCAATGTCCGAAGGACCATAATAATAATCATCATTACCATTATCATAATCGTTATCCTTATTGTCAGCATTATCATCATCATCAACATCATCATAATCATCACCAACGCCGATCAACGCAACAGTAGTCATTATGTCATTTTATTCTTTGTCATTGATATCATCATCAACATTCTTTATGGTAATAGTGACCAATCAGTTTTAAGGAGCATAAGCAGAGATTTGTGTGGGACTTCGAGAATCTTCTCGACAAAAACCTAGTCACGTCTCAGTAAATGTCTCGTGAAATTTCTCTCCAAATATTTCCATAACGCAGTGGGCTGCTCTCATTACTCTCGGGATTTTGCCACTAAATATCCAATTATGCTATAAGGATCTTGAATAGTCTGAAACCACAAGCTAAAATTGAAATTTGGCAACAATATCCAGAACGCAACAAACGACTCCACTCTTCACGATGATAAATTACTCTATTATGCAAATGGCTTCGAGAATTTTCTGATTGGACGAAAAAACCTAATTATCTAAATAAGAACTTCGACAACTTCTGTCAAACATTCGGCCATAATGAATCATCTTGTTTACAAATTCCGTAATTGCTGCTCACCTAATTTGTTCAATGACGACCAATTACGGCAACTTCAAAGTTTAGTTCCTCGCATTTGTGGTTTATCTATTGTTACATTTTGGCAGAAAAAGCGTCTGTGTGTCTATGGATGGATACATACATGTATACATGCGTTCCACAAACACCCTCTTATTATGTCCTTCGGACATAAAAAGTACATACATAATTCTCCGGGAAATTTTCAAATAGTTGGGACCGAGTAAATACGGTATATTTAAATCTCGCGCCCTACTAGCATTTCCAACGAAACCGTTCTCAGCTACGCACAGGGCCTAAATTGCTCTCCTTTTCCCTTATTTTCAAGAAGCATGGGGTTTTTTTGAAGCTCATATTCTTTACGCCGTGGGTAAAATTTTTCGGATATATTCAAGATGTAGCTACCGTAAAGTCCTAACCGGGCGCAAAATAACCTGAAAACACCCCACCCCCCATTTAACACGCAAAGAAAAACAAAGTCAAGCAAAATCGATGGTTTATATCTGAACGGTTCTTCATCATCTACTTCATATTTACAAATAATAATATTTACAAACTTTATCTCTGCGCTATGAACAATATATTACAAATTTATGTACAGATAAAATGTTCGATGCAAGTTTTTCTACAGATTTCTTCGAGGCAAAAAGCGCTCGTATCGTCAATTGGTCTTCGGAATTGCGGCAGCTCCAGTCTTCAATTCGGCACAATCACAATAATCGCGATTTGATACCCAAAACAGCATCCGATACTGTAGAGCGTTTCATATTCAAGTAGCATATACAAGACGATTAGATGTTGCCATATCCCCGTAGATAAACTTCGTATTCGCCTCTATTCGTCGGGTTGACTTGCGGGGTTTGATTCTGAAAATGAAAGAAAACAACGATAAGTCTCACGATTATAACGATAAACCCGACCAAGACTAACAAAAAAATATCAAATCGCGATAAGCAGTAAGTAAAGTAGCTATGAAGCAAGAAGCGTAAAAGATTCGAATTAAAATCCATAGAAGGGAATTTGGTTAGCATTTTCGCTAATAGACTGTTTGTGCACCTGTGTAAATAGGGTAGCGAGTTCGTAAGAATTACTTTTGTCTGTAAGGTTAGAACAATTAACTTGGCGAGATTTAGTAATTGATAAAATCCGAAAAACATAAATCAACGAAAACGTGCTCGCAAAACCGCAAAAAGGGAAATTGACATGAAACGGAACATGGTACGGTCCCGAAGAAAAACTCGGACGGGCAAGAGTTTTTCGAGAAATTTTGATTCTAAAGTAAATAAATGATAATTGTTTGGAACATTTACAGGATTAGGATAGTAAATTTATTTCAGATAAATGTGTTTCAATAGTTCATTCAATTGATAATCAGGTAGATTATCTTATAACGAGGAGAAAAACGTGGTCAAAATGCTATTCAAAAGTCTAGGGATGGAAAGGGCTGTTTAGGGGTGTTAGGACTGTGTAGACAATTTGTTAGGGAGAGAGAGATAGGGGGCGGGGGAGGAAAGATTGAATAAGTTATAAGCATGTTTAACTACCTCTTTTCGGAAGTTCTCCACGAGTCCAAAATTTTGTGGCACCATTTCTGAATACTGCGTGAACACCAGTTGCTGTTGAGGTATGGTTCGAGAATTATCGGCAGCGTAATACGGCGCTGATGTCGTATCTAAGTAGTAACTCAGCATTGCGATGTAGTCGATAGCCAGTCGTAAAACCTCGATCTTTGACAGTTTCTGTGGATTTTGATTCACTGCAGAGACTTTTCGGCGTAACGAGTCCAAAGCATCGTTCAGTACGTGTCTTCTTCGACGTTCCTCGCACTTGCTTTTAACCGCTTGCTTCGGTTGACAGTGGTGTAATTCTTCGACGCTGATGAACTTGTTTCGCTGTCGCAACTTCCAGGACTGAAGCATTGTAAGTCGCTCTCAGGACTGCTTGGTTCGTAGACAGACATTTTCGAATCTTGTTCTCGTAATAATTTCAGCTATACTCAAAGCAATGTAACACAATCACATTCGATAGCTAACTGATCTCAATCGTAGAGACTCGCCCTTTTATACACGCTCTTCACCCCTAACCGACCAATCACAGAGCAGCCGCTGTTCTGACGTTTCGCCGCCAGCAAACGCTCCGCACTGCCACGTACAAAGTTAGGCGCCTTTTCAAAGAACAATAACACAATAAAAAATCGAAAACGCCTATTGTTCTTTTTCTATTATCTCTCACCAGAGGTGATGTATCTTGTCGTAGAACTGAAACCGCGTGTAAATCTTTATCGCTATTTCTTTATTGTTTTATCACCGTCGCGGCAGAAAACAAAGGACGGGGCGGGAGATTGATAATAAAGAAATTAGCGGTCGCTTGATAGAATAACTATCGTGGTTACGTTGGAAAAGTTTAGCCGATTATTTAGAAATTTTAGTGATTAGGTGAAGAGGGGTGAACTTGAACAATGGACGGATCAAAACACGATGAGAAGAATAAAATTGATAAAATAATGCATTCCTTTCCGTATAGCTACGAAAAATTCGTTGCTATGAGGAATAGATCACTATGGTTTCCCAGCTTCCCTGGATGGGTAATGGATATGATATGGATATGATAAAGGAAAAACAATAAAAGTTCCTTATACTGTTCCTTGCCGTAGAAGATGTTTGAATACTAACATTTACAGCAAATTCATTTAAACTTCTTTCCCTTTCTAATTTTAAAGTACTATAAATTGAGTCTTTTAGGGAATGTACGGTGGGGATGTGTTGTTATTCGGTTTAAAGTGGTATACATAAATCGTCTTGTTCTTGAAAAAATTATTTCTAGTTTTCCATCCTAGCCTCGAAAGTTCCTTAAAGTTCCTTAATGTTTTGGAAATTTATTTTCAGCCTTGAGTTCCTCACAACGAAGTTCCCTAAAAAAATAACGTGCAGGTTGTATATAACGTTGGTAGGATTTATACAACAGCACGTTTTAAAACTGCAAAATGGAAAATCAGGGCAACCATAGCACAGAAAAGCTAGACGATTATTGTTTAGGCGGGCGTATGGAAAATTAAAGCTTTCGGGGAATTACAGTGGAACACTGGGGGCGGCAACTCTCGAAGGGGCGCAAGGGGCATAAGATGTCTAGGCGGGTAAAAGATGCAAGAAGTGGCGGCAAAGCCAAAGCTTTTTCTCGGTATGAGAGGGAATGAAACCGGGGAGGCGGCAACTCCTGAAAGGGTGCAAGATGATTCGAACTAAAGTACGTAATTTTAGGCGGGTTAGAAATGTAAAAAGGGCGGCAAAATGGGCACAGGGGGCTTCGGCAAGCTCCATTTTTTTTAACAAAGGTAAAGCGATGCGGGGATTCGGTCTCAGCGATTAAACCGAAAAGGTTGGTTTTGTTTTGCTGGGCAAACCAAGTATTGACAGCACAATCACGCGGCTGCATTTTGTTAGGTTCTTGTTCTCGTGTAAATTTTTTAGTCATCTCTTAGTTTTATACTCTGGAGTACCGAATAATTGTCCCAACGCTTGTTAATTCTTGAAAAATATTCCAAACCCCTGCTCTTATTCCAAACCTCCCTTTAATTAGTTGAGCATTGCTGAAATAGATAACATCATATTTCCTTAAAAGTTCATTTTGCTGTCGTGTGTGGTTGAGCATACTGTAATATATACTGCATTGCTTTATTGCAATGCGAGCTCTTGTTTTCTTTCGTACGATAGCTTTTGAGCAGTTGAATCGTACGATACCGAACGTATTTTCCAGCCCCCTTTTATTCCAATCACCCATTTATTAAATTTTCCAATCCCCCGATTATTCCCACCCCCTCGATTATTCGGTAGTCCAGAGTAAATTAGAAACGTGAAAAATTTGGCTTGAGAGCAATCTGCGCTTTTACGCAAACCAACATTTTTTGGGCCATTTAGGAAGGTTGCCTAACAACGCAACATTCATCCGGGCGGTTTCTTGATTTAGTTGCGGACGGTTGCGATAGAGCCATGCAGCCCGAAAAAAATGCCTACCCATATTTACGCCAAATTTCTGAAAATCTTTACCAAAAATAGCAAGAACCCAAAATCAAAAATCTATACCAAAATCTCCAAACCACCGGGAACATTCGCCCCCCCCCCTACAATAGATGACCGCGATTTCTGGATAGAACTTTTGATCATTTAGCCGCAAACTTTACCAGATATGTCTAAGTATAAATTTGTCCAGTATGAAATGAACTCAGTATGAAAAACGTTGCATGTAAAATAATGAAATTTTGTAACAAAACAATTCAGCATTCAAGCATTATTAATGTTTGCAAACTTAATCAAATAATAACCCAAATTATATAAAGAAAGTGTTTCAAAAGATCTGGATATAAATAAATGATAATTTGTGTAGCCCGGAGTCGTGATATAAACTATACTACATAATGTAAAAAATACTCAATCCTTTAGAGCAATCATTCCAGTAAACCAAAGCCTAAAGTTTCTACAACACATATCGGGTGGGCCAAAAAAAGTAACCCCAAAACCAAATGTTCAATATAAATCTCTCCTTTGCAAGAATCTTACAAATTTCCACCGCATAAACCTCAAACTAATGAAAATCTCACGTAAAAGAAGGTAAACCCTAGGCCTATCTGCTCTTCAATCAGAATATTCGAGGAATATTCTAAATTCGGAAATCTGCAGCCACAAATGCAGGTGTAACGACACGAGCAAAAAAGCAACGTAACTACAAAAGAAAGTACACGCTTTTTTTATAAAGCACCACTTTATAAGGAACCTACATGTAGAAGGCCCGAAAATTTAAGAGAAAGTCATTAAGGAACTTTTGAATGTTGAATACTTTTATCACTGCAAATAATCAAGAATTAGAAAGCCGGTTCCATTCATTTGCAGTCGAAAATCACATAAATTGTACGTTAAGCATGTATCCAATGTTTCTTTGAGTAGTCCCGAGCTTTGCTCACATGCAAATGTCTCTCTTTTATTGTTAAGACCACCGTATGCGCAGTTAAAATTAAGGAACTATTAAGGAACTTTTGTAACTACAATTGCCTTAAAAGAGGCCCAGAAATAAGGAACTTTAAGAACTAGGCCTTGAGGTAGATTTCTTATAAAAAAAGCGTGTATAAGGAACGTTTGTAACTAGAGATACGGTCTGGATGTCCTCTGTTCTGTTCTGTGCATGTTACTCTAGCCTTTTGAGATGCATTGAGTGTTCTTTCCATTTTTCGCTTCGAAAACGACTCCATGCTCTGTCGCGTTACGCAAGTACTGGGCAGGTCGAATGTTGCTTTCTGCCGCCTTTCGTAGTGATTACCATATCGAGTTGTCCAGAAGATTTAAATCAGGGCTGTTTTATAGCCATTGGTCTTTTTCTTTCATTATTTTCTTTGAAATTGAGCGTACTGTATAGTAGGATACTGCTGATGCAGTATCCTTTCTAGTTTTTGGGGGGTTACATTTTTTTGCCCACCCGATATATAGGCGACGGTAATCTTTTGTAATTGTTTTCGGGCGGTACCCGATTCAAAATTGCGAGAAACAGTGGAAAAAACTCTAGGAAACATTTTGTTGCCATGTCCTTTCAATTGTCTTAAATTGTTATCAAAATTGTTTCGACTAATATTACCGACTTATCATGACAAGCCTTTGATATTTAGTCGGGCAACGTTTCGGGATAGATCCGTCTCCAATCATCGGGCAATGAGAAATGTGGTTTCTTTCCCATTTATTGCAAAGGTCGGATCGAAAGGTGTGAAATTAACCGGACATTAATCATATTGTTTAACGAGAGTTTTTGGATATTCAACAACTTTTTTCTAACAATCATCAAAGCCTTTTCCTTATATACCCCCATCGTAAGATCGTATTGTATCAGGCCGTTTCGCTAGACTAACTACATTACGTGCTATTTATCACTTGTTTTGTCACAGAACAGTCACCAGTGTGAAATTCCGGTGTTTGGGGGCAGAGCCCCTAAAATTATCAATCAAATAATTCACAAACTACACAAAAGAAGTTATCCGTGTCATTTCAAGTTGGGCGAAAGGAACACGATGGGTTGGGTGAAACGTCTAAGCAGGTCGGGCGAAAAGGAAGTTGGACAAATTGCAGGTTGGGTGAGACTTCTTGAAAGCGTATCGTATTTAACAAAGTCAAAGTAAATGATAATTATTGCTTTTCATTAAAAGGGCACTTTTGCCCCACCCCACCCTTTTGAAAGGGCAGAAGGAATGCTTTCCCTCGGGTCTCCCCTTTTCCGGCATCTCTGGAAACATCAGAAGCAAACAACAAGCAACGAAAGAAAAAGAAACGGATCTGGTCAATTTCCAGCAGTTATACACCCAGAGGAGTTTCTTTGCACAATAGAGTAATTTTGATAAGTTTTACTCCCCAATTTTTCTTGAAACTATGTAGCCATTTTTAGGCAGTTTTGGGAGAAACAGCAGCAACGTAACAGCATATTTTAACCAGCAGCAAGCAGCAACAGAAAAAAATGAAATGATTAACATTTTTCACTCATCTGTTAAAATGGCTCAAATTTATTCTTCATCTTTTTCATACTCTTCTGCCTTCTTTGCAAGCTCATATTCCGGCACATAGAATTTCTCACACTCTTCAAGAGGTGCCACAAAATTAACCTTGTTGTCTTTGTAATATTCCATGTAAGGGTGTGGAGAAATCTTGTTTTCCTTGAAAAAAAATAAGAAGATTTGATGATGATGGTGATGAAAATGACTTTGATAATGATGTTAATGCTGATAATGATCATGACAGTGATGATAATGTGATGGTGATGATAATCAGTATGGTGATGTAGAAAATTATGATGATAATGCTGATAATAATAATCATAAGGAAGATTATGATCATGATGATAATAATGATTATAATGATGATGATAATGATGATGATGATGTTTACGATGACAATAATAATGATCATGATGATGACGATGATGATGATGACCATAATACTGATGATGCTAATGATGATAATCATAATAATGATGATTATTAAAATGATGATAATAATGATTATGACCATGATAGTGATGATAATGACAATGGTGATGACATGATGGTGACAATCACTGATCATGACAGCGATGATGATACAATGATGATGATGATGATTATGATAATGATGATGATAAT
The DNA here is from genome assembly GCA_014526335.1 of Chrysaora quinquecirrha. Lineage (NCBI taxonomy): Eukaryota > Metazoa > Cnidaria > Scyphozoa > Semaeostomeae > Pelagiidae > Chrysaora > Chrysaora quinquecirrha. The sequence continues at coordinate 5,044,036 of JACTAT010000010.1, forward strand.
GATGTTTATGGAGATAATGATAATGATGATAATGATCAGATGACATTACTGATGAAGACAATGATGATGATGATCATGTTGATGATGATGACCACAATGATTGTGATAACAATGACAATGATACTGATCATGGTCATGACAATGATCATGATGATGACAACGATGATAATAATGATGATAATGAAGATTATGATCACGGTCACAATGATGATGATGATGATGATGATGGCAGTGGTGATGGAAATGCATAAATTCAAGAATGAAATAAAAAAACCCCCCTTTCTTAAATGCATAACAAACAAAGTTACTCAACATACCACCACAAATGTACGTAGAGCAGGATAAACTCTGGCAACTGCAATAACAATCGAGAGTCCAATTTTGAATGGAAATGTAGTGCACATGGCTTTTTGAATTGCTGGAAGCTCAACTGACTTATATCCAACTCCCATCATGGTTTGAATAATTTCATCAGCATCTTTCTTCGCTGTTTTTTCTTTCTCAACCAATAAGCCAACAGCATAACATGTTTCATCAACTGGCACCTTTAAAAATAGATTGGCAGATATAAATTATTATGAAATCATATGTAGTCACGCTAGCAAATCTATAATCGCTACTGTGGTGGATAATCACTACTGTGGTGGTACTATTTGCGTACTGTGGTGGTAGTTTCTGCGTACTGTGGTGGATAACCACTACTTGTGGTGGTTTACTATGCTTGCGGTGGTGGCAGTTTTGGCGTACTGTGGTGGATTTTGGGGTTTTTTCTTGCTTGATCTATAGAGTTTTGCTATGATTTCGTATTCACCACATAAAGCATTATAAACCACCACAAGTAGTGATTATCCACCACAGTACGCAAAAACTACCACCACAGTACGCAAATAGTACCACCATAGTAGTGATTATCCACCACAGTAGTGATTATAGATTCGCTAGCGTGGTAGTTAGTTTTAACAAATATAATTCACAAACATCATCAATGTCATTGTCATCAATTATGGTATAAGACTAGTAAGGGGATTGTCAAAATGTAAATCCTCAGGCCAAACCAGCATAAAGACAAAGGCAATGTGGCTGGTGTTGCTGAGTTGTCAAGGTGCTCATCTTATAATAGAAAGGTTAATGGTTCAAATCTCATCTTGACAACATTCTTCAAGGTCATTATTTCTAAAGCCCCAACTCTCTAGTAAGTCCCCCTCTCTAATAAGTCCCCTCAAAAACTTCCAAAATTGAATAAGCCCCTGTGGGCTGGGCTAAATAGAGTTTTTATGGCAAGTTAACTTAAAATGATGATCTAATTTTTGTTGACCACACCCATTTGCCGCTCCAATGTCTACATCTTTCTGTTTCATCAAGTAGTAGTTGCTATTCAAATGATTCCAACTTTCTCCTGGATCTGAACTTTGTATGTCTTGAAAACAACACAAAGACCAACAGGGGAAGTAACTGCCTTGTCTATCCCAAACATATTGCGCACTGAAACATTGTTATTCAAACAATAGGTTATTGTTTTTTTATTGTTATTGATGCGCACAACAACGATTTTCAAGTTTCAACAACGAACACGTGCGCAAAAGAAGGTTCGATATCAAATTTTATCACCACACAGGACAACACATGTTGACTGTGAAGATGCTACAGACGGCAAGAATTTGGAACAAAGGAAACAAATTTTGAAAAAGATCCATACCGCTTCGGGATCATCAAAGTAGATTCCAGTGCAGCAAAATCTTTTGTCAAACTTCTCGAGCTCATGAAACGCAGAACCTGCGGAGCTGTATCTCCCCTGGTGAAATTTGTACAGAAAAACGCACTCCGCAAAAGGCGGCCTTTTCACCTCAATTTTAATCTTTTGAAACACACCCAGATAGCTGAGAATTACAACGAAAATCAAAGCCATGACGCCAATCGTTATCAAAGCAACTAAAGCCATCTTTATTATTGATTATGAGACGAATTTTAATCGGAATTTTCTTAGCGATCACAATCCAATTTGTTTTTTCTCGGCAAGAAAGTCTTCCTCCTTCCCTGCTTTCCTCCTTTTCTGCATTTTTCCGCCCAATAATTAAAGCCTCTTTTCCATATGTTCTATAAAGAGGCAGACATGAAAAGTGGGAGGGCTTTACGCAAGCGTTCTAACCCAAACAACAGCGTCACTTCAGTTCAATCAATGGTCGCTTTGTAAGGAAGGAGACGTGGAGCTGTTTAGCTTTCTTTCAAAATCAAAATGTATAGATATTTAGTTTTCCTCGTTATTTTCAATTATTTGAAGAATGGAATAGATGCTACAGACTATATGAAAAGTAAGTCTTAGCTTGATTGCAGCGCGCTTCTTGAACTCAAAAGGTGCAGCAGCGTTTGACTTCCATTACAAAAGTGGGCCTAAAAATTGAAAGACGTGACGCGTCTTCTATTCGTCCAGTGTGCAGTGTCATGATGCATCCTTTCGTTATGTTGCTGATGCGTAGCCTGCCTGTAGTGGACCAAGGTCTTGACTTGAAAAAGTTACCCTGCGTCAATAACTCTGAGAGAGAGGGTCCACTACTGATCCAGCAGCAGCAAGCAGGCAGGGAAGAGCCGCAGGAAGGGGAAACTTAAAAGGGGACTAAAATAAACGGGGGTTCTGTCCTGTCCTGGTGAAGTTAAACACAATAAAAGATGGTTGCAATAGTAAATAAATAGGACTGACAGGGATAGATCAATTTTGTACGAAGTGTTCACTTTTTTACAAATATTGCAGATTTGAATGAATTATAAAAAGAACTGTGCCTACCTAATGTAGTGGCAGTGCCACTAGTAAGTACATAGGGTAGCAGGTCAACTTTTCCCACTACCAACTTGCCCCGCCTTGATATGGTCAAGTCAGACCTCTTTCAAGACATGTTGCCCCACCTTCAAAGTCAACTTGCCCCATCTGTCAAGTCAACTTGCCCTACCATTAGATAAATGATAGAAAACGATAAAATTAAGTGAATCTATCAGTGTGATGAAAGGGGGTTTGGGGGCAGAGCCCCCAACTTTAAACATTTATAGTTCAGTGGGGGCAAGTTGACTTTTGAGATGGGGTGAGTTGACTTTGAAGGTGGGGCAAGTTGACTTTGAAAGTGGGGCAAGTTTACCTAAAAGTGGGGCAAGTTGGCAATGGGGTAAGTTGATATTGGGGCAAGTTGACTAGAAACCGTATATAGATATGCTGGTAAACTACACACCAGAGATGTCTTATGATGATGATGATGATGGTAATGATGAAAGCAATGACAGAAATGATATAATGCTGATGATGATGCTGGTGCTTTTGATGACTACAATGACATGATGTTTTGTAGCTGTTTGTTAAAATTTGTTTATATTTATTTATTTCTGAATTTTTTTTTCAGATTTCAAACATGTAACATGCGGATCAACACTGAAATTAAAGAATCCCAGACAAAATATAAGACTACATTCACATGATGTAAAATATGGGTCTGGCAGTGGACAACAGGTATAACGCAGGGGTAGTGTATGTATTTGCAGCAATGGGGACATAATTCCTATAGAAGTATATTTGTCATGAATGGCAAACACTAGGATTGATTTTTCCACAAATGGCATACACGCTTTTTTTTTATAAGGAACCACTTTATAAGGAACCTACATGTAGAAGGCCCGAAAATTTAAAGAACTTATACTACTAGAGAGTTAATAACTAAAGAACTTTTTATTGTTGAATAGTTTTATCACTGCAAATAATCAAGAATTAGAAAGCCGGTTCCATTCATTTGCAGTCGAAAATCACATAAATTGTACGTTAAGCATGTATCAAATGTTTCCTTGAGTATTCTCAAGCTCTGCTTACATGCAAGTGTCTCTCTTTTATTGTTTAGACCACTGTATGTGCAGTTAAAATTAAGGAACTATTAAGGAACTTTTGGAACTACAATTGCCTCAAAAGAGGTCCAAAAATAAGGAACTTCAAGAACTAGGCCTTGAGGTAGGTTCCTTATAAAAAAAAGCGTGTACCACAATGAGAAGGGATTCGATCCGAACCTGGACTGCTTGACCAGAGGGTCAATGACGTTTCCACTGAACTAAAGAGCTATAGATCTCAGTGAAATTAATGAGTAACTCTCCAAGTGATACAGTCCAAAACTATCTTTGACTATTTGTGTTTCAGCTATGCTGAGTCAAACAGGAGGAGAGCCTTGGGCTGTATGCTTTGGAGAGTTACTCTGCAATTTCATTGCACTCTATAGCTCAGTGGAAGTGTCATTTGTTATCTGATCATGCAGTCCAGGTTCAATACCATCTACTGTGGTATGCCACTTGTGGAAAAATACTTCCTAGAGAAGGGTATTTATTTTCATGATTTTTTTACAGACCGTGTCAAAGTCCAAAATTTAGGTATGCAATTAAGTAATGATCTAATAAAATCTGATATCTTTTTGTTTTCCAGTCTGTAACTGGTACGGAAATGGTAGAGGACCATAATAGTTATTGGACAGTAAGAGGAAAACACCAAGATCGTTGTGATAGGGGGTGAGTTATAGATTTCATAATTTGCAATTTAGTTTCTTCTCTAAGGTGATTTTCTCCACACACCCTAGTATTGCCTTTGATACCCGCTATAACTTGCAAAGGCTACAAAAGGAGGAGGGAAGAGAGAAGTGGTCCCAAGAGCCGTAGGGTCAAAGGGACATAAAAAAGCATGTTGAGAGGTTCCTTTTTTCATCAGAAAGGACTCTTCAAGTATGTAAGCAGCCAAAAATGCTTGAAAAAACCTATTCCAAAAAACGAGAATGTATAAAACAAGTGCCCTCATGCCTTCTAGTGGTTATTGCCTTTTTCAAATAACCATAACCTTGAAAACAAGAATGGCTTTCCTCTTAAATCATAATAGACCTTTTAAACAATCAATTATGGAAATGTTTAAAAATTTGAGATATAGATTTTTCGATACAAAATTCGTATTAAGCAGTAACAAGTCTGTATGCTACATTTTACGAATTATTGCTCAGCGTACAAAGTTCACAATTTTATAAGGGCTTTGACCAGTTGGGGTGAAAAGTCTTTTTGCAAAAAGGTCTATGGGCCTTTTGCTCGATATGTTCGAAGATCATTTCATCTGTAATTCTGCCAAACTATTTTGCAAAGGTAAACCTGACAGTAACACAGCAAATCTCTTTTAGAGAATCAGTAAAATGTGGTGATCATATTAGACTGCAACATCTCTCAACCAAAAGAAATCTTCATAGTCATTTGTTTCAATCACCAATGTCAAGAAACCAGGAAGTTAGTGCCTTTGGAGAAGGTGGCCAGGGAGACACAGGTAGATACATTGATGTTAATATCGTAAACCTATTCTTTGGTCATCTTCTGAAAAGGGTAGAGCTAATAGAAGCGAATGCCAATGTTGTATCCTATTTATGTTACTCAACTCAAACAATATACTTAATCTATGGCTATAGAAGACTTGTTGCATGCGACACTGTTTTTGGTGTGTCTCCAAGGGTGGCTAAACATGCAAGTGATAAGCAAGCAACATGTCCCCCAACTCATGTGCAAGTCACGGAGTCAAGAAATGTTTCTGTTCTCTCCCAGAAACATTTGCATGTCTCTTGCAGCAAATTTTGTCTCGTGCTACAAAGTTTCCGGATGGCTAAATTGGGAGACACCGAAGGGACATCAATGGTGTGTGCGACGTGTCTCCTAGTTTAGCCAGGCCTTTTGAAATTCTACTTTTGGAAGACTTCCTAAAGAATATTATCTACATATCTTCTGTACCCTAAGTATATATATTTTCCTAAAGTCCCAAATTCCATTCTTTTGGGATTTTTGTCTTTGAGCTCTGGAACAGTATCGTTTTCAAAAATTTTTCAGAATGTGCATTTTTTTTCATAGCACAACTTATAGCCACGGCGACACTAGCGATTTTTCCCCTGTTCTTGCGAAACGACAACGACGCACCCCAAAATGTCTTGTGCTGAGAAATCCTGTCGGGGCAACAGGCTGCCACAAAAATGGTGCGACAGAAGGTCTGCAACATTCAACTTGCGCGATAAAAAACTGGCTACACGTTGCAGCATTATTGGGGGCAAACCAAAACATGTCGCGAAACGTTCTACCGTGTTTCCTCAGGCTGCAATTCAAGCAAAAATTCCCACGTTAGCTGCGGATTGTCGTTACATGCGCTAATGATGTCTTTGGTTTGTTTCAGGTGATAACTGGGAAGTTATCTGCAAAGGAAACACTGGAAGAGAGATGAGAAAATCAGATTCAAACATTTGGACACAGGATAGTATGTAACCGTTGTATTTACTTTGTTTCAGTGTTGACTCACGCTGCTCATATCCCGTTGGCCGTCAGGGCATTGTTGACAGTCACTTGACTTTGGTTTTTGCTTGCATTTTTCAGCTACCTTCATGCTACAAGTGAACAGTATGGCAGACCAATTGCTGGACAACGTGAAATTGTAGGATATCATTATTCAGATGACCCTGGAAACTACTGGATTGCATCAGTAAGTAACTATGTATTGTATTCATTTCATAAGGCTTTTGATAATATTCATTAGCATCTTTATTTCATACCGTTTTCATCAGCATCTTTATTTCATACCGTTTTCATAAGCATCTCCATTTCATACCGTATTCATCAGCATCTTCTTTTTGTACCGTTCTCATTAGCACCGTCATTTTTATCGTATTTATTAGCATCTTAATTTCATACCGTATTCATCAGCATCTCCATTTCGTACCGTATTCAGTAGCATCTTCATTTCATACCATTTTCATTAGCATCTTCATTTCATACCGTATTCATCAGCATCTCCATTTCGTACCGTATTCATCAGCATCTTCATTTTGTACTGTATTCATTAGCATCTTTATTTGATACCGTATTCGTTCGAATTGTAATTTCATTCCATAATTACCAAAACATTCATTTTATACTGTTGTTATTTTTACTTTTTACTCAACCTTTAAAATCATCGTTTGCAGGAAGGCATCTACATAAGCTCCCAGAGAAAGAAGAAATGAACATTGAAGTACAAAAATAGAACTTTTCAGATTTTAAGCCTTTTATTATATGTTAACAACTGTATTAATTTTCTTCATTTGAAAACTAATAGAAGTCAATGTTGGTGTTTTTGATAGTATTGCTGAAGCATTAACCCAAATCCTAGAATTTTATACAGGTAGCAAATTCACAGAACTAAAAATAAAAGTTTGCAAATCGAAGCAATTAATCTACAGGCCTTATACGGGGCTTGTATGAATTTGAGTGAATTTGGCGGTTTTATAGTTTTTCCGTCGATGCTGCAGGAAAGTGCTTGGTTTATAGAGAAATTGGGTATATATTTTAAATGAACAGAGAAATTTTTAAAACTTTTGAACTCGTTCCTATTTTTTGTTTTGAGAAAACTCCCCCGAAAACCCCAATGCCTTTCAAAAGCAATGCTGCACCGTAGTGACGTTATCTTGGACATATACTCCATGGTTTAAAATATATGCTGTAGTATACAATGGAACAAGTTTTCAGGTTGCAAGGAAAATTCATAGCGTCCCCTCAGTTTTGGAACAAGTTACAAGAAAGCCATAATGCTTTTGCGATTGATATTTTTAATTTGAAACAATGTGCATATTTCAATTAATAAATCTAAAACTATAATTTACACAAGTTAGTTTAGAGGTAAATAATTTACATTAGATGTAAACAAAACAACAAGAAAATTAAACACTATTTAACACAATAACAAATGATAAAACTGGAAAACCGGTGCCCCTGGACGGACCTTGTACCAAATAATTTAACAATGCTTAGTGGTAGTCGTCACGGGGGAAACTCCTCACATGTTTATGAGTTCTGAACATCTAGTGATTTTTACTTTACAGTAGATTTTGCTGCAATAACGGCAAGATGCATATATTCGAGGATACTTCCCCCCGTGCACAGTAGTCGTCATTATCAAACTTTCATGGTAAGTTTTAGTAAAAGCACTAGGTTGGGAAGGGGGTAATGCAATATCAAATACATAAACAGGTAAAAGCACGAAATTTCTTGAAGCTTTCGAAAAGGCTTCCTGAGGGTATTAATAAGGGCACCGGTTAGTAAAAGAAGATAAATACAAAGATACATATATACAAAATACGTTAGTTCACAGATGAAAATATAACAAAAAGTGCAGAAAAAAACAACGTCTGTGACCTTTTCACAATATCCGCGTGACATTGCAACAGCTAAGAGGTTCCACAAGGCTCTTGCCCTGGAACAATTCTAATTAATGTTTTAGCCTTAACCTTAATGAAGCTAAAAATTGGATAGAAGGCCCCGTTCATCAGGGGACCTTATGACCTACTGTCCTCTAACGGGCTTGCTCTATTTCATTGAATTTGCAATAATATTAAATTTTTATTCATTAGTTTTGGCTATCTTCTCGAGGTCTTTGGCGATCCTTTCTTAAGCATGTCAGATCTTGAAGAATACGTTTGGACTTTCTTTAAATTTGAGTCTGTTTTTGATGGTAAAGCTGTGGGTTTTGAAGACTGCCAGAATTCTTTTTTGATTACGATTCCATCAACTTGAATTGATAAAGACTTTGCAGGGATTTGAGAAAACGATTTGCCACCTGAACTATATCTATGAAAGAGACAGAGAGATAGTTACAATCGCTATTAGAGTGAAAGTCGAATGAGCTAGAAAATCTTCACTGTGCCTTTTATAAGACGGACATTCCAAAGCATCGTTTCGTTGGAGAGAGAACTCAATTGGAGAAAACAGGGAGGATAGCTAAAGATAGGGATCTATTAGCAGACGAGATGGGGCGAACTTGAAATAAAGTTTCTAAGACAAGGCAATAATTTAATTAAAGAGATGATTGGTGCTTCACAGGGGCTAGTTAGAAAAGGAGGTATATCAGAGAAAGGTTCATTATGTAGGGGACAGAAGAGTTACTTGAAAAGAGCATTTTATCATCCCCAGTGCAGGATTAATGAAAGAGGACGAAAAAACACAAAAAGAAAGTAGACGGTCAATCAGAAGAGATAAGTTTAACAAGGGAGCAACAGAAGTAAGTAAGAGGGGCGAGACAATTAGAGCATGAAGGGACTGAAAGGAGAGAGGAGCTTAATCCAATTTGAAGTTACTTATTATGACATTATCTAACGTAGCTAGTTTTCAAACTGAAAGCGAAGTTACAATCCGTTTCCCTGATTTTGAAATTTAAGCATTTTTCTTGAGCCCTTTAAGTGACATAGGAATATTAATCGACTTACTTGTAAAGTTTCTCAACCATTTGATTTGAAATCACTTTTGGGCCAACACCATAGATCTTGTGAGCCTAAAGGACGGTTGCATGGCTATTTTAGAGAAAACATCAAAAGCTCGCGATTTCGCGACTCAAAATTTGCCGCTTCTAAAGAAAATACAGTTTACGCAACGTCCGGTAATACCGAGAAACGTACAATAAATTAGGTATTATATGCCACCAAAGTTTTCTACTGCTAAGTGCTAGCTTGCTATTGTGTGCTTGCGTGCTAAAGCTCTGCGCATATGTATTTTGGTGGGCTGGCTCAACTCATCGCACGCTAGCCAATCTATACGCACTACTGTGGTGGATACGCACTGTAGTGGTTGTATATTTTGGGTACTGTGGTGGTGTTTTTGCGTACTGTGGTGGATAAGCACTACTGTGGTGGGTTATCATGCTTTTTGTGGTGGGTTATTGTGCTTGATGTGGTGGGTTATTATGCTTGATGTGGTGGTGATTTTTTGCGAACTGTGGTGGATAAGCACTACTGTGGTGGGTTATTATGCTTGATGTGGTGGGTTATTGTGCGGGAGTGAGGAGACTTTGTCACTAATATGAGTCGCCATAAGAGCTCATAAATCACTTCTTGAACTTCTACTAAAGCTAGGCAAAAAGTAGATGAAATGGTGTTGTAATTGTAGGTAAAAATGTTCAGAGGGTTCAATACGAACAACATAGAGAATAATCCCTTTTTCAATCGCGAAGGGGCCACAGCATAAGGATAAACATAAACAGAAGTCAAGGATAAACATCGATCAACATATATGATTATAGGCCATAACCCAGGGGGAGGCATATAGCTCGCAGCAAAGAAGGATCAACGGGGCCATAGCCAAGGCCGTGAAGGATAGGCGTAGAAATGAGGCGCTCAGCAGACTGGGGCTAATACTTGTTTCTGGCCGCTTAGAACTTCTTTGGCACTTTTCGTTAAAACACATGAAAAACCTTCAGAAACAACTTACCTCATCGTGTTCCTGGACGTATGAATACAAGCCCCTGAACTTCAGACCTTCTCTGAACAGGACGAAGAAATGAGTCGAATTCGAAAGCGAAAGAACCTAAGATAGACAGGTAAGATAAATTAGCAAACGATTCTATAGGCAAACAAAAACTGAGTTACTTAAAGCTCATTCTCTGTTATAAAGTCATAATCTTTACCTGCAATGATTTTTCTTTCGCTTCTTTGTTTACTTCTCCAGATAAACAACAATGAGTAATAGCATTTATCATTATTTGTCGATTGGATTTGCCAGTTGGTTTTACATACACAGGAGGACCTGAAATGTAGAGCAACAGGTTATTTTAAAGGACCTTTCAACGATACAAAGCCAAAAAACAAAATCTGAAACCAAGCTAGCTAGCGGGAAGTCTTCATGTTGTCCGGGAAAATTTTAAAACATGGCTCTGGTAGCCGCCACTTCAGCCCTTTTGTCATAAATTGGTGTTCCTTGCATCGTGTTCTCTTAATGATTGGTTGGAAGACCTATATCTTTCGCCGCCGAAAAGTTGAAGGGGCAATTTTTCTAATTAGGCCATAGGGGCAAAACACATTTGTTCGCTCAGTGTTTGGGGAGGAAAAGGGCCTATTGGGGAAATACCCCAGCACTTAGTACGTTAAAAAAACTCCCTGCATATTTACAAGACCGTCAGGGTGGAAAAAAGTTTTTTCTTGCTCGGACCGCAGTTAAGATAGCTAATATTGTCTGCAACACCAATTTGCAGTAAAGATTAATAGTGACTAAATACGTATTTTGATTATTTTTTGTTTGTTATCAAACAGTAGCAGTAAAGTTGGCGGGATAAGAATCATAAGATACACACTTTAATGCAAAAAGTGCTTTCATTTGACTTTTTTGAATACAAGAGCTTTAGTGCATTCTGCAAAAAATCTGCTCCTACTTAAGCATGCTGGTTTGATTTACAAAGCAACAAAATTGTGAATTTCATCTGCACTTCCAAAGGAGGATTGAATACTTTTATGTGTCAATTTTGCAACAACCTTTTTACTTGATCATTGCAACATGGCAAGTCGAATACCATTTGCATAATATCTGTTCAGTATAAATCGTTGCTGACTGGTTTACTGTTCTTCTTTTCTCAAACTTTCTTTTTTAATTTGTTCATTCCTTTCAGGACATTTCTATACAAATTATAATTTTTCTTTTTTCTTTCTGGGACTCAAAATATTTTCTGGGACCAATGGTCCCGTGGTCCGATACTTTTTCCACCCCTGTGGTGCTTTTAGAGAGGAACGGCGTAGTAAAATACCGGGACATATCACAAAGGATTTTTGAAAGGTTGTTCGAGGGAGGGTTTATTTTAAAGTTCAATAGTTCCAGTGTGTTTCCGACGGGAATAGCAGAGAGAAAAAAATAACTTATCTGTATTCTATAATCATAATTAACTGCTTGCCAACAGCCAATGCCTGATTATTGGTTGACCTAATACTAAAACCTGTCAGCACCAGCTTGTTCAGTGTTTAATTAGTTGAAAGATGCATTACAAACAAAAACGAAATCATAAGGCCTTTGAATAATTCCCCATGGCGCTTATTCGAGGGGAGGACTTATTTGCAAAAATGAATGCTTAGGTGGGGGCTTACTCGAGGGAGGGCTTATTTGGAGATGGGGGCTTATTCGAGGATTGAGGACAAGAGATTTTTTAATTATAATTTGACGAGATGTAAAAATTATAATTAAAAAAGCTTTACCTTTCATCGTCTCGGTCTCCACCACGAAGTCTCCAAGGCTGTTCGTCATTCCTTCTTTGTAGCTCATCTTCTTGTTGTTTCCTCCTAGCCTCGTCTCCTCTTTTTCTTTTGTTTTGCTCCTCGCGGTCTCGTTTCTCAATCGAGGCTTTTCTTTCACGCATCTTTTCCTCTTTCCTGCAAGAAAGATAGAGCAATTTGTATATTTATTGCTGCATTCGAAAATAGCTTTGTAGTACTACCAGAACAGACTCTAGCTGCTCCTGGCATAATAATCTGCTAACAGTAAATTAAAAACATTCGAAAACTATACCAGCTAAATTTAATACTGCTTATGTAGAATGACTTGAAATGTTTATAGGCATTATCACAAGCTGCTTCATGGAATTTGTTAGCAATTCACTGGCTCTGGCAAGTTGTTAAGTGGCAACGCACTGGTTCACCCGGGTAACGTCTGGGGAATATTCAGTACAGTGGACAGACATCATCAGTACAGTGGAAAGATATCATCAGTACGGTGGAGGATGTTCAGTACTGACTGTATACTGTACTGATGATATCCCTCAACTGTAATGATGATATCCCGCCACTGTACTGATGATATCCGTCCACTGTACTGATGATATCCCTCAACTGTACTGATGATATCTCTCCACTTTACTGATGATATCCGTCCACTGTACTGATGGTATCCCTCTACTGTACTAATGATACACTATCTCTCCATTGTACTGAAAATCCTCCACTGTACTGATGATATCCCTAAACTGTGCTGATGATATCTCGCCACTGTACTGATGATATCCCTCCACTGTACTGATGATTTACCTCCACTGTACTGATGATTTCCCTCCACTGTACTGATGATTTCCCTCCACTGTACTGATGATATCCCTCCACTGTACTGATGATTTCCCTCCACTGTACTGATGATATCCCTCAATTGTGCTGATGACAACCCTCCACTGTACTGTCACCATATGAAATACAAATACGGAAAAACCTCATAAGAAATTATTTATTATTTCATTTACCTTTTCTCTTTTCCATTTCAGCTTCTTTTTTCGCCTTTTCTTCTTGTTTTCTTTTCATTCGATTTTGCATGAATTTTTCTCGCTTTTTCATTTGATCGGGAGTCAGTTCCTGCAAAATATGGACATTTTTTCAGCAGAAACTTCTAACTTCAAACTTTAAACTCAATTTTAATTTCAAATTCCAAACTGAAGAAAGTGTCAAAAATTTTTGTAGCTACGGTAAAGATTCTAGTAAATTCAGAAAAACAGTGTATGGAATAGGTATATGTATGCAAGTAACATGCATATTTTTCATAAATGGTAAACACTAGGATAGATTTCACAAATGCGTACCACAGTTCATGGGATTTGAACTTGGACTGCATGACCAAAAAGCCAACGATGTTTCCACTGAGCTATAGAGCTCAATGAAATCACCGAGTAACTCTCCAAGTCATACAGCCCAAGGCTCTCCTCCCGTTTGACTATGTTGAGCCTTCTTCAGCACCATACATATTTGTATATATTTGTCATGAATGGCTTGTCATGATAGCATTGAGCCCTACAGCTCAGTGGAAATGTTGTTGCCTCTCAGCATGGTGGCACTAAATAATACGGGTTCAATTTGTTCGGCAAATATAGGACACGTAAAAAAGTTTCAAAAGTATACAGGAATATTCAAGTTAAAGTCTAAAGCATAAGGAACAAAACAAAAGGAATATAAAATGCATACCGCTGGGCTTTCGACAAGTTGATCTTCAACTTTACTGATCAGAACATGTCTATCCCTTGGAGAATCGTTCTTTGCTGCGGATTCTTCAACAACGTTAGCAACCAGTTCAATTTTGTGACGGTCAGTTGTTTGCTCCTTTATCCCTGGCCTTGATTTTTCTCCTGTTCTGGGTGTAACGTTCGGTTTAGGTGTCTTTATATCAAATGGTGCAAACGCATTCTTTGCCTGATCATCCTTCATTGCAACATCCATAGGTATCCCCCGTCCATTATCACTACTCTCCTCCCTAGGTAACTTCTTTTCCGCGTCCTTGCTGAAGCTAAGTCCCATGAATCCGGGGGTAATGCTTGATCTGAATCATAGCACTGTTCTCTTGAATCGTAGCCGACCGGATCACTTTGGAGTTCTTCGGACACGAGTTTCATAGCTCTTCGTTCGGTTAGTAAGTGATCCGGCAGTCCCTCATCGCTTGATCTCCGGTAAACGTTTCCCAATGATTCTTCGTAATAAAAATGAGTTTCCGGCTCCGGTATCAAAGATTCCGTACCGGCTTCCCCATGCTCCATATGCCTTACGACTGAAGATGGAAAATTCCGGGCGCTTAACTTTACTGGATCGTCCCAAGCAGTTCTATGTTGGCGCTTGTCAGCATGCACCGGTTCATTGTGAGACTGAATACCTCGAGTGTTCTGCGTGTCAGCGTTAACCTGTGGGCGTCTCGCGGAAGTCAAATCTCTCGGAGAGTTACGACTTCTATTAGAATCACGGGGACTGCGTTCCGCACCAGAAAGCGAGGGTTGTTTTCGGTCAGCTTCTTTTAGTCCATTCCGAAGAGCGCGTTTAACGTAATCAGGGACGTTATGATAATCGTCATAAAACACTTGGTCGCCATTATCGTCCACTGTAATCACCGAACCATCCACGTGTTTCTCGACAATATACGTAATACCTTGTTCATGCACTGTACTCGACTCAAGCATAGTTTGAGAACCGATTCGGTTATGGTTCACAGTATAATTACCATCCTGTGAACCGATTCGGTTGTAATTGATAGTGTAGTTACTGTCTTGAGAACCGATTCGGTTATCATGCACTGTATAATTGCCGTCGTATGCAGCGAGTCGTTCTTGCTCTGGCTGCGCAGGAACACGAGTAACTGGGGTGGAGCATTCATTTGGTGGAGATTCTGATCGGACAGTTGATTTCTTGCTTGATTTAGGCGGAATTTTTTTGGGATCGTTCTCGTCCGAGAATGGGAAGAACATCAGTCCGGCTTTCTTGGACGTTTCAGTGACATCTACGTTCTAGAAAGGGGAAGAAAGAAAAATAAAGCAAAAACTGTATTGGAAGTTTTTAATCATTATTATTTATTATTTATAGTCATTATTATTATTAATGTAATTTGCAGCAAATAAGAAAAAGCTTTTAAAATTGGGACCCCAAAAGTTTTTATATTCAAAGAGGCCTTTCAATAATCAGAACTCCAGTTTCCTTTACACATATTGCATGGGTACCCTGGGGGTGCTCCCACTGAGGCCCAACAAGGGGGTCCAGCTGGTTTTTGGGTCTTTCCAAATGACTACAAAATGGCCTAACCTATAGAAATTTTGTTGTTACTTCCCTTTATTTCTAATGTCCTGACACGAAGACCGGTTCTGTCTGGACATAGAGAGTTCGCTTTCTCAATTGAACTCTTGAATTAATTTCTATTGGTCATCTCGCTGAATTCCGTGAGCTAATTGGTGTTAACAACTCAATACCAATCTAGCTTCACTTTTCTGATTAGTGCATTTAGATGGGCATCTCCATCTGGGTATAAATTCTGCATAAGTCACTGTATTCGACATGATAGTCACCACTTATCATGACAAGCCTTTGATATTTAGTTGGGCAACGTTTCGGGAGAGATCCGTCTCCCATCATCGGGCAATGAGAAATGTGGTTTCTTGCCTATTTATTGCATAAGTCTGCATAAGTCAATTGTTTCGGTCTGTTTCTGACGTTTATACTCTGAGGAGTTCCAGACGAAAGGCTTGCTTGTTTGAGAAATGAATCCGCTGTTTATCGCATTTTTGAAATTTTGTACTAATCAAAATTCATTATCTTGAAATTTTGAAAAATCCTGAAACAGCCACTTACATTTGACCCATTCTTTGATTTTTCATCTTCCATCTTACCATCTTTATTACCAACCGCGAACCAGAATGCTTGCTGACCGACTCTAATTCTTTCTTCATTCCATTGTTCAATCATCCTTTTCTTTTCTTCTTCGATATGCCGACGTCTTTCTTCCAGCTGCATTTTCAAAATGGCGAGACGAGGAGCGAGGGGTTCTCGCGGGCTTTTTCCTGAATTTTCATCTGAAAATATAAAATCGAGCATTAACAGTTGATTCTGGTTGGATGTAAATTCTATATGAAGGTGAAGGTGAAATGGTATTCCAGTCGCAAAGATCTCAGTAGTTGGTTAACTAATCGAGCCCTGGCTGTGACGTTACTGTGGCTGGGCTCGAACCCTGACCACACTGAGCTATTGACACCACAAGTCAGCTGGATTACATCACGACGGCATAGCGCTTTGGCCAGACCGACGCCACAGCACCTATATAAATCAAAGATCGTGTATAAAAAAAAACAAATGAAAAATAAATTGGGGAATTTAATCGCATGAGTCTTTTAGGGACTTTTGAGAAGCATGAAAGAGATTTTCAACTTTTACAGGCCCTTTCAGAGTCCTGGTCCCAGATCTTGCCCACCGGACCACTCCCTTCTCGACGATTCTGCCTGCAAGCTTTATTACAATAAAAAGCAAGGGACAGACAAGGTGATAATATCTCCACAACGTGAACCCTCTTTTAAAGAACTGATGTAAAAACCTTCGCTTCAAAACACTCTTCACAAAAATATTGAATAAATTCAGAAACATTCCCTACTCCTAACCTTTTCGCTTGTGCACGTTAACAAGCGACTTTTCAACGTGCGAACCTGATCTCTTCGTCTTAGAAGACGACTTTGCGACTTCCCCTTTCGATTTTCGTTGTCGCGCTTTCCTTCAGCTTCTGGACGGTGTTCTTCGAGTTTAATTGATTGGTCTTCTATTCGACTATCATCGTCAGTTTTACTAATGACATAAGTTGATCTTTTTGGTGTAGATTTTGACTGCGAGCCAGTTTCGTCGGGCGTACTCCGATAATTCGTCTGGGGAGTTCCTGGATCGGAAGGAGATTCCACAATGCGAGCATGGGACTCTTCTTTGTCATCTTCATCGCGACAGATTACATAGGTTGATCTTTTGCTTTCGTTTTCACGTCATTCGGAACCTCTTCCCTGGTAGGCGATTCCTCAGAGTTTATCATCGACGTTTGTTCCGAAATATTGTCGGGTTGAACAATGTCGGTTTTCGTCTCTACAGAGCTCACCGATTTTCGTTTATCAAGGATCTCCCCTTTGAAATCACCTTCACCATTATTGTCGGTTTTGCAAATAACATACGTAGATCGCTTTGCCCTTGTCTTGTCGTCCAAATCATCCATGGACTTCTCATCCACTCGTGAGCTCAAGCCTTTGTCGATGGAACTTCTTGAACTTCGACGATATTTTCGAGAAGGCGATTCCCTAAGCCTCACAGATGCTAGAGCTGCGGCTTTCTTCTGATAGCTGTCCGAAAGGTTCATTGAAGGTTCATTAAACGAGATTTCAAATGCTTCAAACGTTTGGGAAACTGGCGTTTCCGTTGCAAGTACTTCTTCGTTTTTATCACGGGTTAGATTGCTACCCGCGCTTAGCCCAACTTGATTCTTAATAGGTTCTGAAGAAAATTTGTTATCGTTCTCCGTAGGAAGTCCCCATGCAACATCAGTCTCTTTCCATGTTTGAAACAGATTCTGTGAATTTCCGCCGTCGATTTTGCTAGCAACATCCCGTTTAGTATCGTCAATAGTAGCAGCTCTCCTGCGAACAAAGGTTTCCTCCTTGCCTCTCTCCTCGTCAACCTGTGTAAAGATCTCAGAATCATCTTCCCCATGGCGTTCAGCTTAGTCAACGACTTCGACATGATAGAACGCAGTTTCTGTAACCTTTGCAATAAGGGTTCTTGTGATATTGTGGCTCATTGGTCGCGGTGCCTTTTTGTGCCTCTTTCTGGATTTGCTCAACTGGAACGGATTCATTATCAAATCGGTTTCGAGGCTGGGCATGCTCGACGAAAGAATACTTGGAGCTAATGTATTCTGGAAATCTTCTTGCTGGGCACTTGTTAGGCCACTATTCTCCGATAACTGCCTGTTAACGGCTTTAACCGACAAGGTATCATAAACATCGACATCATATAGAGGCTCTGTAACTTCTTTTGTTGCAGAAAAAGCATCAAAAAGAGGCTCAGTTGACATGGTTCCAGGCTCCGATAGATGCCTGTCAAGGTTTGTTCTATTATTTAAAGATACATCAAACGTTGAATAGAGGCCGGCTACTTTCACATTCTTCGTAATACTCATTCCTGGACATAGTTCTTCATTTTTTCTGTCAACAGCATCAGAAATCGTTGTTGCCGGAAGAGGCCTCGATTTCAAAATAGCCTCATTATCATCTTGATTAGCATTGGAAGTAATTTGAGCGTTGTCTACAATACCAACATTGTTGCTGACAACAGAAGAGGTTTCTTGACATTCTGCTTCGGTAATTGTATTGATATCTTTACTCTCAAGAACTGCCTTTGATATACTAACACCACCGCATTTCCAAGAAGAATTCACTCCAAGCAAGTAGCCATCAGCTTCAACTTCTATTTCTTCCTCACTGAGAGCAACTCTAGTATCGATGACGTCATCATCGTATGCTGATTGAGTACTTCCAATAGATTGATTCTTGTGGCTTGTTTCGTCAAGTACATCAGTGTCAAGTTGCTTCTCTTCGCTATCAAGGTAATGAACGTCAGCATTTATAGTATTTCCATGTTCAAGAACTTCATTCCTATTATAATCTTCTTCCACAAAGAGCTCTTCCGAAATTCTTCCATCTACATCTTTAACGAAACTGCTACTTTCCAAGATGATTCCAGCTCTCTTCTCGACCTCATCAGCATATATTTCATTTCCAATACCATCTCTTGCTGCAGTTTTATCTTCCAAAACTGTCTTCTCGTCACATTGAAGATTCTCTGAAACGACTGTTGCAACACTTTCAACATCTTTGCATTCAGTAGCATTACTATCAATTACAACATCAGCCTCTTTACCAGCTACGATATCAACCTCACTTTCAATTAAAATTCTGGCCTCGTTTTCAGTCATGATGCCAGCCTCATAATCAGTTATATTTCTGGCCTCCTTATCAGTCTGTTTACTTTCATTATCAACGCTTCCACAGGGTTCTGTAGTTTCACTAGGATCCTTGCTGCGGCGTCGAATAACAAACGTTCTCTTCCTAGAAAGCTTTACATTAGCATTTTCATTCTCATCGAGTTTCGAGTTTCCACTGTGCTCGGTTGTTTCCTTTGACTTTCGCCTACTTTTTCTGTGACGTGGAGACGTAGCTGTATCATGATCTATGACAAAGTACTCGCTCTTGCGCCTTGGCGAATCTACTGAAGTTATTGGCGAACTTTCTGTCGTGACATCCTCATTATCACGTTGGGAATCCTGTACATCTTGAATGGCTGTATCATACTCTATAACCAAGTATTCGCTCTTGGGCCTTGGCAAAGTTATTCGCGAACTTTCGAAAATGGCATCATTATCATCATTGCAGGCAACCCGTACATCTTCAATATCGATATAATTTCCCTGTACGGGCAGATTGTCATATTCAGCGCTCTGCATAGCTTGGACCTTGCTGTGGATACCTTCAGACTGCTCTGCACTCAAATACGAATCCCCAACACCTTTGGCAGACCCCTGAGAAGAATGTTCCTCGCTGGGATTCACCCGGAAGACCTGTGTGGTCTGATACAGATCTGGTGACCCTCGTCCATATTCGACTTGACTTTTTTCATCTTTCAGTCGTCCATTGTCATTATTAACACTGCATTCTATATGGGTTAGTGAAGAGATCTTCTTCAAGACATCTTCTTCCGTATCTTCAGATACTGACCATTGTCCTCGATCGCTCTTCCTTCGTTGCAGATCATTGGATTCAGTGCCAGTAGTTATATCTTCGTCTTCCGCTACTACATCAGCAATATTCTGATTCTTCTCCGGCTATACTATGGGTATCTTCCTCAAATTTCTCGACAAATGTCCCTGCATCGTCGCCAATTACAATCTCAGTATCATGATAGTCCTTTGATAAAATTTCTACCTTTTCTACGCCATCATTTTCCGATTCAGTATTATTGCTATTAAAATCAATAAATATTCCAATCTTCTGATCATCGAAGCTCCGCCGAAATTTCTCAAATTGTTCCTTTTTGTATTTTTCATCACAGTTTTTTCCACTGCAGCTTTTGGACTCCTTTTTCCTTTAGAAATAGTCTTTTTTCCAACAGACCTTGCATTACTTTTTATTATTATATGATCACCATCACCACTGTCACTTGTTTTTCCGTCCTCCGTTGCAACGATTTCCTCGTTTTCCATTTCATTACTAACTCTTGCTTCGTCTGATTTTGCCAGGAAGGAATCACTGCGGAGCGTTTTGATGTATAATCTATATCTATAACAAAGTACCAGGCCTTTTAAGCTTTGATGATAATAGCGACGATTCATCAAAAGCTAAATCTGGCCATGTTTGTTTGCTGGGCTGTGGAGGAACAGGACTACTAGAATCATCAGTAGCTTGACTTTTGATTTGACCTTTAACATTGTCAACTTGACCTTTGACATTATTGTCAATTTGATCTTTGACATGACGTTCAATTTGTCTTTGACATTATATTCAACTTGACCTTTGACATCATGTTCCACTTGACCTTTGACTTGACATTTAACCTTCTCTGTCTCCGTCTCATCAGAAACCTGATCCGACACTACAGAAGCAGACAAATCCGTCCCGTCTTGCTGACAACTATCAAAACCTTTCGTCATATCAGTGCTTGTAGGAAACTCAATATTTTGTCCTGCACGTATAATTTTAGGTGAGCTCAGCACAAATGTCCCTGGTCGTGGAGTTCTCTTTGATTTCTGTTTACCAGACAGCCTTCGTTTAATGTGATCTGGCGGCGATTTGACTTTTTCATCTTTTTCATCTAAGCCAATTAAAAGTTTAATTCCAAGCGATTTTCTATCACCCTGAGTCCTCTTTTGTCCATCATCGTGATCCTTTGTCTGGATTTCTGAAGTCGAAAATCCTTCTTCAGACAGACAATCACTATAAATATGTTCTCTGTTATCATCAGCATTATCAATTTTTGTCGAAAAATTTGCCTGTTTCCTTTCAGCACGAGTAGAACGTACAGCTAGCTCATCAGATGTGTCATTTATCTCTCTGCGATTAAACTTTAGCTGACAAGATTCATCATCTCTCCAATCGGATTTCAAGACTTCATGTTCTATATTACTCGATGACAATGTCAATAAATCGGGCGTTGTTTCATAAGAAGATAGAGCTTCAAAGTAATCGTTTTTATCGCCGATAAACTCCTCATCAAGAGCGTTAAACTTGTCTTTAGAACTCTGCTCGCATACGTCAGTCGCAAACGCCTCTTCAGAATGCCCAGCAGCTTTAAATTTCTCGCTATCTTTAGCTATTTCCACTAGCTCTCTTCTGGCAGGTCTTGCTTCGAAATTAACTCCAGCTGCTACCAGATTATCGCTTTTGTTAACTAAACAATCAAACGAGCGATCTGCTGTAATAATAACGCGATCAGTTTTATGTGTTTCATCATCAGTCTTGAATAAATAAACTGATTCTGACAATATATTTTCACTGCTTTTAAAATCCTCACTGTTATTAATTTCATCTCCGTCTGTGTAGATCTTTTCAATAGAAACTTTAACATTTTGAAATTCTTCATTGCAAAACCTACTTTTTTCATTTCCTTGTACAGCAGGCTCTGATTCAAACTTGTAAGATACTCTGTTTGGGGCTGTAGAATCGTCGACGCTTATCTCATTTGGGTATTCTTCAGTCTGTATAGATGCAATTTCTGTGATGATTGAATCTTGTATTCTGCTTTCTTCGGCCAATCCTGCAGGTTTTACAACTCCATCGCTATCAGCAACGATTTCATTAGATTTAGAAAGCTTCTCGCTTGGTTTATCTCTAACTTTGGAAACGTCACCCTCGTATTTTTGCAGAGATACAACATTTTCTTTCAAGTCAGGTGTGCTTGAAAATTCAGTATTTTCTTCTGCTGAGCAAACATTCCACTCTCTTGAAATCTCTTTATTTGCGTTATTTGAGCTAACAAACGAAATAGGATCAACGTGAACATTTTCAGTAGTCTTTCTTGGGAAGTAACAATTATCTGGTGTATTTCCAAGGTTAATATTGTCATTTCTATCAATATAATCTCCTCTACTATTATCAATTTTGATACTTCTTTCAATTGTTTCATTATTAGATTCAAAATTCATTTTATTCCATCTTCCACTGTACCAGTATATTTTTCTTGCACTTTTTCATCAACTACAATACCTTTAATGTCCTTGTGATACACAGTTGGCTCACTAAGAACAAATGTTCCAGGCCTTGGTATACGTTTCCTACTCTCGTCAAAGCCTTGCTCCACTTCTTCAACTGCACAAGAATAGCTTTCTTGTACATCACCATCAATTCCAACATCTGTCATAACGTTATGACCAATGGCTGCCTCAATGTGGCAGATATTTGGCTCATTAAGAACATATGTCCCAGGTCTTGTCACACCTTTTTTCTTCTTTTCTTTAAGACCCTTTTCACTTCTTCCATTGTGCCAGAACAGCTTTTTTGAGCTTCATCATTCACCACAACATTTACAATAGCTTTGTGGTCACCAGGAGGCTCAGTGTGGAAGATTTTCGATTCACTAAGAATATATGTCCCAGGCCTTGTTACACGTTCTCTCCTTTTTCAAAACTTTTTCCAAACTCTTCCTGTGTAACGGAATAAACTTCCTCTACCTTATCAGCAATCATATTATCTGCAATACCTTTGTGCCTTTCGGGTGGCACATTGCAGCTGATATTTGGCTCACGGTAAACGTATGTCCCAGGTCTTGTCACAATATTTTCTTGGCAGTCTTCTTCCAATTCTTTTACTGCATCAATGAAGCCTTCTTCTACCTCACCATGAATACCAGAATCTGCTGTTTCCGTGTGATCTATAGCAAAATCACCATAGCAGGAATTTAACTCGTTAAGAATATAAGTCCCAGGTCGACTATGATGTTTCTTTCCATCTGGAACATTCCTTTCTACCTCTTCTTCAGATTTACTGGAGCCAGTTACTTGTTTCTCGTCTTCTAATTCAATGTCAACTACAGCTTTGTGACAGATAGTTGGCTCAGTAAGAACATATGTTCCAGGTCTTGCTACATGCTTTACCTTTACACCTTCGTTATATGATCCAATACCATTAGTTTGAGCAACTTTGGTCGAGATTTTCACTTTACTTCCAGCATGTTTGCCTTTGTTCTGGTCTGCACGTGTGACAGAGACAAACTCAGAATCACTCTGTGTGTGGCAAGGTTTATCATCATCACGCTGATAACTTGCAGTGTACATTGGCTTAGTTTGACTCTCTGTAACAGCTGTTGTAAATGTGACATCAGAAACTGTTTGGAATTTCGATAAGGGCCTCGAAATAACAGATATTTCCTTCAGTTTATTATCAATGGTATGATTATTACCACGAAATTCAGAGGAAATATTGGCATTTGTTGAAATATCACTATCAAACGGCACAGTATTTCCTTTCACAAATGCTTTAACAGAAGTTCTTTGTTTGTTTTCCATAGAGTCAAATCTTTCTGTATCCTTTTCTTTCATTCTTGAGACAACCCTCTTTTCCAAGGTGAATGTCCCAGGTCTTGGCACTCTTTTTCTAATTCCACCTCTCATTTCACAGATTGAAGCATCCTGATCTTCAACTTTGTTGTTATTGCTTTCTTCATTAACGAATCTGCTTTCATCTTCCAAAGAGACACGTTTATATTGATCTTCAGAGAAAGAATTTTCCGCCTGAAGCAACTCCCATGAGCTACTCTCATTGACTGGTTCTGGTTCTGTTCTGTCATCTTTATACAAAACAAAAGTACTTCGCTTTGCCTGTAGAGCTTCTAGTCCTGTCTCTACTAAAAGTTCCTCTTCTCCTTCCAGAGAATGTTTGCTCTCTTCTTTGTCAATTATGAAAGTTCCAGCTCTTTGTTCCTGAATTATTTGTTCTGAATTATCCTCAATATATTTATACTTCACATCTCTAACAACCTTAAATTCATTTGAGACATTTTCCACAGACACAAAGCTGCCACGTTCCCAAACATCATCACCTTTAGAACTCGATTTCACAGAGTTTTCACCGTTTTGAAACTTTAAGCTTGAAGATTCGTTAAGTTCATGATTATTTTTGGATAAATCACTAAATTTGTAAGTCAAATTTGTCCCTCCTGTCTTTCTGGTTTCAACAGTTTCCGTTGCTCCAGAAACTTTGACGTCTATATTACTACATGTGACAGATTCCACAACGTCTTTCTTTCCACTTTTCAATTGAAAGCCTTGTTCATCATTATCAGACTCTTCAAATGATGCTATACCACCAGAAAAATATGCATTTCCATCAATAGTGTTCCCTTTTAGTCCTCTAATTTGTCTTTTTGTACCAGTATTTGTTAAACCATCAAAATTATCATTATAATGTAGGTTATCCTTCATGTCCCCAGGTTTTGCCAATTCATTCAATTTAGCAAAAGATTCGAATACAATATTTGCCTGGACCCCAATATCAGCGATTTTCTCTTCCACCATATTACTAGCTGTGTTATCAATATCAATCTCACTATAAGAATGCCTTTTTATACATGACAAGTCTTGATGACTATCTCCCAAAATACCACTATGGAGATTATTATTTCTGCATGATAAGGAATCAGCATCATTATTGATAACTTTCAGTGATCTTATCACATTTTCAGCTTCATTTTCAATCTCCAATATATTTTTCTCAACAAGATGTGACACAGATGGAGCTATCTCATCTTCACTTCCATGAAATGACTTATTCTTATTATAATTAAAATTAGAGTCAGGAACAACACTGTCATAAATATCGTTTCCAGTCCTATGCTCAGTCAACCACTGATCAGCAACTTGACATAAATTATCTAAAGCATCAATTATAGGTAGTCCTTTCTCTTCCTCTGAAGGTGTCGATCCAATGCTATAAGTATTGCATCTTTTACGCTTTGGTTTTGACCAGTTGTCTAAATCTCTTGAGTAATCTGAGCCAGGCTCATCTGGGCTTGAGGCGCATGTATGATGCTCTAAGTCAACCTGACCAGCATTTTGAACAGGAGAGTCTAAATTATCTTCATTTTCAAGTGGACAAAAATTATCATCTTCTAAATTTAATGCCAATGTTGTTGACCATCTTTTTGATGTGTACTTTCTCAGCGGACTGTCATAATAATCATCATCATCAATTAGTCCACTCTCAATTGATTGACTTTCCTCATATGAACTTCCTAATTTATGGCTTGATATTTTTAAAGGTGATGGCCCAGTATTCTCAGCTAATTCTTTATTGGGTTCCTGTTGCTGTATGTGTCTATAATGAGGCAAATCTTCAACATTGATAGAGTCATCTGTCCTAAAATAATCTCTCCCATCTTTTGAAACTTCTTTATTGGAGATATCAAATGCTTCATTGCTATCAAGTCCAACTATTCCAGTAGGTCTAGACCTTGCACCTCTTTTAGGAGTTGTTTTCACATCAGAAATATTCAAATTGGACAGACACTCTTCTTAGTAATTTTCCCCTTTTCTCCAGTCTCTGCCATTTTGTGCAAAGCATCGACAATCGATATACCCATATCCAGGGCATTATCGAGAATATCTGCTACATCTCCCAAAGTGAACATCTTGCTTGACTATCTATACTTTCGACAATTTTGTGGTCAAACTCTTCACACTGCTGCTGGTCAATTTTACATTATTGAAAGCCCAAAAAACGAGAAAAATTTCAGAAATCAGCTTTTAAATGCATCTTTCAGCAATAGCTGAAATTTCAAATAGCAGCCAGGTTTTTGAAGTGTTTCAGCGAACGAGAACAGAGTAATTCAACCCAGCTGCTGATGAACGTCGTTTCTCCACCTGCCTAGGCCCATCCTTTCTGCCATCTTTTAAAGCATTATTCGTGAAAATATGCAAGTTCTGTACTATCCAGGATAATTTTCGTTATTTTAAATGTAAAACAGAAATATTCTGAAGGTCTGTATCAGTTAAAACAAGTTCGAAAAACAGTTTTTCTGGATATTTTCGTTTCTCGACCTCCTCCTTCACAGTCAAAACATTGCTGGTGAGTTTCTGGCAAAAATACAATCGGTTCCAGTCTCTTTGTTAACGCGTTTTCGATTTGCCCATTGAATTTGCCTTTTCTGAAAAAACTCTTGATAAAAGCTTTTTGAAATTTCGATTATTATTTTATTTCATGTCGAAAACACTGGTAACGTTGGAAAATAACAATGCAGAAATTTATTCACAATAAAAAAGACTGCATGAAATAAAAGGCTGTGAAATTGAATGGATTAAAAGCTTAGGAGACTGAAAACCTTTTGTTTGGTTTTCAGAAATTCAAAGATTATTGACATTTTCAGAACAGTTTTGTTGTTTTAGAAATTTCCGGATTTATCGTGAGAAAAATAATGTTTAGATCGACTTCGGTATTTGATACCTTTAATCGTAGTCCTCGGTAGTATAGTGGTGAGTATCCCCGCCTGTCACGCGGGAGACCGGGGTTCAATTCCCCGCCGGGGAGGACATATTTTTAATTTGTTCATTCTGAACACGAAAGTTATTTACACACTTTTTTTTTATAGGAATACAGTCTATAAGAATATTCAGGCTCAAAATTGCTGAAATTTAAGAATTATTTAAGAATAATCTGAGGCTCAAGCTTGACGAGGATCATTTTTATTTCTCTGCGTTTTTTACACTGCACAATAAGTGTGATTGTCAGGCAACTGTATTTGTTTTGAAATGCATACATCCTGTCTGACTCTTTGATACAGTAATTCTTTTTATTAATAAAATAACAAATGCCAAAGATTTGACTTATTTCTCTTGATCTTCAGGCCAATTTACAACATTGATGATTAAGAATAATTGAAGAATATTTTCAGGCCCAAATCGAATAAGCTTAAGAATAATCGAGGCTCGGCAAAAAATAAGGTATTCTTATAAAAAAAAAGTGTGTATGTTGTCGATATTTATTTTGTTCATTTTTGCGAGAATATTTTAATCCAACAATTCCATTAGTTTCCTGAACTTATGAACTACATTAAATCAAGCTTGTATGTTATATAATATAAAAAACATTAAATTCACAATATTGATTCAATTAAAAAAAATTGCAAAAAATAAACAGATAAAAAAATATAAATAAATACCCTACTAATAAATAAAAAAATTTAAATATAATAAAATAAAATAAAATAAATAATAAATAGTAACTAGAAAAAAGTGAAGAATAATTAATTTATAAATGATAAACAAATATCAGTGATGATAAAAAGATATGTAAATAGATGAACAAGAAATTAATAAACAAGAAATGACATGCAAATAATGAATTGAGGATAAAATAAAAAAAACGAAAAATATATTTCGTTCAATTTCATCTTACCTTCACTCTCACTGGTAGCATTATTTTCAACATTTTTCAATTTAGCATATTCTGCCCAGTTCATCACAGGACCATCAACAACTTTAGTAAGACAGTGACTCTAAAAACAAAAACGAATTTTAGAAGGCAAAAAAATAAATATTATCTACGAGACCTTTCCTGTTCTGTAGCACCAAAAATTTTTTCTAAAAAAATTGATGCCCAAAGGGCAGCATGGAGCGGTAAGCAACAAGCTGGTTTGTCGATTTGAAAGCGAAAATCTAAAGACTACAAAATCTTCCAGCTCTTGAGTCAGGAAAGTTTCAAGCCTCCGAAATATCTCCGATTTTCTCAATGTTTGGTATTTCTCCGAAATTCATCTCTTCTGAAGTCTGAACTTTGTTTGTTTGTTTGTTTGTAAATTTATTTAAATTCGATCGCTAACTAATAGCTAACAATATATACATACATATATAAGTTAACTAATCAAAATCGAATATAGCTACACTAATTAATATAATACACAATTGCAAGCATTAAATTTGCATGTTGGCCCAACCCATTGCTTTATTAAACGTTTGGAACTTTTTAGATTTTCTGCTGACTTTATTTCGTTAGGCCCGAAAGTTGTTTGGTTTGGCCTAACATGGGCCAAATTGTTTGGATTTCTTAGCGAATAATTTGAGGAACGTAATTCAAAAATGCTCTGCATAAATGGTGGGTTCTGAAGAAAGTAGAGTTCAGAGGCTTTCGATTCCAGACGCAAAGAAAAGGCACTTCCTTGAAAAACGAAAGACTTTAGAGAAGTAGATATGAATAAACTTTCTCTACAATGTCTATGAAATCATTCAGCTTTGGAGACAGGAGACCTTGGAGCCTGAGAAGTCTCCAATTTTCCAAAAAAACGGGTATTCGATCTCTCGGAAGTCTCAAGGAAAATGAAAAGGCAGAAAATTGAAAGAATGCTCCCCTGAATAAGCAAGACATTGCTTTTCTATTGCCATACGAGTGCTTATACACGCGAGGCATGAAAATACGATAATAACCTGTTCTTTCTGCGGTTTTTTCAGATTCTTCCAGAAATCGCTCGTGTCATCCCGCGATATTTCGTTCCAACTTGTCGTTGTATTCAAATTCTCCTTCCTTTTCCCATGTTTCATAACTTCACCATTCACGTTTTCGACAGTTGAAGGCGTCATACCATCAGGATCTTTACTAATATTGGCATTCTTATCAGCGTTGCCTAAGATTCGACTGGGATCTTCTTCTTTGATCTGTAAAAGATGGGGATAATGTCTTATGTTGGCCCCAAAGTAAACTGCAACCAGACGGAGGTAAAGGGTGGCCAGGATCAGGAGGTAGCGAAAAACATTGCTAGAATGGACACGTCTTTTACTTGCACCAAACTTCAAAATTGCAAGCAATAGTGGAATTACGTCTGGATATACTGATGGAAAACGTTTTCTGTCTGACACTGCTCAGAGTAAAAACGTCAGAAACAGACCGGAACAATCGACCACGGCGGAATAAATACCCAGATGCGGCACCAATCAGAAAGAGAAGCCGCATTGGCATTGTGTAGCTTATAAGTACGTCCGAAGATGGTTCCGCTCCTGCTTAAATTAAGAATGGATTAATAACATTTAGGTATTCCTTAGTCAGGAGTTTGCAGAACTGCAATGGAGGTGCTTTTGAAGGTGTTGTAATGTCGTGGCCCAATCCAACTGCTCGCTGTGTCGAGAGCTAAGCGAGGTCGCGGAATCAGCTACGGTAGGCCTCGCAGCCAGGGCCGATTTTTCCTTATATTTCATCTACTTCTGAGATCCTAGCGACTGGCAATAAACACACCATTTCACCTCTACCTTCATTGAAAGAGAAGATGGTTGATGCTAGAACAACCTGATCCGATAGCTTTATAATTTTTCAAAGTTGTAACAGCCTGTTTTAACATGGGAGGGTCATCTTGCTATGTTTTGGAGCAGATAGTCAGGAATTTGATGGAATCAGGAACGTTATGACAGCAGGAATTTTAAGAAAACTTGAAAAAACAAGAGCGACCAAAACAAGAGTGACCAAGTTAAGAGCTTCAAAGAATTCAAACAAAGCCACGAATCCCCTTGAGAGCAAGAATGAGAATTCGATACTACTATATTTGGTCTACATTGTTATACGAAGCAGAGACTTGGACCATATCGAAACCGATGACAGACCGCCTGGAAGCCTTTGAGACGGGTGCTGCTGAACAAATGGACCGATAGACGGAACAACACAGAAGAACAGAGGATGATCAACAGCCAGAAGCACCTTTATTGTGCTATCCAAATAAGAAAAAAGAAGTGTTTTGGCCAAATAATTGGAAACGAAAATCTACAAAGAGCACTACTGGACGGGGAAGATTCTGTGTAGAGAAGCAGAGGAAGGCCAAGAATGAGATGAAGCCAGTGGACAGGTCTCACTTTCATCGAGTCAAGAAGATGGGTGTAAGACCGACATGACTGGCAGACTGTGGCATCCAACCCTTAAAATAGAGGACTAGGACTTGAATGAATTAAATGGAAAGTTTAATTGCTCTCACCTCGACTTCCATATAACTCCAGTTATGTTTCGATCTGCCAGGACTTGAACTAACGTTTCCCTCATCTGAATCTTCAACTGGCTCAATACAAACAGCCAAGGCGCTTGTACTGGTATGTTCATCTTCATCAAAGTCTAACGACAGATATGTCTTCCTTTTAACCCTTGAAACACCATCAACATCATCACCCCCGTCGTTATCATCAGCAGTACTAACAATAACACCATCGCCAGTGTCATCAACTTCAGGCTTGACGGGGGTGATGTCATAAGCTTCATCATCAATATTATCCCCTGCTGGGATTTCTTCACCATAATCCTCTTCGTTCGTTTTCGTATCAAAGTTTGTAGGTGATCCCCCGACTGTGTGCTCACTTAGACTACTGTAAACTGCAATACCAGGTCGACCGTCCTCGCCCTCAGATACAACTTCATCCCGCACTTCATCTGCAGATATACCCGAGGACGAGCTGCGGGAACCTACTCGAACGTTAATTGGAACATCATCGACGTCAGATCCGTGATCTGAGCCAAGGCGACTGTTTCTACCACCTGCTGCATTTGGTTGAACACGAACATTCGTTTCATCCGTCGTTCGGTCGCTCCTCGTAACCGGCAGTCCGACGGTAACATTCGAATCACGAGGCAGTCTTGTATTAGTGATAGTGTAACTTGAACCAAGATCATTTTGCGAGGCAACGAGTTGCGAGTTTTCGTTAATTTGCGACAACGTCTCGAAACGGTTTTCGACGGTACTGCTTTCTTTCGCAGAAGCAGCTTGGAGATCGTAGTTACGATTTGTCGACGTAGATTCAGCTTCAGTCGTTTGACAATGTGGCCTAAATTCGTCACTTGTACTTGAAACAGAGTTCTTGCTATCTTCATTCGACAAAGCCGATTCAAATGAATAGACAGTTGGCGTCGAAGGTTCGCTGGATTCGGCGATTGTCGATAAGTCATCATCATCGTCCTTCGTTTTATACACAGCTTCGTGTTTTCTGTCGCTAATATTGCCCATAATTCTATTTGGCCTTGGCGAAACACCATAGCGGGCAGGTAGTGGTGGTTTTTTGACAGCTGAGCCACCGAAACCAAACATATCATCATCCTCAAGCTGGGGTTCGACGAATTCTGGTTCGATATTCACTCGTTCATTCTTTTCTAAGTCCAATCTCTCCTTGATATCATTGCGGAATTTTCGCATTTCTTCAATAGAAGTACTTCCAGTAGACTCTCTTGCGTCAACAGAAGTCGCCTCGTATCCAAGAGCTTTGCCTCGCTTATGAGTCTCTGTGTATCTTGAATCCTTAATGTTGTTGCTTGTTAGACTTTCTTGGTTGCTTGACGGTCTTCCGTCTGTTGACTGGTGATTGTTGTACACGTCGTAATCTACAGAAAATTGAGTGAAATGATATAGGTGATGTCCGCACATTAAGCTATCTTTGATCTAGGTTGAACACCTTTGTTATATTATCTACTATCAATGAGTTACTTATTCACTTATTTACCAATTAACAATGATTATGAGGGAAGAAAAACATTTTCTGTATTGACTTCTGGTTTCCAGACAAAAAAAGTCAGAAAATATCAATGGGGATTTTGAGGCCATGAAAAACGCAGTTTGTAAACTGGAAGAGAGTTAAACAGAATTATAAAAAGAATTCGAAAATGTGAAGAAAGATCGCGAAGACCTCGAGATACGCGTAAAAGATAAGGAGAAGGAAATCATTAAGGCCTATCTACTCACCCTCAAAAGAACTCTCCTCCGCGTCACTTGATTTCTGCCATGACATTCTCTCGATATTAATATTCGGTTCACGATCTATGGTATATGACTCGTTGCTTTTGAAAGATCGATATGGGGATACATCTGGTCTGAAACGAGAGTGCTTACTTAGTATATAAAGAATCTGTAAAAACAAGAACCTATAAGCCGTCAAAAGACAACATCTAAATTTGCAAGACAAAAGTACTCATGATCAACAGAGCTTCTTTAGATACACGCTTTTTTTATAAAGAACCACTTTATAAGGAACCTACATGTAGAAGGCCCGAAAATTTAAAGATCTCATACTACTTAAGAGAAAATCAATAAGGAACTTTTCAATGTTTAATGCTTTTATTACTGCAAATA
The DNA here is from genome assembly GCA_014526335.1 of Chrysaora quinquecirrha. Taxonomy (NCBI): domain Eukaryota; kingdom Metazoa; phylum Cnidaria; class Scyphozoa; order Semaeostomeae; family Pelagiidae; genus Chrysaora; species Chrysaora quinquecirrha. The sequence continues at coordinate 5,076,222 of JACTAT010000010.1, forward strand.
ATCAAGAATAACAAAACTGGTTCCATTCATTTGCAGTCGAAAATCACATAAATTGTACCTTACGCACGTATCAAATGTTTCCTTGAGTTATCTCGAGCTTTGCTTACATGCAATACATGCAAGTGTCTCTCTATTATTGTTATGACACTGAATGTACAGTTAAAATTAAGGAACTATTAAGGAACTTTTGGAACTACAATTGCTTCAAAAGAGGTCCAAAAATAAGGAACTTTAAGAACTAGGCCTTGAGGTAGGTTCCTTATATAAAAAAGCGTGTATGTATGTTTTGACGCCCTGAGCTCGTAAGACGATTAGGTAAAGATATAAACATAAACATTGGGCCTAGTTCATGCGTCGAAGTTATACAGCACTAGTTGTGAAGCTTTATCTTTGCCCCTACTCCGCGGAGGCTATGGATTCATTGTTTGATGTTAAATCAGTTATAAAGGTACAGTTAAGGCATTTTAAGGAACTATTGACGCTCGGATGAAAAACTATGAATAACTTTTTTGAAGAACAAGACAGTTTATAAAACTAGATAACCGAATAACAACTTATATCCCATCGTACTTCCCTAAAATAACCCATTTTTTTATTTCAAGTTACAAAACGAAGAAATTTTAAATGAATTTGCTGTCAAACTAGAATTTAAACATATTTCACATAAAGGAACAATGCAAGGAAATATCAGCCACATTTTGTTGACACATTGAGGAACTCAAGCCTCAACTCGGATCAAAGGTTTCTTATAAAAAACGTACTGCTAAACGTTAAAAAAAAGCAATATCATTTCTTACTTGAAATCCAGTGATATTTTATTGCTTTTCGATTTTGTGATATCAGGAGAGCTCTTGCCTCCTTCCCATGCACGGATTGATCGCTTTGGGTCGATGACGTAATTAGCTTTTTCTATCACAGAAGACATAGAATGCGATCTCTTCAAATCAAAATCTTCTAGCTCCAAGGCTGCTGAAACAGAATGAAAAATCGCCATGATTAGTGCCGAACCACAAGAGAAGAGATGCGGTTATCCTAAAGGCCTATTTTCACTTCGTTCGCATTCGCTGTTCGCTAGCCATCAAAGAATGGCGAACGAGAAGCGATTTTGATTTCCGCTGCAAGTCAAGCTAAAGCTTTCGCAAAAGTTTTACTTTTTTTATCGCCTAAAATTGATCACGAAGGCTGTATTCTGATCGTAAGCGAGCGACGAATTGCAAATTCGCTAGTTCGCTAGCGAACAGCGAATGCGAACGAAGAGGAAATGGGCCTAAAATCAAGTATGTTACAGTGCGACCTCCATATAACGGACATCTATCAAACCCATTTTACTGTCCGTTATAGAGAGCTGTCCGCTGTATGGAGGAGTGTTCTTACAAAGGAATAACCTTTGGAAAGAAAATATTTGTCCATTGTCCGAAGTTGTCCATTGCATAGAGGTGTCCATTAATGGATAATTCACTAAGTGAAGCATACACCAATGTGAAGACAGTAGAGAGGATGATAAATCATTCCAAAAGCATCGTTAACCCGTATCCAGGATATCACTATAGAAACACACTTTAGGGTAAGGGCTAAAATCTTCCTAAAAATATAAAACACCATTTATAGAGTGCTAACTCTTTGCACCATAGTATTTGGCTTCTTCAAAATGCTATCAGTGACTTTCTTTCATTAAAGGAACAAGCCTGCACAGTCAACAGGCACAAAGGCACCAAGTTCAGAAGAACATTTTTACAGGTACTTTCACTGGCAGAAAAATTCTGCCGAGAGCCCAGACCACAAAGTCTTTGCATTAGAGCCTTAACAATCGTTTCTTCTTTAAAATACTATCGCAGACTTTCATTCATAAAATTTTTATGATAACGTTGAAAGACAGCGGCAGGAGTGCACAAGGCAAAACGGCACAACGAACATTCTGCTGAAACTTCATATTTCAATTTCAAAAGAAATTTCGTTTCAAGGCACAAAAATAACAATTTCGACATAGTGGTCATTCTAGTTAGCAGAGGACAGAGGTTATGTAAATTCTGAAGGAACGCAGCGTCATAAACATGTCTTGCTTAACTGGTCCAGAAACTCACCTGGTCCAAATTCACTGTTTTGAATTAGCTCGTGTCGCACTCATAACCAATTAATATTTTTTAAAAGCAAAAACACACCTGACAGATCCTCGTTACTTTGACAACGTTCGCCATCGTCGAAATTCGCCAGTTGTTTCTTTGATCTCTTAGACAACAGCGGCTGGCGGATTCTTCCTGTTTTTGCAGCGGACGAAACTGCTCCAGGTTTCGGCGGTAAACTATCAAGGACTCGCTAGGTTTGGGACGACTATGCAGCCTCAGCCTCTGTAGCTCGTCTTCAATAGACAGATCAACGAGGTCTTTGAAGCTGTTTCCGTTAGTCGCGTATACCCCCGTCACATCATCAATATTATCTGTTGACTGCTTTAGTTTGGTTTGAGAAACACGGGTGCTAGGTTCGTCTACGTGATTTTCAAGGCTTTCTTTGTATTCAGCTATGTCGTAAGTTGCACGCAATATAGCATCTTCCGTGCTATTTACAGGCAACTGATCTGTACCTATCCGCAAACGACCGTCCACCTTTTCAATCTCAAACTCTTCACCAATATCTAATCTGTCTTGTTTTGGATTCAGGACAGCATCCTACAAGACAAAAAAGCATGCACACTTAATCATACTTACATACTGAGGCAAGGTTGCCAGTTCTTAACTGTTTAAAAACAGACCTTGTTATTAAAAATATTCATACAAAAATATGCCAATAGTATTGGAGACATCATCAATTTTCTACCAGTTTCTGCTACCTGTTTGATTTAGAATTTGGTATTTCAGGAAGAGTTTTCCAATCATCTTAAAATGTAAGCCAATAGGCGGAGAGGGAATGCATTGCGCAACAGGATGCACTGTATTATATAAGAAAATTTATAGTTATCATGAAGTTTTTTTTCAAACGTAGTGCCTCCTGATGCCATAATTTCTGTAATTGTTACACTTTGATACAATTGATTTATTTTCTACTGGAAGAGCACTTTTGCTCCCTTTGCCTCTCCAATCAAAAGATAATGAGGTGCTTTGCCCTGGTGGGGCCACAGCAATGTGTCCCGCCTAGAAGTAGCGAGTGAAAAATTCAACAACAAAACTGAGCCTGCGGAGTAAACCTCTTGTCAAAAATATAAATGATCACAAAACTTATGATCAGTCATTTCTTACTCACCGAATTCCTTGCATTCCATTCGTCACCTTCACCAACTTCATTCTCAATTCCTAGCTCGTTCTTCTCAAGCTCTACACTTGTGAATATCTCACAGAACAACGCAATGACATTATTCTTCAATTCCGGGTATTTATAAATGAAATCTTCTGTCCGCAATGCGAATATTGAAGTGCAAATATGCTGGGCGCAAAGGTCTCTAAATAGATCAATATTGCTGATGATGTCTTCATCTGTTAGACTTCCTGATAGCTTTATATCTACAAGTAAAAAAAGAAGAAGAAATAATATGTGGGCCTTGATTAAACTGGACCAAACGATCAAACATTTTTGGTCAAACATTTCAGACTTGCTATACAAGTAATGTTTGCCTGTTCGTTCACGTCAGAAAAATTTTTCGACACACAGAATCTGCTTAGCAATGATTATGAAAAACCTCAGAAGCATTTTCTACACACATTGCAAAACATTGCTTGTCAAGCAGAATTATTTAGCAATGTATCTAAAACACTTCCAAAACATTTCCGCTGATCGCAACAAAAATGTTTGACGAGCAATGTCTGAGACGTGGCCGAACGGTTTTGTCTGACAATGACAAGTAAATTTTGTAAAGTTTTGTCTTTTGGTAGTCTCATGGAGGGCTTGTGGTCTGCGTATTTCATTTTCATTCCATTTCTGTTATCTAAAGTTGGAGCATACATAGTATCAAAATAGACTGATGACCTGAGTCGTAGTTTCGCTATTGAATTGAATTGCTGGACGCTCAAACTGAGCCATCTCCTTTTAGTGCTAGCCTCGGTCTCATGAGCCATAACTGGGACTCAGGTAATCAGTCTAGTATCAAAATACACTTAAGCCTGGTTTCCACAAGTGGCCGTGCCAGTGCTGCTGTACACGGGCTAAGAAAGTGTTGCGACGCTTCGTTTCCATACAGCAATACGTGGCGGAGCCAGTTCTGAGACACAAGTAATAGTGCTGAGACAGTGGTTGCTATAAAATGGTTTCATATTTCCTTGCACTTGATTGGCTTGTTATAGTCATGTGCTCAATGAGAACAAGGGCAAGTGCCCCAGACACATCCCTAACGGTTGTGCCACATGTTTCCATTAAAATCTTTTAGTGGCAGAAGCGTCATAAGGGCCGGGAAAGTTGAACCAAATTCAACCTTTTATGTTGGCACTACCGCGGTAGAGCAACTGTCCAGCCACGGTAGAGCCACCATAAGGAAGTGTTTACATTAAAACTAAAAACGTTGCAGCACAATCTCAGCACTGGTACAGCCGTATTTCAGCACTGGCACAGCCAATTTTGGCTATATGGAAACCAGCCTTTAGAATCAACTCTGTGTTTTTGGTTTACTTACTTTCAAGCTCGAGTATTTCAGGACAGTAAAATAAAATCAGCGATAACAGTGACTTCCCATCTGCTATATCACGTTGAAAATAATCTAATTTCGGAAACAGCTTCAAAGATCTTTCAACAACCTGGTCTCTCTTGAATCTAAATCGTCTTGGTGATTCACTTGAACCATTCTCAGGCTGTTTCTTCTTTGCAACATTGATGTTATTTGCCGTGTTTATCTTATTGAGCCAAAGTACAAATGCGTCTTCCAAGTCGAAAGGCAGTTCTTTTGCCTGATTAAACGTGGCAAATCTCCTGGTGAAGATATTAGAGAAAAGAAATGTTTTCAGGAAAATTCCTTATCAGTTGTATCAAGCGTTATGCTATGCAATCATTTCAATCATCAAACTAGCTGATTGCATGATTGTGGATTAAGATTCTAGGACATCTTTATTCCTATTGTGTAGGCTTGTGTAAAAATAAGAACGAAGAATTTCATTATTAGCTTCTACGTTGAAAATATATATAATCAAAATACAAGTTGTGTTTACCTGACTGCATCAACAACTTGCTGAATATTGACAGATTGGTTTATGAATGCAACAATCAATGCATCCATAAGTGCTAAATGAGATTCCTAGGATGAAATAAACAATGAATAAAGAAAGAAATACCTCAAGTAGAATTGCAAGAAAAAACAGAAACATATTAGGAATAATGATCTTATTCATCTGATTATTTGAATAAAATTCTTGCTGTAGTTTTCTTCACAGTCTGGATATTTGCCAACATAATTTTTCGACCAAGAGAGCAACCATCCCACAATTATGTTAATCAGGAAGGTGCTGCGGCATTGTAGTTCTTATCCAGCTGGCTCATGGCATCAGAAGCTCAGTGACATTGGGGTTTGAACCCAAGCTTAGGTAGGGTCACAGCCAGGTTTGGGGTTTCGATTAACTAATCAACTACTGCAATCCTAGCAACTGGCCCTAAATACACCATTCCAACATCTTCACCTTCATTCCAAATAGCAACCCACCCTTAGCATGATTCTGACATAGGACAATGTTTACTGGATCACCAAGGCTGTGCAGAAAATTAAAGTGAGGTTTTTTTTTGAATAACTGGTAGAGCAAGATCATTATTTCACTTAAGCATTTTGAAATGTCAACATCGAAACCAAAGACCCTGGGACCTCTTCTATGTAGGCAGATGAGTTCATTTTCTCACTTGGAGGACTCTTCAATAATTTAATTGGTCATCCTGCTGTATCCCACAAGCTGATTGGTGTTCAAAACACAATAACAATTCAGCCTCACTTTTCTGATTGGTGTATTTTGATCAGCATCTGGGATAAATTCCTCCACGGTCAACTGTCTTTGCCTGTTTCTGACAGAAGTTTCAAGCAGGCAAAAAATCTTCAAAGTAAACCCTACCATGTTTCCACTGTTTATTGCAATATTGAAATTAATTCTGTACAACTCTAGACTGTTGAACCAACTCACCATATCAAAAGTTTCTTGCTCTGCCAGTCTCTCTTCTGTGACAGCCTGATCATTAAGATCAACAACATAGACACCCGCATTTGATAATTCTTGAATCACATCCCAGAATGAGGGAACCTGTTTTTCACAGTTCAGAATCTGAGTACAGACTTTCATGTAGATGACACCCTCACAGAGAAAACTGACCACAGATGGACGAACCAAGAATCCTCCCTGAAAAAGAAGGTTTCATTGAATGAATAAGAAACAAACTATCTCTCTACACAAAACTGTTTTCCGAATATTCAAAGATTTTGTTTTCTAACTTTGACTTTTCAATTGATCAAGTAGACCATTTCAACTAAGGGCCTTGTTTTCAAAAAAATTGAAAATTAGGTCATAGAGAAATTTTGACTTCAGATTCGAATTCAGAACCTTCTTTTTAGTGTTGTGGCTATTTTTCATGCTTCTAGTCCTTACGATGTTGACTCTATAGCGATTAAAAGTTTGAAAATTTATAAGGGATTTGACCGTGTAAAATGATTGAGGGTGTAAAATTTCAGCCCTAGCGATTTTCCACGGTCAAATCTTTTATAGAATTTCAAACTTTTAACACCTATAAAATCAATATCTTAAGGACTAGAAGCATAAAATTATGCCTCGATACTAAAAAGAAGGTGCTAAATTCAAATCTGAAGTCGAAATTTCTCTATGACCTAATTTTCAATTTCTTTTCAAACGAGGCCCTTAGTTGAAATGGTCTATTGGTCATCTGGCTGTATACTGCAAGCTGATAGGTGTTCAAACACAATACCAATCCAGGTTTGATTGGAGCATTTTGATTAACATCTGGGTATAAATTCCATGTTAGCCAATTGTTTTGGTCTGTTTTTGAGGTTTATATTTGGAGGAGTGAGGGATGAAGAAAAAGCTTTTTAGAATGTCTAAATCTTTCTCAAATAACTGATTCTTTCTCGTACACACCCACTCCAGAAATAAAAAAAATCCCAGAAATATCACAAAATAACAGAAAAAATTGCAAAAAAACAAAATCAAAGAAAAATTACAAAATCATAGAAAAATCACAAAATCATAGAAAAATCACAAAATCATAGAAAAATAACAAAAATAAAAAAATCAGAGAAAAATAAACAAATCACAAAATCACAGAAAAACGACAAAAAATCACAAAACATTGGAAAATCACATAATTTTTTGCAATCAAAATAATTTCATACACTTTTTGTCCCTCGAAACAAGACCATTGGAGTCTTGGGACACATTTAGGTCCACTGCATCTTTATAAAGGCAGCTATAGTTTTGACTCCAACTAGTGTTCATATAGAATGATCAGATCGCTATCATTATACAAAAGTTACCTCTTCATTTCTCTCCGTTGGACAAGTGATTTCAGGTGGAATATCATCAAAGTCTCCATCTTCGGTTGCATGGAAAACAAGCCAGAAGAGTGATGCAAAATTTTGCCTGAATAAAAAATGACATAAAATTATTAAGTAATCAACATTTTCTTCACACAAATTTGTCAAGGCCTGATATTTTGAAATGCTAAAGATCTGTTGTTCTATCTAATCCATTTCTATTGTTCCTATTACCAGAAACAGTAGAAATATCTCTGGACACACTTAAAAGCCTTTTTCTTCTGACACTCCTCAGAGTGTAAATGTCAGAAACTGACTGAAACAATATCATCCAGCCATATCCCTTAACCTGATTGGTGCTTAAAACAATGCCAATTTGACTTCACTTTCTGATTGGTGCATTTTGATCCGCATCTGGGTATAAATTCGGCCTTAGTCATCTATTTCTGATGTTAACTTCAGTAAATTTTACACTCTGAAGAGTGTTTGACGAAAAATGCTTTTAAGTATGCCCGAAAATCCAGGGTGGAATCCATGCTATCTTTAAGCCGGAGATTACACCAATGAAAACTGCTTTCAAGCCAAACGAAACAATAGATCAATTGTTCTATTAGGAAAATAGTAATGTTTGATATTGTTTTCTGAAAGATTCACGCCAGTACGCAAACAATTTTCCAAAATCAACACCGGATTTCTCTGGCGTAGCCACGTAGGCTACATGGATTCCACCATGGCCGAAAATGTTCTGTACAACTCAAAAACTATAAGCTTCATTCATCCCCCCACCTATGACATGACATGACATACTTTCTAGCCTTACTTAGCTAGCCTGTAGGGAATTTTCCATGCTTTCAAGACAATTCGCCCAACTTCCAGTTCGTTGGGCAAAACGGAGGTTGGGCGAATCGACCTGATACCTTTTCCATCCCCTTTCAATTTACCATTCTTACCAACAATTGCAATTTTTTGTTATATTTTATACACCACAAATAGAACAAAATTACAATTCCTTTACATATATTTACCTCTATAGGATTGTAGTCACTTTTCGACATAATATGACTGGTTGTCTCCTCTGCCATTTCCACAGATATGATTCAACAGCGCCTGGATTTTGTTATCATTGTACGCCTATAGCAGCTGTCAACTAAAAACAAGGGAGGCCAGGTCTGTAACTGAGGGTGGGCAGGCTATCGTGTCACTAACTCATCTGCAAGTATCTTTGGACAAAGACTTGTTATTTATTTCTCGCGAGGCGGAGTTATGTAGGCCCACTTCGGCTTTTTCTTGGTCTTTACTAAACCTTAGGGCATGCTTTCCTCTTAAATATCCGCAAATTGTTTTTCACTCAACATGCAAAAACCTGGAATGTCAACAATATTGTACGTAGGAATGTTTTGCTTTCGTCTTAGGTTCGCACACAGCGTCAAACAAAAACAAGATTGCTCGTCTCGAGACAGGGCCAGCATTAAACTACTTCTGCCATCAAAGACTTTATAGCGTGGGTTTGCGTTTTTCCCAGACGACTATTAGTTTGATCTTCTCCATATGCTGATTCTAAATCTAGAAATCTTGGATTAGCAGCTACTAAAACAAACGACTATTCGCCGCCATTCAGCAAAGCGCCATTTCCTCTACTTCATGTAAAGAGCAACTTGTGCTGTGCTTGTTGTGTTGAATTGAATTTTCCTTTGTCGGAGGTTGGGGAAGGGGTCGGGCTGGGACTTATTGTATATTGTGAGCAGGGGCGACGAGGGGTGGTTTTCCTGGGATATTGCCATGGATATTGCTAAAGTATTGACCTAAACCTTCATTCAATGAGCCCTCAATGAGAAATTGGTAAGTTATTTTAAAAAGCTTTTGGTGCAGAGGGGCACCAAGCAGCGGGGGCAGAAGCAACAAATTCAGGCAAAACAATAGGGCAATCAAAGAATTTCGCAATTTTTATCAGGGTAAGGGGGGCAATCATCCCCACTGCCTCCGTGCTTCCGACACCCATGGCAGAATCCAGGTGTCCCCAAAAATAGTCTGCGCTCTTTTTCGCTTCCCTACTTACTTTTTTGGTCCTTTCAATGAAGTTAGCTTGCACCAACGTCGCGGGAGAGTTTTCGTAACTGTCGTATAACTAACAGCCTGAACGTTTTTGAATCTTCTGCTGCGGCGTGAAGACTAGGAACTGCCGAAAGGCATTCGATAATGCGTGCGAGTACGAGATTCCTATTGAACAAGAGAGATTTCAGTGAAATTCCTTTGCAGATCCTTTGCAGATCCTCCGAATTCTGAAAACGGTAGACTTGGCAGAAAACGGTTTCGTGCATCAAAAATCACAGTTAAATTCTAGGTTGATTAGAACAAAATCGAACTAAACCATCCATTTTAAAGGGAGAATGAGATTCCTTGCGATATTTGCGAAACCTACCCGGTTCGGAGACAGAAGGTTTTGGAAGCTTGCCGTTTTCAGAAGACTGTACCAAAAAATACGTTTCGACGTCTGCCAAAAAGAGAAGGCGTCTGCTGAAAACAGAATGTGACCAAAACAATACGCCCTAAAAGAATGCATAGAATTTACGGCCAGCGTGTAAGGAATCTCAATGGGTAAATTTTCCTTCAATGTTGCCTATTTGCACATAACACAAACACAGATTCTCTCTATCCGCACATCCTTTCCGTTCCGCACTGCACACAACCTTAGGGATTAATACGGATCGCAAAAAACACGACTTTTTTGGTCGCGCTCTTTTAGCAAAACTACGAGTTCTCGTGCAGCCCAAAGATGAAAAGATGCAGAAAATAGAGAAAAATAGCGAATAGTTTTCATAAAAGTTCTTATTTTATTCGACGTAACCATTTCTACAAATGAAATTTGCAATTGCAACAAAAACACTGCATTGTAACTAACAGGACTTTTATTTTCTATCAACGACAAACTTACAGTGTGTTTATTTATTGATAATTATTTCTTATATGATATAACCTTGTTCTATTCAACGGAAGCATTTTTTTCAGACTAATTATCGAATATTTTTACACATTACTTTTAGTTTAGTCTCTACATTTGTGTCCAGTCTAATTCTTCTTTTCGCCTGAACAAAACACTGCTCTTCTGTGATACTCTCAGAAACCCCAGGCTTTTTACCTCTAGATCTGCATCTTTTAGTCTTTCATCTAAGTCTGTCGGTGTAATTTCGCTTGAAGAGCGCACTTTTCTATTCACAGGCGTGGTAGTGTTCTGCGGCGAGAGTTTTAGACCAGACATTTCTTCAACGGGATATTCAATTGGCCTTGCAAGAACGCCGTCTTCGCCTTCGTCGTCGAATGGAGCAGAAAAACTCAGTCGCTTCGGGTTCATCAATGCTCTTTTCTTTGGAAGACGGGCAAACATGCTTTTGCTTCGGTCTCTTTTCGGCGCCCAGGTGATATTCTTGAAGTGTTCCATGTTTTGAACAACTCTTCCCTGTCCAAAGGTGTGACGCGGCTCTCAACCTCCATTTTGTTGTACTGTATAACCTGGTACAAGCCTCAAAATATTCTTTCACTATATTTAGTTACTACTAGGAACTTGTTTTCAAAGGTGATTAGACAGTTACAAAGGTGTTTAGACGCTTATTTGCAGTATTGAATTATTGCAAACTTGTCGGCTTGCTGTTCCTTTCAAGCACGTTTTCTTTTGAATATCTGAACTCTTGCAGCCAAGCCAAGTACAACCCTAAAACTAAAACCCTCCTAATTTGAATAAATTCACAAAAATATTCAAATTTATCTCTCAAGGGACTCGTGCGCTTCTCTGTCACATGGCAATTGTTTTAATGTTCTTTCTTTGTTATTTAATTTCTTTGTATCTATTGTATTGCTTCTTTATTTCTATTGTTTTACTTCTCTAAGGAGCAAAAGTACTAAGAAATCGACAACGTGCATTGTTGAATAAAGCTTATGCACCTGCTAAAGTATTGTCAATTTCTTTTGACATAACAATGACACCTGCAGTATTCTACGCTTCACAAAGAAGTTCTCGCTTTTCGCTTCTTTGTTTGTTACTTTATAGTACTGTACTCAGAGAGTAAACTAAGTTCCCCGTGGGGATAAAAAAGCAGAGCATTGTAGTACAACTACATACTAATGTGTGTTGTTTTGTTGAAATACTCCAAATTAACAAATTTTTTCAATACTTTTTGAGTACTAGTACAAAACTTCAAAATCGCGATAAACAGTGGACAAATTTTCGGGCATATCTACTTAAAAGCTTTTTTTCGTCTGACACTCTTCAGAGTATGAATGTCAGAAACAGACCGCAACAATAAACCTATACCCAGCGGGAACTTATACCCAGATGCGGCTTGAAATGCACCAATTGCACCAACATAAAATGTAGCCGAGTATCTCATTCCCAACATCCATCTCCACGCGCACATAGCCAGCGCGCAGACTCGACTTTTCCACCAGAAGTCTACATTAGTAATACATTATAAACTATTTAGCAGGCAAGCATAGTAACTATTTTTCATTCAACATTACACCGGTGATTTTTCAGAGCTAGTATATTGGAACTGACCTGTCGGGCTGTCGACATAAGCGCAAATAGTTTCTGAGGTTTCTGACGGCAACTATCTAGTCGGCGCACTTTTCCAGAAAGTCAAGGACAGGGAGCGCCGAAGGGTATATTTCATTCGCCAAAAAGCGTACAAGATTCCCATTGAAACAAAAGGATTCTTACAAGATTCTTACGAAAACAATAAAGGTTCGAGCTGAGGGTGCACGAGACTCCAAGGAGTGAGCTGCCCCTCGCAGAACATTAGGCATGTTCTACTGCAATTAGTTAGTAACTGATTCCCGTCAGTCGTAGAGCAGCCGAAATGCGCGCTCTTGCTAACGATGTATTCCATCAGTTCTGACTGGTTGCTGACATGTCGATATTTTTTTTTTTTTTTTTTTTTTATATAATTCGACACAATATCCTAGGATACATGGTCTACATTAACAACAGAACAATACAAAAAATAAAATTTAAGCTTAATAAGCTACTACAATAATTCTAAAACATACAAGAAATTAATTTCTACATCAAATATCGGGGTTAACATCCAGGCGTTTGTTATAGATTTCCGTAACAAATTTTCCGAAGATTTGAAGAAAAATGTTGTCCTCATTTGACATCAAAAAAAATATACTTTTGCTCTGACGTTGGAATGTTCATAAAGTTAGGGTAGAGTTCCTGTACTTTATTCGAAAATTGTGTACGTTCAATTTCGTACTTTTTGCAATCTAGGAGAAAATGTACTTCATTTTCTACCTTATTTACGCAGAATTTACAAAGACGTTTATCTCTTTCGATGGGTGGTCTACAATGTCTGCCCTTTTCTATTTCTAGACAATGATCACTTAGTCTTAATTTCGTAAGAATCCTTCTGTACTTCCTGTTCGTAATAATTTGAAGGTATGGTTCAAAGAAGATTTGGCTTTTATGTGTTTTGTAAGTGAGTGCTTTGGAACAATCACAAATGTATGAGTTCCAGAACACGTTATAGTTTTGCTTTAAAATAAGTTTGGTATCTTTGTTAGATAGGGAAATAGATTGATCAGGATTTGATCTAGGTATAAATTTATCTAAAATGATACTATAGAATTACGATTAGTTATAGAGCTCTCATAAGCTAGGGCTAGTGCCACTAAAGAGTCTTGTTCGGCGTAGTGAGAAACATGTTTGATAAAATTATGAACTCTACAGTTTATTTCTACACTAAGAGGGAAGCGACCCAGCTCAGCTCGTACTAAAGCATTGGTAGTTGATCTATTAAGTCCAAGAAGGCGTTTAAGAAATTGTGTATGTGTCTTTTCAATTTCACATTTGTCCCATTCTTTGTTATCAAGGTTAAGGTAGGGTGCCCAAACTTCTGAGCCATAGAGTAGGATTGGAGATATGAGCTAACAGTTATACCTAGTTGGGCCTAGTTGGTGTTCTCTGGGAGCATCTATGACAATCGCGAAGCTTAGAGCGGGCTAAATCACTGATTAGAATCTCGCACCAACTTTTCTGGGATATATCCATTGCTTTTTCTTTCATAGAAATCTCTGGAAAATTCTTTTTGTTCGACGGGAATACGAGAATATCGTACGCTTTTTGGAGGGGAGGAGTGAAGTGTCTTTTAAAGCTTAGCAACCCGTTAGCACACTAAAACTTTAAGTTTCGGAAAATCAACCCTAAACCTTAAGAACAAGCAGGAAAATAAAAAGAAAGAAAGAAAGAACAGTTATCTCCAGGTACACTCCACTCATGAAATCAACAAAAATAACCATCATATTTACAAAGATATACTAAGATTTTTTGAGGATAAGGTTACATAGAAGGCATATAAATCTTAATAAATTTTCAAATTCATGTGTTTATAACCCAGTCCCATGAGCCAAACGAAGGGCTTAACAATAACAACAACCCCGAACAAGATTTATGAGATACTAACAATTCCTTCAGAAGATTTTAGGAGGTAGCCAAGTCCAGTATTGAGTTAAGGTTTGCTTTTTAGCACTAGGTACCGCCTCGGGGGGGGGGGGGGTACAATTTTTAAAAAGGTTTGAGGAATCATGAGTCGCAATAGACGTCATTTTTGCCTACTGTTTTCATTAAGGATTTTCGAAAGTAATTCAGGGAATAATTTCCTTAGTTACATATTTTACATAGCTGCAGACGTTGAATTCGTAGCTAAGGAAATTATTCCCAGAATTCCGTTCGCAAAACCTTATGAAAAACAAGGGGTTGACAGAAACGGCCGCCATCTTTTGCGGAAACCTCTATTCTTCAGACGTGTGCGGAATCATGGGCCCAAATTTTGAACTAAAACGGCCCGTCCACATCTAAAACTAAGTTTAGATAACCCCCCGCGAGTACTGCAAACATGACGGAGAACTTGACAGACAGAATGAAAAGAGTCGGCATTGAACTTTGGGGAGAGGCCCTGACATTAATCAAAATTACAGAAAAGTATAACTAGGAGCTTAAGTGCAAACACTAACAAGGGGACTAGGGGACCATTACCCAAATAACAAGAACAAAATCTAAGACCCTGGCCAAACGATCAAACATTGTTTGTCAAACATTTGAAATTGATCAAGTAATGTTTGAACGTTTGGGCACGTAAAAATCATTGTATAACAAGCAGGATTTGTAAGTAATGTTTTAGAATAAGTTCCAAAACATTTTTGCTTGATGTAAACAAAACGTTTAACGAGCAATATTTTGGTGTGGGCTTCTTGAACACCCAGATCACTGCTACACTCATTGGATTGCTGTGCCGTCTTCGGCCTATCGGTTTAAACGACTTTAGTTTAAGTTTAAGAAGCTTTCAATTTTAAGCTTCTAGTACCTCGGTTGAGTTCTGTCAAGTTGCTTAAAGACAGACAAGTATCCCAATCAAGATGCCAATCTCCATGCGCACATAGCGAGCGCACAGACTCGACTTTTTCTCGTTATAAGTAAACACTTGCTCCACACTGCCCCTGATTATAAATTTCATATTCTTACATTTTTCCTGCCATTCATGACAAATATATACAAATATTTGTGGTACTGAAGAAAGGCTCGACATAGCCGAAACGCAAAGCAAAACGAGAGGAAAGCCTTAGGCTATATGACTCAGAGAGCTTATAGCCGATTTCATTGAGCTCTTTGGACTTGGTGTTGGCTCTCTGATTATACAACAATAAACGTATACCAAACGGAACTTATACCCAGATGAGGCTCGAAATGCACCAATTGCACCAACATAAAACAAAGCTGAGTATCCCATTCCAACACCCCTCTCCACGCGCACATAGCCAGCGCGCAGACTCGACTTTTCCACGAAAAAGTCTAGAGTAATACATTAACTATTATGACCATTTTTCCGAGGGCAGAGGGCAGCTGTCCCCCGCTGCCCCCGTTCTTCTGGCGCCCCTGTTCCTGAGGTTTCTGACGGCAACTATTAGACTTATTACCTGAGTCGTAGTTATCGCTATTGAATTGAATGGCTGGACGCTCAAACTAACTGAAGCGAACAACAACAACATCAATTCAATTCAATGTGAGCGAAAGTTAGGGACTTGGGACAAGTCTAGGCAACTATCTAGTCGGTGCACTGTTCCAGAAAGTCGAGGGCAAGGAGCGCCGAAGGTATTTCACTCGTTTCGTGAAAGACCTCTTAAAACTAATGGAAATCTCTTAAAAATTCTTTTTGTTTCGACGGAAATAGGGAATATCGTACGCTTTTTGGAGTGGAGGAGTGAAATGTCTTTCAAAGCTTAGCAACGGGTTAGCACACTAAAACTTCAAGTTTCGGAAAATCAGCACTCAACCTTGAGAACAAGCAGGAAAATAAAAAGAAAGAAAGAAAGAACGTTTATCTCCAGGTACACTTCACTCATGAAATCAACAAAAAATAACCACCATATGTACAAAGATATACTAAGATTTTCTAGGATAAGATTACATAGAATGCATTTAAATCTTAATAAATTTTCAAATTCATGTGTTTATAACCCAGCCCCATGAGCCAAACGAAGGGCTTAACAATAACAACAACCCCGAACAAGATTTATGAGATACTAACAATTTCTTCAGAAGATTTTAGGAGGTAACAAAGTTCCATCCTCAGTATTTAGTTAAGGTTTGTTTTTTTTAGCATGAGGTACCGCCTCGGGGGGGGGGGTAACGTAATAGGTTTGAGGTACGGAGACGTGCCATTATTAAAGGGGAATCATGAGTGCGCAATTAGACGTCATTTTTAGCCTACTGTTTGGGTACCATTTGAGGAAACATGTGGAATTATGGGTACTATTCTGGGGAAATTTCGCAAAATTATTAGGAGGCAAGCTCAGCCTTAACGAAATGCATGTCAAGTCGGAACTGATAACTTTGTGGACCATAAGCAAGGTGGCCCTTTAAACATTACTTGCTTTTCGTCAGATGATTTTTGTTTGTCTAAAAAATGTCCGTGGCATTGAAGAGTTATGGGCATAGTATTCATCATGTTTGCGGAATTATGGGTCACAATTTAAAAAAGGGTTTGCGGAATTTGGGCCAAATTTCGAACTTAAATGGCACGTCCACGTCCAAAATTAAGCTTTGATACCCCCCCCGCCGAGGGTACCGCAAACATGACGTAGAACTTGACAGACAGAATGAAAAGAGTCGGCATTGAACTTTGGGGAGAGAATAACTAGGAGCTTAAGTGCAAACACAAACAAGGGGACTAGGGGGTCAATACCCAAAAAACAAGAGCAAAATTTATGGCCCTGGCCAAACGATCAAACATCGTTTGTCAAACATTTCAAATTGATCAAGTAATGTTTGAACGTTTGGGCACGTAAAAAACATTGCTTGCCAAGTAGGAGTTGCAGGCAATGTTTTAGAATAAGTTCAAAAACATTTTCTCATGCAAACAAAATGTTTGACGAGCAATGTTGTGGCGTTGGCTTCTTGAACACCAAGAGCACTGCTATACTCACTGGGTTGGTTTTCGGCCTATCGATTTAAACGACTTTAGTTCAAGTTTGGAGAAAGAAGTTTTCAGTTTCAAGCTCCTACTACCTCGGTTGAGTTCTGACAAGTTGCTTAAAGACAGACGAGTATCCCAATCAAGATGCCAATCTCCATGCGCACATAGCCAGCGCACAGACTCGACTTTTTCTCATTATAAGTAAACACTTGCTCCACACTGCCCCGGATTATAAATTTCATATTCTTAGGTTTTTCCTGCCATTCATGACAAATATAAACAATATGTGTGGTACTGAAAAAGGCTCGAGATAGCCGAAATGCAAAGCAAAACGGGAAAAAAGCCTTGGGCTATATGACTTAGAGAGCTATTACCGATTTCATTGAGCTCTTTGGAATTGGTGTTGGCTCTCTGATTATGCAGTCCAAGTTCGAATCCAAACCACTGTGGTATGCCACTCGTGGAAAATCTATCCTAGTGTTTGGCATTAATGAAAAATGTCTTTCATTCCTATTAAATCTGGCTAACTTCTGTTTTGAAAAGTTCTCAGTCTGCACGTTACCTTCGCATCCATTTTACTTGGAATATACAATTTTATCAACACATCTGAAAAACCTGCTACATACGTACAAATCTACAAAATCTAACAAAAGCTATTATCTGAAAATTTATAATAATTTATAAATGATTAAATTAGCAAAATTTACCATCAAAAGTTCATTTGTCTTCGTTTTTTCATCTCCATCGCGTCTAAAATTGGTTGTCTCTTATCCTGGTATCTTTTTCTCAGGTCTTCTATTTCACGTTCCATGTCACCGTCTAAAGAGCTCATTCTTTGGTTAAGTTCTTCGTATGTTAATGTTCGTAACTAAAAAGAAGAAATTGGTGATCAGAATCTATGAGATGAGGTTGTCCTCAACTAATTGAGAAGAGCATCGTTAGAGACAAAAACAAGAAGAAGAACGAAGCAGATTTGGAAGAAAAGAAGGGTAAGACAATGATGAAGAAGAGACGTAGATAACGAAGACGAAAAATTTCATATGAAATTAAAGAAGAAGATGAAGAAGGGCAGCAAAAGAAGAAGAAGAATGTAAAGACTACAGAGAAGGCAATGGACAGGAAGAAGAAGAAGAAGATGACGATGAACAATATGCTAAAGAAGAACATCAAGAAGAAAACGATAAGAAGAAGAAAAACAACAAGAAGAAGAAAGAAGTTTACGAAGCAAAAAAGAATAAGAACAAGAATGATAATGAAGGCCATTAAAATGGCTGACAAGAAGAAGAAAAAGGAAGAAGAAGAAGAAAGAAGAAAATCAGAAGAAGAAGAAGAAAGAAGAAAAAGAAGAAGAAAAATAAGGAGGAGGAGGAAGAGGAGGAGGAGGAGAAGAAAGAGGAGGAAAGGGAAAATATAAAGACTGCAAAGAAGGCAAAGGAGATGAAAAGAAGGTGAAGATGATGATCATGTGAAAGAACAACATCAACAATTAGAAGAAGTAGTAGGTAGAAGAATACGAAGAAGGCAAGGAAGAAGAAGAAGAAGAATGATGATTGTGATGGTGATAAAGATAACGACAAAGAATATGGAAAACAAGAAGAAAAAGAAGCAGAAGAAGGAGAAGAAGAAAGGAAAGAGGAAAGGGAGAATGTGAAAAATGCAAAGACGTTTAGGAGAAGAAGATGATGATCATCGTCATCAAAATGCAAAGAAAAACAACAAGAAAGAAGAAGAATACGAAGAGGGCAAACAAGAAGAAGAACGCGAAGAAGAAGAAAATTATGATGCTGAGGATGATGATGATTATGATGATGATAAAGAAAGACAAAAAGAAGAAGGAGAAAAGAAGAAGTAAATAAGAAAAGATGACGATGATGATTAAGAAAAAGAGTAAAGAAGAGAAAGAAAAGAAATTAAGAAGAAAAATGGAAACAATTAGATGAAGAAGAGGAGAGCAAGAGGAAAATTCGAGAAAGGAGAAGAGAAAAAGGTGCTAAATCACGGGGAAAGAGGATGACACAGAAAAACGAAAAAACAATTAAAATGCGAAGAGGAGAGGCAAAGCAAGTCAACAAATCAGCACCCATAGAGATTAAAATACAGATCACTGTGATGAACATCCAGCAGTAAAGGAAAAAGCAGTTGGCAGTGACACCAGTGATGCAGAACGATAAGAAAGTTCGAAAACAACTTTGGCGTGATGTAATAATAAAAGATGTAAAACGGGAAAAGAAGTTCGAGAAAGAAAAACAGGAAGAGTTGATAACAACAAAAGTTAGGCACCAAAGTCAAGAAACAGATGATTCGTTGAACTTACAAATTCAAAATCCATAGGTCCTAGGAAGTTTTTTGGAAACTGCACAGCACCGTCACTGCGAATTCCATTATCCTGTTTCTTTCGGTTCCCTTCCAAATTCCGTTGATTTTCCTCCAGCTTCTCGAAATGGTCCAGAAAGGCTGGTCTGTAATTTTGCGCTTTTGATTCTCGGGTTTCTGTAGTGACACCTAGGTTATGAAAAATAAGACATTTCGACAATTTTCATTGCAAATTTTGCACGAAAAGAAAATAACATGACATTGCAGGCTGTGAACATGGTAACTAAAGTAACTAACTAGGTAATTTAATAACTAACTAACTAACTAACTAACTAACTATCTAACTAACCAACTAACTAACTAACTAACTAACTAACTAACTAACTAACTAACTAACTAACTAACTAACTAACTAACTAACCAAGTAAAAAGCTAACTAACAACTTCACTAATTAACTTTACCTATCTATCTAACTAACTAACTAACTAACTAACTAACTAACTAACTAACTAGCTAACTAAACTAACCAACTAATTAACTAACTAACTAACTAACTAACTAACTAACTAACTAACTAACTAACTAACTAACTAACAAACAAACAAACAAACAAACAAACAAACTAACTAACTAACTAACTAACTAATCAACTAACTTAATAACTTACTAGCTAACCAACAAATAAACTAACTAACCAACTAACCAACTAACTAACTAACTAACTAACTAGCTAAATAGACTGACTTACTAACTAACTAATTTACTAGGTAACAAATAACTTAACTAAGCAGCTAACATACCATCAAATGCACTAGCTAACAAATTAACTGGCTTGTTAAAGAAACTAACTAACTTTCTTACTCACTCACTAAATAGAGAGAAAGCTAGGTGTCACAAGAAAAGTTGACAATAAAATTACAAAATTAAGTTGAAAAAAATTGCTTACTTCTCATAGTCGAATCATCAGCATCAGCATCATCATTAATCACCATCGTTCCCATATCATTTTCAATCATTGTACCGGATTCGATCATCGTTCCGGACTCGATCATGGTCCCAGAATCACTGCCCATGATAAAAGTATTGTCATTACTATTAATCTCACCGCTACTATTGTTAACTATCATTGTACCCAGGTCCTCTTGTGCCGTGTAGAACTCGTCTTGGCAAATCATAGTGCCTGCTTCTCCGGGAAGTTCATCGTCTTCCTGAATAATGAAAGGAACCGCGTTAAATATGGACGGAAAAAATCGTAAACAGTAAAGTTACAATGACAACAATGAACAATTATTGCATGGTACCAAGACGACGATAATGATACTGATGAAAAATGAGATGCTTAAACAATTTTCAAAAAACAAAGCATGGTTCAAAGTTAAGTACAAAGCCTGCCAAAAATCCCAAAATTCAAAACCTTTAATTAGAGACATTTTTTTATATAAGGTGAAACGGGTATGAGTTATTGGGTAGAAGTATTAAATTTCGGGCTGAAAGCTCTTGATAAATGAAGATTTTTATGTTCGGATTTTTGCTGTAAGTCCCTACAATCTTGGACAATTTTTTTGCAAATCTTTCATTTTTGGAACACCACATTTTCAGACCTCTTCCCCCCCTCCCCTTGTGAACAATGTTGAAGAAAAAAAGGCAACACATATGGCTATGATTCAACATTGCTTTTAGAGGAAGAGGGGGTGTAGAGTTGACTTTTCTATGCCTTTTCCAAGAAAATAGCTAACTTAAACTTTTGTAAAATATTTTGTCCAAGATTATTGGCCTTATCAAGTATTTAAGTCTTGTATATCAAGTACAAGTAAATAAATATAAGAAGAAGATAAAATGGATAGCAAATCACCTTAACTGTGAACATAGAACATAATCGGATTAAAAATTAGGAATTTGACTAAGAAATACTTACTGCTTCATTTTCGGGTCCATCAACACTGTCTTCTTCACTTCCCGCGTTTTCAGCCTCCTCGCGGATTCTCGCAGCATCCTGAAGCATAGCAGATAACATTGCCACAGTCTTGGCTTTCTTCACAAATGGATGCTGTGAAAAAGATACGAGAGTACATAACACCTTAAAACTTTCATTATTCATATGAAACGATATAATAAGAGGCGAGCTTTCAGTCAATAAGATAAAATTCTCTAACCGCCTTTTTGGGATGCAGTATATATCCCTGAATTGTCTGCGAAAGCATGATGCAAACAGCCTATTTATGTGAAATTGTAGTTATCTCTATTTCCTCGCAGTTTACGGTGAACGTCCACCCATAATCTCAGATGTTTCTTAATTCCCAATCGACCATTTCGGGGTTCACGGCGCCATATTCTAAGTGGAGCAAAAACCACTCTAAATTCAATGGCGGCCTATATGAGAAAAGTTCTAAAATTCGTATTCTGAGAAAATAAACTCTCAATTTGTCTCCAATTTATCAGATTTCGATGTAAAATACACTTTTCAAGCATAAAAAAGATACGAGGAATACCACTAACCAAAAGAGCTTGAAACAGGCTGGAAAATGGGGGTAATTTGGCTCATAGAAACAGTTGTTGTTGTCATCTTTTTTTAATTCGATACAATAATTCTAGCTTCTGCAGAAACTAATCTAAATCGAATATCTAAACAGTTCATAAATACCATACCTGCAGCAGTTGCGTTGCTGATGCTCTGTCTTCTGGTGTTTTTATCAAACATTTTGAAACAAAATCAATGAAATCTTCACTCCATTTTTCAGGTTTCTTGAATTTCGGAGGTGGTTTGGTCGGAATCATAAATATTGCCTAAAACAGGAATAATCGGTAAAATTTACAAAAAAATATAAAACAGCAGTTACACGCTCGCAGCATCTCGAATAGGAAAAACAAATTTCAAATGTTTTACAAACAATGTTTGATCGTTTGGTTGATAGACGCCTTCAATACTGGACCCAACCGTTATTTCTTTAGGGACAAATGCGTTTAAATGGCATTGCACCTCTAGATTTATTACCTTCCCCCACTCTTTCGGAAACAGCTTCTAACAGCTACAACAACATACAGCTGTTTCCTCAGAGTAGACTACGACGAATGTAATAAGTCTATTGCACCTCCTAAATAAATAAGAAAAAACACATGATGTAGTTGATTTCTTCAGAATAACATCATACTCTCATTGGATGAATATCTGCATGTGGTGGTTTTCCTTCAGCCATTTCTAGTGCAGTGATTCCAAGAGACCAAATATCAGCTTTGCAATCATATCCAATTTCCTACAAAAAAGTACGCACAATTATTGCAATATTTATTAATAAAACATTACTATATGCTGTAGATTTTAAAATCACTCAACTCGAATGCTTAGCATTTTCACGCTTGTCATTTTTGCAACCTATACGCACGACTAAACGTACGCACAGCTTTACACAGAGCTGAAGCAGGTTCAGACTCACTACTACATAAAGTCGTAGATTTGTTCCCAAACCATTACACACAATAACTGCTCAGAAGTACTGTTCACACTAAACAAAGGAGTCTAGGTTCGGCCTATTTTCAAGATAACCTTGGGACCTCCGGGCATGGGCCGGGCTAATGGGAACGTGTAAAACTTGGGCTCAGCCTTTGATTTGTTAACCCGGGCCCACTTCAGAACAAGGGAAAAGTTTCACGCGTTCACACAAGACATGGGACTGGCTCAAGTTTTATTTAGAAGTGCGACTTCAACCAGCGAGCCCCTTTAAACGTCCTCAACACACTGAAATCATTCCATGAAAGCAAGATAGAAGACCATTTGCAGACAACGTAGCAGTAGTAGGCAAACTACCTTTAACACGTGTTTAGATGCTTGTTTTTTCAGTTACCATCAGGGTGAAACACTCCCATGAAGCCAAAAATTTCTGGGTATGAAAAAGTGGGATGAACACAATAATGAAAAGGTGGGATAAACATTGCACATTACTCACCTGTATAACCTCAGGGGCCATCCAAAACGGTGTGCCAATGACTGTGTTTCTTTTTGCCATAGTGTCCTAAGCAGGATTAAAAGCAACTTGCATCAGTTAAGGCATTGATTCAATTGCAAAATACAAATTCCATTCGAACAAGAAGATATTAGAAACATATGACAGGTACAAGTAAACATTGAACAAGCAAAGTAAAGGACAAGTTTAACAAGTAAACAAGGACAAGTTAAACAAGTAAACAAATAAACAAATAAACAAATAAACAAGTAAACAAAACTGTGAACAACGAACCGTTAATTGGCCTGCAACACCAAAATCAGCTAAAACAAAGAGAAATCAGTGTCTTTAAACCATAGTTATCAGAATGAAAAATAATCTGGAGTTTATCATTTTTTAGCTGACTAAGGGCTTATTTTTTTTGGTAAACTTCGGTTTAGGCAGACCCTCCGAATTCTGAAACGGTAGACTTAGAAGAAAAAGTTTCCTGCATCAAAAATACACAGCTGCCGAAACGTTAGGCTGATCAGAACAAAATCGAACTGAACCATACATTTCAAAGGGAGAATGAGATTCCTTGTATGTCTGCGAAGCCTTCCAGCTTCGAGGGCAAAAGGTTTGGAGGTCTGCGAAACCTGCTGTTTTCAGAAGACTATATCAAAAAACACATTTCGACGACTGCCGAAAAGAGAAGGCGTCTGCTGAAAACAGAATGTGACCAAAAAATACACGCTAAGAACCCGTTTACACGAGAGAAACTGGATCGGCTCTGGTCCAGGTTGGCTAAAAAAGGCCTTTAGTTCACAATGGATCTTTTGGATTTGCTCCTTTTCTGGCTCAATTTAGAGCTGTTCTGGATCTGTTCAGAAGTCAGCCAGCTCGTTTAGATCCCGTGTAAACATTTTGGGTCGGATCTAAACTAGTACGGATACGAAACGTGAATGAAAGTTAGCGAAAAATGCTTGGAAGAACACACCATTCTTAAAAAAGAAATCGAATTTTCTGCGTTAGCCTCTCACAAGATGCTGCTGTGATAAAAAGAAGAAATTTCAAGCTGTTTTGTAGGGAGAAGTTCATAACGGATACGTCAGCTCAAAAATGCGGCTGTCAAATATTTTTTAATCAGATCGGAACCGGCCCAGTACTTCAGTGTAAACTCGATGGAAAAGAGCCAGAACCGGTTCTGGATAGGACCAGAGCCGAGCCGAGCCAATCGAGTTTCTCTCGGGATCTAAAGGGTCTAACATACCTAATTTTGCACTTCCTTCTGTATTTAGTAATATGTTCCCAGCTTTGACATCCCTGGAAGAAAATGCTTTTGATTGACAATTGGAATAATTTCAGCAAACTTTATATTTGCTATGAATGGCAAAAACTAGGATAGATTTCTCCACAAGTAGCATACCACAATAGATAGGATTCGAACTTGGACTGTGTGATCAGAGAGCCAACGACGTTTCCACTGAGCTATAGAGCTCAATGAAATCGCCGAGCAACTCTCCAAGTCATACAGCCCAAGGCTCTCCTCCCTTTTGACTTTTTGTGTTCGGCTATGTAGAGCCTTCTTCAGTACCATACATACATATTTATATATATGTGTGTCATGAATGGTGAAGACAGGGATAGAGCGGCAAAACGTGCGCAGATAAAAACAGAATCTTCCACGAGTTTTATACCACTGTTGAAGTTTTGCAAAACTAGAAAATCATATTTTCAAATAGTCTTGGTTAAATGATTGCCTCTGGACATTTCTGCAACTACCTCGTGGTAAAAAATCAAGCTTCTTGATGCAGAGAATTTTTTCAACAATAAAAACAACACAGAAAGAAGCAAAACATCCAACAAACCTATGAATTTTCCGTCTGAAATGAAGATATTCAAGTCCTTTTAAAGTATCTTTTAAAACGCAGGCGATTTCATCTTCTTTTAACTACAAAAAGGATAGAACTAGACTTCATTTAAAAGGCTTGTGATCTGAGTCCAATTTCATTACCTTGAAAGTTCAAATTTCATTACATTGAAAGTCTTACATGTAAATATATTCTGACTTATCAAGGCTGTTTCTGACACCGTATTAGACATGATAGTAACCACCTATCATGACAAACCTTTGATATTTAGTTGGGCAACGTTTCGGGAGAGATCCGTCTCCCATCATCAGGCAATGAGAAATGTGGTTTCTTGCCTATTGGATTGGGATAACATTTCAGTGATTGATGAGGATAAGAACTGGAAAAACAGACTTGTTAAAGAAAGCATTCACTCAGTTCTATCAACTCCTTGTATCAATCAAGTATCTTACTCAATCCCAGAAATCTGGTTGAATAACATCAAAAGTTGCACTGAACGCAATTTTGGCGCCACAAATTTTAGAAATTGAGCGCCAAAAAATTCCGAGCTTCCTCGCAGGTCTGGTTAATTTCACACCTTTCGATCCGACCTTTGCAATAAATAGGCAAGAAACGATGATGGGAGACGGATCTCTCCCGAAACGTTGCCCAACTAAATATCAAAGGCTTGTCGTGATAAGTGGTGACTATCATTTTTGAACATGCCTAAAAGCATTTCGTCTTAATTAGAATTAGTAAGAAACAGTTTAATTTATTAGAAATAGTTTAATTAGAAACGTAAGAAACAGGCCAAAACAATTGAAAAAGGCAGAATTTATATCCAGATGCGCATCGGCAAGCAACAAAGACTTACAAATCAAAAATATAAAATCTTACCGTTTTGTTTCTAAGTCTCATTATGTCTGACACTGAACCAGCACCACAGTATTCCATTACAATCTAAAACATTCAGGAAATAACATATCTTGGAGATAAAATCTGAAAAATATAATTTTTAGGCCCCGTCTACACGGATGCGTTTTCAAATGAAAACGCAAACACCTCTCGTCTAATGACATCGGTAAACTGCGACTGAAAACGCAAACGTTTGAAAACGGTTTCCAGAGTGGAATCTTTTGAAATTTTTGAAAACGCAATTTTTCCGTGTAGACACCGAAAACGCAAACATTTGAAAACGATGCAGCAAAAACAATAACTTTCTGTGGTTCACTGGCATTGAATTTCAAAATTTACAGTTAGGAAACGTGATGTTATCGTTTTCATGTTGACAACAAAAACGTTGTGAAAACGCTCGCGTAGACGCAATACTTTTTATACGTTTTCACTAGTCTGAAAACGGAACTTTTGAAAACGTATCCGTGTAGACGGGGCCTTAGATTTATAAAAATTAACAAATGACAATGTGGCCCTGTAGTGAAATAACTATTAGGATACATGTCGTGTTTCGTGATGTCATTATTATAAGTGTGTTATCGCGCTCCTTCAGCGGAGAAGCCTGGCATGACAAATAACACGCCATAACATGGTTTCATCTCACAAGAGGTGCAATTCATTGCACCCCTACACTCATATTATGGTATGACCTGTTATGCATTCAACCTATCATCAAGGGGTCATTTTTTTGGCAATCCAGTAGAAAAATCTCCCTTGAGCAGTATTATACTGTATAGATCATATTATACTTATAAAGCAGCCAAAACTTAGTCTAGGTACAAAGTTTCACTGTCCTTGCGCTTGTGTTCTAAATTTTATGAGCATTCAAAGTTCCCAATTTCATAAAGGATTTGACTGCAAAAAATGAACTTGGTGAAACTTTTTACCCCACACGGTCAAAGCCCTTATAAAATTGTGAACTTTGAATGCTCATAGAATTGATTATACAAGCGCTGAGATAGTAAGACTTTGCACCTAGACTGATTTTTGGGTGCTTTATATGATTTTGCATTGAAAAATTGATATCTTGCCATTTCCAAAAATTTTTTTCCCACCGAAATGATCCATTAAGTACCAACATATCTAATTTTTTATGCTAGTCAAAGGATCAATGTTAGAAGGGCAAGAGCCCTAAATATTGCCCTCACTACCACTGGTATACATTCAAACAATGTTTAACAGTATAGTTATGGACCACAAATGTGAGTTTACCCAGCATAAAGAAAGAAAAACCTTTTAACTCACCCAAAGATCTGTGTTTTTGAAATAGCTTCCATAATATTTAACAACATAAGGGCTGTGAAAAGAAAAATAAAAGAAATTAAGAATGTTTTCGCAGTGAGATTGAAAATATAATGAGATTAAGCCAACAATTTATGTAGATTGTGCTGAACAGCTCAAAATTTCCAAAATTTTCCAAACCATTGTTGATTTTATTGAAACAGTCATCAAATAACATGCAAATGGTGCTGTTATGGTCAGGGGCATCCTTAGAGGTGGTGTGGCCAAGTGGTCAAGGTGCTTGCCTCAAAATTTGAGATATTGTTGGTTTGAATCTAGTTTGGACCATTTACCACAAGCCTAAAGTCAACTCAGCTCAGCTGTCCATCCTGTAGAGGTTGGTAAATGAGTAACCAAGGCATTCATTCTAGAAAAACAGTCTGGGGGCACAAACTGCAGGTCCATATCAGCTGTATAGCTACAAACTCCTGAACTGTTTAACAAATAAAGATTGCTTGCTTGCTTGCTACTGTAGAGTAGCAAAATTGGCATTAGTTGTTTGAAGAAAGAAAAGCTGGAATTGGTTGGAAAATTTTTTCCAACAAATTGAACTTTTTTGCATCAAATTCAATTCGCTAGAAATTGTGTTTGCCTCTCTAGCATAGGCACACTAGCAAATCTACCAGGACTACTGTGGTGGATATGAACTACTGGTGGTATTGCTTGATACACAGTGGTGGGTATCCACCACAGCACCTGAAAAATACCACCACAGAAGGCAAAAATACCAATCCACCAAAGCATTGTCTGTATAGATTCCCTAGCATGGTAGGGGTCCGACTGGTCCACTATTTGAAAACAAGAATATAATTTTGCAATTCCTATACCTGTCACACTGTTGCATGATGCTAATTTCTTTGATTATTTCCTGTAAGTCTGTGTCAACAGGAACTTGTTTGATTGCTAACACTTCACCAGATTCCTTGTGCATTGCTTTGAAAACTGATCCATATGAGCTAGAACAAAAAGATTGAAATTGAAAATAAAAAAAAACTGCTTATCGGGACTTAATTTTACTTCCTGCAATTCTGTTACTTATTGCAATACAAATATGCCTTTTGAATGTCAAATTCGAAGGCAGATAAAAACCTATGTATTGCACCTCAGGAATTTTTATGGCTGTTTGGCAAGTGCAGAGGGGCAAGAGACCTACATAGTGCAGGGATCCAGCTGTTGTTTTAAAACAATGGGTTGTTATTTTACAAGTTTTTCTATATTGCCTGGCTGCAATATCAAAGAAAAAGATTATGTTCTTTAAAATGGAGACTTGTTGTGTTGCTCGCAAAATTATTTTACTTTGTTCAAAAATTAAAGGTGCACGATATAACTATTTTCTACTTTCCACCTACATCCAGTGTCAGTGAAAAAAAGGAACCATGAAAAGAAACAATTTCTGCTTACCCTTCTCCAAGCTTTTCAAGTAGATCAAAAACTTCTTCTGGGGGTCTTGTCAAGCTTTCTTCACTCAGCTTTTTTAAGCTTCTGCAACAAAAAGTTAATGATATCAGACAATGAAACCTAGAGATCGAAATAATCATCATCATGATCAATTGTCACGTCAAAAGGCATTGGCAACAAAGAGCCTCAATCCTTCTCTATACCCGACTCTTCTTAGGCTTTCAAGACGTTCCCCCAACTTCAAATTCGCCCCAACTTCCATTTCGCCCAGCCCGCTAAGACGTTTCGCCCAACCCATCATGGTCATTTCGCACAACCTGAAATGACACAGACAACTTCTTTCGTGTAGTTTGTCAATTATTTGATTGATAACATTGGGGGCCTGCCCCCAAACCCACCGATTTTGACACTGATGACTGTTTTAGTGAAAATAAAAATGATAAATAGCAAGTATTTTAGTTGGGCGAAACGACCAAGAATGTTGGGCGAAAAGTCCAGCTTGGGGGAAAGGGAAGTTGGGCGAAATTGAGGTTGGGCAAATCGACCTGATACCCTTCTTAGGATTTGGTTCACCATTTTTGCTTAGACCAGGGTTGCTACACTATCCAGTAACCTATCTTTTCCAGATGTCCTTGTCTTCTTATTGCTAATGAGGGACCGTTTCTGCACATTGAAGTAGTTACTCCTTCATTACAGTCTTGTCTGCTGTGTTTGGAATATTGAATATTCATCTATAGCATCACATTTTGGCTACATCAATATTAATAATAAGACCTTATTGAGAATAAGAATAAGATGTTAATGATAATAATGTTTGTAACGTCTTATTTTGTTTTTGCTTTGTTTTTTTTTTCTACCTATACTATAAAGATAGCAAAAAACACTGATAAAATAATCATCTGAATGATTTCATCTCAATGTTAATCATCTATTTTGTAGGTCTTTGACGGTCCAGGGTTCTGTTTTCGCTCTTTCTTTGATTCTCATTCCCGGGGCTGGGTCATTTTTTTTATCACCTCTAAAATTTTTTAAAGCACGCCATTCATAGTGTCAAAATCTACAGGATGAATGAATTACCTTGAAGACATGGCGCTGATTCAATAATAAAAAGCCAATTTTACTTTGTTCGTCTTTTTGCAATGCTAAATTTGGCTACTTCAAAATTTATAAACATCAGAAACTGAAAACTTCCAAAAATTGTGTTCTGCTTCTCCTCCTTCGTTTACATTGTATAACATGCACCAAAATAGCCACCCCACTCATTCATTGCGCATGTGTTAAGACTCACTAAGTACCTTCCACCTTTTGATTTTCGAACGTATCAATAAAGATTTAAGGTTGATACTAATGTTGTTGAACATTATCATTTCTTATTATTTCTTTACACTTCTTAGGCAGAATTCTCATACCAAATTCATTTCGTCAAAGGAAACAGTGTAAAGATCTAAGGCAGGTTCCCTTCTGCGAGAGGTGTACCGTCTGAGCCACGAGTACCTCGGTCCGGCAATTACCAACGGACAACCGCTTGCCGCTTCTCCAGCTACACCTCCTTTTGTTAAAATGGCGGACAGCGGGAGCACGGTTCACACTCAACGCACGAGAACTTATTCATCTTGCTCATGTGCAAGTTCAGATGAACATGAAAATATCGACGAACAGAAGGTCGAAGATGTTACTATCAATTTTCTTTATCAACCAAGATCTGTTACCATGCTTTGTGTTTTGATCGTCGGTCTCCTCTACAAAGCTTTCACCAGGTGGGTAGGGAGGGAACTTAGGCCTACTAGGCCTAATTTTTATATGGCCCAGATCTGTCACGATTTTAAAGAAAAATTGTCTGTTCAGGAACTACATATTAAAAACCTGTTTGCTTGCATTGTAACATCGCACTAAAAATTTACTTCTTAACTTTTTCAGGGATTATGAGATCAGCCAACAAGACAACTTTTGGCAAGGGATAATAGCTGTCGTTATTGTATTTTCAGTTCTGAGCTTTCTCATCTGCCCAAATGGTAAGATCCCAGTTTGAAAACTTGCACATTTCAACCAATGCATCATTGGGAAAACAATAGGCTAATAATTAACATGACAATAGGTCTAACAATAGGAGATGTGCGAGTGTCATTGCAAGTGGGAGCATGTTTTCCAACCAGGGGGTAAGATCTCTGGACTTTGAATTAGGTAGTGCCACTCCTGCTGCTTTCTTGACGTTTTGCCCAACCTCCCATTCACTCAGCTTCCAAAATGTTCAGCCTTCAGAGATGTTTTGCCCAACCCGTTGAAATTGTTTCACCCAACCAGAAATGATAAAGATAACTTCTTGTGTGAAGTTTGTCAATTATTTGATTTTTTTAAATTTGGGGCTCAAGCCCCCAAAGCCCTCAATTATCATACTGTCAACTGTTTAAGCAATAAGTGGGTGAAACAACCAAGAATGCTGGGTGAAAAGGAAGTTGGGCAAAATTTAGATGGGGCAAATCCACATGATACCTCCTATTGCCCTTTGTGCAGAGTATGGCACATGCTTCCAGTTCCAGCATAGCACAGTGGTGACTTAGCCTGCAATGTATGACAACTTGGTCTTGTAGCGTGTTGGCAGTGCGGCAAGCTTACCTGAAACCAAAGAGTATCATGCACAGGATCTCGATGAAGATCTACCATCCTCTGCATACTGGCCCCATTACAAAGTTTTCCCTCAACAAAGAAAAAGAAAACACATCATGAAATCGAGAATTTTGGCTCCATAATTGCTTAAATTATGGATGGTTTTCATGTTTCATAGGTGTTTTCCATAAGGGCCAGTTTGCAGACTTTGATGCTTGTACATTCAAGATAAACAATAAAGGCAAACAAAGAAAATGGGCCTCTGCACACACAAGATCTTGTTGAGATCTGCAATACTTCACAGAATGGTATAAGCTCAGGAGAAAAAGTTTTCTTATTCTGGAACATGTTTTTGCAGGATTTACATTTGGTATCTTAGTAGCTTTTTACACAAGTTTAAGTCTTTTAAGAGTAGAACCACATTCTGAATGCACCAATCTTCATTTTCTTGTAGGTCCATTTGTTAGGCCTCATCCAGCCATTTGGAGACTTGTTCTTGGTAAGCTAATTGCTAGTTCCAATTTTTTGTTTATTTACGTAAAAACCAGTTCCCCTTAATACTTGATGAAAGATTTTTCAAAGTTGAAGGCTGAACAAACTATGTGTTGTTTAACAATGTTGATAATATTATGTTGTACAGTTTACGCCACTTATGATTCTTCTTTTGACACTTTAGGTATTGGCATTATGTACATGCTGTTTCTGGCATTCATACTTTTCCAAAGTTACAAAGATGTGAGAGAAATGATGTTCTTTTTGGATCCTTCTTTGAAAGACCAAGGCCCTGATACTGAGGTTGGTGAAGTTGTCTTCCTATCCATGTATGTTTGCCTATAACAGATTTAATATATCCCACATTTGTATACACTCTTTCTTCTTTATAACAACACACTTAATAACCTAAGAACAACAATGCTTAATTTGCCAAAAAAATAAGAACGATGTGAGAATGTGTCTAGCCTCAGATGAAAAATAATAAAGAAGAAAATGTGTTATTAGAAATTTCATGTCATTTTATCAAAACAGAACTATGCAATTATCAATTAAAAGTACACCATTTTTTCCATTGTAAGCCGCAGCTTACATTTTTTTGGGCACGTTTTCTTGCCGCTTATAATCAAGGGAGGCTTATAAACAAGGGTTACTTACATTTTATCCAATGGGTCAAAACATCATGACAATAGACCAAAATAAACCATTTCCTATGCGTTTGAAATGTTGGCTGTATTATACTTAGGCTAATAGTTTCTTCAATGTAAAATCTCGGCTTTCATTTACGGGCCTTGTTGGTGCAGCTTATAATTGAGGGTGGCTTAGAGTTTTTTCGAACACCATTTAATGTGGCTTATATTCAAATTATGAACAAGGGCGGCTTACAATAAAAAAGTACGGTATGTAGAAGATATGCCAATCAGCCAATCTGTTATTTAGTGTTCGGTTGTCCGTAGAAGCAACTTACTGCGCGGTGATGTAGAAGAATCATTGTTGAAATAAAAGCGAGCAAGCCTCAAATTATTCAAAAATAAGAAAATCAAGCTTCGACAAAAATTTTCTAGTTCTTATCGAAAAGAGTGTAGGGGAACATGTTTCTTGATCATCACTGTGGACAGCGTCGACAAGCACATGCTTTAAAAACATCTTATGATATCATCGCTGCACAGTGAGAACAACAGCTACTTGAGGAATTACTTGTGCCCCGTCGTTCTCCATCACTTACGAATCTGAAAACATGAACAGTGCCGTCACGACGGAGACACGATGAGACGCGTCCTCGTCCTTACGACAAATAGAAAACAGGCTTTACAATACTCGAAGATAGTGTTAAGAAGGTTGCCTATGATAACTTGTTCACTTTTGCAAGTCTGCACTGAGCACTGTTGATTTCAGATATACCAATTTTTTCTTTTTATTTTTTCATAGATTTATGATGTTGACTGTGAGCTGAAATGGGATCTGATTTGGCATCGTACAGACATATTTG
Organism: Chrysaora quinquecirrha; assembly: GCA_014526335.1. Taxonomy (NCBI): domain Eukaryota; kingdom Metazoa; phylum Cnidaria; class Scyphozoa; order Semaeostomeae; family Pelagiidae; genus Chrysaora; species Chrysaora quinquecirrha. The sequence goes on from JACTAT010000010.1 coordinate 5,109,420, forward strand.
TTGTGGCCCATTTTATTGGTTGGGTCGTCAAAGCAATTGTAATCAGGCATGCAGGGATTTTGTGGCTGCTTAGTCTCACATGGGAAGTCACGGAGGTGAGGGCATCAACCAAATTGCTAATACACTTACCTTGTTAATATCAAACATATACATATTGGATGTATTTTTCCACAAGTGGCATACCACAATAGATGGGATTCGAACCTGGACTGCATGATCAGAGAGCCAATGACGTTTCCACTGAGCTATAGAGCTCAATGAAATCGCCGAGTAACTCTTATTCAGTGCAGTCATTATCAGTGTCGTATACATTGTTGCAATTATTTACATGTCCAAAGCTCTTTCGCCTAGGTGGAATCTCAGTTGCACTGGACAGGTTTTGCAATACCTTAAGACACGAAAAAAGCGAGCTACAGAAGCGCATTTCTATGTTGGTGGAATTCTATGTTGAAAAACCTGAGGGACATTTCACTCCCCTAAAAAGCGTACGATCTTCCTATTGAAAGAAAATATCCTTATAGATTCCTACGAACAAAATAGAGACAAAGAGAAGATTCCAAGGAGTGAATTGCCCTTTGGACAAACCATTAGTTGTTAGGGCTGCGTTAAATATTTTTGGGAGTATTTCAGATAGAGACACTTGCCTTCCAGCTTATCCCTTTCTGTTTATTCAGTAATTTTAGGCCCTATTTCGCTAGTTCATCCTCTTGAGTTAAGTGCATATCCTCACCTTCTTGTCTTAGGCCCGTTTTCACGGGAAGGGATTCGAGTTGATCTGTTCCAAAAACGTTACCACAGGCTTTTCGTTTACACGGGTGCACATGGATACGTTCCTTTTTGAGAATGGGATCGCATCTTTTTGGGTTCGTTCAAATGTAAATGCAATAAAATCGTACCTATAAGGATCTTTTTTATCTGTATCTTTTTCTCTCACGTACAGTACAGGCCATAAATAACTTAACCTATGCGAATTTCCTACGAATTCGCGCGAATTCGTACGAATACGAATTTGGTGTTTTCTTTGCGAATTTCGCACGAATTTCGCTTCGTTGTTTAGCGAATTTCGCTGTGAATTTGTTGCGCAATGCCTTGTGCTCAATTGCTAATCGTTTGCGAAAATAAGGCCTCTAGAATCTTATGCGAAAGATATCAAAACACGGAAGAAAATATATAGAAAGGGAATGGAAAAAAGAAATGTAGAATTACAATTTCATCCTATTTTAAACTCTGTTTTAAATCAAAATAATCCTGTTCAAAATTCGGGGAGATTTTATCTATTAGAATCACCGTAACCTTTGCTAATAAAACAGAGAAAATCAAGTTATAAGACTTGACAAAACAAAAAATATCGTGCCTACAGGTTTACGATAACTCAAAATTGCTAAAGGTGTTGAATTCATGATTTTAATGAGGGGAAATACATTACATTATCAACATGATTTTGGCATCGAAGAAGGGAAAGCGGACTGAAGTTCATTAAGGTTCCGATAGAAAATAATAACTTAGCCGTGTTTTGGATAATTCAAACCCAAAACAATAGCTCAATCGCTCCGACTTGCAAATCATATCAGTATACAGTCGTTATGTTACGTTACAACAATCGTTTAATAATCGTTACGTTACAGCACGTTTAATAATCGTGTTCTACCGTATAAATTCAGTCTCCTCACTCCAATGCCGCACTGAATGATAACTTGTTTTTCATATACAGGGTGGCCCAGAAAATTTGAAAAAAGGGACCCCTTTGGTAAATGATTTCTGAATAATTTTTCTCAAGGAGAAATTTTATAAAATTTATACCAGGAAATTTTCAACTGAAGTGCGATGTCGTGTAGAAATTTTTTTATGATAAAAGCTTCCAACTAGCCGCAATTAGACATTTAATTTATGATGTCCCAAAACCTACTGTTTTTATTCCACCATTGAGTACTGCGATCGTTCGTGAACGGGAATCATTATCCCAGAGTAAAATTGTCATGGCCATTAATGTAGGGTCAGTCATATTAGAGAAGTGTATTGAGCAGGACTGAGGACATTTTGAACATATCATTTGACTGAAAGAATGAGTTATTGATTTTTCTGTTCTGTTGCATAAGGGTATAAAGGGTATCATTTTTGTTACAGTGCGTTTTTGGATTGTAAAGTTTTTAAGTCAATTCATTCAGAGATGCTAACCCATATCAATCATGATACTTACAAGAAATATATCATTTGAGTTGAATATCATGTAGTATTAATTTCATAAAATTCCAACTTAAGAATAAATTATTTATAAATTATTTAGCTAGGGGGTCCCTTTTTTCGGGCCACCCTGTATATGAGCGTTCCTCTGCTGTCACATGTGACCAAGAAAACAAAGAAGCTCGTTTGGGCTCTTCTGGGCTACCTAGACCTGTATCAACAAATTAGTTTATTTATGTATGGATCTATGTATGTAGATTAAATAAACGGAAACTGAGACTCAAAAGTCTATTTAAAGCAACCCTTACTTTTTTGCTAATAACATCATTTCTTCTTTATAGATTTCAGAACTTAACACCTTCTTCCTGAAGCACATCTTTATGGTACCAACTAAGCACCCGGTTAATTTATACCGGTTAATATTAATCTGCACTATGACCGCACCGGTTATAAGGTAAGCGATTATGACAGTGAACGTTTTGAATGCATTTAGCAAGTTAATTTCCCTGTGTATAAAGAATATTTGAAAATTTCCTCATATGTAATTTCACCCAACATTCGGATCCAGCTCTCAATCTTTAGTCCAGTTGTAACATCATGCGCCTACACTTATTAAATGAAGCGAAGTTTTCGCTGCTTTCGCTTTAATACGCCCAAATTCGTGGACAAAATATTTGAAACAAAGCCTGCAAGATTGTAGTATGCATGTTTTGAATTTTATTACGACAAAAAGGTTGGATATTGCAAGGTATTTGACCGTGGAGTGATTGGAAGTTTCTCTTAATTTCATAAATAATTATTTTCACGATCGAGTCCTTAATTGATTTCTGCATTTCTTCGTTGCAGGCAGTACTATATCTACGTCACTGATACTAGAACTAGAAGACTAGGCACTCACTGTTGGGTATTCATGTAAGTAGCTATATATTATATGATTGCTATTTTATCACTAGTATATATAGTTGATGGGATTTGAAAGTAGATGGGATGCTCAGAGAGCCAAAGCTAGTCTCTCCTAATCAATAGAGTGAGTGGCCAGGCGCCTTAGTTTGTTTCCGTTAGGCAACTGAAGCTAAGAATGGCCGTATGAGGTCAACTTCTGGACGGGTGACTTTCCAGATGGACGATAATTCAACTCACTCCGCGGCCCTTTGGAAGGGACGTTGAACTTAGGGTCTCATGACTGAATACGGCGTGCGTAGTAGGATCATAGAGATATGAGTAGGCCTTAATTAGCTGGAATAGCTAAAAATGAAAGCCTACTCAAAATAAAGTGGCAACAATAACAGCAATCAACCTCCCCAAGTCAATCATCCTACATAGTCACAAGAAAGGAAGGACGTTTAGTAATTAAGGTTCGGTTTATGGGACGCATAAATACTGATGTGGACGTTTTGACTATGTAGTTAGCGCCAGTCGCTAGGATCTCAGAAGTAAATGAACTAACGATATCTTAACCCTGGCTGTGTCGCTACCGTGGCTGGAGCTAAAACTCCGACCTCATTGATCTACTGATAGCACGAGCTACCTGGATTAGACCGGCGTCTTCGTGTACATACTGCTTGTGTGTATGATATTCTAATGAGGATACATTGGCCACTCATACACAACCCTGAAAGAATGGACCTTGCACTTATACATGACAATCAATAATTTTGTTTGCTTAGATGTGTCACTCTTCTGGAAGCATTAGTCTGCATTCGACATGGCAAGGCATTGTTTTCAAGGACTGATGCGTTTGCTATTGCGTCATGGATAGCATGTCAGGTATGTTCAATGAGCCATTTTCAACTGATGCAATGGAACCTCCATATAACGGACATCTGTGGGACCAGGTGTACTTTCCGCTGTACAGAAGTGTCCCTAGTATGGAGGTTTGATCTTAACAAGGAAATGACTTTTGGGACGAAGACATTTGTCCCTTGTGTAGAGGTGGCCTTTGTATATAGCTGTCCGTTAATGGAGGTTCCAATGTTGTCTGTTCTCAAGTTTTTAACATTTCTCCGACGACCACCATACGAACGAATTAGATTCAGCAACCAAACTGAAGTACACAGGCAAATTTTGATATTCCTGGTCTTAGTGATTTAGGCCTACCCTTTGAAGTAAAAACAATACGAAATCTTACGTTGTTCATTCGCATTGAAAGGTATCCTAACCGACTTGAAACGAAAAGTTAATGATTCGATTATTGCCAGGCAGCTTATTCGCAAGCTCTCGCATTATATTATATCTAATCATTTTCCGTTTCAGTTTGTGTTTACTGGCTTGACTGTTTACTTGATGGTTATCTGGAGAAAATGGGTAAGTATACTTGTTGATCGTTTAGGATAGCGGTGAATCGTAACAATCGTTCCTCTACTAGTATTCATTGCTGCCTGATTAAAGCATGAAACTTTGAGACTCCGTTACACAAGAGAAATTGGATCGGCCACTGTCCGATCCAAAGCCAATTTTTACTCGAAAACTGCTTCCATTTAAACGGGATCTCTTGGATCAGTACCGAAGAATCTGCATCTGTTCAGAAGTAGAGCCAGCTCGTCTCTAGCTCTGGTTAGATCCAGTGTAAACGCTTTGGATCGGATCCAAATTAGTACGGAGACGAAACGTGTCTGAATAAAGCCTACTCGGATCCGGATCCGACCCCATTTCTCTCGTGTAAATGGTGTCTAAGTTACAGGACAAAACATGTTTTTCTTGTCCGATTATCTACGTTGCTCTTTCTAGCATAGTACAAGAGTAATTGTATGCAAGTGCAAGAAATTTCAAGCAGTTACTAATTCACTTTGTTATAATCATGCTTGTAATAGCTTAGCACTTACTTTTTTAGAGAAATAAGAAAAACAACTCTGTGACAAAACGAAAGCTAGATGACTCAGTAACTAGCAGCGAAGAAAAAGTCGACCCAGGTCAGAAGAACCCAACATCGATTCTGAAGCATGACAAAACCCCCCGTTCACAGTATGCAAAAGGCTTGAGATTCGAAGACAGCAGCAGTGAAGAAGAGGAAAAAGAGCAATTTACACGGGTGACCAGACGAAGAATGATTAATACGAGAAGTAAAGCGAGAAAAGAAGCAAACGCTGAGCTGTAGATTGCGTGAGTTTGTTTATTTTAGATTTGTACTTTGTTTGCAATGCGCCGTCATGGATGTATTTATACTGCTTGGCTTTACACGTGCTCCTGTTAGAAGACGTGGCATGTATGGAATCATAAAGACTTGACTTGCAAGGATGCTGGAAGGATAAACGTTGAATCCATTTATTGGAGCTCTCGCTGGCTCATTCTTGGTTTGCTCCACTTTGCCCTATTGTTCTATTTCAAACACGTGAACAGTTTTTCATTTTCATGTGACCAGCTTCGTCTTGCCTCGTGATCAATCTTGTGTAATCGCGTGATCAGTTCCGTATTGTCATGTGAAGAGTTTGGTATTATCATGTGAACAGTTTACGTCCTCGTTGCAAACTCAATGTGCATGCTTCAGAGGTAGAGAAATTCTAGTTAGTGTAGCAGCGTTTTCCCAATATTTGCCTTAACTTGTGACCAGTTTCGTATTATCATACAACGAACTCTGTATTGTCATGTGAACTGTTTAGTTTTATCATGTGAACAGTCCAAAACTTCGTTGACAACTCTACTGAGTACGCTGTGAAGGCAACACATATCTAGTTGATAACGTTAAGGATTATCGCAGCTGTTTGTCGAAGAAAGTATGGGTATTCACGTGATCAGCACGTTCATCTCACGTGTTCAACTGGCTTGTATTACTGGATGGATGATACTACCTTATTTGGACAACTCGCCTTATTAAACATTTACTGACTTTTGCAAATATTATCTGAATTGTTGCTGTGAAAAGGTGTGGAAAGCTATGATCAAAGATCTAAGATCTTTTTATCATTTCTCATTACGTATATGGATCAATACCCAAAGCATCAATACTCATCTTATATTGAAACCTCCAAATAATGACCTTGGGATGAAAAAGTTTGTCAGTTTTTCCAAGGTGCTCGTTGTATAGAGATTTCTTCGCCAATAGCTTTTGAGTGTTCCAGCCAGATTCATGGCTGAGCTTAGAAACGTGAAATCTTAGAAATGAAGACTTATCATCGTATTTTCATAAAGTAGTTAGGTTTGAGTTTCAGTGTCATTTCGCGCTGTTTTGGAGGAGCACCAGCTGTGACGCTCTGTTGAGAAGGTTTGATCGAAAGGCCTTGATTTGCCTTAAAATCCTCTTCATCTTTGCCTCGACTTTGTATTTTATCCGATTTTCAAAGAAAACATGGCGAATGTGGAAAATGTCTACAATCATGGTTAGAATTGTTGAGACTATTCCGAGAAATTACACTCATGTCTTATTGCCATAGCCCCCTCCCCCAGTTCAATGTAGGATATTTTGTTTTATTCACATGAGATCCATCATGCGGGTGACAATGTGTGATAAATTCTGCGAGAAGGTGATCCACATTGAATGGGGAGGGGGCAAAGACATAGGCCCCAAATCAATATGACTGGGGTAGAAATAGACGGAAATGGGATGATTGTTTTCTTTAACAAACTTGAGCTTATTAGAAACTTGAAATTCTTTGAAACTGGGTCATCTCATCGAATGTTCATATATTATTTAGGATTCAGTGTCATATGTAATCTTTTCTGATTTCCTATGTTATAAAAAGAGCTAATTCTCAAATCTTCTGTCACGATGTTACAATGCAATTTGTCAGTTCCATGATCTCAATTTCCTCATTTTCCACTCAAAATAAAACTGGTTGTTATTATAGATATAGGTATAGGCAATAAGAATCAGTGCCATTCCTACGCTTTTTATACCTTTCACAAACACGGGATTCCAAAATCATTTCCATCGTAGATTTAGACTTAATAGATTTAGATACTGCAGAACAGCTTTGTATGGTTAGGATTTGTAGTTACTTTCTGTTTTTTAATACTTTTAATAAAGCAGTGTAATTTTCTCAATAATTATTCAAGTTCAAAGATTCCGAATTGGTGAATTTCAGTCTAGATTTGTGTTTTTCAAACATCCGTTCTGTCAATAGATATATGCGTTACGCATGCTTCCTGTAGACTCATTACGTACCTAAGTCCCACTCCTCACAAACAGGAACGGCAACTAGACTCACTACTTAAGTCCCACTACCTCGCTCAGTGATGTTGTTGTTGTTGTTTTTACAATCGCTCAATGTGGAGTGACAATCAAAAGTAGGGGGGGAGGCGTAAACTAGAGACTCGTGTAGTTAGTCTAAACGGCAACCTTTAGCAGCAACAAAAACTATTTACATAAAAATCAAATTGCATGGCATATTGCTCAGAGTGGTTCTGAGCGATCTATCATTCAGATCGGCCTTGAGCCATCTAGAGCCAGGCCAACCAGGCTCATGTCGACATTGCGCAAAATCGGAAATAGTTGCCGACCGATAATCGGCGGTTTTCGGAACTAGTTTATCGCAGCTGACCTGTCGATATAAGAACTCTGGCAACTATAGTTCTTTTTGACGGCAACTAATCGGTTACAGTTCCAGAATGTAGGGCATGTTACTTCTCCGATTTGTTGATAATTGACTCCCATTAGTCGCAGTCGACCTTAGTGCTCTTGCGACCGGGAGCAACTGTATCCTAAGTCCTGGCTAGTTGTTGACATGTCGACATAAGTTACCAGTTACGACTACAGTAGTTGGCGTTAGTTCTTTCGTATCGTAGGTCGACATAAGCCTGGCTAAGGAACGAAAACTACGACTGGTGTAACATGATGCATGTTTGTAAAACAACCAACCCGACGAATAAAGCAAAATATTCAAAGACGAAACTGAAGCTAAATGCCTTGATACAAATCATATTGGCATCAACTAGGCCGTGTTCTTCTGAACCTCCAAAACCTACCGAATTTCCAAAACAGAAAGCTTCCAAAAACAGAATCCATGATTTTCAAAAACACGAATTCTGGAAATCTGAAAACTTTCGCGCCAAAATATTTGCTTGCTTGCCTCGTATCCAGACCCATTCGTGGAGTGTCTCCTGGCAACTGGTAAAATGACAGTCTCTTTCGAACTTCAAACCGTGAATCTCTCGAAAGCCTCAGAAACCTTCTACTTTTGATAACAGAAGGTTTTGGCCAAAACCGGCCGTTCTCAGAAGAATGGCTTCGAAAAACACATTCCGAAAAAGAATTGGTTTAGAAGAACACGCCCTTAAATACCTAAGTTCATTTGGCAGCTCACTTCTTAATTGGTTAGACTGTTATTCGTGGATACATTGATAGCTGACATGTCGACTAATAATTTCATCATATTTATATACAATTGTACCTACATAGCTGCAATTCAAAGGCTTTGTCAGTCATACTATCGCTTTATAGTAGTTATTGCATGTATGAGATCATTTCGAGCTAGATTAAAACGCTATTTATCTTAATTATCCCAGTTTATCTTCCACGTCGCTGTTAACCTTTCTTGTTAGCTCTTTCTTGTACAAAAATCTTTGAGAGATTGCCTCATTGCGAAGTTGGTATGACAGGCGTTTATGACGATATCTTATCTGAAGTTTGTTTGTCATGTATTTTGCAATTCCTGCGAACAACGGTCGCTTCTGAGTGTTATTCGAGCCATTTCTAGTGGCATGTGCGTTTATGACGATATCTGAAGTCTCTTTGGCTTGTATTTTGCAAACCCTACTAGTAGTTGTCAAGCAATCTCTAGCGACATAGTCGGGGCGATTATGGCGACGATTTGCTAGATGATTGTATCTTTGGGTAATAATAACCATATGTCTGTTGGCTTTATTTGCGTGATATTTTAAGTTTACTGACTGTGCGACGGTACTACTTAGCCATTACAACTGATTGAGCGATAACTTGCATTTTAATCAAGATATGGCACATACAAGGTAATATGTAATACTGAATAGTGGTATATGGGTGTGGTATATCGTGGTTACACGGTTACAGTCATTGAGTCAAATTGTGGTATATGGTGCTTCGATAAAATGCATTAGACTTTCTTGGGCTCTTTGGCACGGTAATTGCGTGTTTTCAGTGCTTTCCGTGTCTCCCGCCGTAAAATATCCAGCTAAGCGGTTCTTATGTTTTTATCGCGCGTGTTCGTTAGCCATAACTTCGTTAGCACTGTCTTCCTTACACATCGACAAAGCGTCAAGTTTATGAATCTTAACTTTGCCGTTCAAGCGGTTTTGTTCAGGACTGACTTGTGACTGTTGATTTTGTGACAGATTTTGGTCAGCAATTCTTGGAAATAGCAGTAATTTCACTTTCTGACCGAATAGGCCTATGAGGTTCAGAAAGGCGACGCAAATAGCAATGATACACATGAGATGAGACCTAATGTACTTGCCGTTTTGTTTTGAAATAACATAAGTTGGTAGAAACACCGCCCAACAGATGCAAGTAATATACATGGTTATGCCTATGTATTTCGACTCGTTGTAATTCTTCGGGAAGTTGCGCGTTTTAAACGCGTACCATGTGCAGCAGACCATAAACACAAAGCTGAGGAGGAGGCCAATTATCATTTGCAGCACTTCGTCTTCACAGTACAGAGCGATGTAATCACGTGACTCAGGCAAGAAATGACGTACTGTGTCGTATTTGGTGCCAACAAGCAAAGCGACACATAGCAAGACTTGAACGCCAATAATACCAAATATTAATATCAACTGCGATTGGGGACTGATGAGTGGTGGTGTGGAAATTGATGTTTTAGCGTTCTGGAATATCCTGTATATTCGGTTGGTCTTCAGGAATAGCGGTGCATAACACATACAGAAAGTTATTCCGGGCATTACATTTGTTAACGCGCATACTACGTTGTTTGGTTTAATAAAATACAAAACAGGAACCACAAAAGTTCCTGCAATGCCAGCTAGCATGAAATAACATAAGTCACGACCAGATGCCCGGACGATGCGGTTGTTGTTGTTTTTGACGAAAATAATCACCACGAATATCGTCGATAGAATTCCTAGAGCCGAGAGGCCGAGGTAGACTCGAACAGCGATAAATGAAGTACTTTGCGACTGAAAATATCTCGATGCTATTCGATTGCAGGTTTTGAATTCAGGATCGGGTTTGCGCTCTGTGCCGCAATCTCTGCACGTATTGTTTACGACAACTTCATTATCATCGCAAGACTCGCAAGCCCAGCAGCATTTCAGATTAAAAACGGTATTTCGAGAATACATCTGGCCATTTTCACACGGCTGTCTGCAAGATGATACAACATCCTTCTTTTGTCCTCCCCATCGAAGCTCAGAAACATTTAATTGTGTCGATCCGGTTTCTGAGCCCCATAAATAACTCGTTCCACCCACATCTCCCTGTCTTTGCATTGTCCATTTTCCAACTTTACGATTCTCGTAACCGTTACGACCCTTGGCGTAATTTAAAATATCGTACTCTACCAAGTAAGGATTACGACTAGTGATAGGATTCGTGAATTTAAGCGTGTAATCGGCGAAAGAATTCGCTCGTAAATATCCTTGTAAGTCTGTCACGTAATAATGACTTAGGCTCGGATCCCAGTCGCAGTAGCTTTGATTCACACAGCTTTTTTCGATTATGTATTTGTTTGCCAAAGCTAAAGCATAAATTGAATCTATTACTTGACTTATTGGCGTGTTGGGGTAGTACCCCTTGCCAGGCTGAAGTTTTTCCTTCCCTGTGCAATTCGGTTTGTCTTTCTGGCTTGTTTTCCCAAGATAACAATTGAATGTTTGCTCCCAAAACAGTCCAAACTCCGAAGTCTTTCGTTTACTTGGATTCAGCGATAAAAAATGATCCTTGAATTTTGGAATCTCAACAGTCGCTGATTCGAGGCTGAGCCACCCTTCCAGCAGAGCCTCATTCCCATGTGTTACTTCAACGTAGTTTGTAAGCCCTGTTGCTGATATGACGTAAAACCGGTTAGTCAGGTTTAGCTCTTTCAATTCCTGCAGTAAGCTTAAAGTATCGCGGATCGTGGTAAACAATATAAGGCCGCTTGCTTGCTGGTTTGCCGCGGCTATTTGTAACGCTTGTGTGTAGTCGAATTTTTCGGGCGGTTCGTAAGTGACGTGTGCGCTGAATAGCATATATCATAAAGTGCCGCTTTCTTTACGAAGTTCCTAGCCATAAAATCCCCGTTTTGCGCGTGTGAACTTATAACAGACACAAAATCCCACTTCAACTTCTTTAGAAGTTCAATCATAGCTATCACGCGGAATGAATCCGTTGGTACCGTGCGGAAAAAGAAGTCATGGCGGCTGTCATCTGTAAGCTCGAAATCTGCCGCGTAGCTTACAAGCGGATAACCAAGTCCGTTAGTTAGAATGGACAAACGGTACGCGTCTAATGACTCATAAGGGCCTACAGCAGTTGGGGCGGAAGCTGTGAAAAAATTAAGAATACTTATGACGAGCAATTTCCACACTTCTGTTGTAGCTATTTCTTCTTTTAGTTGAAATCCATATAAAACTGATTTGTCGGCGTTGATTTGTGAAATCGCAAAGCGATATGCTTCTTGGAAATGAATCCCTGTCTGCGGATTGACTTTATCCATTTTCGCTGATTGGTAAATATCAAAGATTCCACCGATTGAGAACGTCTTGTTCCCTGAAATAAAACAGATACTGTACTCTGTGACTGTACATAGAGAGATTTGCAACGTCTTACAATAGTTGCACTTTACTGCTTTCTGAGGGTTTATAGCTGGCATACAAAGACATGCTACGGACAGGATTATCCAACTACTACACGCCAGTGAATCTATACGCACTACTGTGGTGCATACGCAGTACTGTGGTGGTATATTTTGTGTACTGTGGTTATTTTTTGCATACTGTGATGGATAAGCACTACTATTGTGGGTTATTATGCCCTATGTGGTGGTTTATTTTGCTTGATGTAGTGGTGTTTTCTGCGTACTGTGGTGGATAGGCACTAATCTGGTGGGTTATTATGCTTGATGTGGTGAGTTATTATGTTTGATGTGGTATCCACCGCAGTACGCAAAAAAAACCACCACATTAAGCATATAAACCCACTACAGTAGTGCTTATCCACCACGGTACTTAAAAACACCACCACAGTAGTACGTATAGATTCGCTAGCGTACTGTAATATGCGAGTTCGAACACAGGAGGCCCAATCGCATAAATATCATGAGTGAAAAAACCTAACTTGTGTTGTTTTCTGCCTCAGAAAGCGCCACATTGTGATAGCTTTATACGTATATAATAAATAATAACAAGGAGTGAAGCTTTTCTGAATAGCCTTGATATAACATTGTTTCATTTTGCCTGAATTTCGGTGAATTTTGCGTTAAACGCCAACTTCTTTACATCAAAATGTTCCCCACCACCTAAACTGTCTACAGAGTACACTTGTTTTCACTTTCCTCAACTAAATCATTTAAAACAGGCACGGAAATAGTTTGTTTATCTGGCGGTTTGAAATGTATTAGCATAACGCAGTTTATGTTCTTTCAGTTCACGATCTTAGGGTCCCTGACCAAAAAGGGTCCCCGACGCTCAAATTGCGCAAAAACCGTAAAACCGTGTGATATTTTAAACAAAACCGTATGACACGATGTCAAGTCTCCGTTTTCACAAAAATTGCACAGAATCTATTAAAACTATAGGTAAGTCAACTTTTAATGTTCACTGTTGATTTTTAGACCTTTTCCTCCCATAACAATGTTTATTTGCGGGCTAACCTGTAGCTACACTGATTCAAGCATACCTATGAACCCACCACAGTAGTACGTAGCGTGTACTGTAATATGCGAGCTCCAACTCCCTCCACCAAAGGCTTGATCGAATAATTGTGATAGCTAACTTACCATATAAGGCGTTTATATGCACTGGAAATATCCAAATAAGGACCAGGAAAGAACAATTCATCACAATAGCTGTCGAAACCATGACTAGAAGCTGAAAGCCCTGAAAGAAACAACAAGAGAATAAAGTTAGATGGAAAGGGAAAACTTTTCAAGTATACCAAAATATTTTATGCCAGCCTAACAACTTGTGACCTGTAGATGATATAGTGATATATCTGACACATTCGACCGCCTAGCAACACTTGTTCAGTTTTAAATGTTTACCTACTTACAAAGCATAAAAATGCTTCCAATTTGTCTTTATATTCTGCAAATGTTATTTCATAAGAACTAACAGATTTTTGTTGAATTGTGCATAAAATATTATCCCTGACATATTGAAAAGCCTAGCAACACGTAAGACTCACAAAAACACTTGTTTTATTATTGGAGGAAGAAATGTTTGTGTGTTTGTATAGCAAAATGTTATGTTACATTGTGTATTTAACAAGCAGTTTTTTATTGAATTACACGGCAATTACGCGTTAAATCTAACACGCCTAACAACGCGAGACGTTTGAAATGCGTGTTTTCGTGTGGCACGAAGAAATGCTACTAACGCCTGAAGCGTTTCAACAGCTTGCCTTCTCATACATCAAGGATAAATAACCCAACACATCAAGCACAATAACCCACCACAGTAGTGCGTATCCATCACGGTACGCAAAAAATACAACAGTAGTGCGTATTCAACACAGTAGTACGTATAGATTCACGAGCGTGATGACAGAGGGAAAAAATTAAGAGAAACCTGAAAATTAGGGGATCTTTGAAAAATTTGGTCAATATATTAGGGGTGTGAGAAAATGGCCTGATATGATCACACCCCTGTGTGTCTTGCAAGTCAACGAATTCCCCTTGGATTTTTCATGTGTTGTTTGTCTTGTCTTCTCGTCGATTTGCAGCGTTAATATTTTACTTTCTTTAGTCCACTTCGTAGTTTTCTTGCCTTTTTAGATTTCCCTAATCTCTCTTAAAACAATGTGTGCCGTCTTGTTTGAAACATTGCGCAACTGTTTAAATTTTAGTACGGTTTGGTGTACTCTGTTTCTCCTGATTAAAGCTTTTCAGTTTTCAGTGTACCCAAGGATTAGAATGAGAGGGTGGCTGGTTACTTTTTAATTTTCATTTCACAAAATGAATGAAGTTTCTTTACTGTATCTTTCAAAAAAATTCGCTTTGATAATTTGAACCAAAAGCAATTCCCAGAGAGGGAACCCTGCAGCCAAGTTGCTTTCAATACGTAGAGATTTGGTAGAGCGTTTCACTTTTCAAAATAGCATACGAGATTTCCGTTCAAGGATTTCCATGAAACAATGGGATTTCCAACAGAGGTATACGTGACGTCCACGGTGTTCCTTCCTTTCAGTACATTCAAACTGCGTTACAAGGGAGGGCGCTGAAAAACTGGTTTTCTATGGAGCCGGAGGGAATAAGCCATTCAAAGGATAGTCTACGAATTTATGAGCTTTCATATAATAAATCTTTCAAATCTCATTTTTGCTTGTCAAGCAATGTTTGTGACGTGGCCAAACTGTCAAACATTACATGTAAAGCCAATCTCAAATGCTCGACCAACAATGTTTGATTGTTTGGCCAGGGCCTAAGATCGTTTTAAAAGACACTGCTATCAATATTGCTGTTCATCGCGCATGTTATTTATGTTGACTCCAATCTCATAAGCTAGAATTTTAATTGAGAGTTTCAAATTTTATAAAAGCAAACATAACAATTTTAAATGACTCAGCTTTGCTTTCTGTTTTGACAGCTTTACACCTACATTCTTAAAGCGTGGGCCGATAGGTTTCAGTTTTTAGCGCTTAACTTTTCTTGCATAAGTTTGGCAAAAACGAGTTGTTCACAAGCTAAATTTTACAAAATGGCAAAACTCGAGGTTGTCAAAAAATAGTGCAAGATTTCCCGAAAAGGGGGCAGAAGTGAATGTTCAGGAGAGGGGTTAGGTTAGACGTCGAATGTTTTCCGTACGATAATCAACAATATTACCATACACACTTTTTTTTATAAGAATACCTTATTTTTGCCGAGCCTCGGTTTTTCTTAAGCTTATTCGATTTTGAGCCTGAAAATATTCTTAAATTATTCTTAATCATCAATGTTGTAAATTGGCCTGAAGATGAAGAGAAATAAGTCAAATCCTTGTCATTTGTTATTTTATTAATAAAAAGAGTTACTGTATCAAAGAGTCAGACAGGATGTATGCATTTCAAAACAAATACAGTTGCCTGACAATCACACTTATTGTGCAGTGTAAGAAACGCAGAGAAATAAAAATGATCCTCGTCAAGCTTGAGCCTCAGATTATTCTTAAATAATTCTTAAATTTCAGCAATTTTGAGCCTGAATATTCTTATAGACTGTATTCTTATAAAAAAAAGTGTGTATGGCATGTTGTGGAATTTTATTCAATGTTGCAAGCAGCCAGCATTCTTGGCAAACAATGTGGCAGTCGCAGTTCAACACCGTATTACCGCGGAAGCGAAATACCAAAAGCCTATTGCCATCCATACATACCAAAAGCCTAATGCCATCTATTCGTTAATCACACGCTGAAGAAGCCTTGCTTAACAAGACGAAATATTCGTATAAAAACACAATCTTCTTTCGTTTCTCTATCGACGCGGTGTTTCTTCTTAAATTTTACAATTGACGTCTTCTCAGCAAGAAGATAATTATTTCTTCCAAGCGAGCAGTGAGTTGGGGTTGTCTGTTCTTGTTTCTATTACACGCATTTTTTTTTATAAGGAAGTGCTTTATAAGGAAGGTAGTACTCGGGCTGGAAAAAACTTAAGGAATTTCTAGTACTGGACCGCAGACTACTAAGGAATCTGACTTTTTCTTTAACTTAGCATTTTGATTAAAAAAATGAAGTTTTGAATTAACAGAGCAAGCAATACTTATCGCCAATGGTTTTCAATCAGTATTCATTTCTACTCGTCTTCTGAAACCTTTATGACCTATATTTCCTTGACAATTGGTTGTTTTTAAGAATCACAAAGTAAGAAGTTAAGGAATTGCTAAGGAATATTGAGTACTCAATTTTTACCATCAGTTAAGGAAATTTCAGTACTGACCCTGAGCCGAACTTCCTTATAAAAAAAAATGCGTGTAAACCATTGTTGTGGCAGTGTAATCGTAGTGGTAATGGCGTTCGGCACAGGTTTTGTGCAGCTAAAATCTTGTCAGCATCGCCTAGAAGTATAACCATCCGAGGGGTATCCAACTCTTCTAAAAAGCTAAAGACCTGGAATGTTTGTTAACGGAAGAATATTGCTTGCTTGTTGTAATGTATCGCAAAAAATCGCTATGATGATAAGATGAAGGTATACTAACTTACCTATACTACCCGTGGTATGATTTTGGCAAAGAATGGAAAAGATTTTTCTTAATCTGTATCTTCGACCACGATTTGAGCCGTCTTCTCGTTCTGTTTTGCTATTTCTCTGAGTTATCTACGGTATATGACTAAGATATAGTATGTGGGCTCCTCACTCTGAAAATTCGAGAATTCTGTTTCGAGAGTCCTGGATCTTTCGCTTTCGTTTTTAAATGTGTATTTATGGCTAAAACACGTTGACAACACCAAATTCAGCCAGTATTCTGAATCTGTTTCGACCTACCTTTCTCGAAGTATCTTCCTTGATCTAGCCACTACTTCTGAGTGTGTCTGTTTCTCACAAGCTTCTTGGATCTTGAATGCGCGATGCCAATCTGAATATTGAATCTGAATGTTTCGATCCAAGTTTCGTGATTTCTGTGTTATATCCACCTTTCTTTGGCGTTTTTGCTTGGCTTGACCAATGGCTAGATCCAAAATGGATTCAAGTATGGTGTTTGATTCAAGATTTCCAATCAGTACAAGCTTCGATATTCTTTTCCCTTGATCTTGTTGGCTTGTAGTTAATTTGTTCCTAGTCTGACTAAAACTTATAAACTCTGGTGCAACGCTGTCCGAATTTTCGTTAAACATTTAAATTCTTGCATGTTCCTTCACGATTGACCAGACAACCAAATATCAATTCAGAGCTAACATTGACCAAATGTCTCGTAAACCGGCTGAATTCTAGTAATTCATAGAACATTTTGTTGTTATCGTAGAAACTGCCAATAGTTGACTACAGAAAAATACAGAAATACAGAATACAGAAAAATAGCTCCGTTGAGTCTGTTGGAGGTGTCACTTTATCCAGGAAGATGACGAAAAAACCCACCTTATGAATGACTTTTATCCTTGTCGTTCAACATCGAAACGTTGACATGAAGCAGTGCATAGCAGTTCTGTTAAATCAGTCAGAGCTAACATTGACAGTAATTCGTTGCTGCGGATTTTTTCATCCATTCACCATGTGAATAAGTTTATTTTGCTTTTTCATGGTTCAGCAAATATCAATCTCATCTTCCTTCGTTCTTTTAAATAAGGACATTTATTATTAATGTATATTTGCTCAAATTATAAGACCAAAAGGATACTTGAATGTGAATGAGGTCGCCGCAGTTTAGGATTCTGCCGAAAGTCATCATCGACATGCTGATTATCTTATCCTAATCATCGTCTCCATCATCATCATCACAATCAATCAGTAAATCAATCATAATCTTAATCACCATAGTCTTCAACTGATCATTTTCTGACCTTCATCGTCACCATCATAATCATCTTGATCATCATTATAATCATCCTCGTGGTCATCATCGCCATCGTTATTGATCAGTCAACTAGTCAATCATCTTCATCATAATCATCATCTAAATCACCGTAATCATCATCATCATAATCATCGTCGTCATTCGATTATTCAATTAATCAAGCATCTGCACATCATCATCATCTAAATCGTGAATCGATAATCATCATCAATCTATCATCATCACCTTAATCATCATCATCGTGATCATCAATTATTATCATGATTACCGGTGTTCAATAAATCCATCTTCTGCATAACCATCTTTATCATTATCATTACTATCATCCTGGAAGTCATCATCATTAATCAATTATCATGGATCGTCCAGCTGGTCAATTATCTTCATCATAACCATCATCTAAATCGTCAATCAATTAGTCAAACACCTATCATCATCATTCAAACACCACCACTAACAAAATCAGTCAATCCATCATCGTCATCACTGTTATCATCATCATCATCTTAATCATCATCATCATCAAAGATGGGCAAACCTTTCTCTTAAAAACAGTGCTTGATTTTACCTGATTTTGATTAATCTAAGCAATGAATGACACACGATTTTCATCAGTGACTAACCCCTCAATCAATATTATCACCATTGTCATTGAACGTTTTACCATCATCATACATTACCATAAGCGACATCAACACTACCACCACCATCATCACCATCATCATCATCGTTGCTATCGTTGCTGTCATCATTATGTAAGGTAGAAGTCATTGAACTATGAATACATTCGTCTTTATTTGACTTATACTTAATTGTCTTTATTTGAATACATTCGTCTTTATTTTACTTATACTTAATTGCATTTTACATACTGTATTAGATTAAATTAGATTAATTATTACTGAAGGGTTATCGTATTTAAATAATAATTTATGATATGATATATGATATGATTTCCACTATACTAAATGCTACCACCTTTTCACCATTGAGAGCTGATTGATTATCCCGAAAAGAATCACGTTTGAAAATAGCATATATGATTGATTCAAGGATACAATTGATCGCGGTCGCAAGAGCGCTCGGGTTGACTGCGACTGACGGGAATCAGCTGGCAACCAATTTCAGAATTAGGAAATCTTCAACTTTCTGGAACCGTGCGCCAATTAGTTTCCGGAGCGCTGATGTCGGGCTCATGTCTACTGGTCATTTGCGATAAACTTGTTTCTGATATGAACTTCAAAGACACAAGATGGCCTGCCGTCAGAAACTTTCGGCTTCAAAAGAAGGAATTTATTTTGCAGCTTAAAGTGGAAATGACACCAAGATATTGCAGTTCAAAGTTAGGATTTTTCGTGCAAAGTGTCTAATGGCAAACGCGGTCAGACCGCTCGCTACCAGACCTCTGTGACGTAAAGTGTTGGACACAATTTCAGAAGAAGAACTTTGCGGAAGAGAAAATGTCGAAGCAAGGCCTGCCTCGAAGGGAAGGACAAATTGCATGCAGCCCTTGTAGCGGGCGTCATTGAATAAACAAGTATTTACAGAACGATTGCAGAAGCTATAGAAGAAGGAAAATAGTGCTGTAGGTTTAATTAAAAGATGAAATTTAGGCCGCTATTATGGCGTCAGAAGTATCAGGGCAGATACGGGCAGAAGAAATCGACTGCAACCCTTGATTTAAGACAAACAATGCTTGTTTTTATTTGTATGTTTATCATGTTGTTTTGAGAAAAAGTTAATCCTCTTCATGGAAATGCGTAAATATTTGGAGAAGTAATTTCATTGAGGAAGTCGGGTATCGAAAATTTGCGCTAAGATAATTGTTTGCTTACGTTCGACTATTCGATTAGATGCAGGAACGCTATAATTTCCCAAAGCACAAAATGGCTGCCAGGAATTGGCGCTAAAGCAATTTATCCGTGAGCGTAATGACGTGCTTTTGCTGACACAATTAGAGCAGATTGATATGTAATGGCCTAGCGAACGTTTACGAAGAGTCTCGACCCAATGATAGAATGTCCTTTTCATGTAGGGAGTGGTGATAATCACCCCTCATCCCCTTTTAAGGTCCAGTTTACACGATTACGAATAAGAGAGCGACTGCGATGAAGACTACGATTACGAGTAAGACTACGATTACGAGTAAGACTGTGATTATTATATGTAAACAATACATTAAGACTACGATTACGAGGATGACTACGAGTACGACTACGATTATTAGTATGACAACGATTCCGAGTACAACTACGATTAAGACTACGATTACGAGTATGACTACGAGTACGACAACGATTATGAGTTAGACAACGATTACTAGTACGACTACGATTACGAGTAAGACTGCGATTATGTATAAACAATACATTAAGATTACGATTACCAGTATGACTACGAGTACGACTACGATTATTAGTATGACAACGATTCCGAGTACGACTACGATTAAGACTACGATTACGAGTATGACTACGAGTACGACAATGATTATGAGTTAGACAACGATTACTAGTACGACTACGATTACGAGTAAGACTGCGATTATGTGTAAACAATACATTAAGATTACGATTACCAGTATGACTACGAGTACGACTACGATTATTAGTATGACAACGATTCCGAGTACGATTATGAGTAAAACAACGATCACGAGTACGACTACGATTGCGAATTCGACTAGGATTACGAGTATGATTACGATTACGAGTATAACTACGAATACGACTAAGATTACG
Organism: Chrysaora quinquecirrha; assembly: GCA_014526335.1. Lineage (NCBI taxonomy): Eukaryota > Metazoa > Cnidaria > Scyphozoa > Semaeostomeae > Pelagiidae > Chrysaora > Chrysaora quinquecirrha. Next base: position 5,129,893 of record JACTAT010000010.1, read on the forward strand.
AGTACGATCGCGAGTATGAATACGAGTACGACTACGATAACGATTACGACTCTTTTTCGTAACTTCTTATCCGATTAAACGGATCACTTTTCCGTCTTAAAATAGCTATTAGCTGTCAGAAACAAAAGGCTTTCCAGATTGTTGCAGAATACATACTATCGCCTTGCCATTTTTGCTCCTGAAGAAATACAAACTGTTGCTATTTTCGATTCGAATCAAATAAGAATGTACACGAGGAGAAGGTTCAAATTGGCACGAACCTCATTTTGTTCATGATTAATTCTGGAACAGAACAACTCATCGTGCTACAGTAATGCATTAAAAATCATGATAAAAACAAATTCTACATACCTTTTCGTCGTAAATTCACTGAAATAAGTGGTCTATTTGATTTCCAGGGAACTGGAAAGGTAAATGTTGCACAGGCAGTGCAAAAGCTAAACGGAAGTTGACGCCAGCATACACCAAATACAAATACTTACCCCAAACTGTGAATACCTCACATGGATGAAATGACAAAATGACGATGATTATTGCGTCAAGTTTTCAAGTTGTCGTCAACACTTTCGGATAATGAAATTACTTGCTGGCTGGCCGGGAATGACTAATAACTGGGATTTGCTAAATTTAATTTTTAATCAAGTGAGGGTCATTTAGGGGTTCCTGGGAACACGGGAACATGTGAAATGTATGTAGGGAACAAGTGAACATTGCCAAAATTAAAAAGGCAACAAGGGAACATCGGAAAACAGAGAACGAGTAAAATCCTCCCTATCCATCCGCTTGACTATGAATCTGAAAAATCATCTTCAAAACTCCAGGGAACAAGGGGATTTTCTCAAGGGAAAATGGCAGCATGTAACCCCCCTTAATGACCCATTAGTGTCCCCCCCTGTCGTTTTTATAAAAATCAATGCGATAAATTTTTCAAATTTAGAGACAATGAAACATTTTTCAATTCATTTGAGCGATTCTTCTGATGAAAACGCAACATTTTATGTTATCTACTGTCTGGTAGACTTGCTCAGGCCTCTTTCTCAACTACAGTCCAGTATATCCACAATCTTGGACAAAATATTTGGAACACGGCCTCTTCCAAAGACTAAGGCCCACTCCAGCGGTTATCTGATTTATCTCCAATGCGTCCCCCCTGTACCCCCCAGCAATGTTGGTAGTAAAGGAAGACTTATTTTGCTCAAAACAACATGCAACGGGGGAGAAGGCGGAATCCATAGATAATAACAAAACTATTTAGGATGTTCCGAGATATTTTGTCCAAGATTGTATGTCCAATCAAACTCCAAAGATTCCCATTCCACAGTTCCAGCATTCCGAGAGTGGCTGAGGAATTCTCAACTGCCGAACATTGGACCTGCGGAGTTGGAATCTCGAGTAAGGATCAGACATCGAGAAAAAGACCCCAGGGAGTTTAGTTCGGACTTTGAGCCGCTTTGTTCTCGAGAGATAACAGATTAAAAAATCTACGACAAGTCAATTTTCATGATTCGTCTTCTATAACAAAATTAAACTCAAGTCAAAACTACATTGTCAAAATACTATTTGAAATTATTCAGCGAAAAATTCTCAGTCGCAAAGGAAATCTGCGTCTTCGTCGCTTTCAAACCCTCTGTAATACTCAACATCATCATCAGCGCTCATGTCAACATCGGTTATCTCTGGCCAATCATCTGACTGCTTGATGACCTCATCTTGCATGGCTGGTACCAGGCCCTTGCGGAACGCAATAGACAACAGCTCCTCCGCATCCTTCGTTTTCGGATACTGGCGGCCAGCCCATTTGAGGTACACTGCAAACTCGTTCCAGTCCACTGTACCATCACTGTCCATGTCAATGGCTTTGAGGGCCTTCTTGGTCTCATCACATCGGTAGCACCCGAAATAAGGTGCCATGAATCCATTGTAGAAAGCGTCAAATTCAAGGGCATCGTCTCTGACTCCATCCCTTAGATCCCATTCATCCCACATTTCGCGGATCTCAGCTATAAGCTCCTCAATGTGAACATTTGCTGCCTTGACCTGCAACCAAGAAATATTAAGTACTTTCAAATACAACACAGGCCTGTGGACCTTGATACGCACTTAGAGATACGCACAACAGGGGCTGGTTGTTATGCTTGGTGTGGTAGATACTGTGCGATTTCAGGACGGGGGACTTACAGCGGTGAGACATACAGCTACGGATCATTATGCTTGATGTGGTGGATATGACTTACAGTGACGGGTAAGTATGTTTGATGTGATGGATACGACTTACTGCGAAAGGAAATTATGTTTGATGTGATGGATACGACTTACTACGACGGGTAATTATGTTTGATGTGATGGATACGACTTACTGCGACGGGCTACTATGTTTGACGTAGTGGATGCGCACTATATGGTCCGGTTAATTATGCTTGATGCGGCGCATACGACTTACAGCGACGGGTTATTATGTTTGATGTGATGGATACGACTTACTGCGACGGGTTATTATGTTTGACGTAGTGGATGCGCACTATATGGTCCGGTTAATTATGCTTGATGCGGCGCATACGACTTACAGCGACGGGTTATTATGTTTGATGTGATGGATACGACTTACTGCGACGGGTTACTATGCTTGATGTGATGGATACGACTTACAGCGACGGGTTATTATGTTTGATGTGATGGATACGACTTACTGCGACGGGTTATTATGTTTGACGTAGTGGATGCGCACTATATGGTCCGGTTAATTATGCTTGATGCGGCGCATGTGACTTAAAGCGACGGGTTGTTATGCTTGACGTGGTGGATACGCAATATTTACGTAATAACCCGTCCATCATCAATATCATCATACTCTTCATCATCATCATCATCGTCATCATCATCATCATCATCATCATCATCATCATCAATTTATTTATTTACAGTAGGCCTAGAATAAATGCAGCTAAATTATACCTAATTAAGACCTGCTATGCAAACTTTATCCATATTGCAGTGCGGCGTATAGATTTGCTAGTGCGTGTATATATTCTAAACAAACTGAATAATATGTACACTTTTTTTAAATAAGCAACCGCTCAATAAGCAACTAGGGCTGAACTGACCTTAACATTAAGCAACTTGAGGGCTCAATTAAATTACTGTAAGCAACTAAGAAGTCAAGCAACCAAGCTTAAACGCTTTCTTGTTGTTAGGAAATTGTTTTTTTTGCATGTTGAAGTTATTTAGCTAACGTTTTTCCACTTACTGTCTCCCAAAAGTCTTGTTGTAGGCCTAACAGATGACGATTTTGACCCGCGAAGTCAGGGGTTGTTAGTAGGTACAAAAAATTTTAAGCAACGTTATGCGACTTTAAGGGCAGAAATGTCTAAAATTTTAAGCAACTTTGAGGGCTGGACGAAAGTCAAGTTGCTTATTTAAAAAAAAGTGTAATATGTAACATTAATTGGATTAAATTAGTTGTAATTGAACCCTTTGTTCTTCTGTGACGCAGAATTTGACCAGAAAATCTTACGAACTTCAACTTACACACCACAGCATAGTGGACTTAATTTGAGTTAATGTCATCCAATTTAATGTTATACAAGCATAGGAAACTTAGTTCTGCGTAAATGCTCTGGTATCCTTATCTAACCACTCGAAATTTAAGCGATACAATATAACACGAATTCAAATCGTTCAACTTTAACTACTCTTAGGTGCTTAATTGTTGGGGGGGAGTTGGAATAGGCGGGGGGCTAGAACTGAACTGCAGCCATGATTTAATTTGCAAGGGGGTCAAAACAAACAGCGGGGGATTTGAATCTCTTTGGTAAACTTTGTCAGGAAACTGCTGAAACTCAGTGCGACTGTCCCTATAGTACTTATAAGCGAAGGCAGTCCATAGTTCTAACCGACCAAAAGTGTACATGAAAGTTTGCATTAAGGAGGTCACAGTGAATTAAGTAGTATCGACATGGAATATTAATGCAAATCTTAATAAGTGGGGGTCCTAATAAGAGCGGGGGAGTGGAAATTTTTCAAACAGTTAATTAGCAAGGGGACGGCAATTAGACACCTAAGAGTAATGCACATTTATGTAATAGTTTAGGTTTAGTTCCGAGCCACGCTTGTAAAAGGTAGTGTAATAATACCTGGGTGATTATTTCTGCCATTTCTGGAGTAAGTTTCCCGCCAGCACGATCAAACAGCAAAGCGAGGCCAGCAGGGCTCATATACTCTTCTTTTCTGTTTTTGTGAAGATCCTCCAGCATCAACTCCTTCATTTTCGTCGCCATTCCTTCCGTGAACTGATCATTCTCTCCAAAAATCTTCTTCAACCTCGTTACAATCATCATTGGCGATGCGAGTGTTGTCATCCTCATCACAGGATCTTCGCCAAAAAACCCGGCAAGGCTGAAATCTTTTTTGTTTGGGGTGAACTGATCCATACCGAACACCATATCCAAGGCACGTGCACCATATACAGGCTGCTTTGGGGCTGGGGTAACCCTGTTGTTATCTGGGTTACACTATGAGCGGCTTTTCTTAGCTCTGTGCAGTTGAAGGACTTCAAAACCCGCTTGTTTCCCATTCGGATCAGGTTCAAGAGGGTCAGTGTTGAGCATGCGTGTCCCATTGAAGCACCTTCCTCGCATAAACCCGCCCATATACCATTGGCACCATTCGCCAAACATTCCAGTTGCGTTATCACATGCATCCCCATTGCTGATGGACGTGTACAAGAAGATGTCCGGACTGGAACCCGCATCGGTCCATTTCTTTACGAACGGCTGCAGTCCAGACACCCAACTCTTCCGGAAGATATTTGCCGGACTCTTCAAAAACGATTCCGAACGGACGCTCCGCCGGTGGCAGGGAAGACAGATAATTCACGATTTTGAAGACACGTCTCGGCTTTCGCATCATAGCGTCGGGCATATCTCGTAGATTGATGAGGATACGAGAATCGCTCGCCAAATTTTCCCGAATCCACTGAAATCGCTTCGAGAAAAGCTTACATATCTCTTTGGCATTAAACTTGGTGTAATCAATTGCATTGTAGACCAAATCCATTTCAATGATCACATTCTTTATCCCCAACTCCTTCATTTTCAGGAGCCCTATTGGAATAGTCTCCGTATCAGGGATCTTGTTGACCACTTTTTCCAAGAATTCTGTGAAGGCATACATCAGGCTCATGTCTTCCCCCTTCTCTCTGAGCTGGCGAATGAATGTATCACCCAAACGAGTCATATGTGAGAACGAGGCCACAATCATGTGTTTGAAGCCAACTTTTTTCACCTACAGAAATAATTGTTGTGTTGAAATCTTTTTTATGGACTGACTTTACGTGGGGGTGCAGGAAGGGGAAATAAATGAAACCCTTAACCTTCTGTCTTTTCTGTCCTCCTCCTTCGCACGAGAAAGAGCCTTTGCGAAGGAAAGTGTTAGCCCCCAATACTGAGATGGCTTTCAAGCGACCAACGTCATGGTTGCCATGCCAAAAGATTGAGGGCTAGACTTCCTTTATGTGTGGGTACCAGAAACAAAAAACAACAGGGAAAAGATACGGGAAGGGATAGGGGGAGAGAGAAAGAGTTGAAGAGGTTCCGATGGGGGTGTGCTCACAGTCGAACACCTATTGATATTTGCAAAGATCTGTAGCGCTACCCCCCTAATACTTGTTTTTGCCTATTATTTAGATATCCTTCTATTGTTCCAATTGTTTTTAAAAACAATTAAGCCCCCAACTTTCTTCTTCCCACACCAACGCAACCTTTTGTTTTAGGCTTCGTTCAGGAGAGCATCTTCAGGCTGCACCCATTCATTAATTCCCAAAGTTTGTGGTTTGTCAGAGCAGATTATGTGTCTGTAGCAACATATCTGAATTGACGTCACGAAATAGCTAATGTTTTTATGGGAAGAAAACGTCTCAAAAAACGTGAAGTGAACAGTAAACGTTGACTAACCTAGAGTTTTAATAGATTCTGTGCAATTTTTGTGAAAATGGAGACTTAACATCGTGCCATACAGTACGGTTCTGTTGAAAATATCGCACGGTTATACTTTTTCTGAGCAAATTTTGAGCGGTTTTACGGTTTCCAGACCCCAAACACCCCCTTGAAATATTGTTTCACGGATAGCATTAGTTCTAGACATTAGCCCCAGACAATACGCCAACGACATACACTTTGCTACAACGTTTGAGCTGAAAGAAAATTTCAGAGTAAACTCAAACGCATTTTATCGAGATCATTATCAGTCCCAATCAGTTAAGTTACGCCTTCAGTTCTGGTTTGTTTCGAATTATCCTTTCTCTAATTAATAAGTGAAAATAAAGCGAATAAAGTAAAATCTCAACAAGCAAAAATATTGAGCCAAACCTCATTGTAAATTTTCCATTTGTTTTCGATTGTATGTCCGCGTAACTGGCCAACAGTAGTTTCACGAAGGGAATTGTCCAAAACAAAAAGATCCAAGTTCTTCAACGTCTTGCGCTTTGCAGACTCGTCTTTGATGCATTTTTGAACTGAACTTATCTGCTCTTGAAACATGTTGGCGACTTCCAAGTTGTTTTTCAGTCAAACTCCGATGCTATTCCTCTGCAACTTCTTGCCACACCTCGAATTAGTTGAAAAGAACACTGCAATGTAACTACTCAACGTCTTGGATATAATAAGTGATAAACCTTTGTTCAAGAATGCTCTTTGATTGGCTAAACGAGTCATCCATGCAATGCAGCGAAGAGGAGTCTGGTATCTAAGGAAATAGACCAAATCGACTAACGTTGTTTACACCTATTTCAGGTCACATGGTCATACCCTTGAGGCACCATTGCTTTGTTGTCAAATTCAGAGCTCGAACCACGCTTTTCATGGCACAAAATTTAGAATTACCTTCAAAGGAGAAGCTCCTCAAGAGTATGGCCATGTGACCTCAAATGGGTAAACAACGATTTGGTCTATGATCAATTTATCCCATCTGACTATCTGACCGAACTTGTGTTCTGGTTGGCTCGAAAAAAATTGCACTAAATGGAAGAGTTTGCCCTTGGGTTCCTTTTTGAGAATTTAAGCTTCAAGAATCCTGAAGATCCTGAACTCATTTGGCTGCTAACTAACTAGCCCTTCTAGCATGAACAAGCTAAGGGATTATTTGTCTGAAGTTTTGTTGCACATGCGTGCAAGCGCTTCCAAGATTGTGCAGTGTGAATCAAAATATTTCCCTGGTCTGGTTTTTATGCACAAACTCAAAAACGTTTTCAGACTTTAATTGCTGCACTCAGAGCAAAACAATGTAACAAAAGTACTATTTTATTTCCTTAGAAAATAAGGCACCCTCAGACATATAGCTCATTCATCATTTATGTAAATATCAGGCATGAGGCTATGTTTGTTCTCACATCATAGGGAGCTATTTTGTGCTTTTGGTGCATCAGCCCAAATTCGCTTAACCTAATCCAAACTCCAATGATTATTAGGTTTGTAGCAAAACCAAACCCCTAAAATCTATTATTGGGAAATCGGGACAGAATCCATGTTTTCCCGGTATAGACTGATGCACCTGTCATACTATATACAAAACAAAACCTAAGAGACGATGCGTAAGGTATGAGAAGCATAAGCAAGCAAAAAACTATAATATAAAGGTGTAGCGTGTGGTACTTAAGAATGAATAAAACAGGACAATTTTTGAAAAAGATTCAGTACCATGAAGAGAGAGACAATTTTACGACGTTTCGGGCATTACCCTTTATCAAGTAACGGTTAAATTTAACCGTTACTTGATAAAGGGTAATGCCCGAAACGTCATAAAATTGTCTCTCTCTTCATGGTACTGAATCTTTAAAAATTGTGCTGTTTTAAGCAAAAAACTATATCACAAAATAGGACCAGATTTTAACCCTACCTCAAAAAAGAGGGGGCGGGAGGGATTAGGGGAAAAAACTTTCAACCAACTTCGGCTCTGAGGAAACTCAAATGATGCCCAAACCCAGCATCGAGACATGGTGAACTGCACATTCAAAGACATACCACCAATCCCCAGTTGGCATTAGAGAATAAAGAATCTATACAAACCACAGTTGAATTCCAGCATCTCCTACAAACACACCAATTTCCAGGGGCGGACTGGCATGGATGCTAGGTTGCGATTGCAACCCGGGCCTTCTTGTTATAGGGTCTTTAACAAACTGCTTCTGTTGTTTCCTGAGCAAATCTCTTAGATTTCTTGTGATTTCGAAGAGATTTGGATGGGTTTCTCTCAGTCTGAAAACAGTTGGAAATAACAGAAATTGTTTCTCAATGCAAATAATTGGAAAGAAGTAAAAATAAAAAGATAGTAAGCATATGCGCAAGAAAATATGGAAGCAAGAAAATATGGAAAAGCGAAAATATGTATGAAGGGAGACGATTTTGCCATCGAAAGTATCCCAAATACATAAGAAAAGAAGTATAAACATGAACAGTAGCCCTTGCCTTGAATTGATTTTTTACAGAGGAGCTCGCTAGAAGCAGCTAACAAGACAAATTGCTATCGTGAAAACAGGCCCCTTTTACTGGAAATAGCAACCCTTGAGATTCGCTGCCAATCCGCCTCTGCCAAATTCATCATTAATGCAATCCTTAAACAATCCCATAAGAATTCGCCTGAATCCCGTCGAATTCTTACAGGAAAAGCAACACACGCTCCTCGTGCAATTAACTGTGATAAAATTGCATTTTATCATCATTTCGCATTTGCAATCTGAACAGACAAATTTGAAGCAAAGCGCTTTTTCACGCACAAAAGCACAAGCGCCCGTAAGCTTTCACAATGCGAATCAAGCCTAAGTGCCATTTTATCCGAAAAAAGAAGGGCGCGTGAAACTCTTATTTTCAGATACTGCTCAGAAAATTGAAGCGCAAAAATTTATGGGAATGCAAAAGGATGCAAAATAGTATCGTCCCGAAGAAATTCGAGCCAACCTACGTGTTCCCGAGAGCACATGCTTGCCCGTGAAACGGGAAACGCAGATACTCGCAGATTTGCCGCACATTGCATTTGTTTACCAAAGATTTTGATTTTGACGGAAGAGGAAAGGAAAGGAGCAAACTTGGCTGGGCAGATCTGAAAATTATAGTGGAGTCGATCAGTCGAACAAAATGAAATCATCCGTTGGTTTGCAGTTTCTGCTGTTGAGTGAGTATTCTTTAATAACTAAACATATTTTAGAAGCTGTTTCTGACATGGTACTTAACTCTGTGGACGCTTTATTTTGTCTCTGCCGACTTGCTCTTCTTGTTCCTTCATCCTTCTCCAAGGCCCAAAAATGGCGGGCCTAAAAAGGCCTTATATAATTTAAATTTTTGCCAACAAATACGTGCCTACGTTGTTTTTCTGTTTTGATTATTAGAATCAAGTGTTTGTCAGTGTTTTCCTGATATTTTTAGGGCTGGAATGCACAATGCAGTGTAGCCGGAGAGGAGAGGCAGGAGGGGGAGGTAGAGACAAAAGTCCAGACAGAGGGTCAGCCCTCATTCCCTTCTCTTCGGGAAAAGGGAGACTTCCTGGAATCTATCAAAATTTAACACTCTAAGACTGTTATTTTTAACCATAGATATCATATTCATTGGAGTGGACTGTTATTCAAAGAACTGGGTATGGTCTACAAAATGGGATGACCCAAAGAACTGGGATAAAAACAGATTACCCTGCAGCAATGATCAAATTGTGTTGGCTGAGGTATTTATCTGGTTTAATTTGGGAAAGAGGCAAACTTTCCCCCCTGAAGGGTACTCCCATTTTTCATCATACTAGACATGCCACCCAAATGGGTAACTCTTTTAGTGCCAAATTCCCTACATATGGGTTAGTTTTTCGTAAAGAATCTCTACACATGGGTAGTAAAATATATGAAAACTTTTAGATGTGCATTGCTTTGAAAAGCTTGATAAAAAGTCCGTTTTTGTTTTCAGCACAAATGCCTTTTCATTGCATTTACATAGAGTTGCCTCAGGTGTTAAATTGGGTTCAAATATTTGAGATATTGGTATAAACGGGTAGAAAATTGGGTATCACGAGTAACTGAATTTATCGCTGGATGGAACTGGGCAGCATGCCTAGCCTCTTGAAAAATGAAGTACCCCCCCTGCCCCTCCAGGCAAACCTTTCATGTTTTTTTTTAATTTTGATCAATTTGTCAAAGTTTATTCCCACAAAGCAAGCTTAAATAGTCTTGAAGGGCTGACAATATAGTGATTACACAATTTTGTTTTATTTTTAGGGTGTTGTATATTTGAACAAGAACACAACTTTGAGCAATGTGGTGAGTATTAAAGGTGTTATGGCATCATAACCTAATCTAGCTTGTTCGTGGTGTCAGAATCTCAGCAAGGCCATAGGTCCAGCCCTAGCTAATGTACTCTAAGGTGCCAAATAAACGTCTCTCCTGTTTATTGATTTTGAGTTTTTCCCCCACCCCCATGGACCTTATTAGGACCCCCTGTTTATTAATTTTGGGAAAATAAATTTCACTTGTGAAAGGATTAAACTATGTTTATTAAATTTCCCCCATCCCCCCGGACCTTATTAGGACCCCCCTTTTATTAAATTTTTGCAAAATTTCTCACCCCCTGTTTATTTGGAGCCCCCTGTTTATGTGGCACCTTAGAGTAGCATCACAGCTAAGGTCAAGGTCTCGATTAGTTAACCTACTAATGAGATCCTAGCGACTGGCCCTAAACACACCAGACCTTCATGTTCAGTAAACTGAGATGGCTGTGGAGTAAGCTCTCATCAACATTGTTGCTTAGCATAGTACCTATAATTTTCCTATCCAGGAACAAACATCTCATATTTTGTCGTATTAACAATGACATTATGTCATCATCAACATTATCATTGTTGTCATCATCAACAACATCATCATAGTCATCATCATTATCATCATCATCATCATCATCATCATCATCATCATAATCATCATCATCATCATTTTCAGCATCATCATCATCATCATCATCATCATCATCATCATTATCATCATCATCATCATCATCATCATCATCATCATCATCATTATCATCATCATCATCATCATCATCAACATCAACATCATCATCATCATCATCATCATCATCATTATCATCATCATCATCATCATCATCATTATCATCATCATCATCAACATCAACATCATCATCATCATCATAATCACCATGTCTTGTATAAATGTCTCAGCTGGATTTTCTCCAGAAATGGTAACTGTACCTAAAGTGCACTTCCCCCAAATGATAAACCTGGCTATAGTGACTATTGTTGGCTATTGTTTTTAGGAATTGACCAACAATGGAGAGATAGTTTTAAGCAAAAATATGGAAATTACTGTTCAAGAAACTCCAAATGCTGGATCTGGTTCAAAAGATTGCCCAGGTGTGTTGGTAGTTAATTTAATTTGTTAAATCAAAGTGAATTGTGGTAAAGAACAGGCAGAACAACTCCCTGGATGCATAATGACAGCACTGAAAAAAGGCTCCACACTACAGTAGTTATTCGATTATCCAACCCTCATATATCCAGACTTCAATTATCCAGTCCATCAAAAATCTTCAACTACAGGCTCATTATTCAATGAATATTCCATTTTTCTTTGCACAAACCGCACAAAAATCAAATGTCACGCAGAAATGGTCACAAAATCAATCTACAACCTCAAAAATCTAGTTACTGGGAATTTTTATTTGAAACTGGTTGAAAACAAATACTCTTGTTGATTTGTAACTGGTTTTTCTGTGGTTATTTATTTTCGATCATCCTTAATTTTGGATAATCTGCAACATTTTGAAATATTGTGTCTTGTGTAGGCCAGATAATCGAATAACTACTGTACTTGTTGATTTTTTAAGTTCTGGACCTAGGGGTACTTAATATAATTTTGGTATGGGAATGTGTTGCTATTATGGATGCGTTTTTGGCCCTAAAATTCACTAAAAATAGGTATGATGTTAAAGAAAATCTCATACAAGAGGCTCTGAAAGAGAAGAAATATAAAAAAGTTCACCTTATTTGAGACAAGATTGCATCAAAGATGTTCTTGGTGAATTTTCAAGTAATAATATAGCCGGGAAAGTCTTATTAGTGTCATTTGTCATATATTATTCTCATTATTACTTATAATATAGGGTCTGTATGTGTATCTGCATTATAAGTGGATAGGTTTGTAAAATCTGGGCTGCACATCCCTATCTTTCCATAAATTTCGTACCCCTCTAGTTAACAATGTTAACATGTTTGGGGGGCTGAATCATTTGTGGTTCAAGCAACACCCATCATCAAATGGTCTTAATGAATTTTTTGGTACTTCAGCATCCTGGCAAACCATATATTAAAGAGTGAAGCAGTAATGCATGCAATGAGAGACTCAGAAAAGACTCAGATTTTCATTGACTAATATTTCTATAATATTAGTCAAAATATTAGTCAATGAAAAACTGAGTAGTTTCTTGCGCCGTTTTCTCGTCGTTTTGCAGCGTTATTGTTTCACTATTCTATTCTATACTCTTCACCACTAAAATCAAAAGATCTCACAGGACAGATTGCAATTCGTGACCTTTTCTCTCAACAAATTAAACCATTCATTGCAATATTGATTTTCTGCCACAGCTGAGTTTTATTTTTCTTCTTTTAGGTGAGCCAGTAAGATTCATTGGTAACAATCCACGAGATTGGTTCAATCCTCTAAACTGGAACTTCATGGAGAATGGTGCTGTTGCCCCTTGGAATGATGGATCTTTATACCTGGATAGAATTCCATGCAATTATGACAATATTTACTTCCCTGAGGTAACTCATCAACATGCTATTCATGATCTGATCGCTAATCCTTATTCCTACTTTTTCACATGAAAGCTAGTTTATGTGCCTAACAAGTTAACAAACAAACTAACTAACAAACAAACAATCCAACTAACTAACTAACAAACAAACAAACAAATAAACTAACTAAGCAACTAACTGACTAAGTAAGGAACTAACTTGCTAACTAACTAACCAACTAACTAACTAACTAAATAATGAACTAACATATTAATTAATCAACTAACTAGCAAAATTACGAATTAAGAAACTTTTTAACTAACTGCCTATCTAACTTTGTAACTAAATAACTACACAAAAATCTAATTGGCTAACCGAAGACCTAACTAACTAATTATCTAACTAACCAACAAACAGACTAACTGAATAACAAACTAACTAACCAACTAACTAACTAAATAGCTTAATTACCAACCATCTAACTTACTATTTAACTAATTAACTAACAAACTAACTAACTAACTTACTAACTAACTAACTAACTAACTAACTAACTAAGTAACTAAATAAATTCCTAACTATTGAATTAATTGTCTTTCTAACTAACTAGCTAACTAAATGACTTATTATATAACAAACTAAGAAAGTAACGAACTAACTTATTCGAAATCCGCAAACCAATAGACTTTTTGTTTTGAATGTATTTCTTTCTTTAGGCAAACTCTTTTGTCGTTTCTCTCGGAAGTAATGCTAAAGTTGGAGAGCTTTATCTTGGAAAACAGGTTGGTTGAGAATTCATCAGGACCTTTGCTTCATTTTTTAAAAATTTCTTACTGTTTTGGAACAAAACTTTTTATGTGGTTTTTATCACCAAAAGAAATACAGTTGACATCCGCTATCTCGACTGCCCGCTATCTCGAACGATTTTCCATTTCCCCTCGTTTTGGTATAAGGATTTAGATGATATAGAAAAATCATCCGCTATCTCGAACCCCGTTATCTCGAACACTCGCTGTCTCGAACCATTTTCGATTTCCCATGGAGGAAAACCTGCTCTTTATCTCGAACTTTGCCAAATTTTCTGCTGAACTGGATAAAGAGACAGGCTGAAAATATGTATAGGTTCGCCTAGCGAAGCGGGAATGGCAGCAGCTGAGTGACATGCTGCCAATGTATGCAAAAGATGAAGCTGTTCTCTTTCGAGATGTGCTGCATCGCCATTATCTCAATTTCACCAATAGTAGGGATGAAAACAGATGAGCTTTGACTCCTATGTAAAAAATACCAGACTTGTTTGATGAAATTTGGGATCAGTAACCCTGCTTGTTAATAGGGGTTCCTTTTCTGATTTAAAAACTATAATTTTTTATATTTATATGGGGCATCCGTTATTTCGAACATTCGCTATCTAGAACAAATTCCAGTTTCCTTTGAGAGTTCGAGATAGCGGATGTCAACTGTGTCACGAGGTTTTGGCTTGGACCGTTCCAGTTTTTCTCGTTTTAACTTGTGCGAGCTCGGTATTGTGAATTTGACTCTGTAACTGTTTCCTCTTTCTGACGTTTATAGTCTGCAAGACTGTCGTACGAAAAAAGCTTTTGTGGTCTCTGGCGCAGTAGTTAGCGTGCAGGACTCACAACGAGAATTTTGTAGGTTCGAGTCACGTCTTTCCTCTTGTGTTGCAGAGATAACAACCTTGGGTAAGTTGTTAACACAAATATGCCCCTCTTTACCCAAGTGTATAAATGGCTACCTGGTCGGGTCTGTAGTTATAGGCGCCGTGTGTGGCTGCTTAAACTTTAACGTTTTGTACTCTTTCGTCTTTTTGCAGTCATATAGCAGTGCACAGCTTACAACATATTTCACGTCACGTCAAGGGCAAATGAGTTTCAAACGTTCGGGTGATAGCAAAGTGGCTGTTAGCCAAAAATCGTGCCAGCAAAATGTTGGATGTCCATGTGGATATGCACAGGTAACGTATTGTCAAGTTTTGTGTTTTCTCGATACAACAAAAATTTTCAATAACGTATGCTCTTTCTAAGCATTATTATTAGGGTAGACAGGTAGGAAGTTTAGTTGTTGCTTATAGTTCTTGATACTTTTATGCGTTATAAATCGTTGATAAAGTGTTTTTTAAATCCAATAGATGAAGAGCACAATATGTTCCAAATTCGTCTGCCCTCCTGCTTGCGAGAACAAAGTCACACCAGAAGGAGACTGCTGTGCTAGATGTGGTAAGTAAGAGGCTGGATCTTTATTTACTTATAAACACATGTGACATTCGTTTGGTCATGTTTCGTTATTATAGAGTCAATATCCTTCAATCTGATTCTTGGCGTACAACAGATAAGAAAACGCAACAAAATATGGTCCCTTGCGTGAATTTAGTTTTGCACTCAGAGACAGGAATGAGTACACACTTTTTCTTAAGAATACCTTCATTTTTTGCCGAGCACCAATTGTTCTTAAGATGTTTCGATTTTGAGCCTAAAAATATTCTTAAATAATTAATAATTTACCATGTTATCAATCGGTCTGAAGATCAAGAGAAATAAGTCAAATCTTTGTCATTTACCATTTTATGATAAAAAAACCTGATCTAGAAGTATTATTTCAACTCCGTCAACCTCATTAATCAACGTAGTCCAACGTGTACTGTAAAACATATGCAGTGTGACAATCAGTTTTTATGCCTTGTGAAAAATGCAGAGAAATAAAAAAATTATCTTCAAGCTTAAGCCTGGGAATATTCTAAAATAATTCTTAAATTACAGCGGTTTTTAGCCAAAATATTCTTATGGAATGTATTCTTATAAAAAAGTGTGGATATTAATTTTGTCATTTTTTAGGTGCTTTGGTGAAAATGAACATTCAACCTGGATTCAATCTGAACTACTGTCAAAATGTTTTGAGATCTCATTTAACCAAGGTACGTATTTACTTTTCTTATTCGAGTCAATAGAAAAAATATATTATTTAATAAATACCTTAAATCCTCGAATTACCCCCCTGGGGGCTTATGGAAGGGGGCTTATTTGAGTTCAAAGGGAGCCTTTCGAGGATTTATGGTAGTAATGTTTGATATCCGTGTAACAGTTTCAAATTTTGATGCATTAAGTTCTTTGAGTTATTCAAGCAAGAAACGCTGGCTTTCTTTTGGATATTACATGGTAACTTGGACATATGCTGACACATGATATATATATTAATCATAAGTGTGCTGCCACAATTGTTATAATTGGACTTGGATTCGAACCAGTGACCTTCTGGACAACAAGCCAGTCGACTAATCCACTGCACTAAACAGTGAAATGAAGTAGCCAGCTTAACTCGAGGTCCTTCAAGCCACCAGTCTCCTCCACGCCCTTCCAGCCACCAGTCCCCTCGTCCTTTTTTGTGTTTCACGTTTTAGGCTGGCTACTTCATTGCATTGTTTAGTGCAGTGGATTAGTCGACTGGTTTGTTGCCCAGAAAATCACTTGTTCGAATCCCAGTAAAGGCAATTATACCAATTGTGGTAGCCCACTTGTGATTGATATACAATCAAATGTACGTAAACTGTATGATGTACAGTTTCAGAACCTTGCAGGGCCCTTTGTGATGTTTATCTAAGCAACCGATTCTATTATTTGTAGAATTTCAAGAATACTATGCTTTTCATGTCACCAATCGAAGAAAACAATGCAGTAGAAAGGGTACAAATCCTGGTTACAGATAAATCGGACGGTATGTAGATGTTTTTAAAGCTCTTGATAAGACCACTTTGACAAGACCCTGACAACATGACGTTTTCTCGTCGCTAGTCTGTCGCTGGTTGTCGCTAAGAGAGATGTCGTTGCGATGGAAAATTTGTGATAGCAGATAGGGATTATAAGTGATATACCGACAACATTTACTCGACTAGAATCGCGACTGAAACCATTTTGGTACCAGAGTGCTGTTTACTTACAATATTTAAGTTGGAGTTTCACCCTGCAAACTGACTAATATTACCCTGTTCAAACCGAGTGACTGCAATTATGCTGCAACCTTGCCTGTTGAATCCACACATCGCGATTTTTATTTATGCCAAGTAGCATCCATCTCAAGTATCATTTTAGTATTTTTGCCATCCATTAGATGAACCTGTGGTAGCCTTTTTTTTTCTAAATTTCAGGCAAAGCTGCTGTTTCAGCTGCGAAGGAGACTGCTAGTTACTTGTCCGAAGGAGCAAAAGGTAAGCTCTTGTCCAAATCAAGGCTTTCCTAGAAACTTGAGAAGATTTATGGCCATGACCAGTTGACACAAGGGGTATTGAAAGGTCTTTTTTTGTTCGTTTGGACTTACGCCAGATAATTCAACGACAAAAATCATTGAGACACTGTGGTGCAAGAGAATTAAGAGATTTGTAGACCTGTCTCTTTATATATCAGATTTTTAGGTGCCTCTATTTTGGTACGAAAGCGTCCCAATCATGTCAGAAGACCTGCTTTATTAAATCGGCTTTAGTGGAACCTTAGGCCCTGGCTTTTAACGATCAAACATTGTATCGACGTGTTTCAACATTGTTTCTTAGGTCGAATTGAAGCATTAAATAGATAAAGCAGGTTTTCTGTCATGACTGGGGCGCCATTTTTATCAAAATGGGGACCTCAAGCCATCTTTTTGACAGCGAGGGAGGGGTGACTGACCCCTTTGGCCTCATTAGCCCACTAAATTCGCCGTTGATTTGGCCGTTTGGAGAAAATAAATATTAGAGGTTCAATAAATTTTGGGGGAACATGTGATATACAGGGTGGCCCGAAAAAAGGGACCCCCTAGCTTAATAATTTATAAATAATTTATTCTTAAGTTGGAATTTTATGAAATTAATACTACATGATATTCAACTCAAGTGAGATATTTCTTGTAAATATCATGATGATATGGGTTAGCATCAAAACTTTACAATCCAAAAACGCACTGTAACAAAATTTATATCCTTTATACCCTTATGCAACAGAACAGAAAAATCAATAACTCATTCTTTCAGTCAAATGATATGTTCAAAATGTCCTCAATCCTGCTCAATACACTTCTCTAATATGACTGACCATACATTAATGGCCGTGACAATTTTACTCTGGGATAATGATTCCCGTTCACGAACGATCACAGTACTCAATGGTGGAATATAAACAGCAGGTTTTGGGACATCATAAATTTAATGTCTAATTGCGGCAAGTTGGAAGCTCTTATCATCAAAAATTTCTACACGATATCGCACTTGAGTTGAATATTTTCTGGTATAAATTTTATAAAATTCCTCCTTGAGAAAAATTATTCAGAAATTATTTACCTAAGGGGTCCCGTTTATTTTTTGGGCCACCCTGTATAGAATGTTACACGAAAAAAGAATTGAAGTACAGTTGACATTCGCTATCTCGACTGCCCGCTATCTCGAACATTCGCTATCTCGAACGATTTTCCATTTCCCCTCGTTTTGGTATGGGTTTGTATAGAAAAATCATCCGCTATCTCGAACCCCGTTATCTCGAACATTCGCTGTCTCGAACCATTTTCGATTTCCCATGCAGGAAAACCTGCTCTTTATCTCGAACTTTGCCAAATTTTCTGCTGAACTGGATAAAGAGACAGGCTGAAAATATGTATAAGTTCACCTAGCGGAGCGAGAATGGCAGTAGCTAAGTGATATGCTGCCCATGTATACAATAGATGAAGCTGTTCTCTTTCGAGATGTGCTGCATCACCATTATCTAAATTTCGCCAATAGTAGGGATGAAAGCAGATGAGCTTTGACTCCTATGTAAGAATAACAGACTTGTTTTGTTTGATGAAATTTGGGATCAGTAACTCTGCATGTTGATAGGGATTCCTTTTCTGACTTAAAAACTATAATTTTTTATATGGGGCATCCGTTATTTCGAACATTCGCTATCTCGAACAAATTCCAGTTTCCCTTGAGAGTTCGAGATAGCGGATGTCAACTGTATACACTACGATGTGCCCACTGTTCATCGCAATTTTGCAGCAGTGCTGTTGTTTCATGGACATAAGTTTCAAATTCACTTACGTTTAGTCCTCATGTGTTAGCTACAAATTTGCCCAAACTAATTTCCAAAAATGAAAATTGGTGCCCTGATAATTAGAATCTGACATAACTGCCCAATTTCTCACGTAAAAGGATGAATTTAGCATGACATCAATGACATGTTTACATTGTGATGTCATCACGACGTCACAATAAAAGCTGGAACCGTAAACCCTCCAATTTACCCCAGGTTTGTGCTGGTAAATAGCTGTGCCAAGTTTAATAGCTCCAGCTATGTAGAAAAGGAAATTCTGGACGGTAGAAAAGGAATTTCTGGACGGTAGGATTACGGCCGCCCATTCTCTAATGCCATACGCTTCATGAAAATGAAAATTCAGTTTTATACTTTATTTGCACTCTTCGTTATTTAATTCTATCTTGTAGAGCAAATAATATGCATGTTCTCCACGATGAGATGGACATATCAGGATCCAGACATATTGAAATGAAAGATACAGATTTCATCAAAGATGTTCTTGATTTTGATTCTCAATATGGTAAAGGTGGAGGATCATCATTTGACAACCCGATGTATGACGATATGGTAAGACATAAAGACTCTCACCTGTTTAACTCTTATTGCCCATAGGTTAACACTGTAGGTTGATAGCTTTTCCAGGGGTAATGATTTTGACCCTGGGTATGGCAATGGTGGAAGATCATTTGACAACCAAAATATGACGATATGGTAAGACATTGTCTATTTGTTATTTAGGCTTCCCTCTATTTTTTGTAATCTTTCATTAATAAGCTGTGTTTAGTGATATATTTGTGGGTGGTAATGAAGCTCAGAGTTTTCCTTCATGCCGGTTGAAATTACCGTTAGTCAGAGACGCAAAAACCCTACACACCTACACACCTGGTTTGGAGGAAGGTTTTGGCTAAAAAATGAGGAAGTTTTTGTAGTTAAACGACTTTTCATATTTTTTGCTACAGCTATAAGAAAGAAAATCTATCTTGTCAAACCTTTGTAGGTCCCTACAGTGCTTGATATCCTTCAGCTTAGAAAGTTGGAATCAATTTATGAATCACCCTCTTAAGACTGTAGCCTCCTGACAATAAAGCCTGATTGGCACCTTTGTAACACTTACGCTAAAACGTGCAAGCGATCTGGGAAGGTCCCTATGTACACGTTTTTGTCTCTTGAGTGCAGGAGTCTGTCGGGCTGTTTTTTCGGCAATTTTATATCATGTTAAAATGAGGAAGGTTGGTTACAAAAATTTCAGGTTTGGAGGAAGGTCAATAACTTTTTGCAACTCTGCCGTTAGTGCCCCTGAAGGGCTAGTATTGCCCATCAATAAACCATAGGATATTATAGGTTTTCAGGGGGGGGGGGTAATGAATTTAATTTTGAGCACTTTAGTGGTGGATCGTTGCCTTGAGCAACAGCAACAATTATTCACTTGTTCACCATTAGGCCATCCAATTCAATTCAAAAATTGAATTGTATAGCCTAATGCTCAGAGAAAATCTAGACTGATTACCTGAGTCGTAGTTTCGCTATTGAATTGAATTGCTGGACGCTCAAACAAACCAGTTTGAGCGATCTCCTTTTAGTGCTAGCCTCAGTCTCATGAGCGATAACTTGGACTCAGGTAATCAGTCTAGAGAAAATCCTTAGTAGTTCTGAGCGACTTATCTATATCAGATTGGCCTAAGGAGCGAAAACTGCGGAATAAGTCTATCAATCAACAGGCGATTCCAAATCAAGCATTTATTACGTCGTTTTGTTGTTTCTGTAAATGTTGCTGTTGTTGTTTGCGAAAGATGAGATGAGGGACAAGATGTTATTAGTCTTGTCTTCAACCGAAATCTTATGAGTCGTAATCCGTCAGTTCAACCCTATAGCTTTAAATTCGACGTATGCAATAGGCCTAGGTAAATTGTGCTAATCTAAAGACAAACTTAGAGAACAACCGAGGATTTTTTTCTTTTCTATAGATCATTTCGGTAGAAAAAAAAATTTTCGAAATCGCAAGATATCAATTTTTTGATGCGAAAATCGTACAAAGCACCCAAAAATTAGTCTAGGTGCAAAGTTTTACCATCTGAGCGCTTGTGGAATCGATTTTACGAGCGTTCAAAGTTCACGATTTTATAAGGGCTTTGACTGTGTGGGGTAAAAAGTTTCACCAAGTTCATTTTTTGCGGTCAAAGCCTTTATGAAATCGGGAACTTTGAATGCTCATAAAATTAAGAACATAAACGCTAGGAAGCTGAAACTTTGTACCTATACTAAGTTTTGGCTGCTTTATACGATTTTCATATCGAAAACTCGATATCATGTGATTTTGAAAAATTTTAATGCCATGTGACGTCATACCGAAATGATCCATTACTTTTTTTTCTAGATGGATATTGGTCCTGCAGTAATTGAACCCAAGACCGATGATCAACGTGTAGAACCTATCTATGCAAAACCAATTCGTGTAAGTATCATATGGTAAGGGTAAAGGTAAGGCTTTTATATAGCGCCGTTAACTATAACCGCATATGTTCAACGACATTTTACAATACCCCCTAAGCTCATGCCATTTTTTCTTTTTCTATTTTTTTGCTATTATCCCTAAGGAGTATATATGGACTCGCGTGCATCTATACAGTCGGCGCTACGAGGGTTTTTAGGCCTTTAACACTAAGCAACCAGTTTTACAATTTGGTGCCGTGTCACAGAGAGTAAGGTTTTTACACCTGATAATTTGTTTTCTCTACCCTGGATTTGAACCACAGACCTTGAGCCCAAATGGCGCAACTGCCAGGCTAAATTAACTTAGGGTTTTAAGAACGGTATCTACAGTTTAACATCGTTTGAATTGACGCGGATGTCGAAACATGAAACCCGAATCAATATACAGGTTTTTCGTAAATGATTTTAAGGCAATTTAACAATATGCGGTTATTGAACGATTGTGAGGTCAATGCTGGAAAATATTCGGACCGAAGCATGACGTACGGACCGAAGGTAGTAAGGTCCGTACAAGAAGCTTAGGTCCGAATATTTCCAGCATTGACCTCGCAATCGTTCAATAAAGGCTTTATTATATGGTGCTAAAAACATTATAGAATATTTTCGAACTTTTTTGGAGAATGTTTACTGGAAAAACATATTTTGTCAGTATCTCATTTCCCCCATCTCAATCTCTCTCACTTCATCAATGAGAAATTACGTGGCTATATCACGTGGTATCAACGCCGGTCAATACGGCTTGTACGGGCTGATGAAGGACCAATCAGATTGCGCCGTTGCCCGTCCGAACAGCCGTATTTTCGAACACCATATAACAATATCTATAAATTGCTCGTCTTTTCAGAAATCAAATGATAAAGGAGGCGAAGAAAATCGGACAAGGAAGAAGAAGGACAAAAAAGGGAAATCTTCCAAATCAAATGGTAAATCCAAGGTTAAGAAATCAGAATCAAGCGATGCTTTTGAGAACCCTGTCTATGGCCAAGTGGTAAGTTAAATATATATGTTTAATATACACCATCCTCGCCTACACTCTTAAGACGTTGTCGACATTGCACACAATCAGCACTCAAGTTGCCGATTGCTAATCGGCGATTGTTCGGAACTAATTTATCGCAACTGACGATATAAAGCGGTCTGGCAGATAGTTGACAACTTTTTACTTTTTGACGGCAACTAGTCCGCGCACAGTTTCATAAAGTTTATCATTTTTTCAATTCGATTCTATTTTTTCGTAAAATATAAGTTTACAAAAGAAAAGGCTACTATAAAAATACTTGTATTCCATGCGACCAAAGAGAAGCAGAGCTTATCTAGCTTGGCCCGCTAAACTAAATTCTATGTTCTTCTTCTAAGACTAGCTGACAACTGATTCTCGTCAATCAGTGCCAGTCGCAGTCGACATGCACCCTCTTGCGACCGCGATCCATTTTATCGTATGAATTCTGCATAGTTGTTGAAATGTCGACATTAGTTAGCAGTTGCTACTAGTTTGCGTTAGTTTCGTCGTTTCGTAGGTCGACATTAGTCTGGCTTTGTAATTTGGAACGGCAAAATCCTGCCTTTGAACTTCACGGTAATTTACCGTCATAGTATAGCACAATGAACATGGTGATTGAAATACTGTTGAGCTAAATGATTACGCCATTTTTTCCAGCAATATACTCCAGATTTTGATGACTCCTACGACCCTGCCTTTGACAGCCAGCCTGTGCCAGGAGATTCCGGATTTAGCAACCCTCTGTACGGAGATCTTCACACCGCTGCCAAGCCTGGGAACCTGGAAGAAGCGATGGCGACTGAACCACCCAGCTTCCTTGATGTGATTGGCTTCACCCCGGACGACAAGGACCCAGGTCCACTCAGCAAGGAAGGCAATGTTTATGAAGATGCATCCGGTATCAAAGTTGAGATTGTCGGTGAGGAGGAGGATAGATTCAAAGGTGAATCTGAAGCTTGATGTCATTTGTTGAACTTCAACGTTTCTTTGGTACTTGATTGCGTAAAGGGAATCTCAAGGTGAATCTAATGCTTGATTTTATGTAGTTAATCTATAACCCTATACTTGAACCCTATATTTGATTTCATATGGTTAATCTGAAGTAACATACTGTGATAATTCGATTAAGCCTCTCTTAGATAAGCCCCTTCTTCTTTTATAAGTCCCACCTTTAGAGGTTGAAGTTCTAGCCCCCCTCTCCAATAATTGTATCCTTTAGAGGGTGAAATTTCCAGTAAGCCCCCTCTCCAGTAAGTGTGTCTTTTAGAGGGTTAAGTTTTTAATACGCTCCCTTTCAAACAAGTCCCCAAATCCTGTCGAACTCAGCAAATAAAGAAGGCCATTTTACCCCTTTGATTATATGGGTATTTCACCGATCATCTTGTCCTACCCATCCAATGAAACACTGGGGGAACATTGCTTTTCTTGAATTTGATCATGCTCCTGTTCTGTTTATGAAACAATCCCCATCAAGAACTTGTTACGACACGCAACCTTACACCTGTCGAATAATCCCCATTTGAATAAGCCATCCTTTTCGAGGTAGAGTTGTGGATAAGCATCCGCCGGGGCTTTAAGCGAATTATTACGGTAATTTTAGCATTTTTATACGATTTTTTATTTGAAATGTTAGACTTTCAAAGTCGGATTCTATGTTTTACATACAGAGGTAAATCATCTGTAAAACCTAGTTTCCATATGATTCAAGGCCCTCGCCTATCGATGAAATAAAGTTTGTTAAACATTTGATCTTTGCTTGTCAAGCAATATGTTTGACCGTTTGGCCATGTCAAAATACATTTCTTGCCAAACAAATTTTGCTCACATCAAGAAAAAATGTTTTAAAAACATTGCGCAGCAAATTAAGGGTTTTGTTGCTTGTCAAGCAATGTTTTGCGACGTGGCAAAACTATTAAACATTGCTTGAGCAGCAGCAAGTCTCGAGTATTTGAGCAGAAATCCCTTGATCGTGCGATAATCATACTGCTGTGCTGTTACAGCCTTTTGAAAACTAGACGTAAAATTGTTGTCAGATCTCCCGTTTTCTAGCATTTGGATTGTATCTTTTCTACATACTGTAGGTTGATTTGGTTTTTTAACGTCTCGTTTTATCTTTTTTAACTGAGATATTATCTAGTTTTGTAGCTACGGATCAATCGATTTAGTCAGTATTATTTCACCAGCTAGCCTGGAACATCAATGATTTGAGATAATTTCATTTGATTTGAAGCAATGGTTTGAAATCATGAGGCTGTTTAGTTTTGTTTGCGTTAGCTCTTACTTTAAAACTGCAGTTCCCAAAATAGATTTTTGTTGTCCAGTTATATAAGAGACCCAAATGCACCAAAACAACTTCTTATAAAAACAGTTCAATAAATTCGCGGCTTCACGTGCTACTTTTTTTACCTGTTTTTCAAACGCGACACCTGAAAATGTCCTGCGCTGAGAAATCCTGAGGTGATTACACGTGCGACTCTTAGTTTTGCCGGTTCACGCTAGCGAATCTATAATCGCTACTGTGGTGGATAATCACTACTGTGGTGGTACTATTTGCGTACTGTGGTGGTAGTTTCTGCGTACTGTGGTGGATAATCACTACTTTTGGTGGGTTACTATGCTTGCGGTGGTGGCAGTTTTGGCATACTGTGGTGGATAATCACTACTTGTGGTGGGTTACTATACTTGCGGTGGTGGCAGTTTTGGCGTACTGTGGTGGATAATCACTACTTTTGGTGGGTTACTATACTTGGGGTGGTGGCAGTTTTGGCGTACTGTGGTGGATAATCACTACTTTTGGTGGGTTACTATGCTTGCGGTGGTGGCAGTTTTGGCATACTGTGGTGGATAATCACTACTTGTGGTGGGTTACTATACTTGCGGTGGTGGCAGTTTTGGCGTACTGTGGTGGATTTTGTGGTTTTTTCTTGCTTGATCTATAGAGTTTTGCTATGATTTCGTATTCACCACATAAAGCATTATAACCCACCACAAGTAGTGATTATCCACCACAGTACTCCAAAACTGCCACCACCGCAAGCATAGTAACCAACCACAAGTAGTGATTATCCAGCACAGTAGTGATTATAGATTCGCTAGCGTGCGGTTGCCGCAACAATTTTTGAACATGATCTGTCCCCATTTCAAGTGAAATATCGCACATGTAGCCGCGGCGTAATGTCTATTTGTGCACAGTTTTTACAATACACGGTTTTCGTGTCATGCAAAAACTCTTGCAAACAGCTATTTAAGGTGAAATGGTGCATTAAGTGCCAGTCGCTAGGTTCGCAGTAGTGGGGTTAACTAATTGAGACTTCAACCATGGCTGTGATGCTACCATGGCTTGGGCTTGAAGCCTGACCTTGGTGAGCTTTTGCCACCACAAGCACAAGCCGGCTGGATAAGACCACAACTCCACAGCACTTTCAAGCTTAGCAGTTCTAGAGCTGAAATCAGTGTAAGGGTATAGGGGGCAAAGGTGATGGTGAAATGGTGTAGTTACCCCCACAGTTGCAAGGATCTCAGTCGTAGGTAAACTAACTTAGACCTCGACCCTGGCTGTGATGCTACCATAGCTGGGGCTTGAACCCTGACTTGCTGAGCTGCCCAAACTACACTGAGAAACATTTCAGGAGTCCCAGGGCTAACCTGTAGGGGACTTTGGGTAAAGCACCCTTGGCAGTTGTCATGTCAACAGCTTAAGAGTTAAAGACATAAAATAAGCCCATCTGTCTGAAAACGATCATTCTGTAACAGCATTCACTCATTAGAAATATTACTAATAAACTTTCATAATAATCTTCATTACAAACAAACATGTTTGCAAGTATTCTTACGCAGGTGCATACGCTATTAGTGTCTTTTTTCTGCCATTATTCTTTGTTTTTCCATCTCTTCATTTTGCCTGATCTTAGCCTCACTTTGAGTTTTCAGCAGCTTGTGCCTCTCAATTGCTTCTTGATGTCGTTTGATTGCAGATTCATGAAATGATATTTCTTCATCATGGTAGATTGCTTGCTCCTGTTGATGCCTCTTCATTGCACCGAACTGTTCTTCTTGCTAGAATTAAATAGTTGAAAGATCAGCAAGCTACCATATTCCCTCATAAGCATACACTTGTAAGCATATGCACATCCACTAGGGACACTTGACTAGATTCCGGTAGGGGCAATGCCACCCAAGCTTAAAAAAGTGTCCCCGTGACGTGCATCTGATTCTTTGGAAAAAAGTTTCAGTAATTTCCGGTAGTACAATAGTTTTCCGATTGCTGCTTTATTAGGCACATACCCCTATAGAGGTGCATATCTTTACCAACATTAAAGCACATCACCATCCCCTGTGCAATCACATGTGATTGAATAGAATTTGCTTAATGTCTGAACTTCCATGTTTTGAATTTCACATGGAATTACCCATCAGAAAATCTGATGAATGCATTGAATTCTATGACAGAAATCCCATCTCTTAAATTTACTAACAAGAATAGGTGGTTTCTAGTCAACTTGCCCCACTTCAGGTCAACTTGTCCCACCTTCAAACTCAATTTGCCCCATCTCAAAAGTCAACTTGCCCTCACTGAACTATAAATGTTTAACGTTAGGGGCTCTGCCCCCAAAGCCCCTTTGTCACACTGATAGATTCACTCAATTTCGTTGTTTTCTGTCATTCATTTTATGGTGGGGCGAGTTGACTTGACAGATGGGGCAAGTTGTACGAACACGTACGTGACATGACTTGAAAGAGGACCGTTTTGACCATGTTAAGGTGGGGCAACTTGGTACTTGGTAGTGGGGGGAGTTGACCTGTTACCGAATAGGCAATGACTGACTAACCTGCCTTCTAAAGTACTGCTCTTCCCTTGCAGCTTCCATCTTTCCAAATGCACCACCAGCACTCCTATAAAATTTTATCACCTTAATGCATACCTAACTGACAATTTATCATCAATGAGGAATTCATATTTATTAGCCCCTGTTAAAGACTACTATAATAGAGTAGGCCTAATCATTTAGCAGATGCATGAAACGAATGGTTTATTCAAAAATAGAAATGCGAAAAAAATAAAATACCTGATATCACCACCACCTCCACCACCCTGTTTAAAGATACAAAATATTATGAAAAGAATTTTTTTGAAAATTAATCGATCAAGGTAATTTTCAAAATTGGCCATTTTCAAGTTAATATAGGTGATAGAACTTCTTTAGGAAAATCTCTTATCTAATGCGGACTGCGTTTAACAGATTTTAGCAATCCAAACTATTTAGCCTACATGTGTTGTGCCAACAATTTTTAGCCTATATTTTTAGCCTAGGCCTGCTGAGGCCAAAAGCCAAAGGAAAAGGGGGATCGGTTGGACCTAGTTTTCTGGAGTGGATTTGATTAAAATAAATCAAGAACTTGATTATAATGAGAGTTACCCTTCCTACGCCATCACCAGGCTGACCACCAACAGTTCTTGACAGCGGCACGGCAAAAATACGACGAGAAAAATTTCTCACGGCGAAATTCGACAGCGCCATCTTTGATACAATGTGGAGTGGAAGCGCAAAGAACGAAGAAGGAGGTATGGGGAGAGTTGCGTAGTCTTTTGTGTTTCGCGAAGAAATCCTCTTACGCGAAATGTATACTGCTGAATGCGTTGTCTGTATGACCGCGAAAAATAATCGCCAATCTAAACAAGATTGAATTGAATGTTTTGCTCAGAGCACAAATCAAGTCCATCTTTCTGTTCCTGGAACAAGGCGCAGTAAGGCAGCCAGTGCAAGATGGCACTGCCAAGAATGCACAGCACCGCCATATTCCTCTGCATTTTCATATTCCTTCACAAGCATATATTTCTTGTCAGTGGTAAGAAATAGCCCTTATCTCTTAATAGCTGTTCTTTAACTTCGTTGCTAAGAGAGAACATTTCAGGGTTGTGTTCAACTCTGGTCTCTCTGCATGCTGTTTTCAATGCACCAGAGTGTGGTTTGGGACTGACTTTGGCTGGGGCTGTGCTGCCAAACTAAGGTATCCCAGGCATGCCCCATTGTCTGAGTCTGCATTTCATGGCAGCAGTGTCCACCCTTTGTGGAAACATTGCTGTTGTACCAAATCTTGATCTTGACCCTATATTGTTTCAAGAACAATTGCCTGCAGTGCACACAATCCTCGTCTTGGGCACAGTTGACCTCACTTGTTCCAAATGCAGGGAAAACTTTGAGTACTTACAGTTAAATGCATTCATTTATTTTTCAGGAGCCAATGAAGTTGCAAGTTGCCAAGTAAAATTTTGCAATGGAGCTGAAAAGCTAATAGAAGTGATGCTTAAGAATAAAGGGGTAAAGTTTTATTTGCAATGTATAGGAGGCATTGTCTGTTAATGCTGTACCAGTGCATTTTGTGTACCAGATAAAAGCTAATAGACCTTTTCGACAAAAGTCTGCCAGGATTGAAATTTCCCAAAACTTCAAGCTACTTGGTTTCAATGCTAGAATCATATAAAGCATCCAAAGCTTAGCCTAGGTGCAAAGTTTCATTATTCGATAGTGCTTTTAATATTGATTTTATGAACTTTCAAAGTTCTCAATTCTATAAGGGGTTTGACCATGAAATATGGCTTGGGGACTGGGGTGAAACTTTTCACCCTCACTGGTCTGAGCTCTTATAAAATTGCAAACTAAATGTTCAAAAAATGAATAATACATGCGCTAAGATGGTAAGGCTTTGCGCCTAGACTAAATTTCGCTCAATAGGAATTTGGAATAAAAACTCTCTATCTAGAAATTTGAAGAATTTTCATATGGCTGTTTGTCGAAAAGGGCTATTGTACTCACCAGACTATTGTGAATTAGTGAAAGTTCAGGCTAATGCTTTCCGAGCAGAGTCAAGCCAGAATGCCTGGCAAAATCCTTGTAGTCTATGTAAGAGATCTCTGTTGTAGGGCTATGTAATATGTATGCATCAGCTGACTGGGATTTCAAGGCTTTGTATAAGAAAACCACTGACACCTCAAACAAGCAATCAAACAAGCAAGCAATATTTATTTGTTAAAGCTGGTTGGGGGTTCTGGTAGCTATGCAGCTAATGTGGACCTGCATCTTGTGCCCCCAGACTGATATTCTAGAACAAATACCCTGGGTACTCATTTACCGACCTCTGAAGGATGGACAGCTGAGTTAACTGTAGGCTTGTGATCTGGACAAGATTCCAAGCTACGACCTCAAGATCCTGAGCAGAACCCCTTGACCACTTGGCCACACCACCTGAAACAGTCAGCTACAGACCCGTTTCACCCAATTTCAGGGCTCATCAGTGCAGCTAGACTGAGTGAGGACCTTGGCTCAACGTTAGACATCAGCCATCCGGCTGCCAGTGGCAAAACATGTGGGAGGTGGTATTTGGTACCAAAGAAGAATGCATGGCCTTCAAGATGCAAACAGTCTATGGAAAACCAAAGAGTGGCACCGCCAAGCAAGTGCTATTAGATGCCTTCAGGGGACTCTTGCCATCCAACAGTGCAGTTGTAGTTCAAGGCTAAGTGTAAGATGTAAGAAAACCACTTTCACCTCAAACATTCAACAACAGACTGGTGTTGCCCAATTTCCAAGCTCATCAGTGCATCTAGACTGAATGTCAAGCGTCAGGCTGTCAGTGGCAAAACACATGGGAGGTGGAGTTCAGTAGCAAAGAAGAATGCATGCACAGTTTTTGTAGTCTATTTTGGAGATGTCTGGTGTAGGCCACACATAATGCATAAGGCTACTGGTTATTTGCTTGAAATGGTTTACTATATTTGTGAAAAAATAAAATGTTATGTCCTTCATATTTTGCAGGTTATCTTGAATTTTGGATGGCAGAAACCAAAGGCATGCTCAAGCTACAAAGCTCTGAATTGTAAGGATATTTATTTTATTAATTTTGGAAATGTATGGTAAACATAACATTCTACTTCTATGACATCACATGCAGTTAGTACTGCACAATGCGTTTTACTATACTATGCCAATTTTTTCTATCATGCGTTATTTTCATACAGTGCTCTTAACTTAGAAACTGCTCCTAAATTAGAAATGTTTTTCATTCCCTCAGCTGCTGAAAAATGGAATGTAACCATGAGAGATAACAATAAAGAATTTATGCTTAAGAAAGGTAATTTTGTATTTTGGCTTGTTTAAACCTGGTTCTCTCATTCAGAATACGCAAAAATTGTTGTGCCATGTTTTTTAAAAATTTAGAAAACATTTTCCTCTGATGCAAGCAAAAGTGTTTGACGAGGGATGTTTCGCAATGCGGCAAAACAGTTAACATCTTGTCAGCCATTGTCCAAAGGACATTTATGTCCGAAGGACATAATGAGAGGGTGATCATGGAATGCATGTATATATGATGATATCGCTGATGATGAGAACGACATAGTGATGATTGTTGCGTTGATTATGATGATGATGATGATTATGATGTAGATGATGAAGATGACGATAACGATTATGATGATGATAATGATTATGATTGCCATTATTGTCCTTCAGACATTGCGATAGCGTTGATATTTTTCAACTCCTTGACAAACAATTTTAATTGTTTGATGGCACTGTATCTGGTGTGTCTCCCAGGGTGGCAAACATGCGAGTGACAAGCCAGCAACATGTTCCCTGAGTCATTTGCATGTCGCAGAGACCAGAAATGTTCCTGTTGTCTCCCAGAAACATTTGTGTGTCCTGTCACTTGCTACAATTTTTGTCACATGCTAAGTTTCCAGGGTGGCTCAACTGGGAGACACCGAGAAGACATCAATGTCGTGCGCAACAGGTCTCCTAGTTTAGCCAGACCTTTATTGTCAAACTGCAACAATGTTTCAGCACCTAGCAATAGCGTCGTTCCAAAGTGTTGGACAACAGTTTTTTGTTCCTGGCCAAACGGTCAAGCATTTGTTGTAAAGTAAATTTCAAACGTGGACAATGTTTGATCGTTTGGTAAGAGTCTAAGGCTTATCCGGGAGGCTTATGGCTTATGATGTGTTTCATCTCAAATATATACGTAATCTTTCAACAGATATTTTGTTTCAACAAAATGATAAGTCAGTTGTAGTCGTTTACAACGAATCCTCAAAGATTTCAGCATTGGTTTTAAACGAGGGACGCTTGGAGGATCAGTCTGAAAGCAATAAAGATTTAACGTAAGTATATGATTCAACTAATAAACCCTCCCAACCATAAAGCATTAATTTATTTCAAAATTTTACATCTTTAAAAGCATTTCTGGACATATTTAGAAGCTTTTGTCGTCTGACACTCCTCAGAGTATAAACGTCAGAAACAGACTGAAACAATTAACTAAGCCGGAATTCATACCCAGATTACACTACCCATGTTTAGAGATACTTTATGAAAAACACGCCCATATGTTGCGAAATCGTTGCTGAAGAAGTTACCCATTTGAACCTCCCTGGGATGTCGGCATTTCTGATCTGTCTTTCTTTTCAAAGGGTGCAACTTGGCATTGATGAGGCCTTAATTAGAGTGAAATCTTCACTTTCTGAAAATCTGACAGTCTATTGGAGATCAGATAATTGTTACAAAGTAAGAGTGTTGCTCTTTATTCTATACTGATTGATTTTTTATGAGAATAGTCCTTTTCAAAGAGGTCTGGGTCAGCGTGACATTTTTCTGGAAGATGACAGACATCACGATGGCATTTGAATTTGAAGCACCATTACCTGCATTGCACGCGGAGTGGACTCACTTACTTAAGATGTTCTCCATCTTCCAGAAAAATGTTGCACCAACCTAGACCTCTTTCAGGTCTATGTCGAATGATTTAATTTTCGTCGAGCCTCGATAATCTTAAGAATTATTTAATTCTTAGCCTAAATCTATTCTTAGGTTATTCATTAGGGACATTATCCATTCATTGTAACTTGGATTGGAACTCACATAACGTCAAGTATTTTTTTCAGTGTCTTGCCCAGAAGCTGTTGACCGTTAGGCCAAATTCAACAGTTACAACCAAAATTGATACAAGATGGCCAGTTCATATCATGATGAGACAGAAGAATGGGCTGTCAGGAAGCTCGTGCAAGTAATTGTTTGAAACAAATCATTGTTATTGTTATTGTTTGAAACAAATCATTGTTATTGTTATTGTTATTGTTATTGTTATTGTTATTGTTATTGTTATTGTTATTGTTATTGTTATTGTTATTGTTATTGTTATTGTTATTGTTATTGTTATTGTTATTGTTATTGTTATTGTTATTGTTATTGTTATTGTTATTGTTATTGTTATTGTTATTGTTATTGTTATTTTTATTGCTATTTTTATTGCTATTTTATTGTTATTGTTATTGTTTGTCTCTTTTATGTTTGTATTTATTGTTTTGTTTTTACGTTTGCCTTTTCTTTTACTTTCCTTGCTTTGGTTATTTTTTCTTTTCCCATTTTGTGTGTATTGTTCTTTCTTTTTTCCCTTTTTCTTTTTCTTTATCGTTATCATTTTCATTTTTATTATCATTGGTGTTGTTACTATTGTCTTTTTTAAGTACAGAAAGGAAATAACCCCTTCCCATTCTGTTTCAGTTTTTCAAAGCATTATGGTGAGCATGGAGAATACGAAATAACAATTAATAATCTGACATCGTCGATCGTTTGTCAACAAAAAACTGTGAAAGAACCTGGAACACCATATATTCGTAAGTATTATTTGATTTTAAGTTGTGCATTTTTAAGTTAAAGTAAAGTAAAGTTGCCGTTATTAAGCCTACCACTAGCCAGGGGTTACTCAGCCGACTTTACATTTTACCCCTGGTCTGGATGCCCCTGGTCTGGATGCATTAGCACATAGCAGGATGCAGCCACACACAACGCTCATAACTACTGACCAGGTACCCGTTTCCACGCCTGGGCAGAGAGAAACACATTTGTGTTAACAACTTGCCCAAGGTTGTTATCTCTGCGATCACAAGTGGAAAGACCGTGGCTCGCACCCACAACATTTTCGTTGTGATCCCTGAACGCTAACCACTGGGCCACATTTTATTATTACAGAATGAAATAAATATTTCTTTTTAGTTGTACTGAACTTTAGGGTAGCGGAAACACTAAAACAAAGAATGTTTGACGAGCAATGTTATGGCCTGGCCAAATGATCAAGTATTTTGTTTGATAAACAAATTTTATACCTTTAACCAACTGTGTAAAACATTGCTCGTTAAACATTTTTTTGCTTTTGACAAGCAGAAAACGTTTTCCCCTTTTAATAACATTGCCAAGCAATTTTGCCTCCTAAGCAATGCTTTTCGATTTAGCAAACGGTGAATGTTCTTAAATTTTGAACCAATTATGTTTGATTTTTTGGCCAGGACCTTCAGTTTCATGGTGAGCCATAGCATTTCGATTCTTTTGTAGCAATTGCTGTGATGTTTGGTGTCATCCTTGCTTTAGTCCTGATGTTTGCGTTATGGAATCACATCTGTTGGTAAGGGGTTGCTTTTTGTTCGTATTACATCCTGCTGCTACTGTATCGATCATTCGAAATTTTCTTCCCAAGCAATGTTTAACTGTCACAAAACATTGCATAAAATTTGCTTGGAAATGTTCTTCAAACAATTCCGAAACAATTTCCGCTTGCCGCAAGTCAATGATAAATCTTTTGAATCAATGTTTAGCCAATTACCCTTTTGATGAAACACTTATAATCAGTACAAATCTCAAATGTTTGATGAACCTTCCTTCATTTAGTCCGGACTCTTATCTTTGCCTTACATTGTTGCCAAGTCTACAATTATTATTGTTTAAGAAAATTTTAAAGAAAAAAAAAAGAAGATCCAGCAGTGGCGAACAGTCGGGAGAGAGCAAAGAGATGCCGTTGCCCATTCAAACTTTTAGCAAGGACAATGG
Organism: Chrysaora quinquecirrha; assembly: GCA_014526335.1. Taxonomy (NCBI): domain Eukaryota; kingdom Metazoa; phylum Cnidaria; class Scyphozoa; order Semaeostomeae; family Pelagiidae; genus Chrysaora; species Chrysaora quinquecirrha. Next base: position 5,164,080 of record JACTAT010000010.1, read on the forward strand.
CTTTGTGTCTAATAACAATAAAATAAAACAATGCATTTCACTTGCGGTGCGGTTTCTTGCGGTTTCTTCACAAAGTCCTCTTCAGTAAAATAGTAGAGTTACTGAGCACAGTCTTACGACGTGCAAGACTTGAATCGACGATTTTTTTTTTTTTTTTTTCACTGAGACAATAGCTTTGCCCTCTTCCTAATAATCTCAATGTCGACCACTGGACGCCACTTGAGTACTGAAAAGATTTTTAAAATCACCAATTTTCTTCTTGATTCGGCTAAGTAATTTTAGCTGTAATTTTTGAGAAACTAAATGATTTCTGAACTGCATTCGTTTATTTTTAGGAAAAGGTATCAAAGGCAGAGAGAGTATGAGCTTTCGGTAAGTCGATACTTCTCTTATGCAACGTTTGAATCCTGCTTTTCAAGCAAAGTGTTTTACTGTTTGGCTACGTCACAAAACATTGCTCATCAAACATTTCTTGCTTGCGTCAAGCAAAACATGTTTCTGAACTATTGTTGAGTGAGTGGCCAGGCTTCTCAGTCAGTTCCCGTTAAGCTTGGTCATGTGAGGTCAGTATCTGGATTGGTGACTTTTCAGATGGATGACTAAACAACTCACTCTGCCGTCCTTCAGAAGGGACGTTAAACTATGGGTCCCATGCCTGGATGCGGCATTAATAGTAGGCCTAAATTAGCTGGAAAAGCTAGAAATAACAGCCTACTCAAAATAAAGTAGCAAAAGAACAACAGCAACTGTTTTCAAAGCAATCGTGTAATAAGCTTAGATTCTGGTTAAGGAATTCCAGCATTCCATCATCATCAAAATGTAAGCCGTCTTGAAATTTTAGCATCAAAGAATTCTTACAGTATTCTGCGACCTATATTCCGTAAGCTAAGTGGTGTTTAAAACGCAGTGCCAATCATCCAGCTCTGCTTTCCGATTAGTGCATTTCGATCCGCTTCTGCATATATATTCCTCCTTGGTAAATTGTTCTGGCCTGTTTCTGACGTTAATACTCTAAGGGCTTTCAGATATGCTGCTGCTAAAGTACTTCTGAATTTTCAAACACTGCACCCTCCATTTCTCTTGATCGATTGCTAATGTTTTAAGCCTATCTTCTCTATTAATTCTGTTACCATCACACCCATATCATTAGCCACTAACTGAAAATGTAGGCGGTCTGCCTCTTGCCCGCTTCCATCCTAGCTGCACTTGTGGTAGCTCCTGGTGTGTCTGTTTTTATGGCAATACAACATGGCCCTACGCAGGCTTATCATTATTGATGACCATTGCAGTCTAATACCCATACCCTCAAGCTGTTCGTCTCTGTAGATAATCATCATAACGATAACCCAGAATAGACTTCAGTTTAACCAGATCTGTCCAGAGATATTTCCATTTTGTAGCACAATTTTACTGATTTTAAAAGGGTTTTGAAAGTATGATTTTCTTAATTAGCAGGAGCTAGGTAAACCAAGAAATTTCCTGAGTTCAGGCACTACAAGCACAGTCTCTACTGGGCAGGACACTGATCAGGTATGAGTTTATGTTAACTGAAGAAGCTTCTGTCCTCATTTTGCTGCACGATTTAAATTCTAGAGATATAAAGATATAACTAGTGTCATTAGAGAAGCTGGTACACGCTTGTTCTTGAGACTGCTGATTTTCCATATCTTTAATTGAGAATTTCGTTAAAATTCCTGCATCAATTTCAAAACATATTCTGTTAGCAGGGAAATATGTTTTTCAAGGCAGTCAGTGTGTTTGTGTTCTTTCGAGCGGCCTCTCATGACTGCCTCTTCTCTCCCTTTGCTTTGAGAGAATATCATCGTTAAATTTTGCAATGAGATAAAAGTTTTCATATTTTCTTGCTTCTAGCCCTTACATTGTTGATTTTATAGCGACAGAAAATGTGAAATGTTTTGTAAAAGGCAACCAGTGCGTTTGTGTACTTCTGAGCGGCCTCTCATGACTGCCTCTTTCCTCCCTTGTCTTTGGGGAACACCATCTGTTAAATTTTGCAATGAGATAAAAGTTTTCATATTTTCTTGCTTCTAGCTCTTACATTGTTGATTTTATAGCGACAGAAAATGTGAACAGTTTTCAATGGATTCGAGCGTGAAAAATCGCTCCGGGTGAAATTTTACACCCTCCAACTTTTAATTGCTGTAAAATCAACATCGTAAGGACAAGAAGCGTAAAAAATTGTCTCAACACAGAAATAAAGATTTTAAATTCGAATCTGAAGTCGAAATTTCTCTGTGGCGCAATATTCATTTTTTTGAAAACGAGGACCTCAGCTGAAAAGTTGTATTCATGTGATTCTTGCATCAGAATTTGAATTGCACAAAACTTGCATTTTTGCAACTGAAGAACTTTGTTGGTGCATTTTTATCTTTTATCGCAGAATGCAATTAAAGCTAAAAAGAGACTGAAATCGCTGGATGCTTTCAGAGGGTAAGATCTTAATTAATTTAAGCTTCTAATTAATTTTGACATATTTTGACATCTGTGTAACATAAGGTAACGAGAGTTCTTGATGAAGAATTCAATGTTCAAGTTACGATAAACAGCGGAAACATTTTTGGGTATACTTAATGACACTCCTCACAGTATGAACATCATAACAGTCCGAGACAATAAAATGAAGGGGGATTTATACCCAGATTCAGCTCGAAATGCACCAAAAATTGTTCACTTCGCTGTTAAGGTTCTTAACGGTTAATGGTTCTTAAAAGGAACAAAAAATCAATTCGCTTGTCAATAAACTTTATTTTGCAGCATATATGATAATGCTTCATCTTTTAGAGTTGCTATAACTGTCATGATATTCGTCAATTATGGTGGTGGACATTATTATTTTCTCGAACATTCACTTTGGAATGGTAAGGAATCGGAAGTGTAAATTTTCTGTTTTCCCTTTGTCTATCTCAAATCTTCTTGAAATGTTTCTTTCTTAATCTTCACCTGCTATTCGATTCTCATTCTACTATTCTACCCCTCCTTTTTTCTTCGGACTAGCACTAGTTATTTTTTTTATTTTCTTACTCGTCTTCATCCTCCCGTTCCTCTTCTTCTTCCTATTTTGGTATTCTTCCTGTCTCTGTATTTTCTTCTTTGTCTCTTCTCTGTTTCTTCCTTAAATTTTTGGTTTTTGATCATCTTTTGTTTTTCTTTCATTCTTCTTTAATCACCTTCTTTCTAACTCTATCTTCTTAGTTCCTTTTCTCTTTTATCTGCTTCTCTTCTTTTTGATATTTTCTTCTTCTCCCCTTATATATAAAACTCGTTTTTCTTCTTTTCCTTTTCTTGTTTTCTTTTTTCTTTTTTTCTTCTTGTTCTTATTGTTTTCTTCTCATTCTTTGTCTTTTCTTTCATCTTTTTCATCTTCTTCTTTTTTCTTTTAATTCTTGTTGTTCGTTTTTCTTTATTCTTCTTTCTTTTCTTCTTCTTCTTCTTTTTTTCTTCTTTTCTTTTTCTTCTTAATATTGTTATTGCTATCTTCTTTTCTTCTTTCTTTTTCTTCTTCCTTCTTCTTTCTTCTTCTTATTCTTTTTCTTCATCTTCTTCTTATTCTTCTTTCTCCTTTTTCTTCCATCTTCCTCTTCTTTTTGTTCCTTTCCTTTTTTCTTTCTCTTCCATTTATCTTTACCTACTATTCTCTTTCTTCTTCATCTTAAATGGAAGAGTTCTTGAAATCCAACACTTCTTGAAGTCTCAGTTCTTCGTGATATTATAATGTTTTCATTTCAGGACTGACTGTGGCTGATCTCGTCTTCCCTTGGTTTATTTTCATAATGGGAACTTCGATTGATCTCTCACAACGATCTTTGTTATCAAAAGGAATCCGCAAGCAAACAATTTTCAAGAAGATTATCATTCGCTCTCTCAAGCTATTTGCCATTGGCTTATTTTTAAATAATGGTAAGTGCCAAAGTGATATAATTTATTCAAATGTGTATCTTCAATTTTTTCCTTTCCTTTCCTTGTGCAGTTCACATATATTCCCTTTAAAGAATTCTCTCCAAGAAACTAAAAAACACACATCACCAAAATCTTAGGAACTTTAGTAGGTACCACACTAGTCATTTCTGCCAATATTTTTGTCCCATTTAACCTGAGAGTAGTAGCACGAAGAGTAGTGCTGCTCTTCCAAGTGATCGTCTCTGTTTAGATAGGCTGTTTGTAAGGAGCTCTTAAGATGAAGCCAGTTAGAGACGCTTTTGCTGTCAATTGAAGAGTCAGCTATCAGCTTCTTGCTGATTATCGATAATGAGGTGGATTATTCAAGTGTATTTCATTCTTTTCCTTGAAATTCTCATATATTTCCGAAACTCCAGCAGGTACCACGCTGGTCATGTGAAGACCCTATTGAACCTGAGAGTAGTAGAACAACGAGTTGTGGAAGGTGCTGTGGTGTCATGGTGTAATCCAACTTACTCGTGGTATCAGGAGCCCAGTGTGGTAAGGGTTCGAGTCCAGCCACGGTAGCATCACAGTCAGGGTCGAGGTCTGGATTAGTTAACCTATTACTGAGATACTAGCGACTGGCGCTAAAACACCAATTCATCTTCACCTCACCTTGTAGTGCTGCTCTTCTAAGTGATCGTCTCTGTTTAGAGAGGCTGTTTGTAAGGAGCTCTTAAGAGGCTGTTTGAAGCCAGTTAGAGAAGCTTTTTCTATCACTTATGGAGTCAGGTATCAGCTTCTTGCTGACCATTAACTAATGGGATAGATAATTTGCATTTTATTCTTTTTGTTTTCTGTCAAGAGAGACCATCTTAGTTTTAGAATAACCGAACTTTTCAATAAACCCCAAGTCTAATAAACCGCCTATCGAAAATTCATTGTATTTCAGTACTTACATGTCAGTTCATTTTGTGCTATATTTTGCCATAAAACGTAATAAAAATCATTTTCAGGAAGAGATCTAAAGAATTGGAGAATACCAGGAGTCCTACAAAGATTTGCAATATCATACTTTGTTGTTGCTGCTGTCAGCCTATATATGAGTCCCAGCGAAGAGGACCAGGATGTAAGTTTTAATGCTTACTCCTCAATTCAATTCAGTTCTAAAACGTCAATTTAAGAAGTTGTTGTTGCCAATGACGAGAGTAGTGGTTGGTGCTTCTTTACCAGGAGTGAATCTACGACTTTTGCTGCAAGTCAAACCGGGCACAACAACTACCTTCTCTTTTTTCTTCTGCTTTCTTCTTCTTCTTCTTATTGTTCCTAACTGTTCCTTCTTCTTCTTCTTCATCATCATCTTCTTGTACCTATTGTTTCTTTTTTTTCTTCTTCTTGATCTTCTTCTTTTACTTCTTGTTTCTTTTTGTTTCTTCTACTTCTCTTTCTTCATCTTCTTTTTTATCTTCTTCTGTTAGTTCTTGTTTTTGCTTGTTTCTTCTTCTTCTTCTTCTTCTTCTTGTGCCTTTTTGTTTCTTCTTCTTCTTCTTCTTGTGCCTTGTTGTTTCTGCTTCTTCTTCTTCTTCATCATCGTAATCTGCTTGTACTTATTTCTTCTTCTTCTTCTTCTTCTTCTTCTTCTTCTTCTTATTCTTCTTGTTTCTTCTTGTTTCCTCTTCTTCGTCTTCTAAATCTTATTTTTTTCTTATATCTCCTTGTTCTTGTTTTTCTTCTTGTTCTTCTTCTTGTTTTTTTCTTTTTCATCATCTTCTTCTGTTTCATCTTCTTCTGTTACTGTTATTTTGTTTTTTCTTCTTTTCCTTCATCATAATCTGCGTGTACTTATATTTTTCTTCTTCTTATTCTCCGGTTGTTATCAAGATGTCATCAGATGTCCGAGAAACGTGATTCCTATAGCAAGCACCTCCAAAACATCAGCAATGAAATACTTCTTAAACTTTTTTCCAAATAGATGACAAAGTTGCTTTTTTGTTTTACCGTTCATTAGCTAAACTTCCATTGAAAAACAGCTGAGTTTAAATGTGTTTGTGTTAGGTTTGGGGTTTAGCAGCTGGGGATCAGAATACAGGTTTCAGCTTTCATATTCAGTGATTTATGCCTATATTTATAGAGCTTTGCATCTTTTGTCGAAGCATTCCTTTAAATTGGTGACTCCTTCTCTTCAGGTGAAACGACGATTTGACTGGACTGATCAGTTCCGTGAAGTTTGGCTTTTTTGGGCACAATGGGTTGTGATGCTCATTTTCCTTGGTGTTTACCTAATGGTGACGTTTTTACTTAATGAAAAAGGCTGCCCAAGGTAAAAAAATTTCACATTTTTTCGTAATAATTTTCTAGAAGTAGATACCTTCTGCATAAACGTTAAACCAGCCTGTCTGGTGAAATTGAATGTAAGTTGATTCCACCCTTTATGCTTTCCTGAAATTCGGTAAAACTCAAAGACTATCATATCATATATCATATCATATCATATCATTTTTATTTGTAGAATACAAAAAATCTATTATAGGTACAAAAAATCTAAAAATCTAGAAAAAATGCGTATTCTACGCGACCTAAAAAAAGCAACGCTTATCTAGTTTAGGCCGCAAATTAAAGCAAACAAATGTTATTCTAGTGTGATTTTTATGACTATTAGAATCTAACAGTCGAATTTTTTAGGGGTTTCTTGGGTACTGGCGGCATAGGTGATTATGGGAAATACCCCCATTGCACGGGGGGTGCATCTGGATACATCGATCGATTGATTTTTGGTAATCATCATATGTACAATCATCCAACATGCAAGGTAATTCAGTGATTTCACACCCGATTTTCTTCATTCTTACTAGTCAATTGAATACAATTGATTATCATGGATAGGGTTTTCTGTTTTAGAGAGAGTTGAAGCAGTGTATTCTTTCCTTTTGCAGAAACTATACAACACAACAGTGCCTTACGATCCAGAAGGAATCCTTGGAAGTCTGACGTCCATTTTTCTGACATATCTTGGACTCCATGTAAGTTGATTTTAAATCCTCATCAATTTTGAAATTAAACCGCTCGCATATCTAATAACTTGCTAGTTCACTTAGCCCCTAAGTCAACTAGCCGTTATGGACTAAGTGGAGAAAAAAAGCGAGGTCTATGCTTCCACCTAGACTTATTACGTGATTTCCAGTTATCTCCGCCACCACCTTAAGTTGTTGTTTTAGGAAAGGAGGCAGGTCAAACTGTCATTTTGACATGTTAAAGATCAGTCAGTTAAACTCGCTCTCATCACAGTTTTCCAAAAACAGATCTCCATTGTCGAAAATTGTACCAAAATTATGTTACGATGCTTTTTAAGCTCTCTTTGTTCAAGAACTAAGGGCCTCCGGCCAAAAGGGGCCCCAAAAATCACTCGTGTTGTGGGCTCTTTGGACCTTGATTGTCGCCGTTACACCACTGGTCTCGGTTGTAGCATATTAACTATGGTTGTAGCGAACTGCTTTCGTTTCTAAATTCTATGAGAGGAGTCTTAGGCTCTTGCAATAAGTCTAGCTTCCAGCTAAGCTTTTGAGATAAGGCTTTATAGGAAATCAAAGTAAAAATCAATGCAATATTACTTAACAATGTAAGGTTTTTTTGTGTTCTTTGTTCCTGATACTTTATTTCTCATATTATGTTGGAAAAGTGATGCCTTTGTTCTTAGAAATTTCCTGCCACTCCGTGTAGTATTCTAAGATGGAATGTGATAGAGCTGACTTTTATCAAATTGTAGGCTGGAAGAATATTGTTCACGCATAACTCTCCTTCAGCGCGAATCACAAGATGGCTTTTGTGTGCTTTATTTTGGGTAAGTATTTTTGTTTCATGGTTTGCGAAAACCCCAAAAGAATGCACCATAGACAGCATGGCATTTCTGTTTTAATCGAAAAAACATTGCTATCAATACCAAGAAATGAAGGTTTAAAAAAGTCCAATTTCCATTTGGACACATACTAAGTGCGTAATGTAGACCCTGGCTAAACGATAAAAAGTTGTCTAGCATTAGAAATTTCTTTGTTTATTGTAACAACGTTTGGAACAAAACAATTTTGCCAAACCGTGAAACACTTTGCTTAACAAGCATACTCTAAATGTTTGACAAACAATGTTGGAATGTTTTGCCACGTCACAAACATTGGTTGACAAGCAACAATCGCTGAGCAATTTTTTTAAATATTTCACGCGAAAAATGTTTGACGAAGAATGTTTTGCACCAAATCGTAAAAAATTTGCTCTACAAGCATATTTCAAATGTTTGACAAACAATGTTTGAACGTTTTGTCACATCACAAACATTGGTTTACAGGCGGCATTTGCTAAGCAATGTTGTTGAAATATTTTACACTTGAAGCAAGCAAACATGTTTGACAAGCGATTTTTTGTTACGTGGGCAAACCATAAAAATTTTGCTTGACAAGCCAAAATTAACAATGTTTGACAAACAATCTTTTAACGTTTTGCCACTTCACAACCATTGATAGACAAGCAGCATTTGTTGAACAATATTTTTTAAAAACGTTCAAAAACAGTTTTGCTTGACGCAGACGAAAATATTAGACAAACAATATTTTGCAACGCGACCAAAAGATCAAACATTTTGCTTCACAAGCTTATTTTAAATTTTTGACAATTTTTGAACGTTTGGCGAGAGCCTTAGATAGTTCACTGAATAGGACTAAAACTGCCCAACATTTCCCCTGATTTTTGGTTAGTTTTTCAAACTTTGTTTATGTTTCAAAACATTTTGAACATTAATTGATGTATATAATTTCTTACAGGGTGCAATTGCAATTGCGCTGGCCGGCGGAACGAAAAACGAAGGCGTTATACCAATTAATAAGAATCTCTGGTGAGTATTTATTTGAATTTTGTAATACAAAACAGAGCCGTATGCTTCCGTACGAATTGAAGTCATGAATTCTTCTTTGCGTGAAAGCATTTTTTACAGTCGGAGGACGGTCATTTATCAGTCCTTGATTTTCGCTGCTTTAAAGCCCTGGCCAAACGATCAAACATTGTTGGTCCAACATTTGAGATTTGCTTGTCAAGCAAAATGTTTCACCGTTTGACCAACATTGCTTTTCCAACATGTTTTGTTTGCGTCAAGCAAAAAATTGTTTTTGGACTTTTTCAAAAACATTTGTATGTGGCCAAACGTTCAAACATTTGTTGTAAAGTAAATTAAAAATGTTGGACCAACAATGTTTGATCGTTTGGCCAGGGCCTAAGATTAGGTAGGATGTGTCAAAATAGGTCAAATACTAATCATTCTCTTTACTTTTTCTTTGCAAGGTCTCCTTCATTCATATTTGCCAATGCAAGTCTTGCGTATATATTGCTCTCGTTCATGTTCTTCATGATCGACGTGAAAGGTTGGTGGGATGGAGGACCATTCACCTTTGCCGGTATGTATACTAGATTCAGATTATCCCTCAAGGTTAGATGTGTGGTTGCAGTCACAACCCAAATGCATTGCAGTTCATTGATGCAGTTTTTCCAGTGCATTTGCACGTGAATAAGGCCCTGGCCAAACGATCAAATATTTTTTGTCAAACATTTGCGATTTGCTTATCAAGCAATGTTTGAACGTTTGGCCACTCTGACAAAAATTGGTCGACCATAAACCATAAATAGTTGAATTTGCTGCGTAATTTTTTGGAAAAAGTTAAAAAAAAATTTTATGATTCTATCAAGCAAAAAATGTTTCACGAGCAATGTTTTGTGACGTGGCCAAACGTTAAAACATTTTACTTTATTTGAAATGTTTGACAAACAATGTTTGATCGTTTGGCCACGGCCTAGTTAAGTTAGATTTTTTGACCTGTTATGTCAAAAATGTTTTTTTGTCAAACATTTGAAATTTGCTTGTCAAACACAATGTTTGACCGTTTGGTCTCATCACAAAACATTGCTTGTCAAACATTTTTCTTGAAACAAGCAAGTTTGTAAAGTTTTAAAAACATTGCTGGGCGAATTCTGCTTGTCAAGCAATTGTTTTGAAATGGTCAAACGGTCAAACATTGCTTATAAAGCAAACTTCAAATGTTTCATGAACAATGTTTGATCGTTTGGCCACGGATTAAGAAATAAAATTTTTTGCTATTATGGACTAGACTGGCTAAAAACGGTCAATCACTGCTTGTAAAGCAATTGTTTTGAAATGGTCAAACGGTCAAACATTGCTTGTAAAGCAAACTTCAAATGTTTCATGAACAATGTTTGATCGTTTGGCCACGGATTAAGAAATAAAATTTTTTTGCTATTATGGACTAGACTGGCTAAAAACGGTCAAACACTGCTTGTAAAGCAATTGTTTTGAAATGGTCAAACGGTCAAACATTGCTTGTAAAGCAAACTTCAAATGTTTCATGAACAATGTTTGATCGTTTGGCCACGGATTAAGAAATAAAATTTTTGCTATTATGGACTGGACTGGCCAAAACGGTCAAACACTGCTTGTAAAGCAATTGTTTTGAAATGGTCAAACGGTCAAACATTGCTTGTAAAGCAAACTTCAAATGTTTCATGAACAATGTTTGATCGTTTGGCCACGGATTAAGAAATAAAATTTTTTGCTATTATGGACTGGACTGGCCAAAAACGGTCAAACACTGCTTGTAAAGCAATTGTTTTGAAATGGTCAAACGGTCAAACATTGCTTGTAAAGCAAACTTCAAATGTTTCATGAACAATGTTTGATCGTTTGGCCACGGATTAAGAAATAAAATTTTTGCTATTATGGACTAGACTGGCTAAAAACGGTCAATCACTGCTTGTAAAGCAATTGTTTTGAAATGGTCAAACGGTCAAACATTGCTTGTAAAGCAAACTTCAAATGTTTCATGAACAATGTTTGATCGTTTGGCCACGGATTAAGAAATAAAATTTTTTGCTATTATGGACTAGACTGGCTAAAAACGGTCAATCACTGCTTGTAAAGCAATTGTTTTGAAATGGTCAAACGGTCAAACATTGCTTGTAAAGCAAATTTCAAGTGTTTGACGAACAATGTTTGATCGTTTGACTAGACCAGGACCTTAAAGGTACTTACACGATTTCTAGATTCGATTCCTCCAAAAATGTTTCAATTCTCTTTCATTGTAGGAATGAATGCTATCCTACTATACTGTGGCCACGAGGTATTTTACAACTTTTTCCCGTTTAATTTCGTCGCTAACCCTCCGACACACGCGACAGCTCTCGCGAGATCCGCGGTTGGCGTCTCTGTTTGGATGATTGTTGCATATTACTTATACGTGGAAAAGATTTTCTTCAAAGTCTGATGAAGCAAGTGAGATTTTATCCTATTTTTAATAAAAAGACTATAAAATCAGTAACATTTGATGTGATTTAGTAGGTTTTAGCGCATTTAAATTTAACCAAAAATATTTTAAAATTTGTTATACAACTGACAGATAAGGTTAAAGACAAGGTATACCCGATAATACCCTACTCCAAAAACTGGCTTTATACTAGTGCCCGAAGAAGTTCCCCTTTGTACAGAGGCATAAGGCCCTGACCAAATGATCACTGTTAGTCAAACACTTCAGATTTGCTTATACAAGCAACGTTTGACTGTTTGGCCACGTCACAAAACATCACGCGTTTTAGATGTAAAAAGCTACTTTAAGGAATTTCCGAAGTACTGCTGAAAAGACCATGCCGTTTTTGTTTGTAAGTACCCCAGGGATCTTGGTTGTCGTGGTTGATTTTTAATTAATATAAAAATTCGATGAGATAAATAAACATTATTAAAAACTGTACAAAATAAAAAAATTCCTTTCGATGAAGATTTAGAATGATCAAAAAGCTATTTTTGTTAACCGTATTTTTTCTTTATTACAAGATCTTTAGCAAAATATCTACAGTAGTACCGCGAATCCATGCGCAATTACGAAAAAGCCCCGAAAAAGCCTTCTTGCTGAGGTGGAGTTTGAGGAAAAATGAAAAAAGAGATTATTTTCCATTATATAAATGAAATACCAATGGACATCCGTTGTGAAAATCAAAATTTGCAGAATTATATTTCTGTGTTTCACGAAATCTGCCGAAAGTGAGAGTTAGTAACTATCTGAGGTCGCTTCTTGTCGTGACCAGGATGGCCGAGTGGTTAAGGCGTTGGACTTAAGTTCCAATGTGCGAATGCACGCGTGGGTTCGAACCCCACTTCTGGTAAATGTTTTTCTTTCCTTCCAAAAAATGATTTTTATTTTTATGTTTTCCTGTTTTACTATTACATGCCTTGCTTCAAGTCTATGATTTACGAACGTTATTCAGCAACCTACTACAATTATTAGCAATCTGTAGATATATATTTTAAAAATTTCAATTACAGCTTTAATTAATATTTTTTTTATAATATTATTTTATTTTTATTCTTAATTTTAATTCGAATGAAATTTTTACGACACCTTGGTCAAACAATAAAAATGCAACAAACAAACAAACAAGAGGAAATAATGATCATAAATAATTATAAATAATAATAAGGAAATGATTAGTAAATTAATCTATAACAATAAAATAAAATAAATGTTACAAAAGTAAATTTAAATTAATAATAGAAATTTAATAGTTTCTCTACTTTATCACGTATTTTTCTGTTTGAGGAAATTATTTATCAGTTCTTTTTAATGACATTTTAAACAATTTAATAACTGCAATTTTTTAAATAGAATTATTTGTTATTAGTAAGGAAATTTTTGTAATAACCTATATGTGTTTATTTTCAGATCATTTTGTTGCGAATTTTTATTTTGCAAATGCAAAGAGCAAAGACAGAAAGTCAAAATAACCTCTCGTTTTTCCATTTTGATTTTCGATTATATTATACAGCATTAACTCAGAAAAAGCAGGTTAAATTAGTCAAATTGCGTACAAAATGTTATTAAATGTCATGTGTTCTCTGTATTGAGGTAATTTTTTGGTTCTTATCACTCAGGTATAAAAAATACGTAAATGAGTGAAAAAATGTCACTTAATCATTCATGAACTACAAATGCAGTCATGCGATGCATTTTTTACAGTTATTGTGAAAATGGCAAGTAATTTTTATTGCCATTCGACAGACTTCTGAAAATAAAATTGTTTTTTCAGGATGCACCATCGATTGAAGTCTACCAAAATTATTGGCATCAAAAACTCTGTGGTTCAGTTTTGATTGTTACTGCATCGTGGTTTCCTAGAAAATAACGAAAATATCTTTAAATTTCAGCTAAAAGAAGCTAATGAATGCTAAGAAATAAAGGCACAGATCAACCAAACGACTAGGTGAGTATTAAGTCTTTGCTTGGGAACTTCTTCTTGGGAATTTCAAATTTCCACATGTATGTTGCTTACGAGAAACCAGTTTATACGAAACCTAGATCCAGACACCCAAGAAATTTAAGAAACTCGTTAATTTAAGAAACAATTTAAAACTACATCAGAATCAAACTTCCATGGGCCTTTTTCTGAAAACTTAAGAAACAGAGGAGTGACAAAAAGGTATTTTACTTACCCAAGAGTTCTGCTTCGCTCGTTTGGCCACTTGGCTCTGGTTGACTATTAGTTTGACCAGTCATTTGCATAAAGCTGGAAGTTACCGATCTTACTGCTCTGTCGATGCACTGAAATTGCCATGGCCAGCTCACACGATATAAGAAGGGTCGAAGATCAAATCTGAAATAGAACGGCGTAGTATTTTGTTAATAAAACTGATAAAAATCGTGGGACGAAATATGAAAGACGTTTGAAATATTAACGGAGAGTTTGGTGTGAACTTCTTACACACTTTTTTTACAAATAAAGGGCCACCAAGGGATGCACTCCTTGGAAATCTCGTAATGCCTTCTACGTTGAATGACACACTGGACAAGTGATGTGGTTCAACGCGAAGCTTTGGGAATTCCCCGGGAATTCCGAATCTTATACCATATGCTTATACAAAGCTACGGTAGCGTTACAGCTAGGAACGAGGTTTCGATTAACTAACCTACTACTGAGATCCTAGTGACGGGTGCTAAAACACCATTTCACCTTCAACTCTGCGAGTGAAGACTGCGTTACATCAAGCGATATCAACGGAATAGACATGCTACGTCCTTATTGACATTGAAATTTTACTTAGGGCGCGTTCTTCTTAACCTCCAAAACCTTCCGAATTTGACTACAGAAAGCTTCCCAAAACAGAATCTATGATTTTCAAAAAACACGAATTCTGGAAATCTGAAATCTCTCGCGCCAAAATTCTTGCTTGCCTCATCCCCAGATCAATTCGTGGGATGTATGCTGGCACCTGGTAAAATGGAAGTCTCTTTCGAACTTCAACTCGTGAATCTCGCCAAAGTCTCGGAAACCTTCTGCTTTTGACGACAGAAGGTTTTGGAGAGCTCCAAAACCTGCCGTTTTCAGACAAATCGGTCTTGTTTGCAAGCAAAAATTGAAGGCAAAATCAAAATGTCGATGTTTTTCTTTCGTCTGTGCTATTTTCATGGCACTTATGTGCAGTTTAAACTAAGGAACTATTTAAGAACGAAAAGAGCTCCAAAACTAAGGAACTTTAGGACCTAGGCCTTGAACTAGGTTCTTTACAAAAAATGGTGTAGTTATATTTCACATGCAAGCAACAGTACACGTTTTATTCGTGTTAGTTACACACAGTGATAATTTACTTACCTATTATCATCGGGAGAATAATTTTCTGCGTGATATGACGGCGTCAGCACAGTCATTTTATGTCTGTTTATAGAATGCTTCCTGAAGAACAGTTTCACTTTATCTGCTATGGCAACAGGTGATAGTGTTGGTCCCCATTCTCCAAGAAGTTTAGTAAACATGCTGTATGGTCCACAGGAGTAAACTTTTCTTAATCTTCCCAACATTGATAGTTCTTCATACGTTAGCCCCATATCACTCTAGGAGAAAAGATAGTATTTTAGTTTCAGCACATCCTATCTAATAACTTTTAAGTATATAATACCCAAGCAGGGGCCGTTTTCGTAGGGAGCACAGGGAGTAATTTCGTGCTGTATTCATCAGCACATTCATTTCATAGTGTATTCGACATCATTTCATTCATACCTACCTCACTGCATGTCCATTTCATACCGCAGTCATCAGCATCATTCTAATTTCGTCCTGCATTCATCAGTATCTTCATTTCATATTGAATTTGTCGTTCTACATTCATCGGCTTGTTCATCTCATACTGCATTCGCCAGCATGTTCATTTATCACGGTTGTCGTCAGCATGTTTATTCTTTATAGTGCATTCGTCAGCATTCTAATTTCGTCCTGCAATCATCAGCATGTTCATGTCATCCTGCATTCGTCAGCATTCTAATTTCGTCCTGCATTCGTCAGCATGTTCATTTCATACTGCATTATTCAGCATGTTCATTTAATGCTGCATTCACCAGCATTCTAATTTCATGCGGTATTCTTCACCATATTCATTTCATTTGCATTCATCAGCATGTTCATTTCATACTATATTTCTCAGCATGTCCATTCCATACTGAATTCGTCAGCATGTTCATTTCATACTGCATTCATCAGCATTCTAATTTCGTGCCATGTTCATTTCTTACTACTAATCTTCAGTAGATAGGTTTCAAATTTTGATAACGCTTTCGTTTGTTAAGTAGACTGATTTAAGGACAGGGAATAAACAGTGGCTCAGAACGTAATCAATCACAGCAGAAGTCGGGGCATTCACTACTGTACCTAGCTTACTAACCTCAAAGCGTTGACATCTCTGAAAACAGAAATACAGTAAATCCCCGCATTTAAGAACCTTTGAGATTTTAATCAGAGTATTGTTTAATAAACAATAGTCTATTGTCTAGTCCATTGTTTTCTCCAAACAATCAGCCTGAAGGTTCTTATTCTGTTGCTTCTGATATGTGGGGATTTACTTTACCAAGTGACCTTCGGAAGGGACATTAAGCAGGGGGTTCCATGCCTGGATATGGCATGCAAAGTAGGCCTGAAGTAGCTGAAAAGGCTAGAAATAAAAGACCCTAACTCCGTACTCTGTTACTAGGGTTCCAATGTCTGGATGTGGCATGCACATTAGGCCTAAATTAGCTGAAAAAAGCCCCCTTTCATCAAATTACCTTTCATCGACATTTGCTGAGCCAAGCACAAGCAACGATCCCGGCTTATTTCTTGACCACATAATAAGTTGAGCAAATAAATAACTGATAACCATACGTGTTCTTGCTTGGATATTCTGCAGAGCGAGGTTTTCTTGCTCTGATCCGCCATGCACTCTGAATTGCGGCATGCTTCCTGTTACTGTAGTGAAGATGCCAATCAGGGCTCGAACAGCAGTATCGATCACTATCCCTGAAAGATCAAACGCTGTCAATGTCAGTTCAGTAGCAAAAGGTGGTAGGTTACATGAAGTATATAAGCTGCATTTATAACTCGGACAGCTTCACCACTGATGCCCTAGTTTTGCTATCTCTGACCGTGGTAGTATCACCAATCTCACTTTAAGGAATTATTCTTTCAGTGATATCGACCTTAGCAACCCTTGTAAGCGATGCCGAATTAAGGGTGGCGTCAGACCAACACATTCTGAAGTGACTTAAATCTACAACGGTCCAAGGCAAACAGCAGTCGTCCACAGTCTGCCTTTATTCAGGGCTGCCAAGAGGCAGAGCAGGCCCCGGGGTAATGTAATCCTACCGGGCCATTTGGCGGTTTTAGGGAGCAGCATTAAGGGAATTCTAATTCTCGCAAGCCCCTTCACAGCCCGAGACACGGACCTCTGGCCTACATTGATGATTTGGGGTGTGCTTCTCGTCTTTGCTCATGCCTTTTGTCAAAAACAGCAGTTTCCTGAAGGTTTGTTTTCAATCACCACATGAGCATTTTGGAGCATTTTCGGGCTGTCGGGTTGTATCTGATTTTTGGCAGATACAACCCAACAGCCCTGGAAAGCCAAGCCAAATCCCCACTAAGAGGCTGGGGATCGATGACGAAAGCTTGTTTTCACATGCAGCTTGTATAGTGACAGAAAGGCTAGAAAAGTACATCGGTTGACAATCTAGCATAGAGGGAAGAGAATTATTAATTGAAGCGAGCGAGCCCTTGAGCCATTTAAGTGAGTTCTCTATGGTGACTGCAACCGAAGGAAGACAATTACTAGAGATGAAACAAACAACAGACCTAGATGGTAACTCCCGATATCTTTCGCTAAATTTGCTGCTCGTTCTCTCGTTTCCGCCGACGAATTCTCGGTTCCCATATAGCAAGTAACGAAAATTCTGCCACATAATTCTTTCGGATCGGTAGGTATGTATGTTGAATCATTGGCGATCTTTTGTACGTCGGCCAAAACTTGGTTATTGCCATTTTCCACTGCTCTGCATACAAGATGGCACATTGATGCAACGATACAGGCAGTCGATGAGCTATCAATGCCTAAACGAAAAGAAACTATAGAGATTAGATATTCTAAGTAGTTAGTATAAGGCAATGTTTACACGATATCAAATTCGAGTGGATCCAATATGATTTCCTACCGTATCTGGTTTATCGTTCACCCGATATAGCGATTGTTAAAACGGCATGAAATGAAGATGCTGATGAAAACAGCATTAAACCGGAGATGCTGATGAATATGGTATAAAGATGCGAATGAAAACGGTATGAAATGAAGATGCCAATGAATACGGTATGATAAGAAGATACAAATGAATACTGTAGGAAATGAAGATGCCAACGCCAACCAATACTGTATGAAATGAAGATGCGAATGAATGCAGCATTAAGACGGAGATGCTGATGAATATAGTATACAGAGGAGAAGGTAATGAATAGGGTATGATATTAAGGTTCTAATGAATACTGTAGGAAATGAAGATGCCAACGCCAACCAGTACTGTATGAAATGAAGATGTGAATGAATGCAAGATTTTATTCAGGGTATTGTTTAATGAACAATAGGCTATTGTCTAGTCCATTGTTTTCTCCAAAAATCAGCCTGAAGGTTCTTATTTTGTTGGTTCATATATGTGGGGATTTCTGTACCCAAATGCAGATCGAAATGCACTACCAACAAATTTGATGCTCGATCGATATTGTGTTTTAAACGCCAATCAGCCTTTACTATACTATGGCCAACAAAATCTAGTTGAAGATTGGAGAAAATTGGAGAAAAAATTAACTCTTTCTGTCTACACAGGACTGTCTATTTGGTTTGACATACTCAGATGCAAAAGTTCATTTATAAAACAAAGACTTTGCTTCGCCAATTATTCGAACCAGTTTTCGCATTAATTTTTTGCTCCATGTATTGCGCAGTCTGTGTGAATAGTATCCATTTGTGAATACTGCTTTGTATAAATTACTGAATACCAAGTGACTTTCGGAGGGACGTTAAGCAGGGGGTTCCATGCCTGGATATTGCATGCAAAGTAGGCCTGAAGTAGCTGAAAAGGCTAGAAATAAAAGACCCTAACTCCGTACTCTGTTACTAGGGTTCCAATGTCTGGATGTGGCATGCACATTAGGTCTAAATTAGCTGAAAAAGCCCCCTTTCATCAAATTACCTTTCATCGACATTTGCTGAGCCAAGCACAAGCAACGATCCTGGTTTATTTCTTGACCACATAATAAGTTGAGCAAATAGATAACTGATAACCATACGTGTTCTTGCTTGGATATTCTGCAGAGCAAGGTTTTCTTGGTCTGATCCACCATGCACTCTGAATTGCGGCATTCTTCCTGTTACTGTAGTGAAGATGCCAATCAGGGCTCGAACAGCAGTATCAATCACAATTCCTGAAAGATCAAACGCTGTCTCTGTCAGTTCAGTAGCAAAAGGTGGTAGGTTACATGAAGTAGATAAGCTGCATTTATAACTCGGACAGCTTCACCACTGATGCCCTAGTTTTGCTATCTCTGACCGTGGTAGTATCACCAAACTCACTTTAAGGAATTATTCTTTCAGTGATATCGACCTTAGCAACCCTTGTAAGCGATGCCGAATTAAGGGTGGCGTCAGACCAACACATTCTGAAGTGACTTAAATCTACAACGGTCCAAGGCAAACAGCAGTCGTCCACAGTCTGCCTTTATTCAGGGCTGCTAAGAGGCAGAGCAGGCCCCGGGGTAATGTAATCCTACCGGGCCATTTGGCGGTTTTAGGGAGCAGCATTAAGGGAATTCTAATTCTCGCAAGCCCCTTCACAGCCCGAGACACGGACCTCTGGCCTACATTGATGATTTGGGGTGTGCTTCTCGTCTTTGCTCATGCCTTTTGTCAAAAACAGCAGTTTCCTGAAGGTTTGTTTTCAATCACCACATGAGCATTTTGGAGCATTTCCGGGCTGTCGGGTTGTATCTGATTTTTGGCAGATACAACCCAACAGCCCTGGAAAGCCAAGCCAAATCCCCACTAAGAGGCTGGGGATCGATGACGAAAGCTTGTTTTCACATGCAGCTTGTATAGTGACAGAAAGGCTAGAAAAGTACATCGGTTGACAATCTAGCATAGAGGGAAGAGAATTATTAATTGAAGCGAACGAGCCCTTGAGCCATTTAAGTGAGTTCTCTACGGTGACTGCAACCGAAGGAAGACAATTACTAGAGACGAAACAAACAAACAAACCTAGATGGTAACTCCCGATATCTTTCGCTAAATTTGCTGCTCGTTCTCTCGTTTCCGCCGACGAATTCTCGGTTCCCATATAGCAAGTAACGAAAATTCTGCCGCATAATTCTTTCGGATCGGTAGGTATGTATGTTGAATCATTGACGATCTTTTGTACGTCGGCCAAAACTTGGTTATTGCCATTTTCCACTGCCCGGCATACCAGATGGCACATTGATGCAACGATACAGGCAGTCGATGAGCTATCAATGCCTAAACGAAAAGAAACTATAGAAATTAGATATTTTAAGCAGTTAGTATAAGGCAATGTTTACACGATATCGAATTCGAGTGGATCCAATATGATTTCCTACCGTATCTGGTTTATCGTTCACCCGATATAGCGATTGTTAAAACGGCATGAAATGAAGATGCTGATGAAAACAGCGTTAAACCGGAGATGCTGATGAATATGGTATAAAGATGCGAATGAATACGGTATGAAATGAAGATGCCAATGAATACGGTATGATAAGAAGATACAAATGAATACTGTAGGAAATGAAGATGCCAACGCCAACCAGTACTGTATGAAATGAAGATGTGAATGAATGCAGCATTATTACGGAGATGCTGATGAATAGAGTATGCAGCGGAGAAGGTAATGAATAGGGTATGATAAGAAGGTTCTAATGAATAGGTTGTAAAATCAAGTTGTTGGTGGATAAGGTATGAAATCAAGATGCTCAAGAAAAAAGGATAAAATGATGAGGCTTATGAATACGGTATGAATTGAAGATGCAGATGAATACGAAATGAAATGAAAATGCTGATGAGTACGATAAGCAATGAAGATTCTAATAAATGCGACAAGAAATGAAGATGGTGATGAATAATACGGTCTGAAATGAAGATGCAAATGAATACGGTGTGAAATGAAGATGCTAATGAAAACGGTATGCAATGAAGATGCTGATGAATACGGTATGAAAGGAAGATGCTGATGAATACGGCATGAAAGGAAGATGCTGATGAGTACGGTATGGAATAAAGATGCTGATAAATACGGTCTGAAATGAAGATGCAAATGAATACGGTCTGAAATGAAGATGCTAATGAAAAAGGTATGCAATGAAGATGCTGATGAATATGGTATGAAAGGAAGATGCTGATGAATACGGCATGAAAGGAAGATGCTGATGAGTACGGTATGAAATAAAGATGCTGATAAATACGGTATGAAATGAAGATGCTAATGAAAAAGGTATGCAATGAAGATGCTGATGAACACGGTATGAAAGGAAGATGCTGATGAATACGGCATGAAAGGAAGATGCTGATGAGTACGGTATGAAATAAACATGCTGATAAATACGGTATGAAATGAAGATGCTAATGAAAAAGGTATGCAATGAAGATGCTGATGAATACGGTATGAAAGGAAGATGCTGATGAATACGGCATGAAAGGAAGATGCTGATGAGTACGGTATGAAATAAAGATGCTGATAAATACGGTCTGAAATGAAGATGCAAATGAATACGGTGTGAAATGAAGTTGCAAGTGAAAAAGGTATGCAATGAAGATGCTGATGAATACGGTATGAAAGGAAGATGCTGATAAATACGGTATGAGATGAAGATGCTGATAAATACGGTATGAAATGAAGATGCTGATGAATATGGTATGAAATGAAGATGCTGATGAATACGGCATAAAACGGAGATGCAAACGAATACGAAATGCAGCAAAGAATGAGTTATGAAATGAAGATACCAGCAAAACAACACGAAGTACATACCACCACTGAGAGGAAGAAAAATCCAGCCGCTCCACATCTCCGAATATAATCCCAAAGCCAACAAGCAGGTCCAAGTGCAATCTCTTCTTCGGGCTTGTGATAAAACGGTTTTATCACCGGCGTAACGGGAACGATGACACTATCATTGTGAGTTAGACTAAAGTTCACAATTATACGTTGATATGATTCGTGATTATTGCGTGAACCGATATTTCCCGAGGCTCCGCGATGCGTGCGTATATCCTCCAGATCAACCGTCGCAACGACAACTTCGATTTCGTTCAATGAGAACTGCGTACCCTGAGCTACCGCATGACCGTTAACGGCGATTAGTGATGAACCATCGTAATATACTCTTTCGCCATCGCAGCCTTGTTGGTTGGAATACAGATACGCGCCACCGACCTGGAAAGGAAGTTATTTTGATTTCAAAACTAACAGAATTAATGTAATCGCAGAGTAACTCTCCGAGTTATACAGCCCAAGGCTCTCCTCCCGTTTGACTCCATACATATTTGTATATTTTTCATGAATGGCGAACACTAGGATAGATTTTTCCACAAGTGGCATACCGCATTATGAGATTCGAACCTTGACTGCATGATCAGAGAGCCAACAGCGTTTCTACTGAGCTAAAGAGCTCAATGAAATCGCCGAGCAACTTTATCTGTGTATATATCTCAATACCTTTGTGTATGTATGTGGACCACGAGTTTACATTGTTCAAGTGAATTTTACCCTCAAGATATTCATTCATTTTCATCACCATATCTTTTTTTAGATATTTGGCCAACACAAGGACTTTGTGCAAACATGCATCAGGCCTACTTATAGCAACTTTCAAGTACTCAAGAAATCGGAGTGTTGGCAGGAAATCTGATTTTGATGAGAAATTTCAGCAGCAAAATTGTGCCTAGTCTGACAGCATTTTACAACAGTAATAGAAATAGACAAATTTCAGGTACTCATCTTTATAATCTAACATTATGCTGTTAATTGATTTGACAAAACATTGCTGCAGTAACGCATATATCTATACTGGGTATGCATATTCCTGCCTGAGCTATTGAGGGATAGCCCTCCAGTCACAGTAGGATCACAGCTAGTTTTCAGGTCTCATTAGCTCATTTACTTCTTCTGAGATCATAGAGACCAGCACTAAAACATTTCACATTCACCTCCACCTTGTTGAAGCTCCTTTACAGTAAAAGTTCAGGAAATATATTAGCTACCAAGAAGCTTTTATCAAAGAAATTAAAATCAAAATGGAAATATACCCTAGCCATGCCATTAAGAATGAGATTCAATCTAACATCTAGCTTCCTCAGTTGATGATGGCTTCCACTTCCATTTGTAAATATTTCTACACCATCTTCTCCCATGTGAATGTGTGGGTTATCTGCAATAAACATCTCCTCACACATTTCAGTACCAATACAGGAATCTCGTGTGGCAATAACAGCATCTCCAAATGGCACAGTTACCTGCCCAGTTATGGCACTGATCATTCTTGGCAGGAAATATTCTTCAACTTGTCTTACCTAAGAAGAATAAAGTATTGATTCAGATACATAGGAAGAATGCTAGTATACTGATCAAGACAGGGATAGTGATGACAGCAACAATGAGGATGATGTCAATGATGGTGATGATGATGATGATGATGCAGATGGTGATGATGGTGACAACATCAATGATGACGACAAGAAAAATGATGATGGCAATGATGATAATGACAGTGATGATGATGATGATGATGATAACAATAATGATGACAATGATGATGATGACGATGATGATGACAACAATATTGAAGATTATGATGATGATGATGATGATGATGATGATGATGATGATGATGATGATGACAACAATGATGATAACAACAGTGATGGTGATGATGATGACAACAACAATGATGACAACAAGAATAATGATGATGACGATGATAATGACAGTGATGATGAGGATCATGACAACAACAATGATGACCATGAAGATGATGACAATGATTATGACAACAATGATGACAATGATGATAATGATGATGATGATGATGATGACAACAATGATTACAATGACAGTGATGATGATTATGATGATAATGATGACAACGACAGTGATGATGATGATGATAATGATGATGATGATGATGATAAAGATGATAAATGATGATGATGATGATGATGATGATGCGCTATTATTAGAACTGGTGGTATTTTGAAGATGCCCTCACCTTACTCCATGGGGTAAAATACCTCCGTTCCCTGTAATTCTGGGTAACTGCAAGAACCATCTTTGGTCTGATGAGAATGATTTTCTTGTTCAAAAATATAACCCTGCAGTTGTATCGTACATTTCTATGCATAACTGGCATCCCTACATCAATTAATATATTCTGACAAATTGGATTCTCCAAAAGACAAGCTAATACTTCCCACGAATGCAGAAAAGTATCTGATTCAAAGAAGTGATCATTGCAACCATAGCCTGGAATCTCCAATTCAGGCCCAAGTCTATATTTCGCACCCTTTTCTTTCGCCTGTTTGATGCTCTCTAAAATTCGTTTGTAATTTCCATCAAAATCCATCGCCCATTGGCTGAGAGTGCATGTTGCAAGGGTAGCTTTGCGACCCATCTCTGTTTTTAAGATAAGTAAGCTTTATTTTCTGTAGAAACAACTGACTTGAGTCTTCTTGAAAGTAGAAGAAATAAGTTGTGCTGCTTTCTTGTTGCTGTGTGTTGTTGTCAAAAGGTTTTGTTTTTTTTTCAGCACCCATTTTTATATTGCCTCTTTTCGAATGAGAGGCAGATCAGAAATGGTTTCCACGTGTATACAAAGTCTAAAGTTTAGTGAGAGGTGATAGAGTGCTAAGAAAGGTGAATTTCTGCAGAATTTGTCTGAAAGCATGGCTTCTCTCGTAAAAAGTGGCGTCCTTGTTTTAACGTATCTGCCAAGATCAGCTTTTCTTCACAAAATCATAGCTGAAGCATCAAAATGCGTCAATAACACACTGTACATTGACTTGCTAACAACATCAAGGACCATTCCTGCAAGATTACCAAAACAAACTTCATTATCTTCAATTATAGAGCCCGTTATAAATATAACAGAATTCTATAATTTTATGTCTGAGGTTTATAATGAGGCCTCTCGCATTTGCTCAGGCATTGATGTTAGGGTCCTGCTTCCACCTCATGATGTGGTTGGGGTGTATCCCAGGGGTACTGCAAAACCAGTTGAACTTTGTATTGGTAATACGTCATCAATTAGGAATCTTATGGAGTTTGAGCATATTGTAAGCAATAGATATGAATATCGTGATGGTAGATTCCATCTGAAGTATCTCCAAGCTGCAGATGAGTTTGAATTGAAGTCTGGTGTTTCTGAGACTGGAAGTGAAAACGAAATGGATGATGTTATGCCTGTTAAAGCAACACACAAGACATACCCTGGTGTGGTAATAGGTGGCACGTTTGATAGGATGCATAGTGGACATAAGCTGCTGATTGGTGCCGCTGCCCTTTTTGCATCTAAGAAGATCACAGTTGGCATTGCAGATGGATGCCTTTTAAAAGGGAAAATTTTGGAGGAATTGATTGAGCCGGTTGAGAATAGAATTGAGAATGTTAAAGTATTGATTGATGATCTGAAACCAGGTTTGCATGCCTCTCAAGCTCATTACCTTAAGACTAGTTCCAATAGGAATTGCAAGAGTCTTGTCTACAGTCTGCGCAGGTCCCCCAATTCTTCAATTCAATTCAATTCAATTCAATTTCATTTGTAAAACACACAATTAATGTATAAGGTACAAATTAAGGCAAAATAGTGTGTTTTACGCGACCCAAGAAAAGCAGAGCTTATCAGGCTTGGGCCGCTAAATTAAAGTTATAATAAAGTTACAAAACACATCTAAGAAGCTAAAAATATAAAAATCAGAACACAAAATATTCAGCCTTTACAAACAATTAAAGCACAGTATTATTACTATAATATAAACTTTTTTTTTATTTTTTTATTCTAATGTGAACAATTCCTTCTGATCATTACGACTGCTCTTACTGTGAATCAGAAGGATTGTAATTGGGAGAGTTTAAGTGACTTTAACTTTCCCAACCATCCAACTCTTTTTATTAAGGTTAATTATAATGGGAACATATGTTATCAATGCTTTTGTCCATTGCTGAGAGGTTGTCTGCTATTTGGAGGTAAATGGAAATTACACTGTAGCCAGACCTGGGGGCAACTCCTATACTTTCCTATAGTATCATGCTCGTACAAGGCTGCAACACACGGACCCTAAACGCTGACCTTTTTTAACGAAGTGCATAGGGTACCCTGATCGCGGAATTTTTTCTTTCCTGCGTTTTTTTTGTACGTGCATAATAACACATCAGGTACCAAGTGGCCCCCCGGGGTTTGAAACGCCATATTTTCCTTAAAATCTAAATTTTAATTTGATTTCGCTTTGTCTTGCAGGCTTGGACAAGAAAGTAGTGGCGATTGAAGAGCCTGCTGGACCTTCAGGCACTGACGACGACCTCCAGTTACTGGTAGTGAGTGAAGAGACAAGCAAAGGGGCGATTTACGTGAATAACATCCGAAAAGGTAATAACTTATCGCCCTTAGACGTCCATTATATCAATATGCTTAACAGCGATAATTCCGATTTAGCCGAAAGTCTCAAAGACGATAGCAAGGTCAGCTCAAGCGCGGGTAGAATTCGAGAGCTCGGGTTTTTACGCAAACAGCCTCGCGTTTTAACGAGAAAACAACCTTATGTTATCGGACTTACAGGCGGTATCGCAACTGGAAAATCAGCCGTTACAAGAAGACTGCAGCGGTTAGGGGCGATGGCGATTAACTGCGATAAGCTTGGACATCAAGCGTACGAACAAGGAACGGCCGCGTACGAGAAATTAATCGCTGAGTTTGGCCGAGTTATCCTGAATGACGATGGGGAAATTAATCGGAGAACTCTCGGCAGTTTGGTTTTCAGCGAGAAACGAAAATTGAACAAACTGAATGAAATCGTTTGGCCTGAAATCACACGAATGGCCGAAGAGAAACTTGAAAAGATGGCGAACGAAGGCATTGAAGTCTGCGTAATCGAGGCTGCTATTCTCTTAGAAGCAGGCTGGGATGCTATGGTTAATGAAGTATGGGTTACAATTGTACCTGTGGACGAGGCTGTGAAACGAATAATTGACAGAGATGGCTATAATGAAATGCAGGCAAGAATTCGAATCGAGGCTCAGATGACAAGCAAGGAACGAATTGACAGATCTCATGTGGTCATTAGCACTCTATGGGAACCTGAATTCACGCAGAAAATTGTAGAAAAGGCCTGGAAGGGGCTCACAGAACGAGCTGCTAATTCGCGGCGTGTACCTAGTTTTTTATAAGACAACTTAACCATAGATTGTATTATTGATTGATTGGTCATTAGCAATTAGCAAGGAATGTCATAAAGTAATTGCTACTTCAGTGAGATAGACTTATTACCTGACACCTGAGTCCCAGTTATCGCTCATGAAATGGAGGCTAACATTAAAATGAGATCGCGCAAACTGGGATTAATGAACTTTATGTGAAAAAGGTGCCCTGTCACCCCAGTTTCAAGTCTGTTTTCTCACTGTTAAGTTCATGAGTCGAAGTTTGAGCGTCCAGCGGTTCTATTCAATAGCGAAAATTATCTTAGTGAATTGCGAAAACGTAAACGAATCTCCGAAGCCCCATTAGACGATTTTCGCGACTATTGTCGTAATAATTCGCAGCGAAAATCCGTTGATATGTTGAAGGTTGGATATCCACAACATTTGTATTTGGGGAAAATCATATGGGTCTGTTATTTTCTTATATAGTCCTGTCAGTGGTGTAACGAAGTTAAGGTCCTCAAGAACTGGGCCTCCGACCGTAAAAACATAGCAATGCTGTCGCAATGTGCGAAGGATGGCGGTACAACGCTTACCAGAGAGTGTTTGCAAGAATTTGCAACAATAAAACAGTGATTTGACAAATGAATCCATGTCCAGCAGTACAATAGCTGCAGCAAAACTGATTATGAACGATCATGATTATCGAAATGATCATGAGCACGACGATGATGATGATGACCATGATTATTACAATGATCATGACCATGACGATGATGATGATGACCATGATTATCACAAATTTGAAAAACAGTATTTCTAGAAATACTAAAAAAACCTAGATATTTATGTTTTCAAGATTTCATAGAATTGTTTGCCTTTGAATATTGCATCGAATTTTTGAGATTTGCAGACATTCACTGATTGCTCTAAATTTTCTCGATTCCCAAATTTGCATACATAGTTTTAAGATTTTTACCCTGGGTATAAGATTTTGCGTATTTTCATTAAAGAGGAGAGAACGGAGAGAGCTTGTGGCGTAATAGAAACTCTTGCCAAGTTTATCGACATCTTAACTGAAGATTGTCGAGACCCTGGCTTGCGTAAACAAACAATCTATCTCTCGACCTAATTGCCAATCAGTAATCACCACTAATCGCTACTTTAACAGTTGATTGCCATTCGAAAATATGTTTATGTCGACTTTCACGCACAATTCATGTAAATTAAGCCTAGCCGTGATTTTCGTTCGCCCAATCATAATCAATGTATTTGAATTATTATACCATAGTCATAAATATATCAGCCTGAAAAATTTTTGATCCAAATTTGGGGGGAGATCTCCAGTAAATAAATGCTAATATAATCCATATGTATTCTTTTCATGGTAGTTATTCGCTTTCATACACCTTCGGACCGCGAAAGCATAAAGAAGTAAACGAAACTATTGAAATTGATGACCAAAACATGAAAAACTTTGTTGAAGGGCATAAACGGATAGAGTTGTTACAATAAAAAATTCGAGTATGAAAACATGGAAATCAAAACCAAACGAGCATAAAAATATTGAGAGTACCGTGAAACGGGGATCGACCTTCAGACCTCCAGTTTAAGAAGGCGGTGGTTTAGACCAGTGCGCCACAGTAGCAAATGCTGCTAATTGGCGTTCATTGTCAAGTAATTATTTTTGTTAATGATACCACTAATGGTGACACTTACGGCGACTTCAAAGTTTACTTACGTATATTTGCGGTCAATCTATTGTTACATTTTGGCAAAAAAGAGCGTCTTAAAAGGTAGGTAGGTAGGTAGGTAGGTAGGTAGGTAGGTAGGTCTATACCTGTATCCGTGACATCGCATCCCCACATAATAGAATATTTAAATTTGCTCATCCTTCGACGTCTATTCTCTTAAAACACTGAAATCTTAAGTATTCATTAAATTCACAATTAAAGATAAAATGTAATTCATCGTCTATTTTTTCTCCATTATTTGTGCAGAAATCACAGAATCTCAATTCTCTATCTAATTTGCCATTTTTTGTGGCATATCTGCCTGTTTCTATTTTAAGTTTATGTGCGCTGATTAATAAGCGTGTCAAGGCTGATCTATGTTGTCGACAGTTAACTAAAGTTAGATAATTTTCTAATTTAGGTTTTTCTTTAATACTTCTATATAGTGATAATTTTTTGTTTTTTGATATGTCGTTGTTGAAATTATTCTTAAATTTTTCAATCAAATTATCTTTTACTCCCTTTGTGATAATTTTATTATTTTTTCTAGTCACTCGTTTGTGATCATAAGTGTTATTACTAAGCTTAGCCTGCAATTCTTCAATATCAAAGGTAGTTTCATTAAAGATATCTGATACATATGTAAACCAGTTCTTATTTACTTTAAATTGCTCATTTAGATTAAGTGTTGCCTTTAATAGCTCATTTTTATTTTGCCGAATGTAATCATAGTATTTAATTGCATTATTTTTCATTTCTAATTGCAATGGGTACAATCCTAGTTCACCGAAAACAGCTAAATTTGTTGATTTCCTGTGTACACCAAGAATATGTTTTGCAAAGCCTATTTGTACCAGTTCGATCTTATTGCAAGGTTTAGATTGATATCCCCAAAGCTCTGAACCGTAAAGTAGTATTGGCTTTATGACAGCATTAAAGGTTGAAATCATATTACTTAGATGATGAACACTAAGCACACTGACCCTGGTCAGACAGCTTGTGACGTAGGCATCAGGTTTTGTTTTAAATTGAATTGCATGGCACGTTGCTGCCTGCTGCCATATTGGATTTGTTGTTCTGAAAGTAGAAGCGTGTCCTGTTGGAAGCGAACTTTTTAGTGCGAAAAGTCCACAAAAACAGTTGCTAAGATCTTAAAATTTATACGAAATGGGTGACAGTGATGATGAATATGATCGTAGAAGAGTCCGGGACAAGTTCAGAGGAGAAAGAAGCGAATACGAGCAGCGTAGGCCGAGAGGAGGTGACTATCGTGAAAGACGTGATTGGGGTGATCGAAGTAGGCCCAGGGACAGCTGGAGTGGAGGCGGCCGGGATCAGAACTGGGATCGCAAAAGAGGTGGACAATATTATGGCCGAGCACGAAGAGATAGTGAAGGTGGAGAAGGTCAAATAAGCCCACCTATGAAGAGGAACAGAAGAGATTGGTAAGATCTGCAAAAGCTTTGTACAGTACATTGGACATAGTCATGCTTTCCAAACAAGTCGCGTGTCGGCCGGCCGGTAACAGGACAAGTCAGCCCACCTTGTGTTAGACAAGTCGGCCCATCAAGTGTCAGACAAGTCGGCCTGTCGGCGTGATCCAAATCAAATTGGCCCACTAAAATATAATAAATTGTACATGAAATTGACTGTTAAAGGGGGGGGGGTTTGTGGGCCACAGTCCCTGACACTATCCCTACGTGCAACAAAAGAACAAGTAAATAACGTTGTTGGGTAACATTGCAGTGTGCGACTTGTCTAGAAAACAGCCCACCACTAATACAACTCACCCCCTAGACAAGTCAGTCCATGACATTCTTTGCCAGTTATTTTGAAATGTGTGGAGGATGCCACCCTCAGACCCCCGCTTTAACAGTGTACATGTATCAGATTTATATATCTAGTGGACCAGTTTGGTAGCAAACATTACTATTTTCCTGATAGAACAATTGATCTATTGTTTCGCTTTGGCCTGAAAGCAGTTTTCATTGGCGTAATCTCCGCCTAAAGGATGACCTGTCTATGTACTGACAGGATGACCTGTCTAACACGTGGTCAGTTGACTTAGCAGTTAGCTGACTTGTCTTGTTACCCTGCAAAATGGTCAATAACCTAAGCCCGTTGTTAGCTGTGACTTTGAAATGGTTTCTGGTGTTTCTTGCATTCATACCCTGAGGAGTGGTAGACAAACAAGGCTTTAAGTATGTCCAAAGATGCTCTTTTCTGTTCTGTTATGTCTTTCTTGCAATATCATCATTATCACAAATCCCAATCATCATGATCATGACAATCATGACCATCAGATTACCATTGCCATCATCATTGTCATCATCATCATCACAATTCCAACCGTCAGATTATCATCTTCATCATCATTATCATCATCATCGTCGATGTCATCATCATCATCCTAATCATTATCATCATTATCATCATCACCATCATCATCGTCATCATCATCGCCATTATCATTGTCATCATCATCATCACAATTCCCACCACCAGATTATCATCTTCATCATCATTATCATCATCATCATCAATATCATCATCATCATCCTAATCATCATCATCATCATCGCCATCCTCATTGTCATCATCATCATCACAATTCCCACCATCAGATTATCATCTTCATCATCATTATCATCATCATCATTGATATCATCATCATCATCCTAATCATTATCATCATTATCATCATCACCATCATCATCATCATCATCATCGCCAACATCATTGTCATCATCATCATCACAATTCCCACTGTCAGATGATCATCTTCATCATCATTATCATCATCATCATCATTATCATCATCATCATCAATATCATCATCATCATCCTCATCATCATCATCATCATCACCATCCTCATTGTCATCACCATCATCATCCTCATCATCATCATCATCATCATCATCATCGCCATCCTCATTGTCATCATCATCATCCTCATCATCATCATCATCATCGCTACTATCATCATCATCATCATCATCATCATCATCATCATCATCATCACCATCCTCATTGTCATCATCATCATCATCATCATCATCCTCATCATCATCATCATCATCATCATCATCACCATCCTCATTGTCATCATCATCATCACCATCCTCATTGTCATCATCATCATCATCATCATCATCATCATAATCCTTATCCTCATCATCATCATCATCATCATCCTAATCATCATCATCATTATCACCATCCTCATTGTCATCATCATCATCACAATGTATTTCATAATATATTTTAACTTAACTATCTGTTTTTAGGGATGCTTCCTATGAAAAGATGGGCAGTGGCAGCATGATGCAATCTCCTGGAGTATGGACAAGTGGCAGAGGTCCCATGATGCAACAACATCAAGACAGAGATCAAGGTAGACAGGGGTAGGTGTAAATGACATTTTCAACTTAGTCTCCCATATTGCAGCATCTCTTATTGTTCATATCGAAGAATTTCCTGGGACCTGCACTTAAAACATTAACAATTTAAATTTGAAAGATTTCTGATCTTACAGTCATCAGAGAATAGACATTAGAAATAGACCCAAACAATTAACTGAGAGTTAGCCTCAGTTAACTCAAAAAATCTTTATCCCTTGTTCACCTTCATATCTGTGATGGATGCATTTCAGTCCTTATCTGGGTATATTTAAATTATATTCAAAGATGTTTTGGCTTTTTATCTCAATCTCAAAGTGTCTTAGTTACCAGATTTTGTCAATCAAAGTGGTATGTTTTTCCATCACCTCCTTTGCAGTGAAAATTTGACTAAGTGCACAATATGACCCTTGAAACAATGTTGGAAAGCTTTGTGATGCACATACAGCATATATAGACCCTTTCTGCAAATAGCCAACAACATTGAAATTTTCCCAAATCACAAGATGTCAAGTTTTGAAGTGAAACTTGTATAAAAATGCATCCAAAACTTTGTCCAGGTACAAAGTTTCACTGTCCTATGGCTTCTGTTCTTAGTTTGACAAGCATTCAAAGTTCCCAATTCTATAAAGGCTTTGACCACAAAAAATGAAATTGGTGAAGCTTTTTACCCCACTTGGTCTAAGCCCTTATAAAATCGTCAACTTTGAACACTTGTAAAATTGAGAACACAAGCGCTGAGATAGTAAAACTTTTCAACTAGACCATATTTTGGGTTCTTAGTAGAAATTTGCCATAAAAAACTCTCTATCCCAAAATTTTAAAAGTTTCTGTAATTGCAAGAAGGTCTATAAACTTATAAATCAAGTTAAATGTTCTTAAAACTTGCTAACATTTTATGCCAGAAATATTTAATATACCTTTACTTAAATTTCTGTTTTAGGCAAGGTGATGGTGCTGGTGACCACAAAAGCTCACAGTCCCCAAGAATGATGTCTTTCAAAAGCTTCTTATTGGCTCAAGAAGACAACATTGACGAGGTAGAAGCCGTTCGTAGATATCAAGAATACAAAACAGAATTTCGTAAAACTCAGCTTAGCGATTTCTTTGTGCTTCATAAGGATGAAGAATGGTAAGTTGATGAA
Organism: Chrysaora quinquecirrha; assembly: GCA_014526335.1. Classification (NCBI taxonomy): domain Eukaryota; kingdom Metazoa; phylum Cnidaria; class Scyphozoa; order Semaeostomeae; family Pelagiidae; genus Chrysaora; species Chrysaora quinquecirrha. The sequence continues at coordinate 5,197,051 of JACTAT010000010.1, forward strand.
TTATTAATTCTTTAGTAAGATTTTTACAAATAATATCAATTCACTTAAGCGGAGAAGTGTACTTCATATCAGATAAGGTTACATACAGTAAAGCTGTGGTTAAACTAGGAGACATGTTGCGTGCAACATTGTATTCGGTGCGTCTCCCAGGGTGGTTAAACATTGAGAAACATTCCCCTAAGTCACGGAGACAAGTTATATTTCTGTTGTCTCCCTGAAACTTTTGCGTGTCTCTCCCTACAAAATTTTGTCACGTACTACAAAGTTTTCAAGGTGGCTAAACTTGGAGGAAGACATCGAGGGGACATGTCACACATAACACTGAAAAGGGTGCATTGGAATTCAAAATGAATAATTTGTCTAAATAAGACTTAGCATGCCCTGTTTTTCAGAATATGTAGGGTCTCTGTATTGTGTTATCTGCATTGAGACCTTTGTGTTTATTTTTCTTTTATCAAAGTTATAATAGAAATGATGGGTGAGTTCTTTTAGACAAACAGTACATAAGACTTTGAAAACAAGGCTCAAAGTTGAAAATGTGTACATATTTACCTTTTTGGTACATTGCTGTGTGCCACCTGTTTTTTTGCAGACTTTACAGACCTCCGAAACATATTATTTTTTATATCTCTCAGAAAAATAAACAACTAGGACAACATGTAATAAGCCTAGAAACAGAGTTGAGTTGTTATATTTCGCCCCATGCTTTGCCAAAAGCAACAATTTCTAAACAGCATTAGCAATATTTGCAGAAAGAACTAGCCCAACTAAATTGCTGTTTGCTCTTTTAACGTTCATAGGTTCAACTGAACAGTGAAAACTATGACTTATGTAGTAAGTCTATGTGTTTAATATAAAACCTGAAGCTATATAACAACACAGAAACCTTGTGTTAGGCCCTGGCCAAACGATTTAATATTTGTCAAACCATCTAAAATTTGCTTCTAAAGGAATGTTTAAGTGTTTGGCAACGTTAAAACAAAGCTAGGAAAGTTGAATTTGCAGGTTTTGAAGAACATTTTTTGTTCAATGCCAGCAAAAACTTCTTGACAAGCAATGTTTTATGACATTACGAATCTGTTAAAACCTTTTTGCTGGACATACAAACTTCAGAATTGATACATTTGAAATTTTCAACCACAATTTTGACCGTTTGGCCAAGTCACAAAACATTGCTTGTCAAACATTGTTTGCTTGATGCAAACATAAAATGTTTTGGAGTTTTTCAAAACCATTGTTAAGCGAATTCTGCTTACCAATTTTTGTGACAATGCCAAAGGGTCAAACAATGCATATCAAGCAAGTTTATATTAATTTACAATCTTTTATCGTTTGGCCAGGGCCTTAGTCCAAAAGAATTCAACCCATGTTAAAATACTTTGAGTTTTTATGTTGCTAACTTTTGCCTTTTTCCATGATTAAGTCATAGAAAACCTTGGATTCCGATGGTTCAGCCTTGTTTATTATTGATATTTTGAGTCCAAATTTGCATGAAGGGCCTAGCCCTTGTTAGTTTATGTCTTGTGTTTTTCGGCTACTAAAACTGCAGATTAATTGAAATAAACATTGTGGCTGAAATAAGTTAAGAAATGGATTGACCAAGTGAGTAAATGGGTGTTAGAACAAAAGCGAGTTTAATATGTATTGCTTTTTATAGATGTGTGTTTCTAGACCCCTAAAACATTTTTGCACTTAATATACAGTCAATTTCTTAAGAGAGTAAGCTAGGATGCTCAAGTTTCCAGATTTTTTTGTTTAATAAAATCAGAGGTTTCCACCACTGTCTATTGGTCAAGGTCATCATTAGTAAAGCGATATTTCCGCATATGGTGACGATACATTGACAATCCTGAATACTGTCTATGGTTATGTTGATAAAATTTGTGTCATTCTTTCTGATGATAAAATTTAGGTTCTTTTCAGTGCCTAATAGATTGGAGACGCTCATTTATTCTTCAAAAATTTTCCCATTGACTAATTTTCTCTCCCGTTAATGAAAACCCATTTCGAAAAGTTCCTCTCCCGTTAATGAAAACCCAATGTATTGGCCTCTGAAGAGTATAAAAACTATGACACATTTCACTGGATTTTCCTCTTGACTGATAAAAAGTTAGATTCGATAATTTTTAAACAATTTCTAATATGTTTTCTTTTTTAAATTTCACAGGTTTAAGAACAAGTACCATCCAATTGATGCTAAAATACAGGCGAAAGAAAAACGAAGTTGCCTGAAGAGAAGACTGAAAATTTTTCTTGATTTGTTTGAATCTGGGTATATGGAAAATGTCTCGCTTGATGGCAATAATGCTGATGCAATCATCAAATTACTTGATGCTGGTAAGAGCAACTCGTTGTTTTTTGTCTGTTTGTTGTATGTGTTGTTTGTTTATATTTTTGAAATATTTGTTTATTTGTTTGATTTGTTTGTTTGTATGTCTATTTTTGTTTGTTGGTTTGTATGTTTACTTTGGTTGAGTTTGTTTTCTTGTCGGATTGTTTGCTTGCCTATGACTATTATTTTGCCCTTTTTTATGGTTTTTACTTTTTGTCTGGTTGCTTTGTTTGTACGTTTATTTGTTTGCTTGTTTGTTTGTTTGTTTATGCTTTGTTGAAGTGTTGTTTGTCTAATTTTTTGTGCTTGTATGTTTCATTGTTTTTTCTATGTATTCTATATTTTCTGTATTTTGTTCTTAATTTGTTCATATGTTTCTTCGATCGTTTGTTTGGGTTGCATCTTTGCTTTTGATGGGTTGAATGTTTGTTATTGCTTACTGTTTATTTAGTCTTTGTTCGTTTGTTCGTTTGTTTGTTTTGGTTGTTTGTTTGTTTTTTGGGTTGTTTGTTTGTCTATTTGGATGGAATGTTTGTTATTGCTCTTTGTTTGTTTGTTTGTTTTTTGTTGTTTATTTCCTTTGATTAGCACGAATTTTATTTTCGTTCTTTGTTTGTTTGTTTGTTTGTTTCTTCGTGTGTTTTTTTTGGGTTTTACGTTCGCTTTTATAATCTAAATGTTTGGTTTCCTTCTTTATTTTTTGTTTGTTTGTTGTATGTGTTTTTGTTTATATAATTTAAATTAACCCACATTAATGAACTCTATTCGACAGTTGCCATTAAACTTGAGGGTGGTTCGCCTGATGATCTGAATGTCCTTGAAGATGAGAAAGACAGAAATGATGGAGATGAACAAACAGCTGATGATGCCAGTCAAAACAGTCGAAAGGAAGAAAAAGAAATCAAACCAGAGGAAAAAGAAGAAGAAACTGCTATAAAGGAGGGTAAGTTGGAAATCAATGGACAAACATGCGTATGGCGAAATATAGTAAAATGAGACAAAACAAATTGCTTAAAGTATATTTGTTTTTTCGTCCAGCAAAAAAGGTTACTTTTTCAGAAACATATCGTAACAACTTTTGCTTATGTTTGCTTTAAGTTTTTTTTTCGACGTGGCCAAGCTCAAACATTGCTTGATAAAACAATTTCAGATGTTCAACTAACAATGTCGATTTAGCCAGGCGCCAAAGACCCATTTTTACCCGACATTGTCCGATTTTCTGCGCTGACAAACAGGCCTGTGATGAGCTAGTATTCCGGTAGTTGTTATATTCTGCTTTTGCTGCACAAACCTCATTTAGTGTTTTGCTTTTTTAGAAGAGCTTCAGCTGTCGCCATCGTCAGTACCACTGCCAGATAAACCACCCAAGAAGACAGAATCCTCGAACGGAACAGACCAGGTGATTTATCAATTTTTGTCTTCTTTTCATATTCTGCCATAGGACAGCGTTTGCTGAATAACGATAGCTGGACACCAATTGGCGCTAAATACACCATTTCATCTGCATTTTAACCGTTAGGAGCAGAACCAGTAAGGCAATATCTACTATCACAGACTTCACTTGCTACAGTGGTTCATTATTGCAAATGATTTTCGCATGCAAATCTCTCGAACAGGGACAAACAAATTTGTCTTCCTCCCCCTTCTTCGATTTTTTGTAGACATGCTCTCTATTAAAGTCGAAAGCCTTAAATGAACATTTATTGGGGAAGGGAGAGAGACATATGTTCTTTGATTTATATTAAAAGAGCAGTGATATTACAAGAATTACATCAGTGGTTGCGAAAGCATGTTATCATAAAAGCTAATAAAAACTAGCTCCTACCTTGTTATGTTTTGCGCTTGCAGGAATTTTTAACTGCCCAAGACAAGAGATTCCATATCGAATATCTGAATTATCAGAGTGAAAGTGAAAATATAAAAAGAATACCACTTGGTCATATCCTTAGGCCAGCAATTGCTGAATAACATAGACTGTGTGGAAAATCCTTTTCGAATGTTTGGCATAGCGAGATCGGTTATTTCACCTAGCTGTTTTAAAATCTGTTCTGTAAAAACAAAAAAGCCCGTTTTGTGTAGAAAGAAAGCGTTCGTTTTTCCACTTTGAACCTCAAGCTAATTCTATTGATTTGTAAACCAATTTGACAACTATTGTCATTTTCATTAATGCAATGATATGATGTGTCTTTTCTCTTTATTTTGCTAAAATTTTCACGACAGATAACCACGAAAATTACTGAAAAATATTTTCTTAGGCTACTTTAGAAGATGTTTTTTGCTTTTTAGGTCGAAAAGAAGAAAAAGCGCACAAAAAGTGAAGACGAGGAAGGCAGTGAAAACGAGTCTTCTGAGTCTGAATCGGAGGCTGAACCACCACCTCCTGGAGAAGAGAATTTGTCAAATGCAGAGGAAAACCAGAGCATTGCTAACAGTGGCAATAATGAAATAGGAGACACAGGGAAACAAGGTATTCAGAAATAGTCTTTGAGTGGTAAAAAACTTCGGGATAGAGAAAAGGGTGGAAACATCTCTAGACATACTTAAAAGCTTTTTTCAGCTGATACTCCTCAGAGTAAAGACGTCAAAAATAGACAATTACTAAGGAGGAATATATATCCAAATGTGGATCGAATTTCACCAATCAGAAACATTAGGTTAGAGTGGTATTGTGATTTGTACACCAATCAACTCATTGGATACGAGACTTATTACATTCCTCCCACTCTTTCGGAAACAACTACTTACAATTACAACAATGTTATTGCTGTTTCCTCAGAATGGGGAGGAGAGTAGACTACGACGAATATAATAAGTCTAACGGGATACAGCGGGATGATCAATTAAATTAGTTGTAGGGTCCAAGTGGCAGTGTTCCTTGTTTCCGTCTGTTTCTGACGTTATACTCTAAGGCGTGCCAGAAGAAGACTTTTAAATATTTCCAAAGATTTTTCCGCTCAATTGTGCAATACATTGAAATTCATTGGTATCCGTTTTCTACAGACACTACGAGCGACACTGCTAACAAGGAATTCTCTTCTCAAGGTGAAGAAGATGGAGGTCCAGAGCCTCGCCCCCCTGGCGCTGACAATAAATCCAGTGCTGAAGAAGATTCAGCAAAGTCTAAAGACGGGGGTGATTCATCCACTGATAAAGACAAAGAAGATGTTTCTGGGACTAGTGGAGATGAGGAAAAGAAGGGGAAACTTGGGGCATACTTGGCTATGATGAAGAATGAGAGTAAGTGAAGTGATTTTTAGAACAACGTCTGAAGGTTATAATCTTAAGTAGCAACGCTATAAGTAGCAAGTACCCGTATTCTTTATCCGCAGGGGCGCTCGTTTAAGTTTTGGCCCCAGAGAGGCGCTCATTAAAGAGGGGCGCTCATTAGAGAGAGGAGCGCTCATTAGAGAGGGGCGCTCATTAGTTAGAGACGCTCATTAGTTAGAGACGCTCATTAGAAAGGGCGCTCATTAGAGAGAGACGCTCATTAGAGAGAGACGCTCATTAGAGAGGGGCGCTCGTTAGAGAGAGACGCTCATTAGAGAGGGGCGCTCGTTAGAGAGAGACGCTCATTAGAAAGGGCGCTCATTAGAAAGGGCGCTCATTAGAGAGAGACGCTCATTAGAGAGAGACGCTCATTAGAAAGGGCGCTCATTAGAGAGAGACGCTCATTAGAGAGAGACGCTCATTAGAGAGGGGCGCTCGTTAGAGAGAGACGCTCATTAGAGAGGGGCGCTCGTTAGAGAGAGACGCTCATTAGAAAGGGCGCTCATTAGAAAGGGCGCTCATTAGAGAGAGACGCTCATTAGAGAGGGGCGCTCGTTAGAGAGAGACGCTCATTAGAGAGGGGTGCTCATTAGAGAGAGACGCTCGTTAGAGAGGGGCGCTCATTAGAGAGAGGAGCGCTCATTAGAGAGAGACGCTCATTAGAAAGGGCGCTCATTAGAGAGAGACGCTCATTAGTGAGAGACGCTCATTAGAGAGGGGCGCTCATTAGAGAGGGGCGCTCATTAGAGAGAGGCGCTCATTAGTTAGAGACGCTCATTAGAAAGGGCGCTCATTAGAAAGGGCGCTCATTAGAGAGAGACGCTCATTAGAGAGGGGCGCTCGTTAGAGAGAGACGCTCATTAGAGAGGGGTGCTCATTAGAGAGAGACGCTCGTTAGAGAGGGGCGCTCATTAGAGAGAGGAGCGCTCATTAGAGAGAGGCGCTCATTAGTTAGAGACGCTCATTAGTTAGAGACGCTCATTAGTTAGAGACGCTCATTAGAAAGGGCGCTCATTAGAGAGAGACGCTCATTAGAGAGGGGCGCTCGTTAGAGAGAGACGCTCATTAGAGAGGGGTGCTCATTAGAGAGAGACGCTCGTTAGAGAGGGGCGCTCATTAGAGAGAGGAGCGCTCATTAGAGAGAGGCGCTCATTAGTTAGAGACGCTCATTAGTTAGAGACGCTCATTAGAAAGGGCGCTCATTAGAGAGAGACGCTCATTAGAGAGGGGCGCTCATTAGAGAGGGGCGCTCGTTAGAGAGAGACGCTCATTAGAGAGGGGCGCTCATTAGAGAGAGACGCTCGTTAGAGAGGGGCGCTCATTAGAGAGGAGCGCTCATTAGAGAAAGGCGCTCATTAGTGAGAGACGCTCATTAGAGAGAGGCGCTCATTAGAGAGGGGCACTCATTAGTGAGAGACGCTCATTAGTGAGAGACGCTCATTAGAGAGGGGCGCTCATTAGAGAGGGGCGCTCATTAGAGAGAGGCGCTCATTAGTTAGAGACGCTCATTAGTTAGAGACGCTCATTAGAAAGGGCGCTCATTAGAGAGAGACGCTCATTAGTGAGAGACGCTCATTAGAGAGGGGCGCTCATTAGAGAGGGGCGCTCATTAGAGAGAGGCGCTCATTAGTTAGAGACGCTCATTAGTTAGAGACGCTCATTAGAAAGGGCGCTCATTAGAGAGAGACGCTCATTAGAGAGGGGCGCTCGTTAGAGAGAGACGCTCATTAGAGAGGGGCGCTCATTAGAGAGGGGCGCTCATTAGAGAGAGGCGCTCATTAGTTAGAGACGCTCATTAGTTAGAGACGCTCATTAGAAAGGGCGCTCATTAGAGAGAGACGCTCATTAGTGAGAGACGCTCATTAGAGAGGGGCGCTCATTAGAGAGGGGCGCTCATTAGAAAGGGCGCTCATTAGAGAGAGACGCTCATTAGTGAGAGACGCTCATTAGAGAGGGGCGCTCATTAGAGAGAGGCGCTCATTAGTTAGAGACGCTCATTAGTTAGAGACGCTCATTGGAAAGGGCGCTCATTAGAGAGAGACGCTCATTAGAGAGGGGCGCTCGTTAGAGAGAGACGCTCATTAGAGAGGGGTGCTCATTAGAGAGGGGCACTCATTAGTGAGAGACGCTCATTAGTGAGAGACGCTCATTAGAGAGGGGCGCTCATTAGAGAGGGACGCTCATTAGAGAGAGGCGCTCATTAGTTAGAGACGCTCATTAGTTAGAGACGCTCATTAGTTAGAGACGCTCATTAGAGAGGGCGCTCATTAGAGAGGGGCGCTCATTAGAGAGAGGCGCTCATTAGTTAGAGACGCTCATTAGAGAGGGGCGCTCATTAGAGACAGACACTCAATAGAGAAGGGCGCTCATTGAGAGAGAGGCTCATTAGAGAGAGGGGCTCATCAGAGAGAGGCACTCATTGGAGAGAGGCGCTCATTAGAGAGAGGTGCTCATTAAGAAAGAATAGATATCCACAAAAAAACAAGCGTCACTACGTTCGGTCCGTACGTCATGCTTCGGTCCGAATATTTTTCAGCATTGACCTCGCAATCGTTCAATAATCGCATATTATCCTCGCGCGAAGCAATTTAGAAGTATTGTAACTATAAGCATATTTTTCTTTAGGCACGGACGAGCACGCTGACGAGAGTAAGACTGATTTTGAAACTAAAGAGGACGAAGAGGCAGGAAAGGTTGATAAGAAACCAAAAGAAGAAAAGAAAGCAAGAAAGAGAGATTGGGAAGGAAGAAAAGGAACTGGACTGGGAGCCTTTGTTGCTAGAATGGGAGGCGAGGGTAAGTTTTATTCAATTTTCGTACTACAGTTCATCAGTTCATCAATTACTAATCAGGGCTGCATGATCAGAGAGCCAACGACGTTTCCACTGAGCTATCGAACTTAACGAAATCGCCAAGTAACCGGCTATCTTGAACATGTCTTCAGCACCATACATATTAGGCGATTCATTTCAATAGCGATAACTACGACTCAGGTAATAAGTCTAACCCATAACATAGGATCTGTGTCTACATTACAAGTGGGTGGGTTTGTTAAATCTTGGCAGCACATTCCCATCTACCCTTAAGACATGTATCCCCTGAGCGGTATTTTAAGGATGTGGGGAAAATCTGAAATGTTCTTCTGAAAACCTGGATGGCTTAAGCCTAGCTCGGTTATGTTTTGTGTGTTTTAGCCAACGAAGATTCTGACTCAGACTCAGAATCAGATTCTGACGAAGATGATGACGATGACGATGATGAAGATGAGGAGGAAGAAGAAAAAGAATCAAGGAGCATTGAGGTTTGCCAAATAAAGTCTTTTTTTTTTTAATTTGTAACTTGTTGTTATCAGATTTTCTTATGTATATATTTATTTGTTTATTTATTTATTTATTTATTTATTTATTTATTTATTTATTTATTTATTTATTTATTTATTATTTGAACGAAATATATTCGTCAAGAAGGAAATGTAGAAATAAACGACAACTTTTTGGCTAACTAGTTTCGGCGTGTCCACCTTCCTCAGACCCTTTTTTTATTTATTTATTTATTTATTTATTTAATTTGTTTGTTTTGCTGTTTTTTAATCTTTTTGTTGATTTATCTAAATATGTATTTGTTTTATCTGTTAATGCTATCAATTTATTTTGTGTTGATTTTCTTTTTCATTTATTATTTCTTTATTTATAAACTTATTAATCTATTTGTCGTATAATCTGTTTCTGTTGCTTATTATTTTGCGTATTTTCTATTTGTAATTTATAATTCTATTTTTCATTTGTTTATTTTCTTATTCACGGTCTTCTATTTCTTTATTTCTATTTAGTTACGTTAAGTCTTTAATTAATCTATTTGTTAATTTTTTTTCATTTATTTGTTTATGGTGGTATTTTTCATTTAATTATTTAATCAATTATACAGGGTGTTCCAAAAAAAGAAACACAGTAAAAAACCTATGTACTTAAGTCAAAATTTAATTTTTGGGCATAAAATTGGTACAAGTGTTTTTGAAGGAATAAGAATGATCCTGACATCACTCTAAAATGCTTTACTTCATTAATAGTGCTAGGAAGAAGCAAAATGTTTTTCACAATATTTTTTAGCCAACACAAAGAACGGTCAAATATGCACTTCAAATAAGCACAACTCGACAGAAACAATGATTTCAACAACTTTATCCGGCTAAACGTATCATTTTTCAAAACTTTGGTCTCAACTGGTCAATTTTTGCATCAATTAACACTTTTTGTAACTCATCCCAGCTCCAGAAAATCCTTAATGACATGAAATGTGCATCGAGTTTGTGCACATCCTTTATTTATCAATGAAATTCATTGCAGCATATTTTTTGAACATGAAAAATGAAAGCTCCTACTTTTACCCAAAAGAGTGTGTATATATAGTAAGTATTGTGACAAATTTAATTGGCCTTGAAGCTAGGGTTTGGTAATAAAAGCAATTTCTAAAGCGGGTTCCTTTTTTGGAACATCCTGTATATATGTATTCATTTATTAATTAATTTTCAAATTTATTTATTGTTTATCTTATTATTTGTTATTATTCAATTAATTTTATATTTTATACATTTAATTATTTATTTATTTTTCTTTTCTATTTCCTTTTTCATTTATCCATCCATTTATTCATTTATTAAGTTGTTTTTACTTATTTATTTGTTCACTTATTTATTTTTATTTATTTATTTATTTATATATTTTTGCATTCATCTATTCATTCACATGTTTGTTTGTGTATTTATTTGTTTATTTTTTAAATCCCCCCTTTTATTCTTGTTGTTGTTTAGAATGACGCTCGTGCATCTGAACCAAAAGAACATAATGATGTGAATGGTGATAAAAGATATGATCATGATGATGTAAATGAGAGTAGAGAACACGACGCAGAAGGAAGACAACTACATAAAACCTTATCGCTGTTCATGCGCAGTGTGCCACCTAACATATCAAAAGCTGACATATCTGCGGTGAGTTTTTTATTCTTCGCTGCATCAGCAATACTTGAAAAATAAACATCTGTCATAGTCGATGTTCTTCAAGCGCCACGAATATGGTAGTGAAAGATACCGGAGCAATAAATGATAAGGCCCTGGCCCAACGATCAAAATTGTCGGTCAAACATTTGAATTTTACTTTATAATCAATGTTTGACTATTTGGCCACGTCACAAAACATTGCTCCACGAGCAAATCTGCTTAGCAATGATTTTGAAAACTTCAAAAAATTTACTGCTTTTCACGAATAGTTGTGGTTCTTATAAACGGGTTTTGCTATATCCTTAACTGACAAATGATTGCTTTTCTGAAACACAAGTGTTCCCCTGTCGTAAAATTGCCCCCCTCTCCACATTGGGTTTCTTAAATGGTATGAGCTAACGCTTTGAACATGGGGTAGTGAATTTTTTTAATGTTAACCTGTCAATACTTCAATAATATTGTTGATTATGATGCTGATGATAATGATGATGATGATGATGATGATGATGATGATGATGATGATGATGATGATGATGATGATGATGTTGATGATGATTATGATTATGATTATGATTATGATTATGATTATGATGATGTATTTTACTGAAAATAATGGAGAGAAAAGCATCGAATGAAGTATGAAATTCGCTTATACTGTTCCTGACATCCCTAATTCTATCTTCTTTTCTTTTAGGTTTGCAAGCGTTATCCAGGATACCTGAGAGTTGCCCTAGCTGATCCAAACCCAGAAAGAGGGTAAATTTTACTTCATTTTGATTTCTTTTGTGAGTCCTTTTTACTGCTTATTTTCCCGTATTTGATTTTCAAGTTTGCTAATAATTGGTCACTTTTTCAGATTCTACCGGCGTGGATGGGTTACGTTTGAGAATGTGGTTAACATTAAAGATATTTGTTGGAACCTCAGCAATATCAGGGTATGTGCTAACTTTAATTGAATACTATTCATTATCAGCATCATGATCATTATATTTTCCATCTTCATCATCATCATTATCATCTTCATCGCTATCATCTTCATCAATATCATCATCATTATGATCTTTGTCGTCATCATTATTATCTTTATCATCATCATAATTATTAGCATCATCATCAACATCATCAACATCTTCATCTTCACCATCATCTTCACCATTATGATCATTGTCATCTTCATCATTATCATCATCATGATCATGATCATGATCATCCTCATTATCATCATCATGATCATGATCATGATCATCCTCATTATCATCATCATGATCATTACCATCATCATCATCTTCATCAATATCAATATCATCATCATTATGATCTTTATCATTATCTTAATTATCAACATCATCATCAGCATCATCATTATGATTTTTATCTTCATCCCAATTATCATCTACATCAACATCCTCATTAATTATCATCATCTTCATCATCATCCATCATTATCATCTTCATCATCATCCATCATTATCATCTTCATCTTCATCATCATCCATCATTATCATCTTCATCTTCATCATCATCCATCATTATCATCTTCATCTTCATCATCATCCATCATTATCATCTTCATCTTCATTCATCATCATACTCACCAAAGTGCTGGGTGATGACGTAGGTCTAGTTATTTATTATTAACAACCACCTGAGATGAAAGTGCGTATAATTGCAGCACGGTATCTTTTAAGTTGAGTGACTGCTGTCTCTGTGCTTCTTTCAAACACCAGCCGCTCCCTGTCGACTTATTTATAGACAGAGCAAGGTCAGCTAAATTTCGAAATTTGTCTTAATCAAAATACGAAGACACGTGCTCTGTTCACAGAGAGAGTTTTCTGATAATTCGCCAAATGGGCGAGGCAAAAAGTTTTTCTGTAATTTTTTCAGCATTTGTCTGCTATCTATTCCTCGCGATTCGTTTTAGAAGACCCTACTTAAAGGCAGAGATCTTAATTGTTAAAATACAGCACACAAATTTACAACAATAATGGTTCGCACACTTTCTACAAAAAAACAAAAAAATTGGAACAGTAATGTACTGTAACTCTATCGTAATTCTTTATACTTGTTTTAAACCCACTTCGCATCTGTGCCTATCGATTAATTCTGTTCCTTGTCGAACCAGAAAAACAAAGAAATCTTTGACCCATTTGTACCAATGTCTCAAATTTTTAGACCCAATTTATACACCTGAGGCAACTCTAAATATAAAAGCTTTTGCAGTGAAAAATTAAATGCATTTACCCGATTTGCATCATAAAATTGACTCTTAATACAAAGAAATTATCAGGCTTCTAAAAGCAGTCGAAAAGTTTATCATCATATACATTTTACCATCAATGTGAAGAGATTATTTAAGAAAAAAAACTCATATGTAGGGAAATTGTTGCTGAAAAAGTTACCCATTTTGGCGGCACGTCTGTATACACGTTTTTTTATAAGGAACTTCAAGGAACTGTGGAGGCTAGGATGAAAAACTAAGAGTCATTTTGCTGTAAAAATTTGCTGTAAAAATTAGTATTCAAACATATCTCACAAAAAGAAACAGTATAAGGAATTCTCAGCGTCATTTTATCAGAAAATCAAGGAATGCCAGCCTTAACCCAGACCAAAGGTTCCTTATAAAAAATTTGCATTGTTTTTATTTTGTATTTCAATCCTAGATAAAAGACTGCGAACTTAATCCTGTCGTGAATCGTGATCTATCAAAGCGTATCAGACCAATATCGGGCTTAACCTTGAGCAAGCAAGCTGTACGTTTTGACATTAAGTTATCAGCAAAGTTAGTCAAAATTCTGGACGAAAGATTCGCATTGTATTCGAAAGAAATAGACGATGAAGAGAAGAATGAAAATGATATGGATGTCGAGGTATTTTAAATACATAATTTTCTTCATAAGAATAAGGTTTATAAGTCAAAGTGGGAAGAGAGCCTCGGGCTGTATGACTACTGACTAGGAGAGTTACTTAGCGATTTCATTAAGCTCTACAACTCAGTGGAAACGTCATTAGCTCTCTGGTCATGCAGACCAGGCTCGAACCCCATCATTTGTGATAGGCCACTTGTGGAATAATCTATCCTAGTGTTCGCCATTCATGGCAAATATAAGGTTTATAGGAATATACTTTTTTAATAAGTAACTTCAGCCCTCAAATGGCTTTCAACAAAAGCTCAGTAAATAACAGAAAGCGAAAAGAGCGGCAACATCTCAGGTCGTACTTAAACGAGGGGGTGGCAGGGGGTCTTTAGTACCAGTACCACAAGGTTTGGTACCAAGTTCCAGCGAAATCGCAGGTAGTGGTACCACGTAATCCCAATTTTGGTCGAAGTAAACAACTGTGTTGAACCGAATTGATAGAGGTACCAGGTTCCACCCTTTTCTCAGAGCTTTTGGTACCAGGTTGGCCCTTTCGTCAGAATTTGGTACCAGGTACCACCCCTCTGGTACCAGGTACCACTACCCTGTCACCCTTGTTACCCGCCTCGGTTTTTTCAAAAGATACCTTTTTACGATGCGTTGAATGGATCTTGAGTTTAAAACCAGCATATATGCATAAATACATAGTTATTGAAAGCCCTTTATAAAATCGGAAACTTATGCACGTACAAAAATTCAATAATATAAGCGCTGGACCATTTAAATTGTGCACCAAGACTGAGTTTTTATTCTATGTACGAATAGCATCGAAAATTCAATATCTTGAAATTTTGAAAAAAGTTATAATGGCGGTCTCACGTGGAAAAGGGGTATTTTATAAGCTTTATGAGCCTTGCTGCTCCGAGCTGGGCGATCAAGAATCGGCACAAATTTTAACGACAGACTAAGCCAATCTCCTCTAATTTTTCTAGGCTCTTGACAGATTGCTGTTGTACTTGCGGATCGTTCATTCTCTCGACTATTATAACTGCTCAGATTATGCTAATGAGGACGAAATGCCTAATCGATGTGGAGTACTTCATGTAAGGGGTACTGAGCCCGAAAAAGCTACTCAATCCGAAGGTGGGTACGCGCTATTTATTTTACAAAGAACATAGCTCAAGGTCTTGTTCTTAAAATTCCTTGTTTTGGACCTCTTTGATTGAATTGTGGTAACAAAAGTCCCTTAATAGTTCCTTGATTGTAAATGTATATTTTGTGTCGTGTTTTGTTATAAAGAGACGCTTGCATGTGAGCAAAGCTGGAAAATACTCAAGGAAACTTTGATACATGCGTAACATAAAATTTATTTGATTTTCGACTTCAAATGAATCATATTATCTATGAATAAATGGAACTGGCTTTCTTATTCTGGACTGTTTGCAGTGATAAAAATATTCAAAATATAAAAGTTCCTTAGCGATTTTCTCTTTGATAGTATAGCTAAGTTCTTTAACGTTTTCGACCTTCTACATGAAGATTCCTTACAAAGTTGTTCTTTATAAAACGAAGCGTGTAACCTATTGACATGTCCTGATAGTGATAGTATATATGTAATTAACGGCTTAGCTCGTTCCTCTTTCACTATTTCTACTTTCTGAAGATTTATTTTTGATTTTAGTCCTTGAAATGCAGAAAAGCGTGGAGCAGAAATTGGGACACTTCACACAGAATCAGGAAGAAAAACTTCCGGATGCAGATGTACAAAAGCTAGGAAAGAAAAATGTTGAAGAATATCCTTTTCTTTATAGATATTTTTTCATGCATAGCGAACACTAGGATAGATTTTTCCACAAGGGGTAGACCACAATAGATGGGATTGGAACCTGGACTGCATGACCAGAAAGCCATGATGTTTCGACTGAGCTATAGAGCTCAATGAAATCAACGAGCAACTCTCCAAGCGTTATAGCCCAAGACTCTGCTCCCTTTTGACTTGTTTATGTTTCGGCCTGTTTCGGCTATGTTTCAGCAAAGAGCTTGTCCTCCCGTTTAAATTTTTTGTGTTTCGGCTATGTTGAGCCTTCTTTGGCACCATACATATTCATATGTTGTGGAATTGTGAACACCAGGGTAGATTTTTCCACAAGTGGCATACCGCAATAAATGGTATTCGAACCTGGACTGTATGGCCAAAGCTATAGAGCTCAATGAAGCCAATGAGTAACTGTCGAAGCCTATACAGCCCAAGGCTCTCCTCCCGTTTGAATTTTTTGTGTTTCGGCTATGTTGAGCCTTCTTCGGCACCATTCATATTTATATGTTATCTGGAATTGTGAACACTAAGATAGATTTTTCCACAAGTGGCATACCACTATAGATGGGATTCGAACCTGGACTGAATGAACAGGGAGCCAAATCGCCGAGTTTCATACAGCCCTACAGCCCAAGACTCTTCTCCCGTTTTGAATTTTTTCGTGTTTCGGCTATGTTCGGCACCATACATATGTGTACATACGTGCGTTGGATAAATTTGTTCTTTATAGAATTTTTGCAACAAGATTGCTTGTGTGGAAAGATACGGACCAATGAGGCATTCCCAATGCAGTTAGGCATTCAGTGCATCGTTTGACATGAGCACGGCTTAGTAAAAGTTGCAGCTTTCTTATGTTGAACAGTGGATATATCAGTTAGCAAAGTACGGCACTATTTCAAGCTTTTTAAAAATAAGAATAAGAAAAAAAACCAATAGTATGCATTGGCGGGGAATCGAACCCCGGTCTCCCGCGTGGCAGGCGAGAATTCTACCACTGAACCACCAATGCGTATATTAGTTTCTGTTAAAAATGGTTATTTAGATGTGAGGTCGAAAAAACCCGCATAACCAGTCAATGACCTCTTCGTCTGATTTATAACGGATTTCGATCTGAGGACTTTGTTTTAAGACTTTTAATTAAGAGAGTTTTAATTTCGGAGCTAGGCCTTGCACTGAAATTTTTTTCAAGACTGTTTTTGTCCTTAATTGTTCGCAAGGAAGTTGAAAACTTCATCAAAGCTAATACACAAGAATTGGCTAAAGACAAATGGCTGTGTCCTCTCAGCGGTAAGAAATTCCGAGCCAAAGAATTCGTCCGAAAACACATCTTCAATAAACATTCTGACAAACTGGAAGCTGTTAAAACTGAGGTGAGATATCAAAACATTCTTTACCTTTTCAAAACCTTTTAACACGTGCTTTTTGACCTTTTGACCCTTAAATCCTCTTACTGTTTTAACCTTTTAACCTTCTAGCCTTTTTGACCGTCTCAACTTTCTTAACCTTTTTGACCTTTTTGACCTTTTTAACCTTTCTACACTTTTGACTTGTCACTTGCTCTCATCAGTTGCAATGGCTGAAAAATTGCCTGATGATGCGTATTCTTGATCGATAGCAGATATCAGGCACCTCCAAAATCAAGATAGACCTTTTCAAAGAGATCTGGGTCGGCGCAAAATTTTTCTGGAAGATGGCGGACGTATCTAAGACTTAAAAAATGGTACTCATTGCCTCTCTACTTTGCACTTAGCATGAAAAGGTCAACCTCGTCCCCAGGCCCCAAATCGAATTTCCTCGAATCTGAACCGTCAAATCGATTTTGGCCCTGGTACTGGCCACAAAATCTGCCAAAATACTGGCAATTTTGGCCTAGGCATAAAAGCAAGATGTCGATTCCGAAAGCAGATGTTCTGAGAAAGGAAATGCAAAGAATTTCATTGATAACTGCAAGGCAAGATGCAATATCTCATGTAGCATCATTTTTTGGTTTTTATACATGTTTTTCACATAGTTTTCGGACTATTTTGGTGTAAAATTTTGAAGAATCTGTGACGTCACTTCAAATTTCTATTGTTTGAACAGCCAATCCAATTGCGAATAGACAAGGCCGATACGGACATATGGACAGCGGAGTTTCGTAGAGGTCTATTCACCCTGGGGACAAGGTTGGGACAGGAATGGCGCTCACCCCTACCTTCCGGCAGCAGCTTTTGAAAGAACCTTCGCGTGACCTCCGACTTCCGTCGACTGACTTACTTAGCTTACTTACTACTTATGAGTACCAGCATTCCTTTCTAATTTCTTTGCCTATTTCTCAGGTGGAATTTTTCAATAACTATTTGAGTGATTCGAAAAGACCGCAGTTTACTGAGTTCAAACCAAGCAGTAGTTCGTCTTCAAGTTCACATGGTCATCAACAACCAATGAATTATCAAATGGGTTGGAACCCACGTGGTCATATGATGTACGGCGGTAAGTTCTTACTATTTTTTAACTGTTGAATGTTCTTGTCCCGATTTCAGTATACTAAAGTCAGCATCAACATCAGTATCAGTATCATCAATATCAGTATAAGTAATAAATATCAGTATCAATACCAATACCATTATCAATACCTATATCACTATTAATATCATTATCAATATCAATATCAATACCAATATCACTATCAATATCATTATCAATATCAATATCAATACCAATACCAATATCACTATCATATCATTATCAATATCAATATCAATATAACTACCAGTATACCAGTTTCAACATCAATATCGTTATTATCATCAATATCAATATTTATATCATTATCGATATAAATATCACTACTAATATCAAAATCAATATCAATACAATTATTATCATCAATATCAAGATCAACATCTATATCTTCGGTTTCAATGTCAATGTCAGTGTCAAGACCAATATCAACCTCATCAATATAACTAGCAATATCAATACCAATATCATTATCAATATCAATAGCAGTTTCACTACCAATATCAATATCAGTTTCAATATCAGTACCAGCACCAGTATCAACATCAATATCAATGCCAGGATCAACATCAATATCAATCAATTTCAATATCAACATCAAAATTTATATCCATGGTTTCAACATCAATTTCGAATGTCAATATGAATAAATATGAATACCAATATCCAATATAAATAATATTAATATTAAAATCAGTATTAATAAATTTTGATGTATATATCCTCATCAGTATTAGTAATTAATATCAGTATCAATATCAGTACCAGTATTACTAGCATTTTCAGTATCATCAATATCCATATAACAAGCAGTATCAATATAATTATCAATATCAGTATCACTACCAATATCACTATCGATAGCAATATCAATGTCGAAATCAATAGCAATATCGATATCAATATTAATATCGATTAATATCATCAATATCAACATCAACATTTATATATTTGGTTTGAATATCAATTTCAGTGTCAGTATGAATTCCAATATCATTATCAGTAACAACATCAATATCAATGCCAATATCATTATCAATATCAACATTAACATTTATATCTTCGGTTTAAATATCAATATCATTATCAGTCCAGAGAAATTTCAATTGGTAAATTGCGGTAGTTTGTTAGAAAGAATGTATTTAGATGGAGAACGATTTTTAACCCTGCTTTAAACGAAGCAAGCTGCTTAAAGTAGCATTTTCAATAAACTTAAGTTCAATAAAAATATATATTGATATCTGTTTTCATATCTCTTTTTACAGGACCGCGTGGACCTTTTACACCTCAGAATTATGGTAGTGGACATGATATGTACGCCAGAGGCGGTATGACCTACCCACCAAAGCCCGCAAGGTAAGTGGCAGATTTTTCTTTGTTTGTGTGCCTTGAACTTCCAACTTCTTAAGGCCTGGCTAAACTAGGAGACATGTCACTCGCGACATTGATGTCCCTTCGGTGTCTCCCAGTTTAGCCACCTCGGAAACTTCGTAGCGCGCGACAAAATTTGTAAATTTGCAAAAATTAATCACTCGAAAAAGACAATGAGATAAAAAAGCAAAATTTGTTCGACTCTATTATTGAAAAGTTGGAAGCTTGTTATAGGGCTTTAATTTAAAAAGTGCATATAGGTCAATCATTAATTTAGTTTTTAAAACTTTTTTTGATGATAGCCAGTTAGTGAATGTTATCTCTGTGTGGAATAAGGATAGATGCATTATAAAATTTTGTACACAGGACTGGCAGCATGGCACGTGATACAAGAAAAGTTGTCGAATACAAAGACCTGGATGCCCCGGATGACATGGACTTCTTCTAGTGGACAGTTTTGGCAGAACCATTGCCTTGACAGTAAATATTGTATATTAACTGGGTATCAAGTTGAAAGATCCGGATGGCTGAGAATCCGGTTTGACTGTATGACCGGCATTAGAATCCTATTGATGGACGATAGACCCGTTTTGTACGATATTGCTTAGGCTCCTAGTTTAAATGATGACATGGAAAGAAAGAATTGTTTAGATTCGTTGAAAATGAAGATGCTGGTGATGAAAAAAGTCACAATTTTGCCTTCCCTTCTATATACAATTTAGCAATTGGAGAATATTGGTAAATTATAGAAGAAATTGAAGAGTTCAAAATAAAATATAAAATTTCGTGTGCAAAACTAGCATCACTATTCCGATTGGTGCATTTCGATCCGCATCTGGGTGTGAATTTCGTCTTGGCCAATTTTTTGGTCTGTTTCTGACGCTAAAACTCTATTAAGACAAATTAAAAGAAAATTTAACGCTGCCTAAAATTTTTCGAGCCTCTGAAAGCTGTTTTTATCCGCTTAACAAAAATTTTTGGTCCAACTTTTTAGCTTTGTTTGACCGTCTTTGGCCACATCCAAAAAAACATTGCTCGTCCAACATATTTTGTTATCGTCAAGCAAAAAATGTTTATGAACTTTTTAAAAACATTACGCCACAAATTTGCTAATTCTGCTTGTCAAGCAATGTTTTTTGGACGTGGCAAAACGGTCAAACATTTGTTGTGAAGCAAATTTAAAATGTTGGACCAACAATGTTTGATCGTTTGGCCTGGTCCTGACTTTTCCGACAATTTCTAATTTCTTTGTTTCCAAAACAATGAAGGACAGATTCTTTTGTTTCATTCGTTTTGCTATTGTCCGTTTCAATGAAATTTTATGCCACAAAAAGCGTTTTTTTGTCACGTGACTGACAGAAAAATGGCGTCAGCAAAGCCGTCGTTTTTTCCGAGAGTCAAATTTGCGTAAAATTTTCCCAAATTGGTTTTTGCTGTTAAAGATAAGAACTAATTAGCATTATTATTGCATTATTTTGAATCATTTAGCTACTAAGTGTTATTTGTCGTTTGCATAAAAACTTCCCTCTCATGGCAGAGCCGCAAATCAACCGCAAAGGCTTGAAACAAGCATTATGACAGGTAAGCTTAAGGCCTGGCTAAACTAGGAGATATGTTGCGCGCGACATTGTTGCCCGTTACATGTCCCCTTCGGTGTCTCCCAGTTTAGCCACCTCGGAAACTTTGTGGCTTGTGACAAAATTTGTAGGGAGAAACACGCAAATGTTTCTGGGTGAGAACGGAAGCATTTCTTTTCTCGGGGGCATGTTGCTTGATTGTCACTCGCATATTTAGCGACCCTGAGAGACACGTTGCGCGCGACATGTCACCTGGTTTGCCACAGTTTACGTCCTATCTATATGTAACAGAGTTTGCAGATCGGGGAAAGGGATCTGCCTGAGACAAGGTACATTTGCTTTTCGAAGGGCGTCCTAATGTTTCTGATGGACTGCAAGGCTGAGTGAGTAATTCTTCGCGCTCCACTATAGTCCATTTGCAGTGGTGCATTAGCGAAGGGGGCACAGGGAGCAGGTGCCGCTCCACTTTGTATGTCTAGCCTAAATCTAGGTAAACATGTCGTAGGATGCGGATTGAAGTTTTTCTTAAAACCACAGACTAATTTTCTTTCTACGCGCCCTTTCCCCCTCTAATTTAAATGTCTTGGACAAATTCAATGGCTTTGACTTGGCTTGGCTTCCCCCGTGTTCTCTGATTTCGTGGCAGCTTTGTAAAGAGAAGTTGACGAGTGTTTGCAAAACTTGTTTCTAACGCGTGGCAGTTCTCAGTTATCGGTCAGCAAGGTTTGTGGAAAATCATTTAGCCTGCTAAATTTATGCTTGAAAATATATCGAATGAGGAATACAACTTAATGATGAAAAGTATAACCAGAAGCTTAAATATATTAACTAGAAGATAAAATGAAAGATGACAAATATTTGTTATTAACTATATTTCCAACAGTCATCATCAGAGAACTCAGCTTCGTTCCCGGGCCGCAAGCGGGTTGTGTGACTATTCCTCGATCCTCAACTGTCAACCGATTTGGTCCGTTCACATTGGTCACGATAGCCTACAATCATGGACAGAATACGTTGAGGCAAATAATCAATCATACTGATTTGGGGTCTATGTCTTTGCCCCCTCGGGCAAAGGAGGTGCTGTGGCATTGCGATGTAATCCAGCTGACTCGTGGTGTCAGGAGCTCAGTGTGGTCAGGGTTCGAGTCCACCCACGGTAGCGTCACAGCCAGAGTCGAGGTCTCGATTAGTTAACCTACTACTGAGATCCTAGCGACTGGCGCTAAAACACCATTTCACCTTCACCCCTCCCCATTTAATGTAAATCACTTTTTGACGGATTTTGTAACACATTGTCGCCAATATAATGCATCGGTTACTATTGATGTGAATGAAACAAAATATCCAATATTGAACTGGGGTAGTTTTGCCTGGCAGTCTGAAGTTGCAGTTCTGTCTTCAAATGCGCGTGAAATAATTGATCATCGTGTTGTAGCGTCAAATGCGCCCTACAGACAACTCGTCCACTTGAGTAGTTTCTTCGGCGACCAAAGCGCTTCGCCGCTGCACCCGCTGAATTTTCATAATAATGGTTCCCTATCCTCAATTTCCGACGCTTGAGATGTCTTTTAGCTCTAGCCTGCGAGCTCTCGAGCTATGGTCGCGTGTGGCATTTCCCGACTCTAATTACCCAGGGCCGTCGGAAAATGCCAATAGTATGACGTCATATGACGTCATAAAATCATCAAGTATTATGCAGTTGTTTAGTTGTTCCCCCAATCTGAGATTCCTTCCAACGGTCTTGATTGCCGAAAAAGTAAAACCGTTGTTGTTGTTCTTGTTGATGACGTTAATTTATCTTGACTAGGCGCTATATTTGGCTTTTTTCGGTTATCGTATTTAGGCCTATTCTATTCCGCATCCAGGCATGGTATCCGAAGAATGTGAGTTGTCTAGTCATCCACCCAGAAAGTCACATATCCAGATTTTGATCTCACGCGACCAAGCTCGAGGGGCGATTCACTCCTTGGAAGTCTCGTACACCTTTGCTGAAAGTCCTATTGTTTTAATAAAATCTCGTACGCTTTTTGGCAAAGTGAAATGCCCTCGACCAAGCTTAACTTCAGTTAAACAGTCTGTGATTGACTTATCAACCTCAAATTTGTTCTTGCACCCTGCACACAAGCGATTTTTGTTTTTAGTGGCTGGCAACAAGAAATAATATTTAGCACGCTAGAAATCTTTTTCGTCGCTGGCGACAAAAATCTCGCGTTGTTTTTACTCGCAGACCTGTGATTTTAGTCGCCAGCGACAAAAATCGCAATCGCTGTCGACATAAATCGCTATTGTGCGCTAAAACTTGCATGACCTTATCGCAAATCATCCTAATTTGGCTTATGCAGCGATTTTTATTCAGATATGTTCATGTTTGCCTTCAAATGTCGTCTGTTGTTGATTGATCCGATTTTAAGTCAAGGTATTTGTTTGGATTTGTGTTAGTATCTTTAGCAGAGCTACTGGTGTCCGTGGTATTTTTAGAGAGTTTTTTTCACGTTGATAACAAAAGCAATGTTAAGCCATTGGAAAACAGGTTGAATATGACTCCCTGTATTTGCTCTTGTGCAGCTGGTCTCATCGAAACTGATCAGAACTGTATTTCGTATGTTCATTAATCTAGATGTGCCGCCCACATGGGTAGCTTTTACCACAGAAAGCCCAAACTTGAATGCATTCAGAAAAGCGCTAAGTTGAATTATTTTGGCGTTATATTATAACATTGAAAAAAAGTAAATTGCTGAATTGAAGTGAATTGCTATGCCGTTAACGTTGAGTACTGGAATGTATAAAAACACTACAATACTCAACGATAATAATTTATAATTATAAAGACTTTATAATAACTTATAAAATCTTTATACATTGTACAATAAACTCAATGTTAACGCCATAGCAATTCACTTCAATGCCTAATTGTGACGCCAATACAATTCAATGTAATGCTGTTCTGAACCCGTTCAATTCTGGGCTCCCTGTCCTTTTGCTTATAGTAAAGGTTTTCGATTCTGTTTGCAAAGAGAGGGACTTATGTAATGAGTCTAGTATAACTGCTGCTTGATGCTTAGACTTATTACATGAGTCCCACTCTTCGCAAACAGCAACATTAACAACCACCATACAGCTGTTTGCTCAGAGTGAGTGTCAATCAGTTAGACTCAGTAGCGATAACTAAGACTCATGTAATAAGTCTACTGGACGCCCAAACAACCAAACAACAAATAAAGGCAGATTTCCATTCCGTGAATGTCGTCGTGTGTTTGTTTTTGGCGATCGACTCTTTCAGATTGAAAGCTACCGCCAACTAACCGTTCTACGTTGATGGATCATCCTATGGCGGTCTAGAACCTAGAAATCTTGGTCTCTTTAAAATTTGTCCTGGTCGTCTTTTGGTCGCCTGTTCCTGTTGTATAGCGATTGTTTTTGATAGCTAGGTGCTCCTCAGGAAGATATGCGATTACACATTGGCAATAATCCGCAATGCGCACTCACAGGTAGACTCATTACATAAGTCCCACTCTTCGTAAACGGCAACGGCAGTCTTTAGCAACAGCAATAACTATTTTCATAAGAATATTGAATTGGATGGCCTAATGCTCAGAGTGACCGCCGTAGTTCTGAGCTAGACTCACTACACGAGTCTCTAGTTTACGCTCCCCTTATTTTGATTTGTCACTCCACACTGAGCGAAAATAAGTAGAGCATAATGAGTATCATGTATCTGTATTACACTGAGCATAATGAGTATCATCCATATCCAGGCTAAAGCTGTATATCCAATATAACAACCAGCCATAGGTTAATATTTTCCGCAATAGCTATTAATTTAACATTAGCTACAATATTTTAGCTTAGCTCAAATAGCGCAGTCTTAGCTACAATAATTCTAGAAAACAACAAAAACAACATCGAGCGAAGTAGTGGGACTTAAGCAGTGAGTCTAGTTCTCAGCGACCTATCGAAATAAGATTGGCCTAAGGAGCGAAAACTACGACTCGTGGAATAAGTCTAGCTGACAGGGTAGCAGTCGCGCACATGGAGATACAAGCAGGCTAATAAAAGTGCAACCAACTTTTTCAATGCTAAGCAATTTATTCCATTTGAAACCCTTTCTTTTTTATAATAATGACGTCTAAAATTTCTACATATACTACAACTACTAACAAATTGCCAATATCTACAATTTTCCTTTATTACACCTATATGCATGATTAGTATAATGCAGTTTTCACTACTATTCTTGCAAACTCTAATATTGCATTCGTATAGTGAGTATTAGAGTTCTGCTTATTAGGCTGTGTAAGGTAATGTATTTTTATATAATGATGAACATGTGCCTGCAATAGCTATAATTTATCGTTAGCTACTATATTTTCCATATCTAATGCCTGGTCTCCATATCGTCGCAGCCCTGTCGTTTCTCCGACGTCGAAGGAGATGTCCATGTTCTAGTATAATCGTAAACGACGGGGACACAGGGAAATCCTTGAGTAGCTATTGATTTCAGCCCGCATCATTGATATGCGCAATTGAAGTCGACCGCGACGCAGGGCATTCTTTATCAGCGTAACTACTGGGGATGGTTCCCCAGCAGGTCCGATGCCTTTCCCAGTAGAGAGCGCCAAAATCACATAATTTCCCCAGGAGTTTTGGCCCTTGTCAATTCCCACTTACCAATGAATTTTTTGAAAATCAACTGGAAGTTTTTTCACAGTGGCAATGGCTGTCTTTAGCTACATTATGTATTTTAGACATTGGCAGTAAATCATTATCAACTGAGTTCAGCTAATTCAGCTTTAATTTTTTTTTGTATTGTTCTGTTGTTAATGTAGACCATGTATCCTAGGATATTGTGTCGAATTATAAAAAAAAAAAAAGAGTTGGATCCGTCCCCGTCGAAGCCGTCAACGGCGACATGCTTAGAAACATGTTCCCACATCATGTTAAGCGTTCCCGTACCCTGACTGTGACTGTATGGAAACCAGGCTCACCGCTATAGCTGTATATCCAGTATAGCAGCCAGTGATACGTAAATATTTCCCTAATATTTTCCGCAATAGCTATTAATGTGACATTAGCTATGATATTAGCTTAGCTTAAATAGCAGTCTTAGCTACAATATTAGATACAGTATCATCCATATCCAGGCTAAAGCTGTATGTCCAGTATAACAACCAGCCATAGGTAATATTTTCCGCAATAGCTATTAATATACGATTAGCTACAATATTAGCTTAGCTTAAATAGCAGTGTTAGCTACAATATTAGATACAGTATCATCCATATCCAGGCTAAAGCTGTATGTCTAGTATAACAACCAGCCATAAGTTAATATTTTCCGCCATAGCTATTAATGTAACATTAGCTATGATATTAGCTTAGCTTAAATAGCAGTCGTAGCTACAATATTAGATACAGTATCATCCATATCCAGGCTAATGCTGTATATCCAATATAACAACCAGCCATAGGTTAATATTTTCCGCCATAGCTATTAATGTAACATTAGCTATGATATTAGCTTCGCTTAAATAGCAGTCTTAGCTACAATATTAGATACAGTATCATCTATATCCAGGCTAAAGCTGTATGTCCAGTATAACAACCAGCCATAGGTTAATATTTTCCTCAATAGCTATTAATGTAACATTAGCTATGATATTAGCTTAGTTTAAATAGCAGTCTTAGCTACAATATTAGATACAGTATCATCCATATCCAGGCTAAAGCTGTATATCCAGTATAACAACCAGCCATAGGTTAATATTTTCCGCAATAGCTATAATGTATCATTAGCTACGATATTAGCTAGCTACAGTATTAGCTTAGCTTAAATAGCAAGCTTAAGCTTAGGTATAATATTAGCTACAATATTAACCATATCTAGGTTAAAGCTATATTAGTCATGAGTAGAATATTTTGACACCAACACACAGCTAGCCTTGTATTCGTCGAGCTAGTATATTAGCTTTGCTAGTGGGTTCTTTCTTGCTATATATTATCCAGAAAGTTGCATTACTCGTTTCACTGCTGAATGAGATAGCTCTATAGAAGCAACACTGTTTTTGTAAAAAGAACTTAACGTATGTATCCAGCTTTGCTGATACAAGTGTCTCTTTTTTTGTAGTCGTGGCACTAAATATGCAGTTAAATTAAGGAACTGTTGAGAAGCTTTTTGCACTGAAATTTAATCCAAAGAGGTCTGAAAATAAGGACCTTTTGGAAGTAGACCTTGATCTGGGTTCTTTGAAACAATGTAAAGCGTGTTGGCGTGTAATATCGTTTCTTTGAGAAGGAGATGGGGAAAAGGTACTGCAAGACGGGGTGAAGTAACTGGGCAATTTCTTAACCCCAGGGAACATGAAATTGGTACCTACATTCTTGCATCAAGTTTTGAGCATTTTCTACGAAAAAATCTGTAATGATAACAGAGGGGGGTTTAGAAGGGGGCTAATTTTTAATCTTCGCTTCAAGGTGGCTTTAGAGAGTAAGGCGGATTTACTCGTATTTAAAGGCATATATTGAAGAGGATATACGAAAGAGCTCTTAGAATAATGGTTTACGTTGTGTATGATGTACGTATCTTGTGAACCTGCACCTTGTGTATTAAAATCTCTTCAACTTTAAACTGATATAAATTAATTACTTATTATCCGTATTTACATTAATAAATAAATTTCCCTTCACCCAATGTTTTCCTCTTCTAAAACGAATGATCTTTATTTTAGAACTGAATTTCAAAGCTCATAATCTCACCTCTGGAAGAACTCCGCCACTTGCGATGGCGTCGCCATTCGCTACTAGTCGCTGATTGTCGTCAAGTCTCGTCTCCATCATCATCATCGAAGCCTCCAAATGACTGTTTTCGTCCTGCATCGACTGGAGCTCGTAAGTTGACTTGCATTGCTTTTTCTAATTCTTCTTTCGTTTCGTCTTCTTGTCGGATCCTTTGTCGCCTCCATTCGTCATTGAAGTCAAATCGTCCGACTTGTCTCGACATCGGCTGCACCGAAACCATGATGCGAAGGTCTGACGAAAACTCGGTTGAAAGAGCGCGTAGATTATCGGGTTGACAAGACTGTTTCCGAATATTGTAAACAACGCGGTGTTTACGAATGCCATTGGTAGTTTGTCTTGAAATCCGATCGAATCCGTGATGTTGATTATTATCAAAGGCAACCAACATAACACGAATGTTGATGCAATTATCGCAAAAAGCTTCGTCGCCTTCACATCCTTGACTAGAGACCTGAGCGAAAATCTTCGTAAACGACGACCAGGAGCTCTTGTGCCATTAGCGTTGTCTTCGTTCTTCTGCGGCTGATTAAAATTGCTTAGGTATGAAATGGCAGCCATGTGTTTTCTTGCTACTTGAAATACCCTGACGTAAATGGCAGTGAGAACGAGGCATGTTGCTAAGACACCGAATGCCATACATCCAACATATATTCTGTTGATTTTCAAGATAGTAGAGAAACTTAGGCCCAGTTTGCTGCCCCCGGCTAGCCAAAACTGTGGGACAAGCGTAACGACCACTGGTATTACCCATATGATTACGAGAACCTTATGCAGCTTAGCCTTGGTGAGGATTGCTTGATACCGCAATGGATGTTGAATAGCAACAAACCGATCATACGTGCAGCCGGAGATATTGGACAGAGATCCGATGAGGGTAAACGCAATTAATGGTCCTAAAGCTGATGATGTACTGTTCCAAGCGTTCATTGGAGCTAGGACGCTGCCTACAAGAAAGTCACTGATTGCTAGTGATATAACGAAGTGATTTGTAATTGTACGGACCTTTCTGTTCTTATAAAATGCCAAACATACCATTGCGTTACCTATTGCAATGATAATGCCGACAATAGTCAATATAGTATTAGCAACAAGGGGCAGAGAAGTCATTTTCACGTGATCGCTGATCTCTTAGTTCCCTTACTTGTTTACTTGGAGTGTGAGATCATATCACATTATATCGTGTGACTTTTTCGTTGATAAAAACCTGTAATGTCTAGAATGAAACTAAACAGTGTCTCTGTCTCTGCATATTCACTGTTAGTCTCGTCAAGTTCGCTTTCTTTGCCATGACATCGCTGTTCAGCAATTACTTGACCTGACACTAATGCCCTGATTCCTTATCTTTAACGTGAGAAATTCGTGCCTACAACCAATTTGTTCTGTTGTTTACGCGTTAGGGCGTATTCATTCCAATCGACATCTGTCTCACAATCACTGTATTAAGTGAAATCTGTTATACATGTGTATCCTATTCCCTTGCTTTTACCTTTATGGCGGTTATTGTCAACTTATTTTCGTTCCGTTCCTTCACTGGTTTCCTAAACTATACTTGTCGACTAGAGCGTTTCTTGACGGTTTATCATTTGTACCAAAAATGTTTAATTTCTTGTACTGAAATTTGTTGTCTCTTTACTGAATTGATAGTGTGCTCTACTTTATGTCTTTCTAGCGAGAATCTCTCGCTCTGATGTCTCAAAATTCCTGGTTTGAATGACAGACTCGAACTTCTTTCGATGTCGGTAAACCTTGAAAATTCTTCCCTTTAGTATTCAGCAGCTTTCGTACTGCCCATGAACAGACTGCTATCAGCTTTTACTAAACTGATTACGCTTCTAGTAAATTCAATAAGGGCTGGTGCTCTTGACTTACTTGATATCCGGCCACTCTGTAAGCAAACCACTTTATTGCAGTCTGTATGTAATGATTTTTCAACAATCCTTTGTTTCTCTATCCCTACTAAGCTTTTTTCCTCGACTTTTTTCAAGTATTTGGATTTTAATTTTCACCTGTTTCACTCATGTAAAACATCTTCATCAATTCGTAATTGTTGGTCAGATGCGCAAATTTAAGCCTAAGAATTCCTTGGAACTTGCTTAATTTATCTTTCCTGGAGTTTGAAATATGTTTTAATTCTAAGTAAAGTCTTTGAAGTTTAGAAGTCAGTTCCTTTCAGTCAATTTTTTCTATCTTTTCAATGGCCTAAGTTATCCTTCTTGTTTGATGTGGAATAAGTTAAATTCTCCTTTCTACTACTTTTTAGCAACTTGAGTTGCTTTCTTGATTCTAGTTCGAAGCTTAGGCTTACCTTCTTCTTCAAACTCTTGAGTCTACCCGTGACTTTTTCTTTGTCGTTCCACTACCCAAGTTTTGGTGCTTGTTTAGTTGCTTTACTTTCCTTATTGTTTTTTAGTCAAGAACCAAAGTTTTCCTTCTTACTTTTCCCTCAATGACTTGAATTTTCTTTGCCTTGCCTTGTTCAGAAGCTCAGGTTAAGGCTTCAATTTTGTTCTTCTTCAAAGGCTTAATTTTACTAATGTTTAGCTGTCATCTGCCTGATATCGATGGCTTAGATTCTCTCCTAGTTCTTGTCGATGGCTTGACTTTTCCTCTTGTTATTCTTCCAAGGCTTGAATTTTCCTTCTAGTTCAGCTATCATTTGTCCTTCTTGTTTCTTGATTAATGGCTTACGTGTTTGTTCTTACTCTCCTGTTTCTTGTTAATTGTTTGAGTTTTTCCTCTTGTTCTTTTTCAAAGGCTTGAGTTTTCTCTCTTCTTTTGCTGTCATTTGTCCTTCTTGTTTCATTGCTTATTGGCTTAAGTTTTTGTTCTTACTTCTTCCTCGATTGCTTAAGTTTCTCTCCTGTTTCTTTTTCAACGGCTTAAGTTTGTCTTCTGATTTCTTACTTGCTCTTTCTAAAGCCTGATCCAACTTTCCCTGTCAAATTACTTCCTTGAATTTATCTTCACGTTTCTTTCTTCTTCAATCATTTTGCTTGCATTTTTCTTAATACATTTCAAGTCAAGTCTTGAAGTTTTTCAGTTCCTTATAGTCAAAACTTAATGTCTTTACCCAGCTTAAGTTGCTTTAAATCTCCTTGGATAGTTTAAATTTTCTTTATTGCTTCTTGCTCAGTGGCTTAAGTTATCCTTCTTGCTTCTTGTGTTGTGACTTAAATTCTCTTTTCTTTCTTCTTCAATTGGTTAACTTGCATTTTTCTTTGCCTTTCTTGTTTATTAACAAGTCTTTTTTCAAGGCTTAACCCTCCTTACGCTCTAACCCTTCTTCTTTTCGTATCTCACACTCAGCTACAAGAGCTTTTCCTTCTTGTTAAGGCCCAAATATTTTCTTCTCGCAATTTTCAATCTTAATTGTTTTTCTTCTTTGCGCGGGTGCAAATTTCGATCACATCGTCGTGAGAACCAATTTTTCTTGCTAGCAGATGTTCAGATTCTGAAAAACAAACGATTTTTGCAAGCTACACTGCTGATTTCAATTCTCTAACAGCCTATTAGCCATGATTATCCTGTACAATATGTTTATTAGTCAATCCTATTGGACATCATGTATCTTAAACTGAAGAAAATAACGCGAAATTAGTTTGTATCCCACTTAAAGTGAACGTTATTTTTTCAGAAACCTTAGATTATTTTTGCATATATTTAAAACTCTTCAGAGTTGATATTTTTAGTGCGATTTTGCCAAATGACATGTTCTTATGTTAGCTGCGAAATCGGATCCTTTCGCGATTATAAGTCAGTCGATCACGGCGATTGTTCGGAATGGCATGGGTTAGCCCCTGGCCGAACGACCGATGTTATTTGCGTACATTTGAAATTTGCCTCTCAAACATGAGATGAAGGTACGAATGAATTCGGTTACCAACATTGTTTGAGAAAATTTGACATCTGCTTCTCAAACATGAGATGAAGATACGAATGAAATGAAATACGCGGTATGAAATGAAGCTGCTAATCGATACGGAAAGAAAAGAAGATGCTAATGAAGATGGTAAGAAAAGAAGATGCTAATGAATATGATAAGAAGTGGAGATGCTAATGAATACAATTTGAAATGAAGATGCTAAAAATGCGCTATGAAATGAAGATGCTAATGAATATGGTATGAAATGAAGATGCTAATGAATACGGTATCAAATGAAGATGCTAATGAATATGGTATGAAATGAAAATGCTAATGAATATGGTATGAAATGAAGATGCTAATGAATTCGGTATGAAATGAAGATGCTAATGAAAATACGGTATGAAATTAAGATGCTAATGAAAATACGGTATGAAATTAAGATGCTAATGAAAATACGGTATGAAATTAAGATGCTAATGAAAATACGGTATGAAATTAAGATGCTAATGAATTCGGTACGAAATGATGACGCTTTTAAGTAATTTGATTATCATTCAGTCATTTAACCTGCCTTTTATTTTTAATCCTTTCGTTGATTCACCTGTTCACCACTACTCATAAATATAAACGTTCTCTTCAAGTATTTCATACTTGCTTTCCCTAAGGTTATGTTTACATGATACTGTTTTCAAAATCTAAACCAAGAAGCTGCGACTCGCTATTCCTTATTGAGCCTGTTTGACGGAGTAATGCTAAGACAAAATGAGGCAGTAGCGAAGAATATGATTTAATGGTGCGGCGCGGTGCGAAACGGAATCAAGAGGTTTATTCGAACGCTGTGGAATGAAAGAGCGAAGAGATATCATTCTTGTTAAGGGGCTGTTTTAAATTGTAAGGCCTATGAATACCGCTTCCCAGTACCGTTGTAACAGAGGCGCGACGCGAAACGAATATGCGGTATGGAATGACTCGAGAAGGCGCTTACATAAAATTATTTTTATCCAAATTTCTCAGGCCAACAACTCTATTTGACATCAATACAAACATTAAGTGAGCAAAGATTGACCATAATAGCGACAAAGCGTGAATGCAAACCCATTATGCTAGCTGGTACTGGTGGTCTATCCATAATACAATATACAGTAGAACTTAATAACAGTAGCGAGTATTTGAACAATTTTCCTTATTTGGGATTACCTTAAAGCTCGTATTGATAACTAAAATGACCTTCAAATTGTTATTGAGAAAATACTACAAGAGCTAAGCAAATTTTCCAATCGATCTTTACAAAAATGTAACTATTTGGCACAAAAGATTTTCAAGTATTATCAGGTTTTTTTGATTGTCCTATTTTTGGAAATCGCCCCAATTCGGACTTAGCTGAGCCAGCATCGCCTAAACATTTTATACTGTAAATCCCTAAAAATTCCTAAAAGATATTTGAGTCTAATGTTGGATTGTAGCTATAAGATTTCAAACTTCTGTTTTTTTTTTCATCAGCACCTTAGCAATACACGTTTTTTTTTATAAGAAAGTGGTTTATAAGAAAGTAGTGCTCAACATCTTAAAAATTTAAGAAAGTTCAATACTGGATTCTTGAAACTAAGAAAGTTTTATACTTTCTCTCTTAATGTTCTGTGTGTTACTTTCGCTCTTCTGTTCAGCTGCTCTTCTTGCTATTAAACGAGTCTGATGATTATTTTCTTTGAAAAACGTGGTATTTGTGCAATGTATACAGTGTCTTAAACTGTGCATTCTTAGAAATGCTGCATTCCAAAATTTTTGCTAAGAAAGTCACAAGAAAGTTTTGGTACTGAAAACATGAAACATCTAAGAAAGTTTCAATACTGGCCCAAAAAAAACTTTCTTATAAAAAAAAAACGTGTATGCATATATATTTTAATTTTAAATGATTTTAAATGTAGGCCCAAGGTTTCGGATCTTCATCACCATCATTAAGCTAATAACATTTATCAAAGAAGGAGTGTTGTTTCCAGGATTTAAGACTGCTCTGGCTTGCTTTGCAGTTGCTTTGACGATTATGCTGATAACATGTCTGCTACTCATGAATTTTAACGTTCTTAAGTTAAGCCCTGCTAACGCAAATGTCTACATATACTAAAAAACATGCTTATTCGTACAGATTTTTGGTCCTATGGAAGTTCAAATTAAAGCGAACATGCTCCATGTATCCTTACTGGACAAGCTCTTGCAAACTTAGAATTTTAGTGCGCATAAAAACGCAGTAAAATAGCCTGTTGATCACGACCGACCTAAAGTCAAAAGCTATTTTGAATTAATGTTTAAGAACAATATTCGGCTTTGCCAAACAAGACTTGGAGTAACGAAGTGACAGTTTTTCTAGCTCATTTCTTGCTAGTTTTTCTAGTTTATTGGGCTAATTGTACCTGACATACGCGCTAAGTTAAAAAGGTAGTGCTAACGAGAAAGTGAAAGAAATACAATTTTGAAATGTATTCAGTACGTTGAAGGAAGGCACCAATCATGAGCATTCGTACGAAAATTGTTACATTTTTCCTACTTTTTTTGAAGTCTAAAGATAAACCTATTTCATTAATATCTTAATGTCGCATGAGAAAGAATTTAACGAAAATATCAGACATGTCTGACTAGCTAGAATTACAGGAATACGTTTTCCAGCCACGCAGTTTGCAACGAAGAAGTAGAAAATCACGATGTACTAAATACAAAGAAGAAACATGGAAATTACTTACTTTTTGTGTTTCCGAAAGCTCTCGCTCACATTGACCGCTTATCAGCACAGATCCTCGAAAGTTGCGATAAGAAAACTGCTCCGAGCCTTTTATCAGGCTGAAACCAGATGTTCATAAAAAAAAGTCGCACATTTTTCGCATACGCAATAATTTTCTCGTCACACTGATGTTTGACACATGTAGTTGTTTTTGTGATTTTAGTTTTTTTTTCACAACTTGCTACTCATGTGCTGTAAATTCATGCCAATTTAGCTATAAGACATGTAAACAAATCGAAACAGGTTTCTCTTTAAACAATATTTTCTTCAGTTTACCCAACTACCGCAGGTGTGACTTGAGTTCTATCAAATCGTTAAGTCTCCCCTAATCGAAGGAATTCTTCGCAAGTCAAGTGATCGGACGGGGGGAGTGTGTATTTGATTACCTTTCAAATAAAAATGGCTTCTACACGCCATGAATTTTTTATACACTCTTTTTTTTATAAGAACCAGGAAATTTTAATTCAGGCTGGCTGTTCTTAAGTTTTTGCCTTTTTTGAGCCTGAAATGTTCTTAATCTGTTCTTAATTCCTTGGTTACTGAGACATCTAGATTTTGTAAGTGAATGTCTTTAGTGGTAATAGGGTTGTGTAAAAATGGAGCATGCTTGTCAAGTTCACTGTTTGCTTGCTTTTTACGTTGTCTGACTGTCGTACTTTCATATTTAGCTGATATTCTCGGGCTTATGAAAAGGCCCAGTCTCAGCTTGTTCTTATTTTGTTCTTAAAATCTGCGCAAAATCCAGGCTCGTGTTCTTATAAAATTGTTCTTATAAAAAAAGAGTGCAGGTTCCTGTAATAACTTCTTTTTCAGTTTGTTTCTGCTGATCTCATCTTTTACCCGCCTGTGTTTCATTTCTTCCCTTATTGTCTCGTCTTTTGCAGGTGTTACTGGGTGTCCACTACGACAATCCATTACAAGACAATCATCTTCAATGTTTATTATTAGTTACTTAACTACGAAGTTATACGTTTACATTAATTCCCCATCACTGATGTTTTTTATGTTTTGGACGCCTGGTAGACTCCAATTTTCTGTATGCTCGTGAAACAGCACTGCGAAGGAGTTTTACCTTATATGGGATTGGCGGTGGCCTTTAATATCGTTGTTTCCATTCCTTTTCATTGCACTTTTTCGTGCAGTGGAATAGCGTTACGCTATGCGAGTGCTCTGTGTATCAAATCCATGAGCTAGACCTTCCCATAGAACAGCTGGAGCGAAGTGGGGGATGCTTAATTGGGCTTACTGCACCAAAATGATCATGAAGTCAATAAAATAAGCACCAGTTAATAACAAATAACTCAATGGAAGAAAGTACGGTTATGATGTCGATGATGATGATGGTGATGATGATGATGATTATGATGATGCTGATGATGATGATGAT
This sequence comes from Chrysaora quinquecirrha, assembly GCA_014526335.1. Taxonomy (NCBI): domain Eukaryota; kingdom Metazoa; phylum Cnidaria; class Scyphozoa; order Semaeostomeae; family Pelagiidae; genus Chrysaora; species Chrysaora quinquecirrha. The sequence goes on from JACTAT010000010.1 coordinate 5,232,584, forward strand.
GATGCTGATGATGATGATGCTGATGATGATGCTGTTCATGTGAATTATGAGGATAATGATGATGATCATTATTATGATGATGATTATTATTATTATGATGCTGCTGTTCATGATAACTGTGGTGATGGAGAAATGGTGATGGTGATCGTAACGGTGCTGACGATGGTCATGATGATGTTGATGATGATGATCATGAAGATGAAAATGATGAACCTGCTAATCATGATTCAAAAGCTTATGCCGATCATAACATTAACGAAAAGTGTAACATTTCCGAAAACATTAGTTCAATAATTTTCATAACATTTCTGAAAAGTCTAAAAACATTGACTTTATTTCACAGTTTTTGGCTACGTAATATGAAACAATTTCCTAGACAACTAATCATTGGAAATATAAATACAGTAGCTAATGAAATCTGTTATATAGCAGTTTTGAATTTTATTCAACGTGCTTGAGTTGATTTAGCCTCAAACAGATAGGAAGTGAAGCAGCCAGCACTTATACTTCACCTTTTCAATCTGCTAACATCCTGACTCCTCTGGTGCATTAACTATTCTTTTGCCATTAGTATTAAGAAGGAAAATTCCTTGCCCATTACTTCAAGCTCATAGTCGTGGACAGGACCTGCCGCCTGCCCGTGCTTTCACAACTAGCCTCAATATCTACATTCATTTTTATAGTCCCTTACCTTGCCCTACGGGTTATTTCTTTACTTTCAGCATATATGCTTATCTGAAAACGCCTTTTACCTGCCCAGAACCCACTGAGGAGCCCCAACACATACCTGGGCACCTCCATTCAACGGACACTTCCGAGTAACGGACAACTACAGTATGTCAACAGCCAGACGACAACATGTTGTTGTTTCACCATGGTACTTTTCCTATTTGAGGTGACTTTGCTGAAGTGCAGTTTTTTATCAAAAGCTTCAAAGATCTGAGACTTAACACTTTCGATGCAGTTCTGCGAGTTTCTTGGATAATCCTGGGTCCCAAGGTCTATAGGAGCGGGTTTCTAATAAAATGGTTCCTCATCAGAAATACGTGTACGCGTATGATCGAGGCTCGCGGTTCTTAATTTTTCGCTTTTTTCAGCCTGAAATGTTCTTTATCTATTCTTAATTACTCGCAGTAATATTTTCCAGTGAATTTTCTGAGTTGTACTAGGTTTGTTAAAAAATGCAACACGCTTGTTTGTTTCTTTATTCACTTCTTTTTACATTCAGACTGATGGTCTTTCTTTCATATTCAGACGATATTCTTAGGGCTTATCCTTATGCAAAGGCCAGCCCAGCTTCAGTTTGTTATTTCTTAGTTTGTTCTTGAAATCGGGCAAAATCCGGGCTCGTGTTTGCCCTTTTGTGCTTATTTGGACTTTTAGTTCCCCTCTTTCGCAAGATTGAGCGGTTTCCGGATTAATCATTAAGGTCGCAACGATAACTAGGACTCATGTAACGAGTCTGGAACAGGTTCACCCAAGAACCCAAAATATCTCTAATACCCCCTGAACAACATGTAACTCTCCCTCTGTTTACTAATGGATGCTTTTCTGTCTCGGTTGCAGCTGCTGTCGTATCATAGGAATAACAATATTTCTACTTTGTTCTCATTAATTAATCTGCTTGCCTTGTTTTGCAATAGATTCGCTGAAAATCCATCATTTCATGTTTATATGCTAGGTAGCTTTAAGCCATCTTTTTATTTCACGCGAGACTTTTAGTATTTACAGTCGATCACGTCCTCTGTATTCAGGCCAGGGGGGTGGTTGTCCATGAATATTTCCTTAAAACTACTGTGGACAAAAGTTGCTTTATTAGCAGACGTAATCGAAATCTATTTTATGATATTTGTCTGTGAATGATTTCTACTGATGATTTCTATTGATGATGTTAATCATCTTCACGAATAATAATGATGATTATGATGTTGATCATGATGATAATGATTATGATTACGATGATGATTATGATCTTCACCAATCATGATGATGATTATGATGTTGATGATGATGATAATGATGATTTCTATGCTCGTCTTTTCTTAAAAGCTATACACACTTATGATACATAAGAGCCATACGAACTTATGGTATGGTTCCGATCCTATGTATACATACATAAATACAAACGCAGTTTTTTATTTTAAAATGAAGGTTCATCGTTTGGCAACCTCTTGTTGTCTCATGTGGACCTGTTGTGATAATATCCTTCATTTTCCCAACAGATTATTAGTGGTGAAAATTCAAAATTCCGACTGGTGGGGCCGAAAGGCCTAAATTTCCGACAATCAGTCTGAGAATTGTTCAATCTTGTGCCATTTTCAAAGTAAAATCGCCAAATTTCCGACAAAATCGAAAGAAATGGGGGGGGGCTCGATCCTCCCTCTGAAACCCCCCATAATTTCTGCCTCTGGATAATTACTCAAAAAAGTACGTTAGGCTACCTTTGATAGTTCCAGTAAATTAGAAAAGTTCTATTCTTGCGAAGTTAGGAAACTCTTCAAGATAAGTGGGAGGTGACAGCTATGATCAATGCACCGGTGTACCGGCGTTTTTGCAAACGTACCGGGCAGTATTCGTGACAATGTCCTGGTGTACCAGTTTTCGCGCATGCGTATGTTATGGCTCTGATTTTTCAAATGTACCATGCATCAGGTTGCTTTTGCTTTTTATGTGCGAAGGATGAGCACATTATGTGGGATGCGATGTCACGGATACAGGTATAGAGAGAGAGAGAGAGACCTAAGACGCTCTTTTTTGCCAAAATGTAACAATAGATTAACTTTGAAGTCGCCGTAAGTGTCGGCATTAATGATATCATTAGCAAAAAGCAATTAATTTACAATAAACATCAATTAGCAGCATTTTCTACTGTGGCGAACTGGTCTAAACCACCGCTTTCTTAAACTAGAGGTCTGGAGTTCGATCCCCGTTTCACGGTACTCTCAATATTTTTTATTATCGTTTGGTTTTCATTTTCATGTTTTCATACTCGAATCATTGATCGTAACAACTCTATCCGTTTATGTCCTTCAATAAAGTTTTTCATTTTTTAGTCTTCAATTTCAATACTTTCGTTTACTTTTATATGCTTTCGCGGTCCGCAGGTGCATAAAAGCAAATGAGTACCATGAAAAGAATACATATGGATTATATTAGTATTGATTTACTGGAGATCTGTCCCTCAAATTTCAATAAAAATTTTTCAGGCTGATATAGTTATGACTATTGAATACTATTTTTAATACATTGATCATGATTGAGCGAAAATCACGGCTGGGCGTAATTTACATGGACTGCACGTGAAAGTCGACATAAACATGTTTTCGAATGGCAATCAACTGTTAAAATAGCTATTAGTGGTGATTACTCATTGGCAATTAGGTCGGGAGATAGATTCTTTGTTTTGTTTATCGAGTTGATGCAAGTTTATGCCAGAATTTCTATTACGCCACAAGCTCTCTCCGTTCTCTTTTTTGAAAATGACACAAAATCTTATAACTATATATGCAAATTTGGGAATCGAGAACGGCCCATTGCTGTCCAGAATTGAAGGTGAAAGTGCTCGCGAGATTCGAGTGAACGAAATTACGATCAGCAACACCACCAAAATCATCATTATCATAATCATTGACATCATCACTGTCAGATTCAGCATGTTATTATCATTATCGTTGTCGTTATTGTCATGGTCATGATCATTGTGATAATCATGGTCATCATCATCATCATCATCGTCATGGTCATGATCATTGTGATAATCATGGTCCTCATCATCATCATCATCGTCATGGTCATGATCATTGTGATCATTGTGATAATCATGGTCATCAACATCAACATCATCGTCATGGTCATGATCATCATGGTTATCATCATCATCATCATCGTCATGGTCATGATCATTGTGATAATCATGGTTATCTTCATCATCATCATCGTCATGGTCATGATCATTGTGATAATCATGGTTATCATCATCATCATCATCGTCATGGTCATTATCATTGTGATAATCATGGTCATCATCATCATCATCATCGTCATGATCATGATTATTGTGATAATCATGATAATCATGATCATAATCAGTTTTGCTGCAGCTGTTGCACTGCTGGACATGGATTCATTTGTGAAATCATTGTTTCATTGTTGCAAATTCTTGCAAACACTCTTTGGTAAGCGTTGTACCGCCATCCTTCGCACATTGCGACAGCATTGCTATGTTTTATTGTTGAATACTTTTATCACTGCAAATAATCAAGAATTAGAAAGCCGGTGCCATTCATTTGCAGTCAAAAATCACATAAATTGTCGTTAAGCATGTATCCAATGTTTCTTTGAGTAGCTTTGCTCAGATGCAAATGACTCTCTTTTATTGTTAAGACCACTGTACAGTATGTGCAGTTAAAATTAAGGAACTATTAAGGAACTTTTGGAACTACAATTGCCTCAAAAGAGGCCCAAAAATAAGGAACTTTAAGAACTAGGCCTTGAGGTAGGTTCCTTATAAAAAAGCGTGTATAAGCGTAGGTGAATGGAATGGATTTACTTTTTAGGATGGTATTATTTTATGAGTGTTTGTGAAAGCTTCGTTTTTAAATATTAATATGCAGGAAGAGCTTTTCTGTAGTATCTTGCCTTTTTGATGCTACATGCAAAGTAGCTCTTTAGAACTTCCATGTTAAGGGACTTTTAAGAAACTATAAGTACCAAAAATCACTGAAAATTTAAGAAAACTGAGTACTAATCCCGAGCTTATGTTTTCAGGAAATCTGTGCTTGTTGGTCACTCCAGGCACTCTATAGAAAAAGTGACGAGCCAGGACATATTATCACCGTTCACCTTGAAGGAAAAAAGTCGAGACAGGTGCACGAGCTAAAATTGATGTTTAATGGGGCTTATTGTAGATGATAATATAAAATTTGCATCAATACATACAATCATCGCCAAAAACATTGGGGACAGTATGTTATAAGTATGTTTTACCTAAAAAACCCGGCCCCATTATAACATTTTTGGGTAATTAGACCCCCTCCACGCGACTCAATATTGGAACCACTGGCGACGTCGATTTCACCAACATTAAGTCGGGGGGGGGGGGTATGCGTCTTTAGAGCGAGAATTTTAAAAAAATTCGCAGTGTCCCAGCATTTTTGGCGAGGATTGTAGTTTGATTTATATTGAAAAAGCGTTCAGTTTCGAACATGTTGGACACTATAAGTCGCCCAGTCTTCATAACATCGCGCTGGTGAATTTTTACGCACTTCTGTTGTGGATACGCAGAACTGCGGTGGTATCTTTTGCGTATGATGGTGGATATGAAATCGTAGTAAAAATCTATAGATCAAGCAAGAAGAAAACACAAATTCCACGATAGATTTCAAGACATGATTTGGTTTTGTTTGAAATAGCGTAAATCCTCGAACAAGCCCCTTGCAAAAAACAATTTCTTGGTGAGGGCTTATTCGAGGGGAGGGCTTATTTCAAAATTCCATAGTTCTAGTGTGTTTGCGATGAAATAACAGAGAAAAAGGTAACTTATCTGTATTCTCTAATCAAAATCAGCTGCTTGCCAACAGCCAATGGCTGATTATTGGTTGAATTCATAGTAAAACCTGTCAGCACAAGCTTTTTCAATGTTTTAGTTAGTTGAAAGATGCATAATAGGCAAAAACAAATTCATAAGGCTCTCTAGATTCCCCATATGGGCTTATTCGAGGGGAGGGCTTATTTGCAAGAATGAAATTTTAGTGTCGTCTGGGGGCTTATTCGAGGATTTACGTTATACAAATACAGTTCCTTGTGTCTGAATACACCTAACGCTTGTTAGAAAATTAAATGCAACGAGCTCTTTTTGTCCCAATATTTCAAATATGGCTTCATATTCACAGATTCTGAAACCCCTACGTCAAAAGATGAATTTGCTCTGTAAATGTGAGAGGCATTCTCTTACTGTAAGACTTGCATAATCTGGGTTTTTTGTGTTCAAATGATTGTCAAGGATGGTATTGTACAGCAGCATTCAGACTCATCACTCCTGCCTTTTAGAGTAGGAGAGTAGATTTATGTTTCCATGTTAATCAGTTAAGGGAAAGTGGCCCAAGTGCCTGAACTATTATGTGTCTCTGACGGGATACAAAAATTGCTCTAAGTCTTAATTTTTTGATGCGTAACTTGTGCGGCACCTAAGAGGCACTCCCGTACTGACGTACTCTCCATTTAGCGTGTGCACTGCTTAGTAAAGTCAGTCTTATGCTACCCGCTACAGTTTCGTGCTATGCGCTGTCAACTTTTCGTTACAATGCAATTTAGGGTCCCTGGTTACCTGAAAAGATTCGCTGTGCACTGTGCAATTAACCCCCTCCCCCCAAAGTACAATAGAGTAATGTGTCACACAGGTTCAGGTATGGTAAATTCAATACACAACATTAATTGAAAACAGTTTTTTAATGCAAATCGATTCAATAAGGACTTATATAAAACTGCTATTTATTTCTAAGGCTCATGCAGAGTTAAAATTAAAACCAAGAAGTTCGTATTTTCTTCGATTTCTTTTCGCTGCCCGTCATTGTTTGGATTGGTAGGTCTCTGATAAAGTAATATAACGCTTGACATGCGTCTACAGCTGCCCTTTCAATATCTCAACTGCCTCCCCACTGCAATACCAAAATCTATCGGTCATCATTCAGATCTAACTACATCAAACTGTTCCATTGTTTCTGTAACTAGTACAAGAAAATCCAAGAAAGAATTTGTTGCAACTCTCAAAGTCCTCGCTTCCTTGGCCTTGAAAACAACATTGAGATTTTGTCCATTCACTTGGAGTTCTTTCATACAACCGCCCCTTTTAGGCTCACGATCTACTCTTAGAGTGTTGAATGCAATCTCGGCGAGCCTGACAGATGGGAATGGAACACAGAGATCCATTTCTAGCAATTCATTGCCGCCTGGCAGTTCTTCTGTGTTAGGCCTTTTCCGGTCCGCCATTTTGTCAAGTAACCCCGTTTCGAACTCTATCCTTACATGAAGTTTCTGTGAACACAAAACGTCAAAAGTGGGACACAGGAAAATCTCGAGACGGCAAAGTGCTGTGGATGGTTGTACAGATCTGTCTGTAAAAATGTTAAAATTTTTCCAGGAAAGAAAGTTCCAATGTAACGTTAAACTTCTTGATGGTGAAGATTTCCAGACGGAAGTTACGGTGAGATAGCATTGATTGTAAATGCTAAAGCAGATATATGAGCTACTATTTGATATGAACTCTTATCAAATCAAAGATCAACGAGAGGGCAGGAACTAAGACCCGGAATGGGCCTAAGGCCCCATCAATACACTTAGGGTACAAAAGTATTGCAACGCTTGACCTAAAATGGCGGCCAACAGTAGCCGTAGGCCCAACAACACAAAATTTACATAACAAAGCCATGGCGGCTCGGGGGCTTCACCCAACTTGATTTAAGCGGGAAAATGTTCACAATTTCATTGACTTTCATTGAGAAGAAAAGTTAAACGATTTATTTGTTGCTTCTTGTGGAAAATAATAAAAAACTTTGAAGCAGTGCCTTCCAGAATTTGAGCGAAATATTTCAAGAGTTGTCTTGATAAAAAGCAATAAACATAACTACTTTTTTGACCGTTGATTCAAAGTTTTTTCGTTATTCAAAGCAAAATAGCTGAAACTTTTGTTCCATGTTAAAGTTTTTACTGATAAAAGTAGTTTTCACAAATAAAACAGAGATTATTTTGTGGACAACAATTTCAGGTGAGTGACTTTTGTTTAGGCCCAAAAAGGGTACTTTTTGTAAATTTGCAAATTCTTCTCTATAAACCCAAGAATTTGCTCCAAAATTAATTTTCAATATTTTAGGATAACCACAGTTTTGAAATATGTGAATGAAATTGTCCATAAAAATTTCTGAAGACCCCTTCAAGTTCAAAATTTATTTTCGCATCAAAACAACAAATTCAAAAGTTACTCACCTAAAATCTTTATCAATATTTCAACCCCCAAATTCTTCTGTAACTGTACACTTTGAGCAAAAATTTAAATCGTAATTACAGGTTTGAACTATTTTGTCTCGAAAAATCACGAAACTTTGTAGCAAAAGTCACAATAAGTGGTTTATACATCGCTGTTTTTCAAGACAACTCTTGAAATATATTCCAGAAAATTTGGAAGGCAATGCTTCAAGGTTTTTGACTACTTTTCATCCCAAATGCTAAATAAATCGTTTAACTTTTATTCTAACTGAAAGTCAATGAAATTGAGGCCCGCCATTTTAGGTCAAGCGTTGCAATACTTTTGTACCCTAAGTGTAGACAGACAAAAGTAGGCCTACCACCTGAATGCCTGAGGCTATAACGCCAAACGTGCGTTTAACTACTAAAGCCGAAATAGAGCACAATATTTATTAGTCAATTCAATGTTTTAAAAAGTTTGCATTGAAGTGACAAAGAATATTATATAGATCATTTCGGTAGAATTTAAATTGTTCGAAATCGCAAGATATCAATCTTTCAGTGCAAAATCGTATAAAGCACCCAAAAATTAGTCTAGGTGCAAAGTTTTACTTTCTCAGCGCGTGTATTATTGATTCTATGAGCGCCCAAAGTTTACGATTTTATAAGGGCTTTGACTGTGTGGGGTAAAAAGTTTCACCAAGTTCATTTTTTGCCGTCAAAGCCTTTATGAAATCGGGAACTTTGAATGCTCATAAAATTAAAAGCAAAAACGCTAGGACAGTGAAACTTTGTACCTAGACTAAGTTTTGGCTGCTTTATACAATTTTCATATCGAAAACTCAATAGGCTATCCTGTGATTTCGAAAAATTTTAATGCTGTCTGACGTCATGCCGAAATGATCTATAAGACATAATGTATAGAGGCAATACTACATTTATGTCTATTTATATTCTTTTTCAGAAAAGTACTCTTAGCAGAGATGTGATGGATCAAGTGTGCAAGCATATTGGCTTAGATGAGACAGACTTTTTTGGTTTAAAATTTGTCTGTTCAAAGGATAGACAGGTATCACATGTTTCAACATTGCAAGAAACAACAGAACTTAAAAGAGCTTTAAAGCTTAAAAGCTTTTTTGTCTGACACTCGTGAGAGTATAAATATCTGAAACAGACGCTTGAAAAGGTGGAATTACACCCAGATGCAAACAAAAAAACACCAATCAGAAAGAAACCCTGAGTTGGCATTGCAAGGATATACATAATTCCACCTTTTTCAAGTGTTTCAGTCTGTTTCTGACATTTATACTCTGACATATGTCCACATATGTTTCCATAGTTTCTTGCAATTTTGTAATTTTGTACTGTTCAAAGATCACATTTGTTGACTCTCAGAGATGGGAAGTTTCATCCAAGTTGATGACACACCAATGCATAAAACTTTCATGTTCCTTGATTAAGCAAGGGGCTGGGGATAAAAATTTGTTTTCAAATAGCTTCCACCTTTGCCTACATACAAGTTACACTTTTTTTTAATAAGCAACTTGACTTTCATCCAGCCCTTAAAGTTGCTTAAAATTTTAGACATTTCAGCCCTCAAAGTTGCTTAAACGTTGCTTAACATTTTTTGTACCTACTAACCACCCCTGACTTTGCGGGTCAAAATCGTCATCTGTTAGGCTTACAACATGATTTTTGGGAGACAGTAAATGGAAAAATGTTATCTAACAAACTTCAACATGCAAAACATAAGAACGAAGAACAATTTCCTAACACAATAAAGAGAATAAGCTTGGTTGTTTGACTTCTCAGTTGCTTACAGTAATTCAATTGAGCCCTCAAGTTGCTTAATGTTAAGATCAGTTCAGCCCTAGTTGCTTATTGAGCGGTTGCTTATTAAAAAAAGTGTAAACCTTATAATAGTCATGGCACTATGCATGCAGTTAAAATAAGGAACTATTCAGGAGCTTTTGGTAATGCAATTCAATCAAAAGAGGTCAAAAAGGAAGTTCAGGAAATAGACTTTGAGCTAGGTTCTACATAAAATCTGTATGTTGCATAAGTCTGATTTTTTTTGTAGCTGAGTTGGCTGGATAACACAAAATCCTTGGGAAAGCAGATTGGAAATGGTAGGACTTCCATCATTATTTATGCCGAGTGGTCTATCACTTTGCAAATCTCGTGCACCTTCATGCTCCATAAATCTTACAAATCTTATGGATCTTATAAATCCTATACATCTCTTAAAAATCTCATGTGTTAGCTACTTAGCATGTGCACAGTTCTTGATTTGCGGATCAGGACTATGCTAGACAACGACTGTAGGAAAAAAGAATGCATTATGAATGATGAACCACATACCAATGAAAGAAATGGGGTTCGTCTAGCTGATTCAAATAGTCTTGTTGACCAAATAAAATGCATCGGACTCAATGAGTTGGATGGGTGATGATCTGGCCGTGGTGGTGTGGCCGAGTGGTCAAGGCGTCCGGCTCACAATCGCAAGGTTGTGGGTTCGAATCTCGTCAGGACCACTTTCCACAAGCCTACAGTCAACTCAGCTGTCCATCCTTCCGAGGTCGGTAAATGAGTACCCAGGGTATTCATTCTAGAATATCAGTTTGGGGGCACAAACTGCAGGTCCACATCAGCTGTATAGCTGCCAGAACCCCTGACCTGCATTAACAAATAAAGATTGCTTGATTGCTTGCTTGCTTGATCTCACCAAAGCCACATCAAGTAAATCAAGTAGAGTAAATCATTCTTCAAAGACGTAATCGAAAGTTAAGCTCAAGTCTATGAGACCAAATTCAGTCATTTTTATATTCGTTAAGGAAGAAAGTTTGGCAAGGCAAGTTTCGACATATCTAAAAAAAAATTGAAGGAATCCCTTATAAATCTTTGTAAATCTCAATAAATCCCATAAATCTGACCAAAAAGGACAAAGATATTTATAAATTGCAAAAATCTCCTATGCTAATTTTAGAAGTGATACACCCTCGATTTTACTCTTAATCTGCTTTTTACACTGTTCTTAAAATTATGTTTCAGGATTAATGCTTTTATTGTCTTTTTCAAGATATCTTAATCTTAATTCAGAAATCTTGGCCTTGAATCTGCATAGTCAAATTATGTTTTCTTCCTTTCTAGGGCCTTACAATCTAATTTTCAGAGTTAAATTCTATCCACCAACTCCTGCTACTGTGAAAGAAGACATTACAAGGTTTGTTTAATGCTTTTTGACCTCGGTTTAAGTGCAGGAAAATTATTCAATCAGAGAAGTTCAGCTGGGTTGATTAGGATGACAAATAGTAATCAATGGAAGAATCCAAGTGAGAAAATGAACTCGTTCTGTCTACACAGAACAAGCCAGAAGTTTTTGTCAAAGTGTGCAGTTCATTTCTTTGAGAATTGGACCATGTTCTTTCTAGTCCCTCCCCTGGTGCAACTGAGTCCTAGTTATTATATTAGTCCCATAGAGTTCCAATCTTTCTCACTGACTTTATGACATATGATGGGAGTGTATGGGTAGTGTGTTGGTCTCCATCAGTGTGATACCTTATTGGTTTTACTGATTAATGTGTAGATGTAGATGTATTGCTCATCAAACCGAGGCTAAGACCTAATCTAGATTGCTCAAATTGGAGTTTGAGCATCTGAGTACCACATCTTGCATTGACCCATATCTGACAGGGCAAGTGTCCATATTATACAAGAGCTTTCGTTCCATTGCCACCCATTTAGACTATACCAGATTTTGGAGATAGTAAAAATTGCAATAGTTAATCCTCATTCACAAAAGAATGTCGATTACAATAGTATGAATAATTTTTATATCATATTTTTCGTGAATAGCGAACACTTGGATAGATTTTTCCACAAGTGGCATACCACAATAGATGGGATTCAAACCTGGACTGCATGAACAGAGAGCCAACAACGCTTCCACTGAGCCATAAAGCTCAATGAAATCACAAAGTAACTCTCTAAGTCATACAGCCCAATGCTCTCCTCCGTTGAGCCTTCTTCAGCACCATACATATTTCTACATATTTTTCATGAATGGCGCACACTTGGATAGATTTTTCCACAAGTGTAATTTTTATATCACCTACAAATGGATGAAGATCCTTTTGATTTTTGGAGTGTTTGTATTGGATAGCTCTGGCATGATGTGAGCACCAATGCCTGTCTGATGCAGAAATCAGGACACTCGGAAGCTATCCAGTATAGTGTAAAAGGGTCTTAGTAAAGCAATTTTGTTCCCTTCTAGGTATCAGTTTGTATTGCAAGTGAGAGATGACCTTCTAAAAGAAAGGTGGGATCCTTTACCTTAACATGCTTTTTAGAAAGAACCATTTTTAAGGAACCTATAGGCGAAACCGGTCTGTAGCTGACTGTTTGAGGTGTCAGTGGTTTTCTTACACTTAACCTTGAACCTATAGGTATATGACCAAAAATTTGAAGAACATATACTACTAAAGATTAAAATCGCTAAGGAACTTTTCAATTTTGAGAATTTTTGTCACTTTGCCAGAGCCTTAGACTTATTATATCTTTGACTTATTATATTTTACCTTTTGACAAATAGCACAGCAACATGTTTACAATACAACAACTTCTTTGCTGTTTACTTCAATTTTCACTTACTAATATAACATATGGTACATATGGTTTTTATTGAAATTTTAGGTTACTATGCGCTGTTCCAATCTACGCTCTCCTTGCTTCGTACGTTATTCAAGGTAAGTAAGTCACAGAGGCACCTTACACGCTGTTACTATAAAAACAACCTTTGCACACTTTTCTTTGTAAGAAACAAGAGATTTTGATCAAGGCTAGCTGTTCTTAAGTTTTTTTCCTTTTTTAGCCTGAAATGTCCTAAATCTGTTACTAATTCCGCGGTTACTTAAGCAATGGCTAAACTGGGAGACTTGTAGCGCGCGACACTGTATTCGGCGTGTCTCTCAGGGTGGCTGAAGCAAACATGCCAGTGACAAGCGAGCAACATGTCCCCCGAGTCATTTGCATGTCGCGGAGACAAGAAATGTTTCTGTTGTTTCCCAGACACATCTGCGTGTCTCTTGCTACAAATTTTGTCGCGCGCTACGAAGTTTCCGAGGTGGCTAAACTGGGAGACACCGGGGGGGGGGGGGCATCAATGTCGCGCGCGACATGTCTCCTAGTTTAGCCAGGCCTTTAGACAGTAATATTTCTCAGTCGATTTCTGGAATGGTCTGTTACCTTAAGCAGAACGAAAATAATAAAAATAAAACCGCCCAATCGTGATTTTATTGTCTTCTTAGTCGTGGGTTTTGAAATAACATCAGGTAATCAACGCCCTCCATATTTTTGCGTGATGTATGTTATTCAAGAGATTTTCACGCTTTTCGAATGATTTTCTGATTTGAGATTTGAACAGTTTTTATATGAAAAACGTGTACGTTTTGGAGTACGATTCAAATCTTGATTTTTGTAGGTGAAAAAGGTGACTACGATTCGATTGAGCATGGTCCTGAATACCTGAGTGGGTTGACATTTATGCCAAATCAAGTAAGAATCTTGTTTTTTAAGCACACGCCTTATTTGATATGCCCAACACGTTCTGGAGTACCAAATAATCGGGGGGAGGGGGGTTTGCAAAACTTTTGGAAATTTAATAAACGGGGGGGGGGTATGGAATAAAAGGGGATTTGAAAATACATTTCTATATCGTAAGATTCAACTGCTCTAACGATATCGTACCAGAGCAAAGAAAGCTTACATTTTAATATAGCAATATAGGTTACAGTATGCTCAACCACAGGGCAGCAGAACGAGAATTTAAGGAAATATGAATTTATCTATTTTAGCAATGCTCAACTAATAAAAGGGGAGGTTAAAATAAAAGCGGGGGCGGGGTGGAAAATTTTTCAAACATTAACAAGCGGGGAGGGCGATTATTCGGTACTCCAGAATGCTTGCATACATATTTTTGTGGTGCGATGCGAATAGTTGTCGATGAAAATTTTTTAAACTTACCATCGCTATAAAATCAACATTAAAAATTGCGAAAAATGCGGAAGCATCTCTAGACATACTTAAAGGCTTTTTCGTCTGACCCTCCATAGAGTTTGAACGTCAGAAACATATCGAAACAATTGACTAAGGCGCAATTCTTGCCCAGATTCTGATCGAAATACACCAATCAGAAAGGGAGCTGAATTGGTATTGTGTTTTGAACTTTGAACACCGATTAGCTCGCGGGATACAGTGGAATGACCAATTGTTTGGGTCTGTTTCTGACGTTTATACTCTGAGGAGTGCCAGACGAAAAAAGCTTTATGTATGTCCGTCCCATCTGCTTTTTCTCGCAATTTTGAAGATTTTTACAACTCAAAGACTAAATCAACATTATAGGCACTAGAACATGTCTACACTAGAGCACTAGAACAATGAAAATTTGCCTACGCACTAAGACTCCTCGGACTAAGGTGTTGAATCCGTACCCGAAATCAAAATTTTATAGTCTCGTGTTTGAAAAGCCCAGCACTGAAATTTCTTATCGCTCTATGAGCTATTCAATTCAATTCAATTCAATTTTATTTGTAGAATAAAGAGCCTAAAACAATGTATAATTAATAATATAAAGACTTTATTCTACACGACCCAAGAAAAGCAAAGCTTATCTAGCTTGGGCCGTTAACAAAACAAAATAAGAAAGATACAAAATACTTAAAATAATTTTTTTTTTCTTTCGTTTTTTTTTTGTTTTTGTGTTTTTTTTTTTTTACTAAATACGTAAGCTAATTAAGATATACTAAGTATCAAAAAAAGTACAAGAAGCCTTTTAAAAAAGAAATAATCGAGTTCCCGTTTGGAATTAATATTTTTCTATCAAACTTGCTTTTAATTTATTTTTGAAAGTATTGATATTTGCAATATTTTTAATTGAAGTTGGCAGAGAATTCCAGAGCTGGGCTCCTCTATTTCGTAATGTTTTATCACCCCATTGTTTATTTGATTTGTACAACTGATAGTGTTTGCTTTGCCTCGTATCATAATTGTGTTTACTTTCATTTTTCAAGAAATAGTCGTTAAAAACATCCGGAAGCATTTTTTATTATAGTTCACATGATGCATTAATTTAACAATTTTGAATTCATACAAATCGTTTAGTTTTAGAATTTTAGCTTCTTTATGCAATAAGTTTGTCGGGTACCTAGAATCTTTGAAGAGTAAGATTCTAAGAATTCTATTTTGCAACACTTGTAGCTGTTTTATATACTTAGTTGCAGCTAAACCGTAAGCTTCAAAAGCATAGCTTATTTTAGATAAGACAAGTGAATCATATAGTGTTAGCAGACATTCTGTAGGAACAAAATGTCTGACCTTTGCAAAATGGACGAGAATTTTACGATTTCGTTTTTGATTTTATCGACATGTTGCTCCCAAGTCAGATTCTTGTCCAATATGATTCCAAGATATTTAATATTAGATACTTGTTTTAATTCATCCCCCATAACTACTTGCAATGAGTTATTTGTTAAAGAAGCTTTGGAGGGTGAAAAGATAGTATAATTTGTTTTACTCGTATTTACCATAAGTTTATTTGCACTTAGCCACTCGTCTACTTTTGCAAGTTCTTCATTTGATTTTTGAATTAGCTTATCAATATTTTCATCGAAACAAAATATGTTTGTATCATCAGCAAAAAGTCTGGGCTTTGCATTTGTTGCATTCGCCATATCATTCACATAAATAATAAAAAGAATTGGTCCAAGTACTGACCCTTGAGGAACACCTTTGTTTATCTGACCTAACGAGGATTTAGTTTTGTTCGCAAAAGTATACTGCCTACGGTTTTTGAGGTAGCTTTCAAACCATTCGTAAATTTTACCCCTGAATCCATAATTTTTCAGTTTGTATAAGAGTTTAGAGTGGTCTATAGTATCAAAAGCCTTTGATAGGTCGAGGAAAGTTCCAAAGCAGTGGATACTCTTGTCAAGATTTAAATACATATTTTCTAATAATTCTAGAAGGGCATGCATGGTCGAATGTCCTTCACGGAAACCAAATTGAAGTTTATACAAGATATTATGTTTTGATAGAAAAGAAAGTATCTGTTTTGCAAGAAGACGTTCCATTATTTTTTCGAAACAAGATAGTAATGAAATTGGTCTATAATTTGTTGCATCTTTCCTATCACCACCTTTGAAAATTGGAATAATTCGTGCAATTTTCCAGATATCTGGCACCATTCCAGAGCTAAAGGATACGTTATATAGGTGCGTGAGTGGTTTAGCTAAAACAGAGCAAGCAGCTTTAATAATTGATGGTGTTAAACCGTCATCTCCAGGAGACTTTCTTGTTTTTAAGGCATGGATTTGCAAGAGCACCTCGTTTGTGTCAATTGGTTTAAGAAAAAATGAGTTTGAAATCGGCTCTTTCATGAAGACTGAAAATTCTTTGCTAGGGGACTTTATTTGTGCCGCACAGCCACGTTGTCTCACTAAACATCTGTACCATTTGATCTTCCACACCGATTTATTTTTGAAAATTTTGATTCAAAACAATAGTAACCATAATTTACTTGGAAATCAAGGAACTCGAGTAGAAGACCAGAAAGGATGAAAATCCTGTGTGGCCTCTTGTGGTTTTCAAATCTATATCATTTAAGTCTATATTAACTGTATCCGAGGGCAATACCAGAAACTATTAAACGAAACTTTGAAATTGCCGTAAAGCTCTATTTGGCCCCCGGGGGGCTTATTTCATTTTTGAAGTTTTAGAGGGGGGACTTATTAGAGAGGGGGGCTTATTAGAGAGTGGGGGCTTGATAAATTATTTAGCATATTTTGTTCTTGATAAGTCGAAATGAATCCTACAGACATTGAAACGTGAACAATAAAAGAAAGTTTTAACCTTAGATCACATGAAATTCGCAGTAACTAAGTAGTTACTAGTTTTTATAAGACATTGGTTTTGGATATAACACGCTACAACTCAATTTCATTTAATTTCTTACGTTTACTACTGAACTTTCAAGTGGCCAAAATAAGAGGGAGGCTTTATAGAGAGGAGGGGCTTATTTCAAATTTTCACTTGAAAAAGGGGTGTTTAATAGAGAGGGGGTCTAAAAAGAGAGAGGGGGCTTAATAGAGCTTTTATGGTAGTCTTGAATCCGCGCTATTACGGAAATGTCTAAGCCCGTGTTTTTGAACCCATAATATCTTTTTTGATTTCTTGAAAACATCTCATGGAAAACACGTTTCGGATGTGACGATCTTCCGACGTGATTAGCAGAGCTGTTAATCCGCAAAATTGTGTCTCGTTATGATGTACTCAAACACAGTTAAGTTGGGGGCAAACTGTGCAAACATCTTGGCCAACATCCCCGCCAAAAATTGTTAGCCAAGTTGTTGGCACGGTTTGCTATAGACGTTATCCAAACAAACAACATGTTTTTAAAGAAAAAAAGTTGGCCAACATTTTAAAACATTTTTAAACATGTTGGCCAATATTTTCATCGATCTGAGCGAATTTGATGTGTTGGTACGTTTTGCTATGTCTCGCAGACATGTTGGCACAACATTTTCAATGTCGATCGTTTTTTCGGAGACGTTGAAATGAGAACGGTTTGAGTTGGAACACGAGTTTTTTCATCTTCGGCGTTAACCATTAGAGCGAGCGATAAACAAACGGCCGCTTTTATTACGGCCATGTTTGCAAAAGATCACGTCAGCAACCCAGAACATGTAGATCACGCCAGCAACCTAAAACTCAGGTGTTGTGATGGTTTGGCAAACCGTACCAACTTATTGGCCTATTTTCAACCAACATGTTGGCCAACAATGTAGGCACGGTTTGCGCTCGCCTTTAACGTTTTCAGAAAGCTGGCTCCACAAACAGTGCATTTACTGTGTACACAGAGCACAGGAGCCACAGCAACATAAATACCATCAACGATGTTGTACTTGCGTTGTTTTTCTGGACTGGCTACACCTGCCCTCCACGGTTATTGTTGTTGTTGTTGTTGTTGTTGTTGTTGTTCAGGGCAACTATGTCATCAGTGACCTGTCTATTCATGGAGCACGTGAGATACTAATGTGGCAATCGTATTCAGTCGTCATCTCTTTTAACAGATCACGTTTCTGAATTTCTGATAATGCCAGGCACGAGGGGGTAACTTAACAGTTTTGGGGGTACGGGGACGTGCCATTATTTAGGGGTACCTTTTTCTGAAAAGTGCGGAATTATCGATATCGTTTTTAGAAGTATGTGCGGAATTATGGGTACCATTTGAGGAAACATGCAGAATTATGGGTACTAATCTGGAGAAATTTTGAAGAATTAAGCTTAGCATTTACAAAATGTGCAGTCCGAACTGATAACTCTTTGGACTATCAGCAAGGTTGCCCTTTAAACATTACTTGCTTTTCATCAGATGATTTTGTTATCTGAAAATGTTCTTCGCCTTGCGGAATACTGGGCATAACATTCATCATGTCTGCTGAATAATGGGTGACAATTTTTATAAGGATTGCAAATTATGGGTCACAATTTTTCAGACGTGGGCGGAATTATGGGTCCAAATTTTGGACTGAAGTGGCACGTCCTCGTCCAAAATTAGACTTAGATACCCCCTACACGTTTTTTTATAAGAAACCTAGCTCGGGGCCTAGTTCTAAAAGTTTCTTAATTTTTGGCCCAATTTTAGTTCTAAAAGTTTCTTAACAGTTTCTTAATTAATTGAAATAAATTGCAGTAAAAACAACAAAAAGCCTTCTATGGGATACACGCTTTACATTATTGCTTACAGATGCAAGAAATTGCACGAAATTAGCCACGCTGGTGCGAGAAATCGCATGGAAATGCTTGAGAACTAATTACTACCTCCACAAATGTGAATCAGTATGTTGGAAAACGGACACAAAAATTTCTACAGTTTCTTAGCTTCTTCCTCCTAGTTCTAAAAGTTTCTTAAAATTTTGGGTGTCTAGTTCTAGGTTTCTTATAAACCGGTTTCTTATAAAAAAAAACGTGTAAGCCTACCCCCCAATCTTTACGAAAACACTGCTGATGTTTATATATGTAGGTGCACCATAGGGCTTTAATGGCTTGCTTTCTATTTAAGGGGGATGACTCCAGCAGACTGCGACTTCCATTACCTTGATAATGCACGAAAAATACCACTGTATGGAATGGATCTTCACGATGCCTTCGTAAGTGCTTTCTAATTATGTAAGTACACCACAAGCCAGCTGAATTAGACCACGACGCCACATTTCCTTCAATGACCTGGTAAAAACTATTACTAGGTGCCAAATAAACTTCCCCCGTTTATTAATTTTGAGCTTTTTCCCCCACCCCCGGACCTTATTAGGACCCCCCGTTTATTATTTTTGGAAGAAAAATCTCACTTGTGAAAGGAGTTAACTACGCTTCATAACTTCCTCCCTCAGTTCAATCTGTGGAGACGTTGCGTCGCAGATTTGTGGCAAAAGTCTGTCAATGCATGCAGCAAGGACAATCCTCCATATGTATGGGTTAAAAAGATTTTGAAGGATGGAGAGCAGTCCCGCAATCCTTAATCACAAAACTTTAAACAAAAAGAATTCCCGACAAAATATTTGTTTTTATATGACACAAGCAAATTTATAGACCCCCCGTTCGTTAATATTTTCAAAAAGCCTACACCCACACGTTTATTAAGACCCCCCCGTTTATTAAATTTTCAAAAGTTTTCCACCGCCCCATTTATTTGGACCTCCCCGTTTATTTGGCACCTAAGGGTTTTGTCGAATTTATCAGTGTTCATTTGTTCATTTCTTAGTGATAATTCCTGTCATATTGAATTCTAGGATGGAGACAACACGAATGTTATTCTTGGAGTATCAGACAGTGGTTTTCATGTCATACAAAAAGGCCGTGAAATAAGCAGATTTTCCTGGTGAGGACTTCACAACTTATATTATGCTACAATCACATAATATGTAATAAGGGTTGAGCAAAGTACACCTTATACCGGGGGGAATGACTTTTATAGTTGGGCAGGGATGTGCCGCTGAGATATCACAGGCCCAGCGAATTATATTGTAAACACAGACCCTATACTATGGGTAATAACAAGCTGAATATGAGAGTAATAAGTCTCTAATAAGTCTTTCTCAGCAATATTATTGTTTGAAATTGCACTAAGATAAAGTGAAATTGTTTAGCTTTCTTAAATCTCCCTCCCTCTGATATGGGGTTTCGGTTAAAATCATACCAATGTTAAGAAAATTTCAGGGCCAAAACTCCACCCATTCAGGCGATACATGCCCGTATCAAAATTATATTAAGTACCCCCTGGAAAACGTACTTCCTCCGAAAAACAGTGGTTTCTTTGAAGACAAAAAGACTAGGAAAATATTAAACCTATCGAACTTGGTTGATTAAGAATGTTTAAATTCTTTTACAGGTCTAACGTTCATAAAGTCTATTTCAAGTCGAAACGCTTCTTTCTTGATATCAGAGTTGTATCTGAGGTAATTAACATAAATTAGTTATTTCCGAGTTGTACAGAATTTCAAAATTGCAACGAATAGTTGTTACTACATTATTGGGCTTACTCAAAAGCTTCTGTCACTCCTCAGTGCAAGCTTCAGAAACAGACCGAAACGATTGTCTAAGGCGGAATTTATGCAAACTTTTTTTATAAAGAACCACTTTATGAGGAGCCCACAGGAAGAAGGTCAAAATATTAAGAGAGATTACACAACTAAGGATGAAATCGCATAGGAACTTTTCAGTACTGAATGTTTTTATCACTGCAAACAATCAAGAATTAGAAAACCGGTTCCATACATTTGCAGTCAAAATTCTATGTTTTGCATGTACCAAATGTTTCCTTGAGTATTTTCCAGCTTTGCACACATGCAAGTTACACCTTATAATGGTCAGTGCAGTTAAAATTAAGAACTATTAATTGTCAAGAGCTTGTTAACTGGTGTCATTTATTTGAAATGATAACAGCTTGGCCTAGACTTGCTTCCCAAGTCCCTAACTTTCGCTCACATTGAATTGAATTGATGTTGTTGTTGTTCGCTTCAGTTAGTGCAGTTAAAATTAAGAACTATTAATTGTCAAGAGCTTGTTAACTGGTGTCATTTATTTGAAATTATAACAGCTTGGCCTAGACTTGCTTCCCAAGTCCCTAACTTTCGCTCACATTGAATTGAATTGATGTTGTTGTTGTTCGCTTCAGTCAGTGCAGTTAAAATTAAGAACTATTAATTGTCAAGAGCTTGTTAACTGGTGTCATTTATTTGAAATGATAACAGCTTGGCCTAGACTTGCTTCCCAAGTCCCTAACTTTCGCTCACATTGAATTGAATTGATGTTGTTGTTGTTCGCTTCAGTCAGTGCAGTTAAAATTAAGAACTATTAATTGTCAAGAGCTTGTTAACTGGTGTCATTTATTTGAAATTATAACAGCTTGGCCTAGACTTGCTTCCCAAGTCCCTTACTTTCGAATTGAAATGATGTTGTTGTTGCTTGTTTCAGTTAGTTTGAGCGTTCAGTAATTCAATTCAATAGTGATAACAATGACTCTTGTAGTAAGTCTAAGTTCGGCCTTTTAACCTTAAACAATTTCTTCAAAGAAATGTTTTATTTGTTATTGAAGGTTGAATACGAAGACTTAACAATTGGATTCAAATGTAGATCAAGAACCGAGCTAAAACGCCTTTATCGATCTGCCATTGACCATCATACATTTTTCAGGTAAAAAACTAACACAACTCTTTTAAAGGAAGTGTAGGGAAAGGATAGGACATATCGTTCCTACTTATATCCGTCAACACATTGCTTGATCTATAGATTTTAGCTATGATTTCGTACGCACCACAGTGTGCGAAAAATACCATCACAGGACGCAAAATATACCACCAAATCAAGCATAATAACCAACCACATCAAGCTCAATAACCCAACACAGTAGTGCTTATCCACCACAGTACGCAAAATATACCACCAAGTCAAGCATAATAACCAACCACATCAAGCTCAATAACCCAACACAGTATAGACTGATTACCTGAGTCGTAGTTTCGCTATTGAATTGAATTGCTGGACGCTCAAACTACGACTCATAAACTTTCACTGAGAAAACTGGCCTGAAGTTTCCTGCCTCGATTCCATTATTTTGTGCAGTGAAAATGTGGCGACCCCTGACAAAATCTCTCTCATCTCACTTTTGACTCGGCCAAGTCAAAAAGAAAAATCTCGAAATAGCTTCGCCGAAATAATGACGAAGGTTACAAAAAGCCTCTCTGACTGTTAGTTACATATAGTTTTATCCTATTGCTGAAACATGTACACCAGTTTTCAATTAAACAAAGTTAGCGTTTCAGTTTGCATCTGCTATATTTATATATTTATCAGTCAGTTCACCTGGTATGTAACTCGGCATCAGAACGCTCGAGTCAAATAAAACAACAAAGTTTCAAATTGTGATTGTCATATAAAACATGAATTCCAGCACATACCTATGCAACAGTTTTAAGATAAATAATTGATTGTAAATAAAGTAAAAAATGGCAATGCTATCTAGCCTAAAAACAAGTCAGTTTAAGGTTAAACTGAGCTAACTCACTCACGAATACCGAACCTTCCACATTTTGTTCAGCTTTCTGCCTCTCTGCTTGACCTACTATACCTATGTCATGTTCTAGTACCGAATTTAATGGATGAAGATATTACAGATATAAAACTTTGTTAAATTTTTCAGTCATTTATGAAGTCGATAGCTATATCAATGTGCTTACCATTTTGATAAACAAAGCCCGCCTTATCTCAAAATTACAAAGTGGAGGAAACAGCTTCAACTTCAACATGAAACTGGACTTGACAGCTGAATAAAATTTCACCTTTCTCTAAAAGTTTCCAAAAAAATTATCTGCAGTTGTTCTGTGATACTTCAAATGCTGTGGAACCAAGTTCAGAAATATTAACTGTTATATTGCAGTTGTTTCGTCGTTCGCTGTTCCTTTCAATTTTTCTTTTTTGCTGCATTCCCATGAATGCAAATCCAAAATTCAAGTCTTCGGGAAAAACTCTTCTTCTTCACTTTAACTTGAACACACAGAACCAAATTTCAGCAGAAAACATACCAAACTTTCTGATTTCAAAAGCCATTCTGGAAGGCTATCCATTTTTTATTTCAAATTTTGGAAAAAATTAACTTTGTTGCTTGTGTGAAGCTGTGAAGAAGTTCTCCCTCCATTTTGCCGACCAAAGACCTGATGTTATCCTGGGGGTCACATTTTCAGAAAATTAAACAAAAACTATCACGTGAAAGATCGATGTGGCTGAATAAGCCAATCAGAATGCGTTATTTGAAATGCTGCTCTCTGATTGGTAACCCAAAAAGTTGGGGTGGCAGGCCAGTTTTTTCGCTTAAAGTTTATGAGTCCCAGTTTGAGCGATCTCCTTTTAGTGCTAGCCTCGGTTTCATGAGCGATAACTGGGACTCAGGTAATCAGTCTAATAACCCACCGCATCAAGCTCAATAACACACCACAGTAGTGCTTATCCACCACAGTACGCAAAAAACACCACCACATCAAGCATAATAACCCACCACATCAAGCCCAATAACACACCACAGTAGTGCTTATCCACCACAGTACGCAAAAAATACCACCACATCAAGCATAATAACCCACCACATAAAGCATAATGACCCACCACATCAAGCATAATAACCCACCACATCAAGCATAATAACCCACCACATCAAGCATAATAACTCACCACATCAAGCATAATGACCCACCACATCAAGCATAATAACCCACCACATCAAGCATAATAACCCACCACATCAAGCATAATAACTCACCACAATAATGAATAAAAAAAATAGTAAATAATCACGCATACAAACGAGGTCAAGTCGCTGCTAAAGAACTTCTTAACTCACGTGCAAATTACCTATGTCCATGTCAATAACTATGTCCATGTCAAACTTCTATGTCAAATCGAGCCGTTGGCTGTCTTCAAAACAAACGAACGAATCTAACCACCCTAAGATATTTCACGCGCCGATAATAGTTAAGCCTCAAAATATTCCAGTAATCTAGTAATAACCCCTTCACACGAGAAGTTGCGCAGCATCTTGAAAATCGCCGCTTCTGTTCGGTGTCTGGTCAAAGCCCTAACAATTTCCATGTGGATAAGGGCGGAATCAAACTCAATGCGCTTGGAACCGCTTAAATTTCAAAGCGGCTTGAAAATTTCATGTGAGCAACAAAGCTTTTTTGAAGCAGAGCGGAAAATAGTGTTGTTTCAAACGAGTGCTTATTGCTCGTTAATATTTGTTTACTGTTCAAAGCGCCATAATATTTCGTGTAAACAGCAGAGAGAAAATTCTATGAACCGAGTTGAACTCAAAGCGCTGTTAGTCGAAGCGCTTTGAAATTTCTCATGTGAAGGCAGACTTATTACTTGAGTCCCAGTTATTGCTCATCAAACCGAGACTAACACCAAACCGAGATCGCTCAAACTGGGACTAAAGTAACAAATTATTACGGAACTAAATTAAAGTTACAAATCTCGCAAAAAGTTTAAAGCGAATTTCGAAGGAGATGGGTTGAAAAGAGCTTTCTACAAAACAAATAGTTAGCTAACGTTTAAGAGGTAGATTTAGACCATCACATCCACTTACTGTTCACATCACTGTTACTATGTGAGCGACACAAGAACTAAGTCGAAAAAGATAACTGGTTGATTATTAGTCGTAGTTTGAGCATCCAGCAGTTCAGCTCAATGCTGGTAAAGGTGCTGTGGCGTCGTGTTGTAATCCAGCTGACTCGTGGTGTCAGAAGCTCAGTGTGGTCAGGGTTCGAACCCAGCCACGGTAGCGTCACAGCCAGGGTCGAGGTCTCGATTAGTTAACCTACTACTGAGATCCTAGGGACTGGATTAGTGTACATTTAGATTCATTTTCTACCAAAACTATGCAATTACTAAATAAAAGTATATAATGCCAAGAAGCAATTTATTGTGTATTTTAAAAAATCAATGTTGAATAAGAACACAATTAAGAGCACTGGAGGGAACATCGAGCCTCGGCAACAATTATCTGGTTCCTATAAAAAAGAGTTAATGAATAGAAGCTTTGGAAAATCTTAGAATTTGAATCTGGAGCCGTTTAGTTTTAATGCTTCAGTATTATTTTGCGTTAACAGACGAGACGCTGCTGTGATTGGAAGTCAGAAAGTTGCCTTTTTCAAGCTTGGTTCTCGATTTCGATACAGGTACCGTTCCTTAGACATTCTTTGCTACATACTTAAACAAAAAGCATTTGTAGAAAACTGACCTCTTGAAGACCCGGCAAAACGACCAAACATTGTTGGTCGAACATTTGAGATTTGCTTTACAAGCAATGTTTGACCGTTGGCCACGTCACAAAACACAAAACACGACAAGAAGGGTTTTATAAAACTTGAAAAGCATTTGCTGCTTGTCTCAGACAAGAAATGTTTGAAGAACATCGTTTTGCAACGTGGGCAAACGATCAAACATTGTTGGTCAAACATTTGAGATTTGCTTTACAAGCAATGTTTGACCGTTGGCCACGTCACAAAACACAAAACACGACAAGAAGGGTTTTATAAAACTTGAAAAGCATTTGCTGCTTGTCTCAGACAAGAAATGTTTGAAGAACATCGTTTTGCAACGTGGGCAAACGATCAAACATTGTTGGTCAAACATTTGAGATTTGCTTTACAAGCAATGTTTGACCGTTGGCCACGTCACAAAACACAAAACACGACAAGAAGGGTTTTATAAAACTTGAAAAGCATTTGCTGCTTGTCTCAGACAAGAAATGTTTGAAGAACATCGTTTTGCAACGTGGGCAAACGATCAAACATTGTTGGTCAAACATTTGAGATTTGCTTTACAAGCAATGTTTAACCGTTTGGCCACGTCGCAAAACATTGCTTGATATGCACGACCAGACAGCAAGAAGGATTTAAAAAAAACTTGAAAAACATTTTCTGCTTGTCTCAGACAAGAAATGTTTGAAGAACATCGTTTTGCAACGTGGCCAAACGATCAAACATTGTTGGTCAAACATTTGAACTTTGCTTCGCAAGCAATGTTTGACCATTTGGCTACGTCACAAATCACTGCTTTACAAGCAAATCTGCTTAGCATTGTTTACAGAATTGCTTTACAAACATTGTTTAGCCATGTCACAAAACATTACTTTACAAGAAGGATCTCAAGGTCTCAAGGTCGTGGATTCGAATCTCGTTAGGACCACTTTCCACAAGCCTACAGTTCGGAAGCACAAGCTGCAGGGCCCCACCAGCTATATAAAGTAGCTGCCCCAAAAATTCCCGGCCTGCGTTAACAAATAAAATGGCTTGCTTGATTGCTTTCAACATCATTACAAAAATATAAAAATATGAAAACGGTTGTTTCATTAAGCTTTCATTTAGTTTAACGATGGACGTGTTTTTCTTTCTAGTGGTAGAAGAACTTTTCAAGAAATGAAAACCAAAAGTAGCAATCGAATCCCACCGACTTTTGAACGAGTCTCGAGTGTACGACTGTCCAATGCGAATGCCAATAGAAAAATTGACAACAAAGGTACAATAATCTATTGTTTGTGCCTGATATTTTATAAGGAAGGTATGAAAGATGGTTTTCAAGGCTAGAAATTTTGGTCGTTATGTTACGAAAGTTAACGAAAATAGAGCCGCGGGTACACGTGCGATTTTTCACCTGTTCTGGCAAAACGACACATCTGAAAATGTCCGGTTCCGAGAAAGTTTTATATGGTGCCGTTATCTATAACTTGACATATTCACCGGCGCTTTACAACTATTTACCCTCTTTGCTTACGCCATTTTTTCTTTTTTCCATTTCTTTGCTATGTTCCCTGGGAAGTATATATCGACTCGTTTGCAGCCATACAGTCGGCGCTGCGAGGGTTTTTAGGCTTTCATCACTAAAGTACCAATTTTACACCTTGGTATAAATGTGGTAAGTTTGTATAAAAACAATGATTTACTAGTGTTTGGGCAAACCCCCCTGCCTGTTTGACCGACATTGTTGGATCGTTTGGGCAAGGCTTTAAACAATGTCTTTAAAAGCAAGGTAGCTAAAGCTTTGGACAACGTGCCTAAGAATCATTAGAACACAGCCATTAAAAAGTTTTGGTCAAATGAGCCCCCCCCCCCCCGGGCTGTTTGACAGTCACTGTTTGATCGTTGACCAAGGCTTTAGACAGTGTCTTTTAGAGATGTTTTTTATATCCAAGGTGAACGACGCAAAGTAGCTAAAGCTATGGACAAAGTGCCTGAAAATCATTCAACAAGGAACGCAGCAACTGAAGGTAGGCATGTGTGTTTGACACTAACCCTTGAATGGTCCACAGTGGGCTATGAATTTCTGTTAAAAACAAGAAACGTACTAAAGGCTTCAATATAGCCGCATTATAGCCGCATGGTTTCAATATAGCCGCATTTTTCCCTTGAGCGGAAAAAGCTCAAAAGCTTTTCCCCAACACATGTGCAATACGGCAAAATACCGCTGAATCAGAGATCTTTTGCGCCTGAAATGCTCTCGAGCTTTTTGAGAAAGTTGATTTGATTCTCTTGCGAGAGATAAAATAGCTCCCGAGCTTTTTCCGCTCAAGGGAATAATGCAGCTATGTGGAAACCGGCCTTAACAGCACCATGAGCCGTCAGCCTATAACCTTGAATGACCTATCACATGAGTGTTAGCAGGAAGACCCTGCCCTCACTTGAGACCCGAAATGAAACTCCCGTCGACCTGAAATTGTTAACTGGTAACCGGTTTGAGAATCAATAATTTGGGCACATTATTATTAAAGTTTAGGCGTATTGACGCCAAAAATTTAGAAGCTATTCAAACGGAAAGACTTCACGTTGCCCTGAAATGCTGACTTGAGTTTTATTTCCCCGTCTCTCATGCGAACACAACGAGAGCGCTGAATGACCTATAAAGTGAATTTCAGGTCGGTGTAAAATTCAATCCGGTCTGAAACTACTTATGTGAAGGCCGTCTAGGCAAAGGCAAAGTGAATTTAAACCGCACTGCAACTATGTGAACTCGTATTTACCAATGAAATCGTATTAACCAATTAAGGTGACGGTAAAATGGTGTATTTAGGGCCAGTCGCTCGGATCTCAGTAGTAGGTTAATTAATTGAGACCTCGACCCTGTCTACGTAGCTTTGGCTCGAACCCCGACCTCACTGAGCTCCTGACACCACGAGTCAGCTGAATTAGGCCACGCCGCTACAGCAACTTCACGACGCTGCCATGATGCCACTTCGGCAGCTGAATTAGGCTATGACCCCACTTCTCTTCCAAAGGCATACACCTTAATTTACACAGTATTAGTTTAATGTCATTGTAGATCTTTGGGGGGGCGGATATTTCAAACTGAGGAGATACTTTTCTTAATTAGTAAATTCATTCACCCTTCAAGTAGAAACTTAGAAATAATGATCTAAACTTGCCGATGATGTTCTCTTGGACCTTGTTAACTTTCGTTGCAACCTTCCTTTCTCGAAATGAGCATTGTAGATTCTTAGTACTGTTTCATAAGGGTGGAATGCTTGTCACTTCATGAATTGGAACTCTGGCCGCAGAAAAACGTCCTTCACATACGCAATGAGTCTTATTTAGAGCCGTCAGATATTTTTAAGTGACATAAAGTGAAATATCAATTTTTGTTATTTCTTTTTAGATGATGCAAGAAAAGATGACGATGATGTCAGTCCTTCAATGTAGGAATCATTTCATTTATTGTCTGAATTACCCGTATTTTTCGTTCGAAACAAAAAAGTGGCCTAGTCTAATATAGATCGACATGCACAAGTCAAATTTGAGACTTGATTGATATTGTGTTTACAACAATCAGCTTTAGCCTAAATTACACGAGCCATTTTCTATGACCATTTTCTTTAACAATTTGCTTTGCTCTTGTAGACTGACAAAATCAATTTTCGCATATGACAATTTTTTCTATGACAAATGCATTTGATGAAAATTTGGTATGCAAGCTTTTGAACAAGTGCACTTGTGATATGAAAAAGATGTTAGCTGACCTCAAATAGGCCCCATGAAAGTGAAATTGTCAGTGAGGAATTGTGATAGAAAAATTGCTCGAGTAATTTCGGCTTTGCAGAATACAACGAAATAACTAATAGTACTTTATTGAGGAAACCAAGTGGACTGCTTTCAGTCAACACAAAAGTTGCTTATTTTGTTTCGATCGAGACAGATTCCAAAACCCCTTTTATAGAAATGATAGCCTTACTCTGCCAGTTTTTTGGAACCATGTAGCTTTGTACACTGTTTTGGTCATCAAGAAATTGTTATCCATATTCGATAACATTTTTCCTTTTTATCGAAAAGTTATGTATTTATTTCTTCATTTTGCAGGCTTTTTGCCCCGTTGGTTGTGTAGTCTTAGGCCCTGGTCAAACGGTCAAACAGTTTCGATCAAACGTTACGAAACTTGCTTGTCAAGCAAACATTTTTCTTCTTAAATTTTTGCTGTAATTGTTACTTTTTAGTTCGTTTGTCCGTTTTTTGACCATTTGGCCACATCGTAAAACATTGCTTGTTCAACACTGTCTGCTCGTGGCAAGACGAAAATGTTTCTGCATTTTTCAAGAACATTGCAAAGCAGATATATGCTTGTCATGCGACCTTTTGTGACGTGGCAAAACAGCTAAACATTGCATGTTAAAAGAAATCTCAATGTTTGACCAACAATGTTTTATTGTCTGACTGGGGTGTCAAGCTCTGGCCAAACGATCAAATACTGTTTGTCAAACATCTGAAACTTGCTTCTCAAACACAAAGTTTTACCATTTAGCTCGGTCGCAAAGCATTGGTCGTACAACATTTTTTGCTTGCATCAGGCAAAAATTGTTTTCGAATTTTGTCGACAACATCGCGCAACAATTTTGTCGCATTTATCCTTGCCTAACAATGCTTTGTGACGTAGCCAAACGCTCAAACATTGCTTGACCAACGATTCCTGACAAACTATCAAACATTGTTTGTACAGCATTTGAGATTTGGTTGTCAAGAAAAATGTTTGACCGATTTGCCACGTCCTAAAACATTGCTCCTCCAACGTTTTTTTGTTTGCGTCAAGCAAAATATGTTTTTGAACTTTTTCAAAAACATCACTACATAAATTTTACTTTTGCTTGTCAAGCAATGTTTTGGGATGTGGCCAAACCCTCAGTAGTCAGTGTATGATATCTTTTTATTTTTCGTCTTGAATTTTTGTTGTGTTTTAGTTCTAGGGATGTTTTAATTGTGCCACCGGATAATGATGACGAGGAACCCAAAACAGAATCCAATAACCTAGCCACTGTTTCAATCAAGATATGCCCACCGACCCCAACGCCTCCTGGCACTGCCGAACATAAATCAGCCGTGAATGAGAAGACATCGGAAGTGACTGAACAAGCGACAGTCGAAACCGTTTCAGAATCAGAAAGAGACATCAAACCTGCGGAGAACGAGGCTGTTGTTTCTATGGAAACTCGTGTTGTTGAGCAAAGTAGCAGCAGTCACACAGAGACCTCAACCACAACAACAACCGTTGTCAGAACAACAACTGAAATCGTTGCTGTTGATGATGAAACCGAAGAGGTCTGTAAAAATAAAATTGTTGAGTAGGTTTTTATAGACTTAATATTCGAGTTGTAGTTTTCGCTCCTTAGGCAAATCTGACAGATAGTATTGACCAGAACTACTGAGCATTAGGCCATCCAAATCAATTTTATACTTAAGTCAATGGTTCGTGTTGGTGCTAAAGATTGCGAAGAGTGGCACTTGCTTATAAATTCTAGTTTTTCTAAGGCTTAGTGTAAGAAACCTTCAACGCCTCAAACATTCGGCTACAGACCTGTTTTCCCTATATCAGGGCCTATCAAGGCAGCAGACTGAATTAGGATCCTAGCCCGACGCTACACGTACACGTTTTTTTTATGAGAAAGTTTTTTTGTGCCAGTATTGAAACTTTCTTAGATATTTCATGTTTCTGTACCAAAACTTTCTTGTGACTTTCTTAGCAAAAATTTTGGAATGCAGTATTTCTAAGAATGCACAGTTTAGGGCACTGTATACATTGCACAAATACTGCGTTTTTCAAAGAAAATTATCATTAGACTCGTTTAATAGCAAGAAGAGCGACTGAACAGAAGAGCGAAAGTAACACACAGAACATTAGGAGTGAAAGTATGAAACAGAACTTTCTTAAGTTTCAAGAATCCAGTATTGAACTTTCTTAAACTTTTAAGATGTTGAGCACTACTTTCTTATAAACCACTTTCTTATAAAAAAACGTGTAGTGGTAGGCGTGGGGCTGTCAATGGCATAGCAAGTTAAGTTTTTATATTGTAGAATATTTTGATACTATTTTGTTTACCATATTACCGGACGCTACGCTATACTATAACCATTACTATAGTATACAACATGACCATTCTATAGTAACTTGCATACCAGATATCAACCAGCAATATCATACCATGCTGTATTTAATTATACTCTGCAGGTCGTAATCATGCAATAACGTACTATCCTAATGAGGTGTTTTGCATCATACCATACTGTGCCTTGCTCTGATGTACACTTCACGATACTGAATACCATCCTATACTTTTCTGTACATTTTTGTAGATATTTTAACGTTTTATTTAACGTTTGCATGCTGTATTCCTTACTGTACTTCACAAGACATTTCGATCTTACCCTTCACATTGCATGAGTATGAAATTGCCTAATTAAATTTTGTCTTTTTCCCAGATTGTAATCGTGGAAGAAGAAACTAAAACGTCAACTGATGAAGGTATGTTTATATAATAACACATTTTTATGTTATATTTTCTGTAAAGATTTATCCCATGAGTCGTAGGTTTCGCTCCTTAGGCTACTCTGATATAGATAGGTCACCCAGAACTACAGCATTAGGCCCCTCTGAGCATTAGGCCATCCAATTCAATTTTTCAAGTTAATAGTTGCTGCTAATCCTAAAAACTGCCGTTGCTATTTGCGAAGAGTGGGACTTTTGTAATGAGTCTATTCTCGGTACAGAGGCTTGTACGCTTTCCTTGAAGCACCCTCTTCTAAAGACAGCTAGCTTTGAGTTTCGATTTTTTCCTTCTTATTGAAGTAAAGGGTTGACAGCGGCTAGTAACTTCCTGGGCTTCGCTAACGTAGTAGAACAGTTTGATTTTCCAAAACCTGTCATCCGATTTGGGCCCTGATTCCACATTGAAACAACATGAAGATTCCAAAGGATGTTGTTTTTAGCAAGGAAATGCAAAGAATTTCACTGACAATTTGCAGTAATGATTCAATGCAATATCTAAATTTTCGGCCTATCACCGGAAATCCTCAAATTAGCCCCCTTGAGGCTTAATTTGTTTCATTGTTTATGAGGGGGCTTATTCGAGTAAGGAGGGCTCATATAATTATTCACAAAACATGACTTATCATCAACTAAAAGAATGCATTTTCTGCCATAACTCGATGAAGTACCAATATGGAATCAAAGGCTAACACCAACATGTCAAGGTTGGGGGCTTTTTCGAGGGTGGGGGCTTATTAGAGGGGGGGACAATTCGAGGATGTACGGTATAGTACGATATTTTGAAGAAATTGTGACGTCATTTAATGATGAATGTTGAAGCGTTATATTAAAATTGTGCCTTCTTCTTTACAGCTTAACATCAACAAGTAAATCAATGTGAGTTTTGGAGATGACGTTTAACATTCTTGTGGAATGAAATGGTGAGCAAAATATGCATCTGGCGGAAGCACATTAGATATCCCTAGCTATGGGACAGAACTTTTTTATATCGATGATTAATTAACACATAAATCAATTTGTATTGATTCAAATAGAAACCCGCATATATTATCCACGTTTTCAAACTCTGGTTACACAAGCTTCCCCAAAGTCTGTTCCCCAGTTTCTCTCTTTTTCAGGATTAAGATCCCCTTCTTAAGATCCCATTCTTAAGTTGTGGCTAAACTAGGAGACATTTGGGCGCGGCATTGTATTCGGCATGTCTCTCAGGGTGGCTAAACATGCGAGTGAGAAGGAAGCAACATGTCCCCTGAGTTGCGGAGACAAGAAATGTTTCTATTCTCTGTCAGAAACATTTGCGTGCCTCTTGCTACAAATTTTGTCGCGCGCTACAAAGTTTCCGAGTTTGCTAAATTGGGAGACATCGAGGGGACTTGTCGCGCACGACAATGTCACGCGTGACATGTCTCCTAGTTTAGCCAGGCGTTTACTTAACTAAGTTTTCAATTAAACTTAAGCATATTGTCACCTGTGTGATCTCAGGTCGTGTTTGGGGTGGACTTTTGTGTAAGACCTAGACTGGCTACACCAGTCCCTCCCCTCGCTGTAATTGTTGTTGTTGTTGTTGTTCAGAGCAGCTTGGGATAGGTTTCTTTTTCCTGCTGTAAGCAACCTATAAATTCAAAGAGCATAACAGAAACTTGTGTAACCTGCCTAGATTAAACTGTGGCTCAGGCTACAATAGTTTTGCGAGCCACTGAATTCTGTCTTAAAATTTGTCTGAATCCCAGTCAGACCCCCCAATAGTTTCCAGGCTAAACATCAAACAAGAATTTTGGTGTTTATATGCGGGTTTGTCTATCTAAATATTGATATAATACTTTGATTAAGGCCATAGCCAAACGATCAAACATTGTTTGTCAAACATTTGAATTTTTTTTCAATTTTTTTTTGCCACGTCGCATCGGAAAACAATGCTCGTCAAACATTTCTTTTGTTGCATCAAGAAGAAATGCTTTTTACTTTTTTGAGAAACATCACGCAATGAATCTCGATAATCTTTGCTTGTCAAGCAATGTTTTGTGACGTAGCGAACAAACTTTCACACATTGTTTGATAAGCAAATTTCTAATATTTGACAAAAATGTTTGATCGTTTGATCAGGGCCTAACATTGTTGGTCCAACATTTCAAATTTGCTTTGTGACATATGTTTGGCCACGTCCAAAACATTTCTTGAAAAGCAAAAAGAACAAAATTTGTGGCATGATATTATTGAAAAAGTTCAAAACATTTTTTTCTTGGCGCAAACAAAAATGTTGGGCGAGCAATGTTTCTGGACGTGGCCGAACAGTCAAACATTTTGCTTGACAAGCAAATTTGAAATGTTGGACCAACAATGTTTGATCGTTTGGCCAGGGCCTAAGAATACATTTGTTGCTCTTATTTTTATCTCGTTTCGATAAAACAATGATGATTTAATATATAACTATAGCACTCGTAGTATTGCTGTCGGGTAGCGCCTACTGAGGCAAACTCTTTATGAAGGCCTCGGTGCCTTTCAACTTAAAAATATGGTATATTTTTTGTAAAATGAAGGAAAACATCTCTCTGTTTTAAATTCACATTTTCTATCGTGATATAGTGTATTGTAAACATTTTACTTAGAACCCCGGACATAAGGACCGTTTCAAACATATCCATGATAATTTCTGGAATATGTGCGGCCTTTTTCTTTTATTGATACAGTTAAAACCCGTGTTGCATATATATTTTCGATGAAACTTTTTTAGATGCATCACTGTATTAGTTTTTTAATTCTAATTTTATAGAAGTAACACCTGAAACTTTATGTCATAATGGTAAAATAATGAGTTTATGAATTATATTGCGAGTATTATTGCACACAGCTTATTCCTGTTTTCTTTATCCCAGCGCAACGCAAACAATTATTGCGACAAAGGTTTTGTGAAGGGTGTCTTACATTCATGGTTTACCCGATTTCATGGCACATATATCATCTTTTACGGAGTTTACCAGTTCTATTTAAAGCTGGTTAAATCTGCACCAATCAAAGCAATTCTTTCTTCTGGGTCAACCAGTGAGTACGCGGGTTAGCAGCGCTGGGATAAAATTTGGGCTTGGGGGGTCTCTATTACCACAGAAATGTCTATTACACACTCACGTGCAATCATGAGTATGGTGCAATGAAGACTCCGGTGCGATTTTGACTGGAAAAGTAGAAAACGTTATCCCTTAGTGGCCCCTTAGTGTAGACTCACTACAAAAGTCGTAGATTCGCTCCCAGCCCCCCACGCAACACAGCCCGCTCATACTAGTTTGAGCTGCCGCCATTAACAACAGCAACAACTATTTTTTTTATTTTACATTTTGTTGAATGAATTGAATTGAGGTGAATGCAGCGAAAACTACGACTCATGTAGTAAGTCTACCCTTAGTGGCCGATGAAGCCCTTTTTGTGCATCTTGATTTCGATGCTGCCTTGATTCCCTGTGTTCTCATGCGCGCATGATGCAATGCGGGTATTCCGAATTCGTTCGGGCGTTCGGGGACAATCACCAGTTCAATGGCGGCGATGCAAGCAGGCAGAAAGTGAAGTCACACAGAGAATATTTTTGGCCTACGTTTGGCTGTTGCAATTAATTTTTCTTGAAAATGGAGGCTGTAAGTATATTTTGTCTTTTCCCTTTGCTTTAGAAGTAAAACAGGATTTACCGAGGCTTCTTTTATCAGAATAATCAATGTCTTAAACTTAGCTTTGCTTTATGATGCTTTAGGCCCTGGGCAAAGCCAGGATGCAGGTCTGCTCAACTGGTCTGCTTTTGTCAAACTGGCCTGGGCGTAGGTGTATGACTTACGAGATGTAGCTACTAGCCTGATCGTGATTTTAATAAATTAATTCCCCTAGGCCCTAATTGTCATAAAATCAAAAAGCGGCAAGGTCAAGGAATACTTAGGAAACTTTCTGAATGCACTAAAAACCAGGTTGGAAAACATGCAAGTTTCAGCGAACACGTCAATGCGAGTGGATTGGGAAGAACAATAGGCTAATCAACATGACAATAGGTCAAACAATAGGAGAAGTGTGAGGGTCATTGCAAGTGAGAACAAGTTTTCCAACCTGGATGAAAAGAGTAGTAACCAGGTTTTTGCCAACTCCTCTAAACATAGGGTCAATTGTATCATATCTTCATAAAACAAATATTTGCGGAATGTTAGTTAGAACTCATTGCTTTTTTTCAGCAGCAAGAAGAGAAATCATCAAAAAAGACAAAAAAAGAAAAGAAACAGGGTAACCCTAAGCCTGCACCTACGAAAGACGGACAAAAAGATGATGCTCCCAAGAAATCAAAAGCTGAGTTAAAAGCTGAAAGAAGAGCACTCCAGGTATGATGAAACCTGATTTTGATTTCACTGTTTCCTGTAGGTGAAGGTGAAATTAGAGAGTTGGGTTCTCTGGAGTAAAGCTGGATTTCCACTTATCTGTTTTTCGGTGGGAATGGGAACAGGAACAGGAACGGACATGTGAAATGGGAACAGGAACCAGGAAAATTGATTTCCAGTTGATTGCTTCACAGGAAAAAAACAGTCAGATAACTAAGAAATTTCAACAATTTGCATTGTCACATCAACCAAAATTTAATTTACCGTGCTTGATGCATTTGAAAAATCGAACTTTGGTTGGTTCTTCATTTTCTTGCTTGTTTCGTCATGGGAAACCATGACAAAATGGACAGGAAAATGTTCCTGTCTAAAAGTGTGATGAGCAAAGTGCAAATCATCACCCCCGAGAAAACATAGTTTCCTATGGTTTATAAATTGGCAATATTAGTCCTTCAGGGCTACAATGTTAATTTCAACTGACTTCGTAATGAAAGAAAACCCTGAGATACATAACCCAAGTAAAACATGTCACTTCTTATTGATTGATATACATACTCCAAAACACCTGAATTTT
The DNA here is from genome assembly GCA_014526335.1 of Chrysaora quinquecirrha. NCBI lineage: Eukaryota > Metazoa > Cnidaria > Scyphozoa > Semaeostomeae > Pelagiidae > Chrysaora > Chrysaora quinquecirrha. The sequence continues at coordinate 5,269,370 of JACTAT010000010.1, forward strand.
ATTTCTAGGAGGCCCAGCGAGCTGCTAAACAAGCAAAGGCAGGAAATAATGAAGGTACCTCAAAAGCCAGAAGTGGTTCAGATAATCAAGGAGGCGCAGCAAAACAGAAAGTTGTTGAAGGCAAGAGTTTTTCATACCTTCATTTTCATACACTTTTAGAGCTACACTTTTTGTTAGAGTTTTTTATTCAGTGTCTAAAGAATATAGCTACCATCAGAAAGTTTGGGCATCAAGTTAGATAGTTAGACAATAGACGATTCCGCAAAAGATGGCGGCCGCTTATTTCACACAATGCATGATAGGAATATGCCCCTTAGCTAAGCATAGTGACAAAATGTACGTCCGATAGAATTTGTTTTGACCGACTGACCGGCAGATTTAGCAGTGAAAAATTCTCAGCGAAGTCTTTTAAAAGGTTTATACACTGTCTGTTGAAACAAGTTTATTTTTGATACTCAGCCAGCATCAGTGACTTCTATGACTTGTGAGTTTCTAGCTATTTTATGAGAATCTGTCTTCATTTTTTTTATCTAATGCTTCCAACTGTTATTCCTTCAAGAAACCCATCAGCTACAAAATTTTTTAAACATACCTTTGAAGAGATGGTTTTGTCACGTGATAATCAAACATTTAAAAACCATGAATGAAATTTCGTACCTTTTATAATAGTTTTTCGGCCTAAATTGTTCGTAGCTAAACATGCCGGTGTCAGTCGGTGAAAACAATTCTTTCGGATGAACAGACGTAGATTTTGTTACTATGCGTAGCTAGGGGGAATATTCCTATCATGCATTGTGTGAAAAAAGCAGCCACCATCTTTTGCGGAATTGTCTATTATGGTTGCTGTCTTTGCAGGGCATGGTATTCTGTACAAAGATAACACAAGTCTTATCTAAAGCAGTGTAAACACGGATGTAACCAAACCTAATTGTTATTTTTGCCCCCTGCCAGGAAATGTACAGGACCTTTACTTTTCTTATTCTTCATTGCAATCTTGAGCCTTGTGGATATAAAACCTTCAGTCATAGATAATGGCACATAAGTCTTGCTCATAAACTTTCCACTTTCATCACTTATCTCTAATCACGAAAGCCTAGGGTTTATTCAAGGTGCTGTGGCGTTGTGGTGTAATCCAGCTGAATCATGGTGTCAGAAGCTCAGTGTGGTCATGGTTTGAGCCCAGCCAGGGTAGAGTCACAGCCAGGGTCGAGGTCTCGATTAGTTAACCTACTACTGAGATCCTAGCGACTGGTGCTAAAACACCATTTCACCTTCACCTTCAGCTTCACCTTATTCAGCTTTGTTCCATCGCTCTGTATGTGTAAATTGAATTCCATGGGTATTTCGTCTTGAATACCATGCTGTTGGCACAATCTACATGCTCTCCTTATCTGTATTGCTATCTTAAACTCTGAAGTGCGGCACTGTCATTAGTGTGATTAACTGTGGAGTGATCGGCCAAGCTTCTCAGTCAGTTCTCGTTAGACAGCTGAACTTAAGCTTGGTCGTGTGAGGTCAGCATCTGGATGGGTGACTTTCCAGATGGATGACTTAACAACTCACTCTGCCGTCCTTCAAAAGGGACGTTAAACTAGGGGTCCCATGCTTAGATGTGGCATGCATAGTAGGCCTAAATTAGTTGGAAAAGCTAGAAATATCAGCCTACTAAAAATAAAGTAACAACAACAACAACTCTTTATGGCTTAATAGTAATTTTTTAAATTTTTCTAGGTGGTGCTGCAGCCAATATTCAAAAACGACAAGAGACTTCAAGTAGAGTGTCTTATCAAATTCAAATGGATGATAAAAAAGTGCAGAAAAGAGAAGCCAAAAAGCTTGCCAAACAACAGGTTTGGGAACATGTTACTAGTTTTTCCTTATTTTCAATATAACTGATCAGTGGAACGATGGAAGTATTTTGAAAATTTTTAAAGGGTGAAGATTTTTGAGAAAATTTTATATAAGGAATGGATATGCATTATTACCAAGATCCACGCTTTGTGAAATTAACCTCATCATTTGGAGTCGTGTCATATGTAATCTGTAAGGTGGAATAGTCCCACCATTGAGCGTGCTTTTCTTAAAGACGAACTTTAGAAAGCCAAAACAAGGCTTTTACAACTTTAAAAATTATTTCAACTCCAATGGTCTAAAATTCGCACCTTTCTTTCGTTTTTCATCATGGTCGGTTAAGCCACTACATTTTTGAAATTGACCAGCGGACGGAAAAAGCTATTAAGCAACTAAAGGCCTGGCTAAACTAGGAGACATGTCGCACGCGATGTCTCCCAGTTTAGCCAGCTCAGAACGTTTTTAGCGCGACAAGATTTGTAGGGAGAGACACGCAATTTTTTTGGGAGACAATAGAAACATTTCTTGTCCCCGTGAGTCGGAGGATATTTGCTCACTTGTCACTCGCATGTTTAGCCACCCTGGGAGACACGCCGAATACAATGTCGTGCACGACATGTCTCCTAGTTTAGCCACAGCTTAAGAAACATCATAGGAACGTTGCTTTACCTTTCAAGAAACGTTTCGGCGGTTTGTTGAGTGACTCTAGAAAGCATTTTTTAAATCTTTCGGATTACGCTGTCTCTGTAGCTGAAGGAATCTGAACAGAAATTTGAACAGAACAGAACACTAAACCGAAGAAAAAGAACTATTTGAACACAGTGAATAGTACTATCGACGTCAAGTTTCGAATATCAATTGGGACTTTATTGTAGCAAGAAGGACCCTGAAATCCGAATGACTTTCTTGCAGCCTCCGTTTCGACCGTTGGAAGGCGCGGAGTCGTTGTATTTCGTCTTTTGTTATACTTATAATGTATATGGCCCTGGCCAAACGATCAAACATTATTTGTCCAACATTTAAAATTTGCTTTACAACAAATGTTTGACCTACAACTTTGTTATTGCTGATGCACAAGCACGAACGCCTTGTCGCTAAGAAATATTGCTTGGTGCTGAAACATTGCGAATTGTCGCAGTTTGTCAAATAAATGGAAATGTTTGAGCAGCAATGTTGGAAAGGCGGCCAATCGATCAAACATTGCTTGACAAGCAAAGTTAAGCAAAATTTGTGGCGTGATGTTTTTGAAAAAGTTCAAAACATTTTTTGCTTGATGCAAGCAAAAATGTTGGACGAGCAATTTTTTGACGTACCCAACCGTCAAACATTTTACTTGACAAGCAAATTTCAAATATTTGACCAACAATGTCTGATCGTTTGACCAGGGCCTAATGCTTTGTTCAAAGTTCTTGGATTCAATAATGTATCTTTATCTCCTTTTTTAGGTCCCAATTCGAAGCAGTCTTCAGAAAAAAGTTAACTTATTCTCCCATCTTCACCAATATGAAAAGGACACATCATTAACGAGAGATATCAAGTAAGTTGAGTGTACTGTATATATGCTAACTTCGTCACTGGTTTCCCAGCACGATGTTCTTGATCATCGTTTGCCAGACTTTTCTGTCTTCTGTACTTAGTCCCTGGCCAAACGATCAAACATTGTTGGTCAAACATTTCAAATTTGCTTTACAACAAATGCTTGACCGTTTGGCTTTGGCCACGTCCAAAAACATTGCTGTCCAATAGAGATGTCTTATCTAATGCATACGTAGGAACGCTAGGAAAGTTGTTTCAGATTGTCAAAAACAAAAGAAACGTTTGACAAGAAATGTTAGAAAGGCGGCCAAACGATCAAACAAGCATAAGTAGCATCAACTAAGCAAAATTTGTGGTGTGTTGTATTTCGAAAAAGTTCAAATACATTTATTGCTTGACGCATGCAAAAAATGTGGAACGAGCTATGTTTTTGGACTAGGCCGAACGGTCAAACATTTTTGCGTGACGAGCAAATTTCAAATGTTGGACAAACAATGTTTGATCGTTTGGCCAAAAGCCTTAGCATTGACTAGCTTTGCAATTGTGATTTTTGGATCTTCCTTGACAAATATCAGTTGAATGTAGTTTTTGAGGTCTTTTTCGATTACTTTAAGTCAAGTTCTTTGTGGTTTTCCTCTTTTTCTTTTGGATGGTCTTAGAGCTTCATGAAGTGATATTCTAGCCGGTGTGCCTGGTGGCATTCGCACGTTTAGCCACCCTGTCCTAAATGACCTAGCCAGTTAAGTCGTTATTTGGTGTAGCCTCTCTTTCCTTCAGCACAACGCATATTTATTTTTATTTGTCATAACAAATATATATAAATACGTACACGTCATTCTTGAGAAACATGTACAAATATGTGTGGTGCTGAAGAAGGCACACAGCCGAAATTCAAAGTAAAACGGGGGGAGAGCCTTAGGCTGTATGACTTAGAGAATAACTCAGCGATTTCATTGAGCTTTGAAACTCAGTGGAAACATCCTTAGATCTTTTCATGCAGTCCTGATTCGAATTCCTGTGGTATGTCACTTGTGGAAAAATCTACATCGATACATATATATTTATTTCTTTATTTTCGTATAGATTTTTATCAGGAGCCATTCATCCAGTGATAATTCGACTTGGATTGCAATATGCCAGTGGTATCATTCATGGATCAAATGCAAGATGCATCGCTTTGTTGGGGCATTCAGAAAAGTATGTGCTTCTATAAAAGGATCAGTCTCTAAATCTCACTTTGCCCCCCGTCCTCCCAGTTCAATGTTGGTAATCTCGTTTTGTTCGCAACAGAATTTTGCAACAGAATTTTGCAACCCATTATATGGGGTTCGGTTTCTATCAAACCCATGTTTCCAGAATTTCAGAGCGAAAAACCTATCCATATGAGTGGCATATACCCGTACCCAAATTATATTAAGCACCCCCTTGGGTTTCTACCTGTAATAGCCCTTTGAATTTCTCTTCTTATAGAATTTTAATTGTTCTACTTTTTCGCCATTTTTCCAGAATATTTGACTTAGCAGTGTTATTTCACAATAGGTTATAGCAGACTATACTACTCCACCGTCAAAAGAGTTGTCGAGGGATCTGGAATCAAGATTAAAGCCTTATATAAGGTGATTATTCTATTTTCTAAGTTTTAAGGTCTACAAAACTCTCGGGACAAAATTTCAAAATTGCGAAAAATAGCGGGAAAAATCTTTGGACATACTCTGAAGTAACGAATAATCGGGGGGGGAGGGGAATAATCGGGGGGTTGGAAATATTGTTAAAATTTAATAAACGGGGAGGTTAGAATAAACGGGGGGGTGAAAATACAAAACCAATCACTTTAGCATAGCAGAAACTCTATTGTTCGTACGGTGTCTACTCTATTGTTCGCGATAGGAAACGAAAGCTATTTTGCAATATAGCGATAAAAAGTATTATATACTCAGTTAACTTGTAAGACAGCAAAGAAAACTTATTTTAATGAAATTTTAGAATATTCGTTTACCAAATTTAGTTCAACTAATAAAAGGGGGGTTTGGAATAGGAACGGGGGGTTGGAAAAGATTGCAAAAATTAACAAGCGGGAGGGGGGGGACAATTATTCGGTACTCCAGAGTAGTTAAAAGTGTTTTTCCTCCAACACTCCAGAGAGTATAAATGTCTTTCTTTAATCTTTGTTTAGCTTTCTGACTCAATGTCGACCTCTGTCTGTCAGCATGGGAAATGCCATAAAGTATCTAAAAATGCAGATTACACAGATACCTCCAGGAATGCCAGAACAGGAGGTATTTTCGTAAATTTGTTCTAAAACTTTATGCATATTTTAAACGAATACACGTCTTGCTTCTGTAGTTTATATGCGCGATTACTGAGGGTCGTATAGGGGTCTTAGTGCCCCTGTTCCCTTTCAATAATATGATTTGTTCCCATGTTCCCGGGGGAATTTTTCAAATGTTCCCTTCGAAAATTGTATCAAACGAAAACTCCCCTGTAAGACTATTTAAGCTAAATATGTCTTAAGTTGGCATATTTGTGTGTTATTGTTATTTCCGATTTAGCTAATATAAGGGGCCTGCCTCCTGCCTCGCAGTTCTTTTGGCCTAAGAAACCAAAAATTGAATGGGTAAAAATTAAGTGTAAATAAAAGAAGAATGAAAATCCTAAAATTATTGTATTTTTCATAAATCATTTCTATTCTCAAATGTTTTCTCTAATCTTTTAGAATGTTCCCTGATCCCTCAAAGGAAACGGATTGTTCCCTTCTTCCCTCTGCAGATTCCTGTTTGTTCCCTGTTCCCCAAGTTGTTTTTGGGCATGTCCCCTGTTCCCCAGAACCCCTATACGACCCTCATTACTATGAGTCGGGCTATGATACTTTTATAATAACTTTTTATCTTTATTGTTATACTTCAGCTTGAAGGAGTATCATGTATGAAACTTTTAATAATAGTAATAATAATTATAGTGATGAGTATAGATAATAATTTTCGAGGCAATAAAGGCTCGAAGGCTCGCTGGCTACACTCATTCATTCGTTAATGAAAGCGGGCTGCCTTTTTCTCACACTCACAGTATGCGTGGGTCATAGAAATCTGCTATGCGCCGCCACAAACTCTGTCACTTATTAAAAATACTGGGAAATGATTTCGATTTCTTAATATAGATGTTTTTGATTTTCCAGGCTAAACAGAGGTTGACTGACTGTATTGATTCGTTCGTGAAAGAAAGAATTCTGCTTCCAGCAGAAGCGATTTCAAAAACATATGCAAACGCTAAAATCAATAATGGGGACGTCATTCTTACGTACAGTTGGTCTGTGATTTTCTTTATCTTATCAATTCCGACAATTACTTCAAGGGAAGAAACTTTCGCGGGAATAAACTTTCGCGAAGTTTAGTAAAAAACGCGAATAAACGCAAAATCTTCTTCTCACGAAAGTTTCCTCCTGCGTACGTTTCCTCCCACCAAAGTTTGTTCCCGCGGAAGTTTCTTCGAAACATTGATAATGATAGCTTTTCAGTTCACAGCCTGCTGCACAGGCCCGGGGATGTACTTGAAATAGTTTAGGATAGGGACCTGCGGCCCAAGAAGCAAAATTCCTACTCATATTTATACCAAATCCCGAAAATGTATGCCCAAAATTATGCAAAAATATTAACTCCTACACTACTATGCTAAAATGTCAGTTGGAATCAAACTTCACCTAGGAAAGTGAAAATAGAGGAAATTAAGACCGTTCTTTATGACGTTAATATCGATTATCATGAAATCAATACCCTTATGTATACCAAATTTCAAAGGATAGAGACTCCTGTTGGTACCAAAATCATGAAAAACAATAGCCTTTTGGGCAGTACGCCCCCAGTACCCAAAATTTATTAAATAACCCCACCGGTTGCACAGGCAGCTAGTAGTACCAGCCGTAGTACTGCCAGATTAGCCTTTGTGACAAGATTCTTCCTTCCAAGAATTTTCAATTGCCCCCTTGTCCTCATAAAAATTGTGAAAATCTTTAATTTTCCTATTGTTTTAGCCCTGAATTTTTTGCCTTGCCCCCGCTGCCTAGTACCCTGACGCCTTGCTACCGGCGCCTCTGTTTTGGGATGCCATAGGAAACTAACCTCCCCGGACTCTACCCGAAGTTCGGCACTTCTTTCCAATGTTGAATTAATGTTTGTGCTTCTTTCAGCTCTTCACTGATTGTAAAGATATTAAAAGATGCTTACACATCTGGAAAAAAGTTCCGTGTTATTTTTGTTGATTCGCGGCCGAAATTTGAAGGTACGTTTTAACTTATAAAGACGCATTGGATTTCAACAGATTTGTGCCTAAAGCTGATCTTCCGCTAGGCTGATTTTTCCTCGCGTAGCGGAGCGGCTATTTTATTGCATTCTTATTATATAACGCTCCGCTACGCGCGTTTTTGAAAGATGGATTGACATAAACTTGTCCGCGGCTTTCGAAGGAACCTGCAAATCAAATCGCTCGAAAGCTTTTCACACGATGTCATTGTCGAGCGTGGCATGTCCCCTCGTTGTCTCCCAGTTCAGCCACCTCAGAAACTTTTTAGCGCGCGACCGGAGACACGGAAATGTTTCTGGGAGACAACAGAAATATTTCTTATCTCAGCTACTCGGGGACATGTTGCTTGCTTGTCACTCGCATATTTAGCCACCCTGGGAGACATACTGAATACAGTCGCGCGTGATCTGTCTCCTAGTTTAGCCACAGCTTTAGGCCAACAAAACAAGACTCTTGGGAGACAACAAGTGGAAACACGTTACCTAAAGGCTGTTGTATATTTTCACATCAACACATAAATCTTGACATGAATGCTACAGCCTTGTTGTTGTTGTTTGACTTCTTGGTTGCTCACAGTAATTCAGTGGAGCCCTCAATTGCTTATAGAGCAGTTGCTTATTAAAAAAAAGTGTACTTACAGTTGACATCCGCTATCTCGAACTCTCAAGGGAAACTGGAATTTGTTCGAGATAGCGAATGTTCGAAATAACGGATGCCCCATATAAATATAAATAATTATCGTTTTTAAGTCAGGAAAGGAACCCCTATTAACATGCAGGGTTACTGATCCCAAATTTCATCAAACAAGTCAGTTATTTTTACATAGGAGTCAAAGCTCATCTGCTTTCATCCCTACTATTGGTGAAATTGAGATAATGGAGATGCAGCACATCTCGAAAGAGAACAGCTTCATTTATTGTATACATGGGCAGCATATCGCTTAGCTGCTGCCATTCCCGCTCCGCTAGGCGAACTTATACATATTTTCAGCCTGTCTCTTTATCCAGTTCAGCAGAAAATTTGGCAAAGTTCGAGATAAAAAGCAGGTTTTCCTCCATGGGAAATCGAAAATGGTTCGAGACAGCGAATGTTCGAGATAACGGGGTTCGAGATAGCGGATGATTTTTCTATACAAACCCTTAAACCAAAACGAGGGGAAATGGAAAATCGTTCGAGATAGCGAATGTTCGAGATAAAGGGCAGTCGAGATAGCCGATGTCAACTGTAATTCCCTCAGATCTAATGAATATGTTAAAAGCATGTTTTTCTATCGCAGAATAAAAGTAGTAGGCTTAGTATTTCTCTTTGACGTTAAGGCTTTATTATTCCGTAGGTCGCGAGACGATCCGACGCTTAGTTGCAGCTGGAATCAAATGCTCTTATGTACTAATTAACGCAGTTTCATACATTATCAAAGAGGTATCTATGCGTGTATAGTTTATTCTTTTTCCTGGATTGTATTCATCCGCCCGCGTTCAGCGTTACAAATCGCCTTAGGAAGCACCTGCGAATGGCAAAAGTTAGAACAACAACATATGGCATTGTACACATCATCATTATCATCATCATTAGTTTATTTTTGCTATGGGTTTGAGCCACGGTCTTTCCACTTGTGATTGCAGAGATAACAACCTTGGGCAAGTTGTTAACACAAATGTGCCTCTCTCTACCCAGGTGTATAAATGGGTACTCATTCGACCAGCTACCCATTTGTACTCTAAGTAGAGAGAGGCACATTTGGGTTAACAACTTGCCCAAGGGTGTTATCTCTGCAATCATAAGTGGAAGGACGGTTGCTCGAGCCCACAACATTTTTGTTGTGAGTCCAACACGCTAACCACGTCGCCACAGAGACCACCAAATGACAAATGCCAAAGTCAGATATTTACTACAAAGTTACCAAAAGAAAACCTCACGGGTTATTTTTCGATCTTAGTGACATTCAAAATTCGAGAAAAAGCAGCTGAGCTGAGCACGAAGCTCGTGCCTTTTATTTGCTAATAAACGACCATTATAACCAGTCCACCAATATATAGACATGAACAAGTCACGTGTCACTTGTTAATAGACCCTAGACTCCCCCACGACTTCACACTACTTGAATGATTTATTTGGACATAGCATTGATTGAGAGAAAAGGTCACGAACTGCAATCTGTCCCGTCGGATCTTTCGATTCTTGAAGCGACGAGAAGACGAAGCAAAAGACAACTTTTTAATACTAATATTTCGCCCCGGCATTTAGGGGTCCATGCCTGGATGCGGCATGCATAGTAGGCCTAAATTAGCTGAAAAAGCTATAAATAACAGCCTCTTAAAATAAAGTAACAACAACAACAACAACAACAACAAAATTTGATACCAAGAAATTGACGGGCCCCGGTTTACTTGGGCCAATGGGAAAAAAAGCACTATTTAAGGCTTTGTATGAGGGCAAGACTAGGGGGCCTAGGGGGGCAATTGGCCACCCACTCAGTAAGTTACAACATTCCCTGCAGTTCTGTGTCTGATCAAAGCCCTTGCATTGTTCAATCACTCAGTGTGTTCAGTGGACAAAGGCGACGAAATGAAACTCAAAGCGCTTTGGTTTCAGTATGGTTGTTTTGGAAGCGATTTGAAATTTCTAAGCGGCGTGAAAGTTTCACGTGAACAGAGTTTGAGAAAAACAAGCACTGTTTCATTTAGGTGGCCATTTGTTCGTTAATTGTTGTTTGATTGCAAAGCGCCAAGTGAAAGCGCCAAATTGAACTAGGAAGCGCCGCGCGTTTAGATTGAGAAAGAGATTTCTTTGAGGTTTCTTATAAGTGGCAGTCAAACCAAATCTCCACTTGGGAAATACTTACGCGCGAAGAGCTTGCGTAACGAAGTTTGTCGTTGCGGCGAAAACCCAACAGACAATGCATTACTGTGCGCGTGTTACAGCTTTTTACCGTCGCGCGAAGAGTTTTCAATGTGATGCGGCTTTAGAGGATCTTCGACCTACGCTACTGCATTTTTAAAAAACTTAAGAGACAGCAAGTTTTTAATATATTTTCTTATTTTTCAGTGACCCGTTGCTTCTTTTCTAGGTCACAAGTGTTTTTCTGGGTGCCCACGCTCTGCTAGCTAATGGATATGTGATGTCAAGAATAGGCTCATCTATAATTGCCATGGTTGCAAAATCAAGCAATGTGCCTGTTCTTGTTTGTTGCGAAACATTCAAGTTTTGTGAGCGTGTTCAAACAGATGCGTTCGTCTTTAATGAGCTAGGTGGGTGTCAATGATTCATTATTTAGTATTTGTTTTTCATGTTTAACTCACACATCTGCCATCCCAAATCCTGTGTAGTTTGAAAATATGGGAGAAATCTACTGTATTGAGGAATGTTTGTATTAAAATAATACATTGCTCTTTTGTCGAAAATTTGCTTTAGCCAAATAGGCTTATACGCTTTTATTATAACGAACCTAGCTCAAGGCCTAGTTCTTAAAGTTCCTTATTTTTTTACCTCTTTTGAGACGATTGTAGTTCCAAAAGTTCCTTAATAGTTCCTTAATGTTAACTGCACATACAGTTTAATGACTACTGTACAGAGGCATTTGCATGTAAGCAAAGCTCGAAACTACTCAAGGAAACATTTGATACATGCGTAAAGTACAATTTATGCGATTTTCGACTGCAAATGAATGGAACGAGCTTCCTAATTTTTGGATTGTTTGCAGTGATAAAAATATTCAACAATGAAAAGTTCCTTAGTGATTTTCTCTTAAGTAGTATAAGTTCTTTAAATTTTCGGGCCTTCTACATGTAGGTTCCTTGTAAAGTGGTGCCTTATAAAAAAGCGTGTAAGTTGTTTTCCTCTACCCGCTCTCACTTTTCGGGGGTGTTGTTCGAAATGTACCTATCAGAAAAGTGATGGTATTACGTTTTGAACATCAATCAACTCGCGGGGTTCAGCGGGGTGACAAATCAAATTAATTGAAGAGCCTAAGAAAACGAACTTTTCTGTCCATATACTGCAGAATCGGCCAGAAGTTTTTGATAAAGTGTGTGATTAAATTCTTTTACAAGTTTGAGCATGTTCATTCTAATCCGTCCCCTTTACAGGCTGCTGGGGTCAGGCTAGAATTATTACAGAGTCCCTGTTATCGCTCATTAAACCGACCTTTTTGTTTCGTTGTGGACAGATTCTAAAGCGCTCACAAGTGAACTCATCATCTATCAATCTTACCATGAAATTTTACATAACTAGAAGTATTTCTGAAAATCAGTGGTTAAAGACTTCTTTTTCTTTCAAAAGTCCAGTTCTGAACCTTCTTAACTTTTACTAAGAGTCAAGTACTACATTCTAGGCGTCGAGTACGACTTTCTAGGAATCAAGTACGACTTTCTAGGAGTTGAATACGACTTTCTGGGATTTGAGTACGACTTTCTAGGGTTCGAATACGACTTTCTAGGATTCGAGTACGACTTTCTAGAAATCAAGTACAACATTCTAGGAGTCGAGTACGACTTTCTATGAATCGAGTACGACTTCCTATGAGTCGAGTACGACTTTCTAGGATTCGAGTACAACTTTCTAGGGTTCGAATACGACTTTCAACGATTTGAGTACGACTTTCTCGTAAGCCTCTGTCTTGATCCTTGTTCTACACGTTCCCCAATCTCAAACAAGTATGCTTTTTTAATTCAAATCTGGGGTTGGCACGATTTGCCACCAACCCCAGTTAAAGAAGTACTATCTCCCGGCAGGACTTAAACGTAGTGATGGTATCGATAATTTGTTTGTTGCTGATTCCCATCATGAAAACCGGACGGGTTGCTATCTCTTAAAAACACGGAAAATAGATTCGCGCTGTAGTGTTTTTCCAAGAGAATTACGCGTTAATCATAGGTAATTTCTTCCTGCAAGCTTACTAACTATTTTCAATTTTACTCCCTTAGGTGACCCAGACGACATAGTTTCACTCAGAAAACCAACCCAAGCAAATCCACTTGAAGGATGGCGAGATATAACATCACTTTATTTGCTGAATTTGGTCTATGACGTCATGCCTTCAAGTTTTGTGGACATTGTAGTAACTGAATTAGGGACACTACCTTGTACCTCAGTACCGGCTGTATTAAGAATGAGAAACCCAGAGACGTATAATATTTGATTCTGTATTTAAATTCAATGTAGCTAATTCATTTATTGATGAATGCTATATACCATAGAAACAGTTAGCTCTTTCAGTTCATCATATATTCTGTTCTGCAGTTTTCTTACGCGAGACTCGATCATCGACTAGCGTTAGATTTGGTGTCCAGACTGTACACAGTCCCCTTAGATTGTGCTAAGTATCAAGTTAGGCTAAACTAGGAGACATGTCGCGCGCGACATTGATGTCCCCTCGGTGGAAACTTTGTAGCGCGCGACAAAATTTGTAGCAAGAGACACGCAAATATTTCTGGGAGAGAACAGAAACATTTCTTGTCTCCGTGACACGCGGCAGACTCGGGGGCATGTTGTTCGCTTGTCACTCGCATGTTTAGCTACACTGGGAGACACGCCGAATACACTGTCGCGCGCCACAGGTCTAAGTAAGCCATAGCTTTAAGGTGAAGGTAAAATGGTGTTTTCAGGACCAGTCGCTAGGATATCATAAGTAGATGAACTAACGTTACCTCAATCCTGGGTGTGACGCTGCTGTGACAAGGGCAGGGCTGTCGAGACCAATAATTTTCCTCGATTTTTTTACCATTTTGCAGCAAGACTATAGACTAATTTACCTGCAACAGGCCTTTCAATAGTGTTGGGTATATCTGAATTTGGTCCATTTACTTCAAGTAAGGCTATATGCGTGCCTTTTTGGCGATTTTTCAAACGGAATTTTTCGTCCCTAATTTGACCAAATCTCATAGAAAATTACTTTATTTACCCGCTAGATGCTATACAGGAGGTTTTTGGTAGTTTTTGGTAAGTATTTTCAAACAAAAGGGAATTTTCACTACACCATGATTTTGGCCAATTTTTGGCGATTTAGTAAGGCTTCTTGGCGATTTTTTGAGGGAAATGTTTTCTGCCTAATTCGACCAAATACGATAGAAACTTACTTTATTACCCTCTATAGGCTATTTATGGGGTGTTAATAGGTTTTAATATTTTTTCCGATTTATGGCCATGGCTTAGACAAGCTTTTTGGCGATTTTTTTTAGGGAAGTTCTCTACCAAATTTTTTCTCTCTGATACAATAAATTCGGACAACAAATCTCTTTATTAACCCCCTAGAGGCTATTCTTGGGGTTCTACGTAGGTTTCATGAGTATTTTTAAAGAAAAAAGACCGTTTTTAAAACCCTTTATTTTGGCCGATTTTCGGCCTTTTGGCAAGGCTATAGCTTGCCTTTTTGGCAGTTTTTGAGAGAAATTTTTTCTCTCTAATTCAATAAATTCTAACAGAAAACCACTTTATTTAGCCCTTAAAGGCTATTCAGGGAGTCCTACGTAGGTTTGATGAGTATTATTGAAGAAAAAAGGCAGTTTTCAAAACCCCTGATATTGGCCGATTTTCGGCCATTTGGCGACTATAGACTTGCCTTTTTGGCGATTTTTTGAGGGAAATTTTTTCTCTCTAATTCAATAAATTCTAACAGAAAACCACTTTATTTAGCCCCTACAGGCTATTCAGGAGGTTGTACGTAGGTTTGATTAGTATTATTGAAGAAAAAAGGCAGTTTTCAAAGCCCCTCATTTTGGCCGATTTTCGGCCATTTGGCAAGGCTATAGCTTGCCTTTTTGGCAGATTTTTGAGGGAAATTTTTTCTCTCTAATTCAATAAATTCTAACAGAAAATCACTTTATTCAGCCCCTCGAGGCTATTCAGGGGGTTCTACGTAGGTTTGATGAGTATTTTTGACGAAAAGAGGCAGTTTTCAAAACCCCTGACTTTGGCCGATTTTCGGCCATTTGGCAAGGCTATAGACTTGCCTTTTTGGCGATTTTTTGAGGGAAATTTTTCTCTCTAATTCAATAAATTCTAACAGAAAATCATTTTACTTAGCCCTTAAAGGCTATTCAGGGAGTTCTGCGTAGGTTTGATGAGTATTATTGAAGAAAAAAGGCAGTTTTCAAAACCCCTGATTTTGGCCGATTTTCGGCCATTTTGCAAGGCTATAGAGTTGCCTTTTTGGCGATTTTTTGAGGGACATTTTTTCTCTCTAATTAAATAAATTCTAACAGAAAACCACTTTACTTAGCCCCTACAGGCTATTCCAGGGGTTCTAAGTAGGTTTGATGAGTATTATTGAAGAAAAAAGGCAGTTTTCAAAGTTCTACCCTTATTTGGCCGATTTTCGGCCATTTGGCAAGGCTATAGACTTGCCTTTTGGCGATTTTTGAGGGAAATTTTTCGATCTAATTCAATAAATTCTAACAGAAAACCACTTTATTTAGCCCCTACAGGCTATTCAGGGGTTCTACGTAGGTTTGATGAGTATTTTTGAAGGAAAGAGGCAGTTTTCAAAACCCCTGATTTTGGCTGATTTTCGGCCATTTGGCAAGGCTATAGACTTGCCTTTTGGCGATTTTTGAGGGAAATTTTTCTCTCTAATTCAATAAATTCTAACAGAAAACCACTTTATTTAGCCCTTACAGGCTATTCAGGGGGTTCTACGTAGGTTTGATGAGTATTTTTGACGAAAATAGGCAGTTTTCAAAACCCCTGATTTTGGCCGATTTTCGGCCATTTGGCAAGGCTATAGACTTGCCTTTTGGCGATTTTTGAGGGAAATTTTTCTCTCTAATTCTATAAATTCTAACAGAAAATCACTTTATTTAGCCCTTAAAGGCTATTCAGGGAGTTCTACGTAGGTTTGATTAGTATTTTTGAAGAAAAAAGGCAGTTTTAAAACCCCTGATGTTGGCCGATTTTCGGCCATTTGGCAAGGCTATAGACTTGCCTTTCTGGCGATTTTTTGAGGGAAATTTTTTCTCTCTAATTCAATAAAATCTAACAGAAAACCACTTTATTTAGCCCCTACAGGCTATTCAGGGGGTTCTAAGTAGGTTTGATGAGTATTTTTGAAGGAAAGAGGCAGTTTTCAAAACCCCTGATTTTGGCTGAATTTCGGCCATTTGGCAAGGCTATAGACTTGCCTCTTTGGCGATTTTTTGAGGGAAATTTTTTCTCTCTAATTCAATAAATTCTAACAGAAAACCCCTTTATTTAGCCCCTACAGGCTATTCAGGGGCTTCTACGTACGTTTGATTAGTATTTTTGAAGGAAAGAGGCAGTTTTCAAAACCCCTGATTTTGGCTGAATTTCGGCCATTTGGCAAGGCTATAGACTTGCCTTTTTGGCGATTTTTTGAGGGAAATTTTTTCTCTCTAATTCAATAAATTCTAACAGAAAACCACTTTATTTAGCCCCTACAGGCTATTCAGGAGGTTCTACGTAGGTTTGATTAGTATTTTGAAGGAAAGAGGCAGTTTTCAAAACCCCTGATTTTGGCTGAATTTCGGCCATTTGGCAAGGCTATAGACTTGCCTTTTGGCGATTTTTGAGGGAAATTTTTCTCTCTAATTCAATAAATTCTAACAGAAAATCACTTTATTTAGCCCCTACAGGCTATTCAGGGGTTCTACGTAGGTTTGATGAGTATTTTGAAGAAAAAGGCAGTTTTCAAAACCCTTATTTTGGCCGATTTCGGCCATTTGGCAAGGCTATAGACTTGCCTTTTTGGCGATTTTTTTAGGGGAATTTTTCTCTCTAATTCAATAAATTTTAACAGAAAATCATTTTATTTAGCCCTTAAAGGCTATTCAGGGAGTTCTACGTAGGTTTGATGAGTATTATTGAAGAAAAAAGGCAGTTTTCAAAACCCCTGATCTTGGCCGATTTTCGGCCATTTGGCAAGGCTATAGACTTGCCTTTTTTGCGATTTTTTGAGTGAAAATTTTTCTCTCTATTTCAGTAAATTCTAACAGAAAATCACTTTATTTTGCCCCTACAGGCTATTCAGTGGGTTGTACGTAGGTTTGATGAGTATTTTTGAAGAAAAAAGGCAGTTTTCAAAACCCCTGATTTTGGCCAAATTTCGGCCATTTGGCAAGGCTATAGAGTTGCCTTTTTGGCGATTTTTTGAGGGAAATTTTTTCTCTCTAATTAAATAAATTCTAACAGAAGACCACTTTATTTAGCCGCTACCGGCTATTCAGGGGGTTCTACGTAGGTTTGATGAGTATTATTGAATAAAAAAGGCAGTTTTCAAAACCCCTTACTCTGGCCGATTTTCGGCCATTTGGCAAGGCTATAGACTTGCCTTTTTGGCGATTTTTTGAGGGAAATTTCTTCTCTCTAATTCAATAAATTCTAACAGAAAACCACTTTATTTAGCCCCTACAGGCTATTCAGGAGGTTCTACGTAGGTTTGATTAGTATTATTGAAGAAAAAAGGCAGTTTTCAAAGCCCCTCATTTTGGCCGATTTTCGGCCATTTGGCAAGGCTATAGCTTGCCTTTTTGGCAGATTTTTGAGGGAAATTTTTTCTCTCTAATTCAATAAATTCTAACAGAAAATCACTTTATTCAGCCCCTCGAGGCTATTCAGGGGGTTCTACGTAGGTTTGATGAGTATTTTTGACGAAAAGAGGCAGTTTTCAAAACCCCTGACTTTGGCCGATTTTCGGCCATTTGGCAAGGCTATAGACTTGCCTTTTTGGCGATTTTTTGAGGGAAATTTCTTCTCTCTAATTCAATAAATTCTAACAGAAAATCATTTTATTTAGCCCTTAAAGGCTATTCAGGGAGTTCTACGTAGGTTTGATGAGTATTATTGAAGAAAAAAGGCAGTTTTCAAAACCCCTGATTTTGGCCGATTTTCGGCCATTTTGCAAGGCTATAGAGTTGCCTTTTTGGCGATTTTTTGAGGGACATTTTTTCTCTCTAATTAAATAAATTCTAACAGAAAACCACTTTACTTAGCCCCTACAGGCTATTCCAGGGGTTCTAAGTAGGTTTGATGAGTATTATTGAAGAAAAAAGGCAGTTTTCAAAGCCCCTTATTTCGGCCGATTTTCGATATTTGGCAAGGCTATAGCTTGCCTTTTTGGCAGTTTTTTGAGGGAAATTTTTTCGATTAATTCAATAAATTCTAACAGAAAACCACTTTATTTAACCCCTACAGGCTATTCAGGGGGTTCTAAGTAGGTTTGATGAGTATTTTTGAAGGAAAGAGGCAGTTTTCAAAACCCCTGATTTTGGCTGAATTTCGGCCATTTGGCAAGGCTATAGACTTGCCTCTTTGGCGATTTTTTGAGGGAAATTTTTTCTCTCTAATTCAATAAATTCTAACAGAAAACCACTTTATTTAGCCCCTACAGGCTATTCAGGGGTTCTACGTAGGTTTGATTAGTATTTTTGAAGGAAAGAGGCAGTTTTCAAAATTTTTCTCTCCCTGATTTTGGCTGAATTTCGGCCATTTGGCAAGGCTATAGACTTGCCTTTTGGCGATTTTTGAGGGAAATTTTTCTCTCTAATTCAATAAATTCTAACAGAAAACCACTTTATTTAGCCCCTACAGGCTATTCAGGAGGTTCTACGTAGGTTTGATTAGTATTTTTGAAGGAAAGAGGCAGTTTTCAAAACCCCTGATTTTGGCTGAATTTCGGCCATTTGGCAAGGCTATAGACATGCCTTTTTGGCGATTTTTTGAGGGAAGCTTTTTCTCTCTAATTCAATAAATTCTAACAGAAAATCACTTTATTTAGCCCCTACAGGCTATTCAGGGGGTTCTACGTAGGTTTGATGAGTATTTTTGAAGAAAAAAAGGCAGTTTTCAAAACCCCTTATTTTGGCCGATTTCGGGCCATTTGGCAAGGCTATAGACTTGCCTTTTTGGCGATTTTTTTAGGGGAATTTTTCTCTCTAATTCAATAAATTTTAACAGAAAATCATTTTATTTAGCCCTTAAAGGCTATTCAGGGAGTTCTACGTAGGTTTGATGAGTATTATTGAAGAAAAAAGGCAGTTTTCAAAACCCCTGATCTTGGCCGATTTTCGGCCATTTGGCAAGGCTATAGACTTGCCTTTTGGCGATTTTTGAGTGAAAATTTTCTCTCTATTTCAGTAAATTCTAACAGAAAATCACTTTATTTTGCCCCTACAGGCTATTCAGGGGTTGTACGTAGGTTTGATGAGTATTTTTGAAGAAAAAGGCAGTTTTCAAAACCCTGATTTTGGCCAAATTTCGGCCATTTGGCAAGGCTATAGACTTGCCTTTTGGCGATTTTTGAGGGAAATTTTTCTCTCTAATTAAATAAATTCTAACAGAAAACCACTTTATTTAGCCGCTACCGGCTATTCAGGGGTTCTACGTAGGTTTGATGAGTATTATTGAATAAAAAGGCAGTTTTCAAAACCCTTATTTTGGCCGATTTTCGGCCATTTGGCAAGGCTATAGACTTGCCTTTTGGCGATTTTTGAGGGAAATTTTTCTCTCTAATTCAATAAATTCTAACAGAAAATCATTTTATTTAGCCCTTAAAGGCTATTCAGGGAGTTCTACGTAGGTTTGATGAGTATTATTGAAGAAAAAAAGGCAGTTTTCAAAACCCCTGATTTTGGCCGATTTTCGGCCATTTGGCAAGGCTATAGACTTGCCTTTTTGGCGATTTTTTGAGGGAAATTTTTTCTCTCTAATTCAATAAAATCTAACAGAAAACCATTTTATTTAGCCCCTACAGGCTATTCAAGGGGTTCTAAGTAGATTTGATGAGTATTATTGAAGAAAAAAGGCAGTTTTCAAAGCCCTTTATTTCGGCCGATTTTCGATATTTGGCAAGGCTATAGCTTGCCTTTTTGGCAGTTTTTTTGAGGGAAATTTTTTCGTTTAATTCAATAAATCCTAACAGAAAACCACTTTATTTAGCCCCTACAGGCTATTCAGGGGGTTCTAAGTAGGTTTGATGAGTACTTTTGAAGGAAAGAGGCAGTTTTCAAAACCTCGATTTTGGCCGATTTTCGGCCATTTGGCAAGGCTATAGAGTTGCCTTTTTGGCGATTTTTTGAGTTAAATTTTTTCTCTCTAATTCAATAAATTCTAACAGAAAACCACTTTATTTAGCCCCTACAGGCTATTCCAGGGGTTCTAAGTAGGTTTGATGAGTATTATTGAAGAAAAAAGGCAGTTTTCAAAGCCCCTGATTTTGGCCGATTTTCGGCCATTTGGCAAGGCTATAGACTTGCCTTTTGGCGATTTTTGAGGGAAATTTTTCTCTCTAATTCAATAAAATCTAACAGAAAACCACTTTATTTAGCCCCTACAGGCTATTCAGGGGGTTCTAAGTAGGTTTGATGAGTATTTTTGAAGGAAAGAGGCAGTTTTCAAAACCCCTGATTTTGGCTGAATTTCGGCCATTTGGCAAGGCTATAGACTTGCCTTTTTGGCGATTTTTTGAGGGAAATTTTTTCTCTCTAATTCAATAAATTCTAACAGAAAATCATTTTATTTAGCCCCTACAGGCTATTCAGGGGCTTCTACCTACGTTTGATTAGTATTTTTGAAGGAAAGAGGCAGTTTTCAAAACCCCTGATTTTGGCTGAATTTCGGCCATTTGGCAAGGCTATAGACTTGCCTTTTTGGCGATTTTTTGAGGGAAATTTTTTCTCTCTAATTCAATAAATTCTAACAGAAAACCACTTTATTTAGCCCCTACAGGCTATTCAGGAGGTTCTACGTAGGTTTGATTAGTATTTTTGAAGGAAAGAGGCAGTTTTCAAAACCCCTGATTTTGGCTGAATTTCGGCCATTTGGCAAGGCTATAGACTTGCCTTTTTGGCGATTTTTTGAGGGAAGATTTTTCTCTCTAATTCAATAAATTCTAACAGAAAATCACTTTATTTAGCCCCTACAGGCTATTCAGGGGGTTCTACGTAGGTTTGATGAGTATTTTTGAAGAAAAAAAGGCAGTTTTCAAAACCCTTATTTTGGCCGATTTTCGGCCATTTGGCAAGGCTATAGACTTGCCTTTTTGGCGATTTTTTGAGGAAATTTTTCTCTCTAATTCAATAAATTCTAACAGAAAATCATTTTATTTAGCCCCTAAAGGCTATTCAGGGAGTTCTACGTAGGTTTGATGAGTATTATTGAAGAAAAAAGGCAGTTTTCAAAACCCCTGATTTTGGCCGATTTTCGGCCATTTGGCAAGGCTATAGACTTGCCTTTTTGGCGATTTTTGAGGAAAATTTTTCTCTCTATTTCAGTAAATTCTAACAGAAAATCACTTTATTTAGCCCCTACAGGCTATTCAGGGGTTGTACGTAGGTTTGATGAGTATTTTGAAGAAAAAGGCAGTTTTCAAAACCCCTGATTTTGGCCAAATTTCGGCCATTTGGCAAGGCTATAGACTTGCCTTTTGGCGATTTTTTGAGGGAAATTTTTCTCTCTAATTCAATAAATTCTAACAGAAAACCACTTTATTTAGCCGCTACCGGCTATTCAGGGGTTCTACGTAGGTTTGATGAGTATTATTGAAGAAAAAGGCAGTTTTCAAAACCCCTGATTTTGGCCGATTTTCGGCCATTTGGCAAGGCTATAGACTTGCCTTTTTGGCGATTTTTTGAGGGAAATTTTTTCTCTCTAATTCAATAAATTCTAACAGAAAATCATTTTATTTAGCCCCTAAAGGCTATTCAGGAGTTCTACGTAGGTTTGATGAGTATTATTGAAGAAAAAGGCAGTTTTCAAAACCCCTGATTTTGGCCGATTTTCGGCCATTTGGCAAGGCTATAGACTTGCCTTTTGGCGATTTTTGAGGGAAATTTTTCTCTCTAATTCAATAAATTCTAACAGAAAACCATTTTATTTAGCCCCTACAGGCTATTCAAGGGGTTCTACGTAGGTTTGATGAGTATTATTGAAGAAAAAGGCAGTTTTCAAAGCCCCTTATTTTGGCCGATTTTCGGCCATTTGGCAAGGCTATAGACTTGCCTTTTTGGCGATTTTTGAGGGAAATTTTTTCTCTAATTCAATAAATTCTAACAGAAAACCACTTTATTTAGCCCCTACAGGCTATTCAGGGGTTCTACGTAGGTTTGATGAGTATTTTGAAGAAAAAGGCAGTTTTCAAAACCTCGATTTTGGCTGATTTTCGGCCATTTGGCAAGGCTATAGACTTGCCTTTTTGGCGATTTTTGAGGAAATTTTTCTCTCTAATTCAATAAATTCTAACAGAAAACCACTTTATTTAGCCCCTACAGGCTATTCAGGGGTTCTACGTAGGTTTGATTAGTATTTTTGAAGAAAAAGGCAGTTTTCAAAACCCTGATTTTGGCTGATTTTCGGCCATTTGGCAAGGCTATAGACTTGCCTTTTTGGCGATTTTTGAGGGAAATTTTTTCTCTCTAATTCAATAAATTCTAATAGAAAAGCACTTTATTTAGCCACTAAAGGCTATTCAGGGGGTTCTACGTAGGCTTGATGAGTATTTTTGAAGAAAAAAGGCAGTTCTCAAAACCCCTGATCTTGGCCGATTTTCGGCCATTTGGCAAGGTTATAGACTTGCCTTTTTGGCGATTTTTTGAGGGAAATTTTTTCTCTCTAATTCAATAAATTCTAACAGAAAATCATTTTATTTAGCCCCTAAAGGCTATTCAGGGAGTTCTACGTAGGTTTGATGAGTATTATTGAAGAAAAAAGGCAGTTTTCAAAGCCCCTGATTTTGGCCGATTTTCGGCCATTTGGCAAGGCTATAGACTTGCCTTTTTGGCGATTTTTTGAGGGAAAATTTTTCTCTCTAATTCAGTAAATTTAAACAGAAAATCACTTTATTTAGCCCCTACAGGCTATTCAGGGGTTGTACGTAGGTTTGATGAGTATTTTTGAAGAAAAAGGCAGTTTTCAAAACCCTGATTTTGGCCGATTTTCGGCCATTTGGCAAGGCTATAGACTTGCCTTTTTGGCGATTTTTTGAGGGAAATTTTTTCTCTCTATTTCAGTAAATTCTAACAGAAAATCACTTTATTTAGCCCCTACAGGCTATTCAGGGGGTTCTACGTAGGTTTGATGAGTATTTTTGAAGAAAAAAGGCAGTTTTGAAAACCCCTGATTTTGGTCGATTTTCGGCCATTTGGCAAGGCTATAGACTTGCCTTTTTGGCGATTTTTTGAGGGAAAATTTTTCTCTCTATCTCAGTAAATTCTAACAGAAAATCACTTTATTTTGCCCCTAGAGGCTATTCAGGGGGTTGTACGTAGGTTTGATGAGTATTTTTGAAGAAAAAAGGCAGTTTTCAAAACCCCTGATTTTGGCCGAATTTCGGCCATTTGGCAAGGCTATAGACTTGCCTTTTTGGCGATTTTTTGAGGGAAGTTTTTTCTCTCTATTTCAGTAAATTTTAACAGAAAATCACTTTATTTAGCCCCTACAGGCTATTCAGGGGGTTCTACGTAGGTTTGATGAGTATTTTTAAAGAAAAAAGGCAGTTTTGAAAACCCCTGATTTTGGCCGATTTTCGGCCATTTGACAAGGCTATAGACTTGCCTTTTTGGCGATTTTTTGAGAGAAATTTTTTCTCTCTAATTCAATAAATTGTAACAGAAAACCACTTTATTTAGCCGCTACCGGCTATTCAAGGGGTTCTACGTAGGTTTGATGAGTATTATTGAAGAAAAAAGGCAGTTTTCAAAGCCCGTGATTTTGGCCGATTTTCGGCCATTTGGCAAGGCTATAGACTTGCCTTTTTGGCGATTTTTGAGGGAAATTTTTCTCTCTAATTCAATAAATTCTAACAGAAAACCACTTTATTTAGCCCCTACAGGCTATTCAGGAGGTCTTACGTAGGTTTGATTAGTATTTTTGATGAAAAAAAGGCAGTTTTCAAAACCCCTTATTTTCGCCGATTTTCGGCCATTTGGCAAGGCTATAGACTTGCCTTTTGGCGATTTTTTGAGGGAAATTTTTTCTCTCTAATTCAATAAATTCTAACAGAAAATCATTTTATTTAGCCCCTAAAGGCTATTCAGGGAGTTCTACGTAGGTTTGATGAGTATTTTTGAAGAAAAAAGGCAGTTTTCAAAACCCCTGATTTTGGCCGATTTTCGGCCATTTGGCAAGGCTATAGACTTGCCTTTTGGCGATTTTTTGAGGGAAATTTTTCTCTCTATTTCAGTAAATTCTAACAGAAAATCACTTTATTTAGCCCCTACAGGCTATTCAGGGGGTTGTACGTAGGTTTGATGAGTATTTTTGAAGAAAAAAGGCAGTTTTCAAAACCCCTGATCTTGGCCGATTTTCGGCCATTTGGCAAGGCTATAGACTTGCCTTTTTGGCGATTTTTTGAGGGAAATTTTTCTCTCTAATTCAATAAATTCTAACAGAAAATCACTTTATTTAGCCGCTACAGGCTATTCAGGGGGTTCTACGTAGGTTTGTTGAGTATTTTTAAAGAAAAAAGGCAGTTTTGAAAACCCCTGATTTTGGCCGATTTTCGGCCATTTGGCAAGGCTATAGACTTGCCTTTTTGGCGATTTTTTTAGAGAAATTTTTTCTCTCTAATTCAATAAATTGTAACAGAAAACCACTTTATTTAGCCGCTACCGGCTATTCAGGGGGTTCTACGTAGGGTTGATGAGTATTATTGAAGAAAAAAGGCAGTTTTGAAAACCCCTTATTTTGGCCGATTTTTGGCCATTTGGCAAGGCTATAGACTTGCCTTTTTGGCGATTTTTTGAGGGAAATTTTTCTCTCTAATTCAATAAATTCTAAAAGAAAACCACTTTATTTAGCCCCTACAGGCTATTCAGGAGGTTCTACGTAGGTTTGATTAGTATTTTTGATGAAAAAAAGGCAGTTTTCAAAACCCCTTATTTTCGCCGATTTTCGGCCATTTGGCAAGGCTATAGACTTGCCTTTTTGGCGATTTTTTGAGGGAAATTTTTTCTCTCTAATTCAATAAATTCTAACAGAAAATCATTTTATTTAGCCCCTAAAGGCTATTCAGGGAGTTCTACGTAGGTTTGATGAGTATTATTGAAGAAAAAAAGGCAGTTTTCAAAGCCCCTGATTTTGGCCGATTTTCGGCCATTTGGCAAGGCTATAGACTTGCCTTTTTGGCGATTTTTTGAGGGAAAATTTTTCTCTCTATTTCAGTAAATTTAAACAGAAAATCACTTTATTTTGCCCCTACAGGCTATTCAGGGGGTTGTACGTGGGTTTGATGAGTATTTTTGAAGAAAAAAGGCAGTTTTCAAAACCCCTGATTTTGGCCGAATTTCGGCCATTTGGCAAGGCTATAGACTTGCCTTTTTGGCGATTTTTTGAGGGAAGTTTTTTCTCTCTAATTCAATAAATTCTAACAGAAAAGCACTTTATTTAGCCACTAAAGGCTATTCAGGGGGTTCTACGTAGGTTTGATGAGTATTTTGAAGAAAAAAGGCAGTTTTGAAAACCCCAGATTTTGGTCGATTTTCGGCCATTTGGCAAGGCTATAGACTTGCCTTTTTGGCGATTTTGTGAGGGAAAATTTTTCTCTCTATTTCAGCAAATTCTAACAGAAAATCACTTTATTTAGCCACTAAAGGCTATTCAGGGGGTTCTACGTAGGTTTGATGAGTATTTTTGAAGAAAAAAGGCAGTTTTGAAAACCCCTGATTTTGGTCGATTTTCGGCCATTTGGCAAGGCTATAGACTTGCCTTTTTGGCAATTTTTTGAGGGAAAATTTTTCTCTCTATTTCAGTAAATTCTAACAGAAAATCACTTTATTTTGCCCCTAGAGGCTATTCAGGGGGTTGTACGTAGGTTTGATGAGTATTTTGAAGAAAAAGGCAGTTTTCAAAATCCCTGATTTTGGCCGATTTTCGGCCATTTGGCAAGGCTATAGACTTGCTTTTTGGCGATTTTTTGAGGGAAAATTTTTCTCTCTATTTCAGTAAATTCTAACAGAAAATCACTTTATTTAGCCCCTACAGGCTATTCAGGGGGTTCTACGTAGGTTTGATGAGTATTTTTAAAGAAAAAAGGCAGTTTTGAAAACCCCTGATTTTGGCCGATTTTCGGCCATTTGGCAAGGCTATAGACTTGCCTTTTTGGCGATTTTTTGAGAGAAATTTTTTCTCTCTAATTCAATAAATTGTAACAGAAAACCACTTTATTTAGCCGCTACCGGCTATTCAGGGGGTTCTACGTAGGTTTGATGAGTATTTTTGAAGAAAAAAGGCAGTTTTCAAAACCCTTATTTTCGCCGATTTTCGGGCATTTGGCAAGGCTATAGACTTGCCTTTTTGGCGATTTTTTGAGGGAAATTTTTTCTCTGTATTTCAATAAATTCTAACAGAAAATCACTTTATTTAGCCCCTACAGGATATTCAGGGGGTTCTACGTAGGTTTGATGAGTATTTTTAAAGAAAAAGGCAGTTTTGAAAACCCCTGATTTTGGCCGATTTTCGGCCATTTGGCAAGGCTATAGACTTGCCTTTTTGGCGATTTTTCGAGGGAAATTTTTTCTCTCTAATTCAATAAATTCTAACAGAAAACCACTTTATTTAGCCCCTACAGGCTATTCAGGGGGTTCTACGTAGGTTTGATAAGTATTTTTGATGAAAAAAAGGCAGTTTTGAAAACCCCTGATTTTGGCCGATTTTCGGGCATTTGGCAAGGCTATAGACGTGCCTTTTTGGCGATTTTTTGAGGGAAATTTTTTCTCTGTATTTCAATAAATTCTAACAGAAAATCACTTTATTTAGCCCCTACAGGATATTCAAGGGGTTTTACGTCGGTTTGATTAGTATTTTTGAAGAAAAGAGGCAGTTTTCAAAACCCCTGATTTTGGCCGACTTTCGGCCATTTGGCAAGGCTATAGACTTGCTTTTTGGCGATTTTTTGAGGGAAAATTTTTCTCTCTATTTCAGTAAATTCTAACAGAAAATCACTTTATTTAGCCCCTACAGGCTATTCAGGGGGTTCTACGTAGGTTTGATGAGTAGTTCTAAAGAAAAAAGGCAGTTTTGAAAACCCCTGATTTTGGCCGATTTTTGGCCATTTGACAAGGCTATAGACTTGCCTTTTTGGCGATTTTTTGAGAGAAATTTTTTCTCTCTAATTCAATAAATTGTAACAGAAAACCACTTTATTTAGCCGCTACCGGCTATTCAGGGGGTTCTACGTAGGTTTGATAAGTATTTTTGATGAAAAAAGGCAGTTTTCAAAACCCCTTATTTTCGCCGATTTTCGGGCATTTGGCAAGGCTATAGACTTGCCTTTTTGGCGATTTTTTGAGGGAAATTTTTTCTCTGTATTTCAATAAATTCTAACAGAAAATCACTTTATTTAGCCCCTACAGGATATTCAGGGGGTTCTACGTAGGTTTGATGAGTATTTTAAAGAAAAAGGCAGTTTTGAAAACCCTGATTTTGGCCGATTTTCGGCCATTTGGCAAGGCTATAGACTTGTTTTTTGGCGATTTTTTGAGGGAAATTTTTCTCTCTAATTCAATAAATTCTAACAGAAAACCACTTTATTTAGCCCCTACAGGCTATTCAGGGGTTCTACGTAGGTTTGATAAGTATTTTGATGAAAAAAGGCAGTTTTCAAAACCCTTATTTTGGCCGATTTTTGGGCATTTGGCAAGGCTATAGACTTGCCTTTTGGCGATTTTTGAGGGAAATTTTTCTCTCTATTTCAATAAATTCTAACAGAAAATCACTTTATTTAGCCCCTACAGGATATTCAGGGGTTTTACGTAGGTTTGATTAGTATTTTGAAGAAAAAGGCAGTTTTCAAAACCCTGATTTTGGCCGATTTTCGGCCATTTGGCAAGGCTATAGACTTGCCTTTTTGGGGATTTTTTGAGGGAAATTTTTTCTCTCTATTTAAATAAATTCTAACAGAAAATCACTTTATTTAGCCCCTACAGGCTATTCAGGGAGTTCTACGTAGGTTTGATAAGTATTTTGAAGAAAAAAGGCAGTTTTCAAAACACCTTATTTTGGCCGATTTTCGGCCATTTGGCAAGGCTATAGACTTGCCTTTTGGCGATTTTTGAGGGAAATTTTTCTCTCTATTCAATAAATTCTAACAGAAAACCACTTTATCTAGCTCCTACAGGCTATTCAGGGGGTTGTACGTAGGTTTGATAAGTATTTTTGATGAAAAAAGGCAGTTTTCGAAACCCCTTACTTTCGCCGATTTTCGGCCATTTGGCAAGGCTATAGACTTGCCTTTTTGGCGATTTTTTGAGGGAAATTTTTCTCTCTAATTCAATAAATTCTAACAGAAAATCATTTTATTTAGCCCCTAAAGGCTATTCAGGAGTTCTACGTAGGTTTGATGAGTATTATTGAAGAAAAAGGCAGTTTTCAAAACCCCTGATTTTGGCCGATTTTCGGCCATTTGGCAAGGCTATAGACTTGCCTTTTTGGCGATTTTTTGAGGGAAAATTTTTCTCTCTATTTCAGTAAATTCTAACAGAAAATCACTTTATTTAGCCCCTACAGGCTATTCAGGGGGTTCTACGTAGGTTTGATGAGTATTTTTGAAGAAAAAAGGCAGTTTTCAAAACCCCTGATTTTGGCCGAATTTCGGCCATTTGGCAAGGCTATAGACTTGCCTTTTTGGCGATTTTTGAGGGAAGATTTTTCTCTCTAATTCAATAAATTCTAACAGAAAAGCACTTTATTTAGCCACTAAAGGCTATTCAGGGGGTTCTACGTAGGTTTGATGAGTATTTTTGAAGAAAAAAGGCAGTTTAGAAAACCGCTGATTTTGGTCGATTTTTGGCCAATTGGCAAGGCTATAGACTTGCCTTTTTGGCGATTTTTTGAGGGAAAATTTTTCTCTCTATCTCAGTAAATTCTAACAGAAAATCACTTTATTTTGCCCCTAGAGGCTATTCAGGGGGTTGTACGTAGGTTTGATGAGTATTTTGAAGAAAAAGGCAGTTTTCAAAACCCTGATTTTGGCCGAATTTCGGCCATTTGGCAAGGCTATAGACTTGCCTTTTGGCGATTTTTGAGGGAAATTTTTCTCTCTATTTCAGTAAATTTTAACAGAAAATCACTTTATTTAGCCCCTACAGGCTATTCAGGGGGTTCTACGTAGGTTTGATGAGTATTTTTGAAGAAAAAAGGCAGTTTTCAAAACCCCTGATTTTGGCCGATTTTCGGCCATTTGGCAAGGCTATAGACTTGCCTTTTTGGCGATTTTTTGAGAGAAATTTTTCTCTCTATTTCAATAAATTTTAACAGAAAATCACTTTATTTAGCCCCTACAGGCTATTCAGGGGTTCTACGTAGGTTTGATGAGTATTTTGAAGAAAAAGGCAGTTTTCAAAACCCTGATTTTGGCCGATTTTCGGCCATTTGACAAGGCTATAGACTTGCCTTTTTGGCGATTTTTTGAGAGAAATTTTTTCTCTCTAATTCAATAAATTGTAACAGAAAACCACTTTATTTAGCCGCTACCGGCTATTCAGGGGGTTCTACGTAGGTTTGATGAGTATTATTGAAGAAAAAAGGCAGTTTTCAAAACCCCTGATTTTGGCCGATTTTCGGCCATTTGGCAAGGCTATAGACTTGCCTTTTTGGCGATTTTTTGAAGGAAATTTTTTCTCTCTAATTCAATAAATTCTAACAGAAAATCATTTTATTTAGCACCTAAAGGCTATTCAGGGAGTTCTACGTAGGTTTGATGAGTATTATTGAAGAAAAACAGGCAGTTTTCAAAAGCCCTGATTTTGGCCGATTTTCGGCCATTTGGCAAGGCTATAGACTTGCCTTTTTGGCGATTTTTTGAGGGAAAATTTTTCTCTCTATTTCAGCAAATTCTAACAGAAAATCACTTTATTTAGCCACTAAAGGCTATTCAGGGGGTTCTACGTAGGTTTGATAAGTATTTTGAAGAAAAAGGCAGTTTTGAAAACCCCTGATTTTGGCCGATTTTCGGCCATTTGGCAAGGCTATAGACTTGCCTTTTGGCGATTTTTGAGGGAAATTTTTCTCTCTATTTCAATAAATTCTAACAGAAAATCACTTTATTTAGCCCCTACAGGCTATTCAGGGGGTTCTACGTAGGTTTGATGAGTATTTTTGAAGAAAAAAGGCAGTTTTCAAAACCCCTGATTTTGGCCGATTTTCGGCCATTTGGCAAGGCTATAGACTTGCCTTTTTGGCGATTTTTTGAGGGAAAATTTTTCTCTCTATTTCAGTAAATTCTAACAGAAAATCACTTTATTTAGCCCCTACAGGCTATTCAGGGGGTTCTACGTAGGTTTGATGAGTAGTTCTAAAGAAAAAGGCAGTTTTGAAAACCCCTGATTTTGGCCGATTTTCGGCCATTTGGCAAGGCTATAGACTTGCCTTTTTGGCGATTTTTTGAGAGAAATTTTTTCTCTCTAATTCAATAAATTGTAACAGAAAACCACTTTATTTAGCCGCTACCGGCTATTCAGGGGGTTCTACGTAGGTTTGATAAGTATTTTTGATGAAAAAAAGGCAGTTTTCAAAACCCTTATTTTCGCCGATTTTCGGGCATTTGGCAAGGCTATAGACTTGCCTTTTTGGCGATTTTTTGAGGGAAATTTTTTCTCTGTATTTCAATAAATTCTAACAGAAAATCACTTTATTTAGCCCCTACAGGATATTCAGGGGGTTCTACGTAGGTTTGATGAGTATTTTTAAAGAAAAAAGGCAGTTTTGAAAACCCCTGATTTTGGCCGATTTTCGGCCATTTGGCAAGGCTATAGACTTGTTTTTTTGGCGATTTTTCGAGGGAAATTTTTTCTCTCTAATTCAATAAATTCTAACAGAAAACCACTTTATTTAGCCCCTACAGGCTATTCAGGGGGTTCTACGTAGGTTTGATAAGTATTTTTGATGAAAAAAAGGCAGTTTTCAAAACCCCTTATTTTCGCCGATTTTTGGGCATTTGGCAAGGCTATAGACTTGCCTTTTTGGCGATTTTTTGAGGGAAATTTTTTCTCTGTATTTCAATAAATTCTAACAGAAAATCACTTTATTTAGCCCCTACAGGATATTCAAGGGGTTTTACGTCGGTTTGATTAGTATTTTTGAAGAAAAGAGGCAGTTTTCAAAACCCCTGATTTTGGCCGACTTTCGGCCATTTGGCAAGGCTATAGACTTGCCTTTTTGGGGATTTTTTGAGGGAAATTTTTTCTCTCTATTTAAATAAATTCTAACAGAAAATCACTTTATTTAGCCCCTACAGGCTATTCAGGGAGTTCTACGTAGGTTTTATGAGTATTTTTGAGGAAAAAGGCAGTTTTCAAAACACCTTATTTTCGCCGATTTTCGGCCATTTGGCAAGGCTATAGACTTGCCTTTTTGGCGATTTTTTGAGGGAAATTTTTTCTCTCTAATTCAATAAATTCTAAAAGAAAACCACTTTATTTAGCCCCTACAGGCTATTCAGGAGGTTCTACGTAGGTTTGATTAGTATTTTGATGAAAAAAGGCAGTTTTCAAAACCCTTATTTTGGCCGATTTTCGGCCATTTGGCAAGGCTATAGACTTGCCTTTTTGGCGATTTTTTGAGGGAAATTTTTCTCTCTAATTCAATAAATTCTAACAGAAAATCATTTTATTTAGCCCCTAAAGGCTATTCAGGGAGTTCTACGTAGGTTTGATGAGTATTTTTGAAGAAAAAAGGCAGTTTTCAAAACCCCTGATTTTGGCCGATTTTCGGCCATTTGGCAAGGCTATAGACTTGCCTTTTTGGCGATTTTTTGAGGGAAATTTTTTCTCTCTATTTCAATAAATTCTAACAGAAAATCACTTTATTTAGCCCCTACAGGCTATTCAGGGGGTTCTACGTAGGTTTGATGAGTATTTTTGAAGAAAAAAGGCAGTTTTCAAAACCCCTGATTTTGGCCGATTTTCGGCCATTTGGCAAGGCTATAGACTTGCCTTTTTGGCGATTTTTTGAGGGAAATTTTTCTCTCTAATTCAATAAATTCTAACAGAAAAGCACTTTATTTAGCCCCTAAAGGCTATTCAGGGGGTTCTACGTAGGTTTGATGAGTATTTTTGAAGAAAAAAGGCAGTTTAGAAAACCGCTGATTTTGGTCGATTTTTGGCCAATTGGCAAGGCTATAGACTTGCCTTTTTGGCGATTTTTTGAGGGAAAATTTTTCTCTCTATTTCAGTAAATTCTAACAGAAAATCACTTTATTTTGCCCCTAGAGGCTATTCAGGGGGTTGTACGTAGGTTTGATGAGTATTTTTGAAGAAAAAAGGCAGTTTTCAAAACCCCTGATTTTGGCCGAATTTCGGCCATTTGGCAAGGCTATAGACTTGCCTTTTTGGCGATTTTTTGAGGGAAGTTTTTTCTCTCTATTTCAGTAAATTCTAACAGAAAATCACTTTATTTAGCCCCTACAGGCTATTCAGGGGGTTCTACGTAGGTTTGATGAGTATTTTTAAAGAAAAAAGGCAGTTTCGAAAACCCCTGATTTTGGCCGATTTTCGGCCATTTGACAAGGCTATAGACTTGCCTTTTTGGCGATTTTTTGAGAGAAATTTTTTCTCTCTATTTCAGTAAATTTTAACAGAAAATCACATTATTTAGCCCCTACAGGCTATTCAGGGGGTTCTACGTAGGTTTGATGAGTATTTTTAAAGAAAAAAGGCAGTTTCGAAAACCCCTGATTTTGGCCGATTTTCGGCCATTTGACAAGGCTATAGACTTGCCTTTTTGGCGATTTTTTGAGAGAAATTTTTTCTCTCTAATTCAATAAATTGTAACAGAAAACCACTTTATTTAGCCGCTACCGGCTATTCAGGGGGTTCTACGTAGGTTTGATGAGTATTATTGAAGAAAAAAGGCAGTTTTCAAAGCCCCTGATTTTGGCCGATTTTCGGCCATTTGCAAGGCTATAGACTTGCCTTTTTGGCGATTTTTTGAAGGAAATTTTTTCTCTCTAATTCAATAAATTCTAACAGAAAATCATTTTATTTAGCACCTAAAGGCTATTCAGGGAGTTCTACGTAGGTTTGATGAGTATTATTGAAGAAAAAAGGCAGTTTTCAAAGCCCCTGATTTTGGCCGATTTTCGGCCATTTGGCAAGGCTATAGACTTGCCTTTTTGGCGATTTTTTGAGGGAAAATTTTTCTCTCTATTTCAGTAAATTCTAACAGAAAATCACTTTATTTAGCCACTAAAGGCTATTCAGGGGGTTCTACGTAGGTTTGATGAGTATTTTTGAAGAAAAAAGGCAGTTTTGAAAACCCCTGATTTTGGTCGATTTTCGGCCATTTGGCAAGGCTATAGACTTGCCTTTTTGGCAATTTTTTGAGGGAAAATTTTTCTCTCTATTTCAGTAAATTCTAACAGAAAATCACTTTATTTTGCCCCTAGAGGCTATTCAGGGGGTTGTACGTAGGTTTGATGAGTATTTTTGAAGAAAAAAGGCAGTTTTCAAAACCCCTGATTTTGGCCGAATTTCGGCCATTTGGCAAGGCTATAGACTTGCCTTTTTGGCGATTTTCTGAGGGAAGATTTTTCTCTCTATTTCAGTAAATTCTAACAAAAAATCGCTTTATTTAGCCCCTACAGGCTATTCAGGGGGTTCTACGTAGGTTTGATGAGTATTTTTAAAGAAAAAAGGCAGTTTTGAAAACCCCTGATTTTGGCCGATTTTCGGCCATTTGGCAAGGCTATAGACTTGCCTTTTTGGCGATTTTTGAGAGAAATTTTTCTCTCTAATTCAATAAATTCTAACAGAAAACCACTTTATTTAGCCGCTACCGGCTATTCAGGGGGTTCTACGTAGGTTTGATAAGTATTTTTGATGAAAAAAGGCAGTTTTCAAAACCCCTTATTTTCGCCGATTTTCGGGCATTTGGCAAGGCTATAGACTTGCCTTTTTGGCGATTTTTTGAGGGAAATTTTTTCTCTGTATTTCAATAAATTCTAACAGAAAATCACTTTATTTAGCCCCTACAGGATATTCAGGGGGTTCTACGTAGGTTTGATGAGTATTTTTAAAGAAAAAGGCAGTTTTGAAAACCCCTGATTTTGGCCGATTTTCGGCCATTTGGCAAGGCTATAGACTTGCCTTTTTGGCGATTTTTCGAGGGAAATTTTTTCTCTCTAATTCAATAAATTCTAACAGAAAACCACTTTATTTAGCCCCTACAGGCTATTCAGGGGGTTCTACGTAGGTTTGATAAGTATTTTTGATGAAAAAAAGGCAGTTTTCAAAACCCCTTATTTTCGCCGATTTTCGGGCATTTGGCAAGGCTATAGACTTGCCTTTTTGGCGATTTTTTGAAGGAAATTTTTTCTCTGTATTTCAATAAATTCTAACAGAAAATCACTTTATTTAGCCCCTACAGGATATTCAAGGGGTTTTACGTCGGTTTGATTAGTATTTTTGAAGAAAAAGGCAGTTTTCAAAACCCTGATTTTGGCCGATTTTCGGCCATTTGGCAAGGCTATAGACTTGCTTTTTGGCGATTTTTGAGGGAAATTTTTCTCTCTATTTCAATAAATTCTAACAGAAAATCACTTTATTTAGCCCCTACAGGCTATTCAGGGGTTCTACGTAGGTTTGATGAGTATTTTTGAAGAAAAAGGCAGTTTTCAAAACCCCTGATTTTGGCCGATTTTCGGCCATTTGGCAAGGCTATAGACTTGCCTTTTTGGCGATTTTTTGAGGGAAAATTTTTCTCTCTAATTCAATAAATTGTAACAGAAAACCACTTTATTTAGCCGCTACCGGCTATTCAGGGGGTTCTACGTAGGTTTGATGAGTATTTTTGAAGAAAAAAGGCAGTTTTCAAAACCCCTTATTTTGGCCGATTTTCGGCCATTTGGCAAGGCTATAGACTTGCCTTTTTGGCGATTTTTTGAGGGAAATTTTTTCTCTCTATTTCAATAAATTCTAACAGAAAATCACTTTATTTAGCCCCTACAGGCTATTCAGGGGGTTCTACGTAGGTTTGATGAGTATTTTTGAAGAAAAAAGGCAGTTTTCAAAACCCCTTATTTTGGCCGATTTTCGGCCATTTGGCAAGGCTATAGACTTGCCTTTTGGCGATTTTTGAGGGAAATTTTTTCTCTCTATTTAAATAAATTCTAACAGAAAATCACTTTATTTAGCCCCTACAGGCTATTCAGGGAGTTCTACGTAGGTTTGATAAGTATTTTGATGAAAAAAAGGCCGTTTTCAAAACACCTTATTTTCGCCGATTTTCGGCCATTTGGCAAGGCTATAGACTTGCCTTTTTGGCGATTTTTTGAGGGAAATTTTTTCTCTCTAATTCAATAAATTCTAACAGAAAATCATTTTATTTAGCCCCTACAGGCTATTCAGGGAGTTCTACGTAGGTTTGATGAGTATTATTGAAGAAAAAAGGCAGTTTTCAAAGCCCCTGATTTTGGCCGATTTTCGGCCATTTGGCAAGGCTATAGACTTGCCTTTTTGGCGATTTTTTGAGGGAAATTTTTTCTCTCTAATTCAATAAATTCTAACAGAAAATCACTTTATTTAGCCCCTACAGGCTATTCAGGGGTTCTACGTAGGTTTGATGAGTATTTTTGAAGAAAAAGGCAGTTTTCAAAACCCTGATTTTGGCCGATTTTCGGCCATTTGGCAAGGCTATAGACTTGCCTTTTTGGCGATTTTTTGAGGGAAACTTTTTCTCTCTAATTCAATAAATTCTAACAGAAAATCACTTTATTTAGCCCCTACAGGCTATTCAGGGGGTTCTACGTAGGTTTGATGAGTATTTTTGAAGAAAAAAGGCAGTTTTCAAAACCCCTGATTTTGGCCGATTTTCGGCCATTTGGCAAGGCTATAGACTTGCCTTTTTGGCGATTTTTTGAGGGAAATTTTTTCTCTCTAATTCAATAAATTCTAACAGAAAACCACTTTATTTAGCCGCTACCGGCTATTCAGGGGTTCTACGTAGGTTTGATGAGTATTTTTGAAGAAAAAAGGCAGTTTTCAAAACCCCTAATTTTGGCCAATTTTCGGCCATTTGGCAAGGCTATAGACTTGCCTTTTTGGCGATTTTTTGAGAGAAATTTTTTCTCTCTAATTCAATAAATTGTAACAGAAAACCACTTTATTTAGCCGCTACCGGCTATTCAGGGGGTTCTACGTAGGTTTGATGAGTATTTTTGAAGAAAAAAGGCAGTTTTCAAAACCCCTTATTTTGGCCGATTTTCGGCCATTTGGCAAGGCTATAGACTTGCCTTTTGGCGATTTTTGAGGGAAATTTTTCTCTCTAATTCAATAAATTCTAACAGAAAATCACTTTATTTAGCCCCTACAGGCTATTCAGGGGTTCTACGTAGGTTTGATGAGTATTTTGAAGAAAAAGGCAGTTTTCAAAACCCCTTATTTTGGCCGATTTTCGGCCATTTGGCAAGGCTATAGACTTGCCTTTTGGCGATTTTTGGCAGAAAATCACTTTATTTAGCCCCTTGAGGGAAATTTTTGAAGAAAAAGGCAGTTTTCAAAACCCCTGATTTTGGCCGATTTTCTCGATTTTTGAGGGAAATTTTTCTCTCTATTTCAATAAATTCTAACAGAAAACCACTTTATTTAGCCCCTACAGGCTATTCAGGGGTTCTACGTAGGTTTGATGAGTATTTTGATGAAAAAAGGCAGTTTTCAAAACCCCTTATTTTGGCCGATTTTCGGCCATTTGGCAAGGCTATAGACTTGCCTTTTTGGCGATTTTTTGAGGGAAAATTTTTCTCTCTAATTCAATAAATTCTAACAGAAAATCACTTTATTTAGCCCCTACAGGCTATTCAGGGGTTCTACGTAGGTTTGATGAGTATTTTGAAAAAAAAGGCAGTTTTCAAAACCCCTGATTTTGGCCGAATTTCGGCCATTTGGCAAGGCTATAGACTTGCCTTTTTGGCGATTTTTTGAGGGAAGTTTTTTCTCTCTAATTCAATAAATTCTAACAGAAAAGCACTTTATTTAGCCACTAAAGGCTATTCAGGGGGTTCTACGTAGGTTTGATGAGTATTTTTGAAGAAAAAAGGCAGTTTTCAAAACCTCTTACTTTCGCCTAATTTCGGCCATTTGGCAAGGCTATAGACTTGCCTTTTTGGCGATTTTTTGAGGGAAAATTTTTCTCTTTAATTCAATAAATTCTAACAGAAAATCACTTTATTTAGCCCCTACAGGCTATTCAGGGGGTTCTACGTAGGTTTGATGAGTATTTTTGAAGAAAAAAGGCAGTTTTCAAAACCTCTTACTTTCGCCTAATTTCGGCCATTTGGCAAGGCTATAGACTTGCCTTTTTGGCGATTTTTGAGGGAAGTTTTTCTCTCTAATTCAATAAATTCTAACAGAAAAGCACTTTATTTAGCCACTAAAGGCTATTCAAGGGGTTCTACGTAGGTTTGATGAGTATTTTTGAAGAAAAAAGGCAGTTCTCAAAACCCCTGATTTTGGCCGATTTTTGGCCATTTGGCAAGGCTATAGACTTGCCTTTTTGGCGATTTTTTGAGGGAAAATTTTTCTCTTTAATTCAATAAATTCTAACTGAAAACTACTTTATTTAGCCCCTACAGGCTATTCAGGGGGTTCTACGTAGGTTTGATGAGTATTTTTGAAGAAAAAAGGCAGTTTTCAAAACCTCTTATTTTGGCCGATTTTCGGCCATTTGGCAAGGCTATAGACTTGCCTTTTGGCGATTTTTGAGGGAAATTTTTCTCTCTAATTCAATAAATTCTAACAGAAAAGCACTTTATTTAGCCACTAAAGGCTATTCAAGGGGTTCTACGTAGGTTTGATGAGTATTTTTGAAGAAAAAAGGCAGTTCTCAAAACCCCTGATTTTGGCCGATTTTTGGCCATTTGGCAAGGCTATAGACTTGCCTTTTTGGCGATTTTTTGAGGGAAAATTTTTCTCTTTAATTCAATAAATTCTAACTGAAAACAACTTTATTTAGCCACTAAAGGCTATTCAGGGGGTTCTACGTAGGTTTGATGAGTATTTTTGAAGAAAAAAGGCAGTTCTCAAAACCCCTGATTTTGGCCGTTCTTCGGCCATTTGGCAAGGCTATAGACTTGCCTTTTTGGCGATTTTTTGAGGGAAATTTTTTCTCTCTATTTCAGTAAATTGTAACAGAAAATCACTTTATTTAGCCCCTACAGGCTATTCAGGGGGTTCTACGTAGGTTTGATGAGTATTTTTAAAGAAAAAAGCCAGTTTTGAAAACCCCTGATTTTGGTCGATTTTCGGCCATTTGGCAAGGCTATAGACTTGCCTTTTTGGCGATTTTTTGAGGGAAAATTTTTCTCTCTAATTCAATAAATTCTAACTGAAAACCACTTTATTTAGCCGCTACCGGCTATTCCGGGGGTTCTACGTAGGTTTGATGAGTATTTTCGAAGAAAAAAGGCAGTTTTCAAAACCCCTTATTTTGGCCAATTTTCGGCCATTTGGCAAGGCTATAGACTTGCCTTTTTGGCGATTTTTTGAGGGAAATTTTTTCTCTGTAATTCAATAAATTCTAACAGAAAATCACTTTATTTAGCCCCTACAGGATATTCAAGGGGTTTTACGTCGGTTTGATTAGTATTTTTGAAGAAAAAGGCAGTTTTCAAAACCTCTTATGTTGTCCGATTTTCGGCCATTTGGCAAGGCTATAGACTTGCCTTTTTGGCGATTTTTTGAGGGAAATTTTTTCTCTCTATTTCAACAAATTCTAACAGAAAATCACTTTATTTAGCCCCTATAGGCTATTCAGGGGGTTCTACGTAGGTTTGATGAGTATTTTTGAAGAAAAAAGGCAGTTTTCAAAACCTCTTACTTTGGCCGATTTTTGGCCATTTGGCAAGGCTATAGACTTGCCTTTTTGGCGATATTTGTAGCGAAATTTTTACTCTCTAATTTAATAAATTCTAACAGAAAACCACTTTATTTAGCCCCTACAGGCTATTCAGGGGGTTCTACGTAGGTTTGATGAGTATTTTTTAAGAAAAGAGGCAGTTTTCAAAACTCCTGTTTTTGGCCGATTTTCGGCTATTTGGCAAGGCTATAGACTTGCCTTTTTGGCTATTTTTTGAGGGAAGTTTTTTCTCTCTAATTCAATAAATTCTAACAGAAAACCACTTTATTTAGCCCCTACAGGCTATTCAGGGGGTTCTACGTAGGTTTGATGAGTATTTTTGAACAAAAAAGGCAGTTTTCAAAACCCCTTATTTCGGCCTTTTTTTGCCATTTGGCAAGGCTATAGACTTGCCTTTTTGGCCATTTTTTGAGGGAAAATTTTTCTCTCTAATTCAATAAAATGTGACAAAGAATCACTTTTTTATCAACTAGTGGCTATTCAGGAATTTCGGTAGGTTTTTGCAGGTATTTTTGAAGCAGAAAGGGAATTTTTAAAGCCCCTGATTTTGGCCATTTAGGAGGGCTATAGACTTTTTCTTTTGGCGATTTTTAGAAACTTTTGTACCTATTGTGACCAAATTTGATGGAAAATCACTTTATTCACTTGCTAGAGGCTCTTCAGGGGGTTTATAGTATGTTATTTTGAAATTACTTTCGTAGAAAGAAGAGAGTTTTCAAACCCCTTCATTTTGGCCATTTAGTAAGGCTATAGACTTTCATTTTTTGCAATCTGTTGAGGGAACATTTTTGTTTCTAGTTGGACCAAATATGATAGAAAATTACTTTATTTACCCTCTAATTGCTATTCAGGGAGGGGTTTATGGTATGTTTTTCTAAGTATTTTCGCAGAAAAAGGGGTTTTCAAACCCCCTGAATTTTGCAGATTTTTGGCAATTTAGCAAGGCTATAGACTTGTCGTTTTGTCTATACTTAGAGAAATATTTTTTAAAATTTCTAATATTTTTATTGGACCAAATCTGATAGAAAATTACTTCACTTATCCGTTAGAATCTATTCAGGGGGTTAACTCCTGGTTTTGGCCCATTTTTGCCATTAGTAAGTCCATAAGCGTGGGTTCTTTGCGATTTTAGAAGGGAAATTATTTTCGTAAACCTCTTCGGACATTAAACAAATATCGTTTTTATACCCATAGTGGCTATCTAGAAAAAATGAAAATGCTTTCTAAATCCCCTCAAATATCTAATAAAAGGCCTTTATATACCGTTAGAGACTACCTAGGAAAGATTCAGGTCGATCTGATAGTTACTTTGATGAAATAGGCAAGTTTTGAAAACCCTGATTTTTGGCCGATTTTTCTAATTGCTATTCAGGGGGGTTTATGGTATGTTTTTCTAAGTATTTTCGCTGAAAAAGGGTTTTCAAACCCCTGAATTTTGCAGATTTTGGCAATTTAGCAAGGCTATAGACTTGCTAATTCATATTGTACAGGATTTAAATGGCCTTTATTACGTACTGTTTAGGGATTTCAGCTATTTGTAAGTATTTATTTGAAAAAAGAGTTTTCAAGATACTTTTGAGCATTTTCGGAGCATTTGAAGGTATAGATTTGCCTTTTGGCATTTTGCATAGGTATAATTTTTCAGATCATTTTCATTTACTAGTAAGATCCTTATGAGTTCTACAGAATTATTCAGGGTTCATATTTAATGAGATGCATTATTCGAAAACAGGAGTTATTTTGACTGCATTTTGGGATTGTTTAGGCATTTCATACTATTGATTTAGGCCATTTTTGGCATTTCGATGGTAAATTTTCGATTATTTATTAAAAGCTACAGAAACCTTTATTTGAGTTCTTGATCAGAAAGTTAGAGGTTTTGAGACTATTTGTGGAATTTTTTCAAGGCAAACTTTGGCCATAGGCTATTGGTATTTTGTCGATTTAAGGAATTTTGAACATTTTAATTCTTTCAAGTAAGGGATGAAGATATTTTAATCGCTACTTTGCCTAGGATGTTTACTGGTTTGTTAGAATTTTACAAGTTAACACTTATTTTGACCTAAGCTTGTTCGGGCATTTTAGTAATTGAACTTCATTGGCAGTTTTGGAGATTTTAGTTTATAAAGTTTATGCTATTTAGAAAATTTTCTGATTTATTAAGCTAATTTAAGCGATTTCAGGTTTCTAGCTAGTTTGATTGAAGTATTTTATGACAGTTTCAACCTGATTTTTGGGATTGATTATAGCCTTTTCCCAGTATAGAGTT
This sequence comes from Chrysaora quinquecirrha, assembly GCA_014526335.1. Taxonomy (NCBI): domain Eukaryota; kingdom Metazoa; phylum Cnidaria; class Scyphozoa; order Semaeostomeae; family Pelagiidae; genus Chrysaora; species Chrysaora quinquecirrha. The sequence continues at coordinate 5,310,108 of JACTAT010000010.1, forward strand.
CAAGCTTTTGCAGTTTTAAGGCGATTTTTGCACAGTTTCGATATATTTGAAGTACATTTTTTAACAAAACATTTTCTGCTCAGGTTTAGTTAAGTTTTGAAGTTAATATTGAGATATTATTAAAGAGCCTTTAGGTTTTTGCGATTTTCGAATATATTTAAGCTAAGCTTTGCCCTTTTGGCATTTTTGAGGAAATTTTCGCTTAATTCTTATAGAATCTTTAAGAATTTCCACTTTATTTCCTAAGGATTCTAAGGATTTAAGCCTTAGGTATTAGTACATTTAGTTGTTAGATTAGGATTTTGAGAAAGCATTTGCTAAACCATTTGAATGCTTGCCTTTTGGCTTTTTGAAGGCTATTCTTCTATTGCATAATTTAGCAGAAATTTCCTCTTATTTAGCCAAGTATTCAGTAGACTCTAGTATTTGAAGTATTTTGAAGGTAACGTGAGTTTTAAACTGATTTTTAGGCTAATTCGGCATTTGGCAAGTTTGACTGACTTTGGCATTGGATTTAGGAATTTTTATCCTTTTTGAGAAATTTTCTCATTTAGAAATTTACATATAAATTTTTAGCCCTAAGTTCAGGGTATTTACGTAGGCTATTAAGAAGGTTTAAGCTGTTAGAATCTAGTATTTTAAAGGCAGTTTAAACTTGGCTTTTAGGCCGATTTTGGCATGATATTTGCGATTTTGGATTTTTATTTTACACCTTGGTGCGGTGTGACAGAGAGCAAGGTTTTTACACCTTGTAAATTTGTGCTCCCTAGCCTGGATTTGAACCACAGACCTTGAGCCCAAATGGCGCAAGTGCTAACCACTACGCTACGACTTGACATAGATAACATTATAATCCACGAGTTATAATCATAATAAGAATGAGAAGACAATTGATAAGTACCTGGTGTATCAGTTGGATGAAGTATCTGCTCCTCCTCTTCTGAAGATGCGAAAACATATTGTCCTGTTGTAAAAGAAAAATTAATATACTAAAGATATTACTTTTAGACAACTCACTTCCTACCCTTTGGTCCCTAGTTGCTGACGGGTCGTTTGAATAAGCAGAGTTTTGGACGTTTAAGTACGATAAAATTAGCAGGGGTGAAATAACCGGGGGTTAGAATAACAGTCAAAGAAACTCTAGACAAACTCTATGTCTCGAATTAAAAAGTAAGGAACTTAGCGCTGTTGAGAGGCGGGCCAAGTGGAACATACCCATACCCAAATTATACTTGTACCCCCCCCCTCCCGGGCAGCAAATACACGAAAAATGAGTTAAGCATTTGAATAGTCTTTGTATGCCCGAAAATGATTCCGCTGTTCATCGCAATTTTGAAGTTAAGCATTTCTTCATAAGTAACTTCTGCAAATACCCTGAAACTGCTTCAAGTAACTGAGTTAATTTATTGTTGCTACCATTGCCTTGGTCGTTGTTGTTGTTGCAAGGCTTTTTGCAATAAATCTAATTTGAAACAGTGAATGTGAGAAAGAAGCAATAAGGCTGGGGACAAAATAGACAATAATACACCCGTGTGAAGCAGCGACTATGACTGATTTCTATTGACTTGCAGTCAAAGAACGGGGGGAAGCAAAGAGCTGATGTGTGCTTACGTTCACAGTTCTTTCCTTCATATCCAACAGCGCATAAGCAATGATAACCATGCTCATCAAAATTGAAATCACGATGCGTTGTGCCATCGATGCATGTGCCATTGTGATAACATGGTGCAGAGGTACATGCTGGGAATGGAACTGCAAAGAAACAAGATCAGTAAGTTAAACGAATCAATACTTATCGTTAACGAATCGTTTCTCCCATAGCCGTAGGAGGCAGGGAAGCTGGACTGGAAGGGCTGCGGAATTGTTGGCCAACATGTTGGCACGGTTTGCTAAAGATGTTGGCCTAATAAACAACATGTTGTTGCCGAAAAAATGTTGGCCAACATTTTTGAACATATTTAAAATTTTAGCCAACATTTTCACCGATTTGAGCAAAATTGATGTCTTAGTACGATTTGCTTTGCTATGTGTAACCAACATGCTGGCACAACATTTTCAATTTCGGTTGTTATTTCGGAAACCTTGAAATGAGAAATAGATTTAAGCTGGGGGTTTGAGCTGGACCACGAGGTTTTTTCTTCTTCACGTCAACCACAAGAGCGAGCAATAAAACTAAAAGATGCTTCCTTTGCGGCCATGTTTGCAAAAGATCATTTGTAGATGACATCAGCAACCCAAAATATCTAAGATCAGATGTTGTGATAGTATGGCAAACCATACCAATTTGTTGGCCTATTTTCAGCCAACATGTTGGTCAACAATGTTGGCACGGTTTGCGCCGGTTTTAATAGCAAGTACGAAGCACGACCCCTTGGAAGAGCAGCGCTACTATTAGGTTAACTTAGGTAAATATATTTTTATTAACTATTGTAAAACTTAGAATGTATATGCTGAAAGAGTATCGTGTCTAAAGATTAATTAAAAAAAGCAAAATACATGGGAATACCTTCGCAGTTCTTTCCACTGTACATTGCATCGCAGAAACATTTATATGAGTTCAAATCTTCGAAGTGAAGATCAGAGTCTGTGTTACTACTGACATCTACGCATCTACCATTATGGAGACAGGGCGCCGAGTAGCAAGGTGTAGCTCCATGAAGTGTCACTGTAAAGATAAAAGATGTAATATGAATATAAGAGACAGATTTGGCAATAAAATTCAAATCTTCTGTCAGTTTCCTGAAATGGAGCAGTCGCAACGTTTAGGCACGAAACGTTAGATTTCGTACGTCAGTCTTAATTTTCATCTTGAGACACGTGTCTGTTCGATTGGAGATTTCCTATGTCAGCCTTTCATCTGTTGCACCTGATGAGCTGAGATACAAATAAAAAAACACGTCCCTCTGGAACATTCGCGAATTTCTTGCATTATATAATTTGTATTTATTATTTTCAATTAGCTATCACTATATACTTATCATTTTATAAAAAGATTGCTTAGCACTTGTAATTATTAAGGGTTTTATCGTGGGTTTTATAAAAATAATAATGATTATGATGATCATGATGATGATGTTGATGATGAGGATGATGATGATGATGAAAGTGGTGATGATGATGGCGATGATGGTAATGATGATGGCATTTCATCTAGAATGATTAACTTAGAAAAGGGAACCTATGAAAGGTTAAGCTTGTTAGTTTCTTGTTGTTGTTGTTATTGTTGTGTTGTTGTTGTTGTTGTTGTTGTTGTTGTTGTCTTATAAAAAAGAGTGTAACAACGTGTGTAGATCATTGAACTATAAATAAAAAGTCTTTCTATTTATAGTTCAATGGTGTAGATTTGTCTAATGCGCTATTGAAAGTGACTCAAGTTTCTATAATAAAAAATGAGATAAATTAATTGAGTAACCTTCACAGTTTCTACCAATATAGCCAGGCAGACAGTTGCATTTGTATCCATGTGAATCAAAGCTTACTTCTGGTAAAACAGATGGATCCAAACAGCTCCCGCCATTTTGACAGGGATGGGACCAGCAAGCATAATGTGCAACTAAAAAAGAATGAATTAATTGCTAAAACCTCTTAAAATAAAGGCATATATTTATCATGAATAGCGAACACAAGGATAGATTTTTCCACAAGTGGCCTACCACAATTGATGGGATTTGAACCCAGATCTGCATGATCAAAGAGCCAACGACGTTTCCACTGAGCTATAGAGCTCAATGAAATCGCCGAGTAACTCTCCAAGACATACAGCCCGAGGCTCTCATCCCATTTTGTTTTTTGTGCTTCGGCAATGTTAAGCCGTCTTCAACACCATAGGTAACTATTTATATATATTTGTCATGAAACGTCGGTGGAAACGTCGTTGGCTCTCTAATCATGCAGACCTGGGTTCAAATCCCATCAATTGTGGTATGCCACCTGAGGGGACATATCAAGCACGACAAAGTCGGGCGCAACATGTCTCCTCTTTTAGCGAAGCCTTTAGAGTCGCCAATTGATTGAAAAAGCTGGTGATCTAGAGAGAGATATACAAAGCACGAAATATCTTTATTACTTTCGCATTGCTTTCCACTGTATCCTTGTCTGCAAAAGCATTCATAGTCATCAGGATGCATCAGATTCTTTCGATGATTGTCATCAGATGAATCAAAACAGGTTGCATTATTTAAGCACGGCACAGAACTACAAGCAGCCAAACTCGTCTCTAGAATAGATGAAAAAGACAAAATTACTTATAAACGCCTCATATATAGCCATTATAACCTGGTATTCCACATAGTCATTTCCCCATTTATATTCCAGAGCGGTTTATATTCGAGGGCGGCTTATATTCAAGGGCGGCTTATTTTCGAGGGCGGCTTATATTCGAGAGCGGCTTATATTCGAGAGCGGTTTATATTCGAGGGCGGCTTATATTCAAGGGCGGCTTATATTCTAGAGCGGTTTATATTCGAGGGCGGCTTATATTCGAGAGCGGTTTATATTCGAGGGCGGCTTATATTCAAGGGCGGCTTATATTCTAGAGCGGTTTATATTCGAGGGCGGCTTATATTCAAGGGCGGCTTATTTTCGAGGGCGGCTTATATTCGAGAGCGGTTTATATTCGAGGGCGGCTTATATTCGAGAGCGGTTTATATTCGAGGGCGGCTTATATTCGAGGGCGGCTTATTTTCGAGGGCGGCCTTCGCATGAAATTACCTCAGACTCACCTTAAGGTAGATGGGTCTGTTGCAAGTAATCAAGCAGTTTAGCAAGTCTTGGCAGCAAGCTGTAAAGCTAAAGCTAGCATGCAATCTGTGCTTCCCGGCTGACGTTATACAATCAAGGATAAATATAATCATCATAATATGGAGTATTAAAAAGAAAACACAGTTTCACCTTCACAATTCTTTCCTCTGTATCCCTGTGGACAGAAGCACTTGTAATCGGTGTGTTCAATAAGGATGATGCCTTTCTGCCTGCTATTTGAGTTATCAACACAAACGCCATTATGAAGGCAAGGTGTACTTTGGCATGGGTTGAAAACTAAAAAAAACGGTCTTCGGTGATTGACTTAAATCACCTGAATAGCAAACATGTTATTTTAAATGACTTAAGTTCTATGAATGGGAACAGATTTGGTCATCGCAGGTTAGGCCCTGTTTCAAAAACGTCGCTAGCTGTTGCTGTATGTCGTTTAGTTTTGAAAAAAGGCGCTGGCGACATTTCGGAAATCTGGAAACACTCAAACTCGTCCCCAGGCCCTAAACCGTATTTTCTTCGAATCTCCACTCCACCATCAAATCGATTTTTGGCCCTGGTACCGGCCACAAAAATCTGCCAAAATACTGGCAATTTTGGCCTAGGCATAAAAACAAGATGTAGATTCCGAAAGCAGATGTTCTGAGAAAGGAAATGCAAAGAATTTTATCGATAACTGTAAGGCAAGATACAATATCTCATGCAGCATCAGTTGTTGGTTTTTTCACGTTTTTCACATAGTTTTCAGCCTATTTTGGTGTGAAATTTTGAAGTCACCAAAAATTTCTATTGTATGAACAGCCAATTAAATTGCGAATAGACAAGGCCGATACCAGGGTCGAATATGGACAGCGGAGTTTCAGGTAGAGGCCTATTCACCCTGGGGACGAGGTTGGGAAATACTAGGCTGCTTTAGCATAGGACGCCACGAGGGAAGATGGTGTCGCCAGCAGACAAAGAATCTGGGAACTAGTTATTTTCCCGCGCTTTGATATTCCGCGTTCTGGCGACAATGACGGCTTGGCTGTTTTCATTTGACGTCCTCATGAAAACGTCGAAATTGGCGTTGTTCTTGAAGCTGCATTTTACTTTAGCAACCAATCCAGTTAATTATTGCTATAATTTCGCATTTTTAACAAGGACCTATTCTAAAAACTGCGAAAGTAACCTATTCAGAATCTAGTGGTGGGATAAAAGAATTACAGTATTTCCTTATCTAGCCCTAGTAGGCCTTATGTAGGCCAGGCGTCGCCATCCTTCAATGCTTGACGCTAAAGAACCTTCTTGACAAAGATGGCGTTCTCATTGGCAGTCGCGTCCTGTTGCTAAAACAGTCTACTTTAAGCAACAGAACACGGTCGTCAGTGAGAACGCCGTCTATGTCTTATAATCAGGGGCGGCTTATAATGAAGGACGACTTTTGAGTCGCTTTCAAGACTGAAAGACAAATTGACGATCTCGAAAAATCAAACCTGGTATATAAAATACCATGTGGAGATTGTCGTCAATCATGACAATCGAAAATACAGACAGGAACTCGGTCTCAAGGGCTTGAGATTGATTTTCCTCTTGTCTGCGAACACTCGACCTACGGTAGTTGAAACCGCCGAGGGCGCTGACCAAAACTACAAAAGTAGCCGCGGCTTGAATTAAAAAGCAGTTTGAATAAAAATGAAAGTCTTCAATTGCTTCAAAGGAAATATTGACTTACATTCACATCTGCTGCCAGTGAAGCCTGATTTGCATTGACAAATGAAGAGCTTGCCATCTTGTCCTGGCAGACATTTCCCATTGTTTTCACATGGGTTTGGACTGCATATATCTCCGATTGCTAGGAAAAAACGCAGAAAATCGAATTATGTAACTGCGGACCGTTTTTATGGTTGTGATTTAAGCCACAGCAACACGTGCGACTTTTTGCTTGAAATGTGAAATGACGACAGGGCATGATAAAGAATGGTCCCCGCGACCGCAAAAACGTAAAAGTTGCACGTGTAGCAAGGATAAATTTTCGAATAAAATGTTCTGCGGCCTGAAGAAAACGGTCACAGAACATTGATTTGGTTGAGGGGTCGCAGCGTGTAACCGGTTTCCATGCATTGGCGACGCAACACATTGCATTGCTTTCGCGCGTTTTGCTGGTAAATCTCTGGGGCTCATTTACCTTTCTGTCGCAACTGCAGGTTTAATTGAAACAAAATGACCTTATAGAGTTCAGGAACTTTCTAAACTGAACAAAGATAAGAATAAACTATTCATATACCTTTACATTTGTATCCATTACCAATAAATCCAGGTTTACACACACAATGACCTTGTTTACAGTGAGCATTCAAACTGCATCCTTCGCATTTGTCAACTGAAAAGTAACAGTAGAGTTAATATCATAATATGACACAGCAAAAGAAAGTATCTTAGTTCCTCGATGAAGCACCTACGGGGGGGGGGCTCTTTTTCAAAGAATCCGTCTCAAAGAGGAGCTATTTGAAAATTTATGAATAAACTAGCTTTCTTACGAAAAGAAAGTTTTGCAGCAACTGGAAAAAGATGTCTCTTGATCTATTGTATCAAGAGCTTGCACATACACTATTTAAGCGGTGTCAGGGACCAACCTGATAGGTAGCCCAATTCAAAGGGGGGTGCATAATCGAGGGAGGGTGCTTATCCTAGCACGAATAGGCCAGGGGTGGAGCCTTAACCTGGTAACTCGCGTGTAAACAGCATATCGGTATATTGAGTACCTATGTTGTGTAGTAAAAATCCATAATTAAGCATTATAACAGAATAAAAAGTTAACAATTTTCATACCTTCGCAAAGATTACCACCATATCTTTGCCTGCATCGGCATTCGATGCCTATATTTGTATTCTGACATTTTCCACCATGTTGGCAAGGATTTCCGTTCGCGCAGTGATTGATTTCTGGAGAACGATAAAATAATAATTTACGCTAAAAAACCCCACAAAAACTAATTACACCACAGGCCTAAAGCACTGTACAGTCACGAGAACGGCAAAGTTGTTATTACTTTATTTTGCATAAGCTAATATTTGTAGCATTTCAGCTTATTCAGGCCAACTATGCATGCAGCATACACGCTGGGACTACTATTCTGAAGGGCGGCGAAGTGAGATAGTTAGTCATTTATCCGCAAAGTTCCCATCCAGATGAGGACCTCGCATGGACAAGCTTAACTTCAATTGCCTAACGGAAACTGACTAAGCCGCTTGGCCACTCAATCCTCTGGTTGGCGAGCCTGACTTGCAATCAATTATTGCGGGTTCGATTCCCACGTTGGTCGAGCCCTACAAAGAATGATGAGAGCAGCCAGCTAGCATAATTCCAGAAAAGAGTCTCGAGGTGAGACGCCATATAGGTGAAGAAAAGCGAGGTCGCTTGCTCAGGGTAATACAGAGAAATCCATGAGGAAATCCATGCCTTGCGAAGACAATAATCGTGACTCATTATCTGAGTCCTCCAAGTCGTAAAATAGTTTGAGCGATGTTAGTCTTCGTCTGATGAACGATAACTCAGACTCACGTCACAAGTCTACCAGCGAAAGTGCTCGGCAAATTAACTAACTCATCTAGACCTCAAAGCTAAAAGACAGACTGAGGAACTATTGCAATTTGCCCATAAAACTGTGAGGGATGGAATAGAACGAAACCGGCATCTCTCAAAAAGGAATTTTTCCTAGAAACGTCCCTAAGAATCACAAGTGACCAGTGCGCACATTTTCACTTCACCAAACTGCCACTTACAATTTCAAGATAGAGTTTTTTATGTTGAATTCGTATGTAGTGCCGCTCAAAATTTGGTCAAAATTCCTAGCGCTTTTTCAATTGTATCGTAAACGATATATCTTGAACATCCATCGAAAATTGTATATTTTGCCATTCGTGAGCAAGAAAGGGTTCAAGGTGCAAAATTGGTCCGGCTTTTGTCAGGGTACAAGTCTCACAACAACAGCAATTCAATCAACGAACAACTCTTACAACACAACAGCACAAATTCAACTCAATATTAGTGGAAGTAAGAGATTCTCGTAGTATGTCTGTTACATACATTGACACTACAGCCCTGGCCAAACAATCAAACATTGTTGTTCAAACATCTGAAATTTGCTTGGCAAACAAAATGTTTGATCATTCGAAACATTGCTCATAGAATACAGTGCGTAAGCAGAAAATGTTTTTGAAGTTTTTCAAAACATTGCCAAGCAGGTTCTGCTTGTCAAGTAATCATGCTTTGCGACGTGGCCAAACGGTTACACATTGTTTGTAAAGCAAAACTCAGTAAATAGTTTTACCAACAACGATTGATCCTTCAGCCAGGGCCTAAGGGCCTAAACAGATATAAAACACAACCCAGAAAAATCAGATAGGACTTGACTTTGACACTGAAGCCACACGTTGACAATAAGTGAAAGGTTTTTGACAAAGTACCCAGTAACTCCATAACGTCCTATTGAGTTCAGTCCATTCAAAATCATTGAAATCGCGCTGGTAAAAATCAAAACTGCATGGCGTTTGATAGGCTAACAGGTTAAGAACCTGCAAGAAGCATGTCAAGTTATAAGACATATTGAAACTACAATGATTAAGTGGCGAAAAGAACGGTACAGCTGGAATCAATTCTGGTTTTTGAATGTAGTTGAATCCAAAGAAGTCGTTGAATTTGGTTATCTGGTGCGATGCTTTTCTAAGTCGACGCAGGTTTTGTTCTTATTGCTTTGAAGTTGTGATATCACGTTTTTTTAATTTCTAAGAAAGTTCGGAATCACCCAAGTACTAAAGCTGTCGTCAAGAAATTCAGTATTTAAACTTTCTTAACACTTAATGAACAAAAAATTGACTATATTTCTGTCTTTTTTAGTACCCCTTAGGCACCCTAAGAAACAAATTTTTCATAGAAAATGCGTCCTAAAATGGATTTTTTAATGCATTAGCATAGTTGCAGATCACAGATTTGAGTGAAGGCAGATACAGAGATTTTTGAGCCCTACATGAACCCATAATTAATTAAACACTTTCTAGGGTTTGAAAAATTCAGTACCCAACTTTCTTAATGAATGAGGAGCCGAGCATTAAACCCTCTTGTCATAAAGAACCAATTTATAAGGAACCTACATCTAGAAGGCCCGAAAATATAAAGAACGTATAGTTACTACTAAAGAGCCGTGGCAAAATAAAATAGTGTCAAATGTTTGACGAAGAATGTTTGATCGTTTGACGAGGCCCTAGTTGCAGCTGTACTACAGCAAAAACCCGCACATAAGAACTTAAGTTTTCGAAAACAGCCTGCTTAGGTGCGTATTTAATGATGTGTATACCATAATCAGGGTAGAGGTTCTTCTTACAAGTGGGTCTTAAGCAATTGCTAGAAAAATAAGGCATCGTTCAATGTTTAGCAGCTTTAGCATTCCTCTACTTCTCAATGCTCTAAATGCAATGATTCGTAAGTCCAGGAAAGAGGTTAACCAAAGCACAAATTGCATTTAGAACCCCGTTAGTAATCCGAGTCCCGTACTTAAGAAAATTTTTGGATTCTTAGAGTCAGGAAAAAGTTACGGTTACACGGTCACTGAGACAATTAGAACAAAAGAAAATTCTTTGCCACACCCCAAAACGCCTATGTTTTATTGTTAAATGAGGAGGGACATCAGCTAGGGGTATTTTGGTCTGGAGTAAGGTTGGTTGGTCACTTCTCGGGATTCTGCCTGTTCTGAGCTTTTTCTTAAGATACTAATTTTTACATCAAATTCATAGAAACGATTCTTCATTTCTAACTTTAAGTATAAGTGGAGCCTTTTGGGGAAGAACGATGGGAAATATATTGTTATTCTGTAATTTTTCCGTAAAAATCGTCTTGCTCTTGAAAAAATTATTCTTAGTTTTTCATCCGAGCCTCGACAGTTCCTTAAAGTTCCTTAATTTTTTGGGAATTTTAGCCTCGAGTTCCTTATAGAGGTGTTCCTTATAAAAAAACGTGTAAACAGAGATTAAAGTGCGAAAAGAGGTAACGCATGTTGCAGTATATTGCCCTGCAAAGAGCCACTTGTAGCATAGTAAGTGGCTTAATTTTATATGCTTTTGCAAGGGGTATGCAAATGAGGTGTTGAAATTCAAAGGTAAACTCACTTTCGCATTGATATCCTCTGAATTTCGATGAACAATCACAATGATAGCCTCGTACGTTGTGTGCTAATCTGCAAGAGCCTCCGTTCTTGCATGGATTCGGGTCACATGGATGCAGATCTGGAAGAAAAAAAACTTCTTTAGCTCAGTGAAAAAGAAACAAAAAAAAACGAATTATCTGAGATTAGAAGCATTTTGGTTAATATCAAATTCATTACCTGATCCTAGCATTTGAAGGGATGCCTTTACGAGGCAATATTAATTTATTTAAGACAATTTACTGTAGCAATGTCGAGTGTCACTCAGGTTATACTGAGGCAAGTAAACTGGCAAAGGTACCATACAGACTCCCAAGTTTCATAGAAGTCTCTTTTGTTATTGGTGGTAAAATCACCTGGACTGAATACCTAAATGGCGCTCTCATTGGCGATCGCGTCCTGTTGCTAAAACTGTCATGATTGTGATATAGTGAGCAAATGTGATGAGGTAAACTGTTGGCATCACATGGTTCTAACGCTCTCATTATCAAAACTAAACATTGAGCAGAAATACATTGGTTTTATAGGGATAAGAGAGGGATAAGAGGGGGCTAAGAGGCTGAGTCTTTGAGTAATATAAAATTTTCAAAATTGCGAAGAAAAGCAGAAACATACTATGCCCAGAGTTTTTCCAATGCTTATCGCAGTTTTATATGGATTTAGGATCCTGAAATATCTAGCTTAGTTCAGACATTGTTTCAGAGTCGTGCAGAGATATTACTGGCACAGCAAAGGAGCGAAACTTGACACGACGATTGATTCAGACACCTTGCTTTGCAAATTTTATCTGTTTTCTCTTAGCCTATGTTGCAAATTCTATCTGTCGGGTTTGCCAAACGAGACAAGGGTCTTGAGCTTTGTGATGGTCAACCTGACAAGTTCGGGCACGGCAGTGGCTCAGAGTGTGAATCAACGCCGTGTTTGTGTCGAGCCGCTTCTGTGGGACACGGGTGAAATGTGTCGTGCCAAGATTTTAGCTCGAGCTAAAATCACTGATTGGTTCAGACGTCAAGCTTACCTGTGGCACGGTGCGATACTGGCACGACGCGACAGTGGCACAAAGCGACAGTGGCACGACGCAACACTGGCACGACGTGACACTAGATCCAACGTCTGCACTAGGGCATGCAATTGTAATAAACTTCATGCAATTTTAATTTGCTGAGTTTTGTATAAATGAAATCATAAAAGAGATAGATTAGCATTAAGGGTCTTACCCTCGCAATTTTCTCCGGCATATCCAGCCTGGCATTGGCATTGATAACGATTGCCTCTGGGAAGGCATACACCTCCATTTAGACAAGGTGACTTCTCACAAGGATTGGAATCTGAAAGAACATGGTAGGTAATTAAGATTAAATACATAAAAATGAATTTCGAAAAATTAAAATTAAATACGATGAACATTGCCTAATTTGTTAATCATCAATTTTTCTCATCTATTTTGAAAACAGTAGGCTAAGGGGCTAAGAGGGTTTAGGGAAGAGAAAGGGGGTATGGTAAGATCCTACAATCTTGGACAAAAATTATGAGACAAACTGAAATTTTTAATAATACTTGTATTACCGTTGCATTTTACCCGTCCCCCCTTACTTAATGATGATCAAATGATTATCACTCAACATTGATCCGAGGGGGAAGGGGGGATTAAACTATTGCTTAGCGAAGCTTAAGTTAAGGAATTGCTAGTCTAACTTGGAATCTTCTGGGTGTCTCATCATATTTTGTCGAAGATTGTAGGCTACATGGATTCTGTTGTTAACAATAGGGTACCATGACCCAATCTGATCGCTCCGCGCATTTCATTGGCATATCTAATATCACTCATTGGCATATCCCATATACAAATTCCGACCGCGCTTCTCCCTTGCTATCCCGCATCACGCTTTGCGGGATCGTATACATCCCGTATCCCACCCGTCAAAAAGTCCGATCCTGCTAAATCTAGCTATTATGCATCATCACGAAGGGAAATGGAATTTTTTCGCGACATTGAATGTTCAAACAAGCGGGCAAAATTCGCAAATACACCCTTGACGAGGGGAATCGTTTCGCAAACGATTGCGAGTGCGTCCTGGTAGCTATCGTTTTTACTATTTTTGTTTAACTTCTCAATATATAAAAAAGTAGTTGTGTAACTCGGCCGCATAGCTTTGAGGCCTTACTCTATTTCATGACAATGAAGAACGTCTTGAACAACAAGGTTTCACATCACAAGGTAGGTTTTAATATATTTATTCCAAAACTTTGTTCCAAATCTTTCATAAACTAGTAGAATTTTAGGCCAAAGTCAGAGCTTGATATCAGCTCATGCAAATGTCATTCAAAAGTACAGGACGCTTCAATGTAAAGTTTCCAGAAAACTAACAACTTATTCTGACCCCCCTAATTGGGCCTCAGGTACCCAAACCCTGTTGAAAATAGATGAAGTTTAAGGTCGTTCATTGTAGGCCAGGAAAGACCAACCCACAAAGGGCCAAAAATTTCGAACTCTCTTCTAGCAGAAACAAAATCAGCGCAAGATAGCAGTTTAAAAGCTTCGCAATGTTTCTAAACAACAAAGTGCGCGCTCTTCTTGAAATGGATGACATCTTACTAAATGATTATCAAGGGGGGAGGTAGTGGCATTATTATATCAGACATACAGAGTGCTGTTCATGTGCAGAAAGCTATAAGTACTTATCTGAAGCTTTTTCATATCAATCAACCTAACCGGTTTCCTTAAATCATAGTCATTTCATAGCGTGGTAATAGTCATCGATATTGAAACGAATCGCGAGACGGCTCAACACGGAATCGTAAACAGGCATAGCCCCAAAATTTTCAAGCTTAAATTTCTGCCTCGCTTCTGCTGGACTGCCATCGTTACAGTGGCATTATTGATGGCCTATTTGACGGGCCTAAGTCAGATGGATCTAAACTGAATCGGAAAAGAGTTACCCTGCGTAAAACCTTAGTTTATCTATCATGATTTGCACCTATTCAGCTTGTCTGATGTCTTTTTCAACCAATTTGGTTCACGCGCACCATTGCGATCTTTTAGTGGATCAGCAACATCCCCGATTCTTTCGCCGTGAAGAAAATTTATTCTTACAAGTGCCGTGGCTAGTGGGTCTACAGAAGTTGTCGGACTCGCATGACTAAAACACTAATAGTGAGCAAGTTTGAAGCACCAATCTTTTTCCGGTTTTCTTTTCGTGCTTCTAGCGCCAAGGGTAAACTAGTAAGCGCCTCGCAAGTTTACTGAGAGTGGAGGTTCAGTGTTAGCTACAGCATTCGAAACGTTCACATAATAAAAGGAAAAGGGATATCACAGAAAACTGTACGGCACAAATAATTATTAAATGTATATATTGTTCAAATAATTGTGGATAACTACAACTTACGTTGACAGTGTGCTCCCAAAAATCCAGGAGGGCACTCACAAACATACAAGTTCTGCAGTGTTCGTTTTCGTATCTCAGTCTTGCCTGGCTTTCTTCTCTTGGCAATTTTATTCTTCTTGGACAAACCCCCGTTCACTTTGTTCTTCAAAACAGCTTTGACGACATCTTTCGTTATCTCCTCCACAGTTTCCTTGTCAAGTTTACCACCTGGCGTTTTCTTGTCGCTGATTGGCTCCTTCTCATTTTCGTGACCTGTTAACGTCAGTAGTTCTTCATGTATGCCTCCACTATGATCCTTGAAAGTAGTCGCTCCAAGGCGATGATAATGATGATGATGATGAGGACTATCAAGCGGGTCGTCATCACTATGTGCCTCAAGATGATGCAGAGCCTCGTTGTGAAGAGTTGAAATCCTGTCATCATCATCATCATAATGATGATCATCATGTAAAGTGACCATGTGATCATCATGAGGGTAATGAGACGTAAAGGGGTGCTTACCCTCATGGGGGTTTTCCGTGGTATGATGAATACTATTCGCCTCTTCATATCCGACGTCACTGTGATCTTCCAAATCGGTTTCTTCACCGTGAATGACCGGCTGAAAGGTTTCTGGCAGGGTTTCTGTATGCAATGGATTGATATCGTGGTCATGATGAGTAAGATGATCATCATGATCATCATGATGAAAAAACCAATCACTGTGGTGAGCCTTTTCAGGCCAATCAGAGTGCTCCGAGTCAAAATGAGGGATTTCTTTGTCATAATGAGCACGATGTGTGTGTTCTAAATCGCTGTTTGTTGCTTGGTCATGTTCTTCATACAGCTCGGGATGATGTGCTATTGTGAAGTTATTATCTCCCAATAAATCGTCATCAGGTTCAACAACATCAACAACACTTTCATCTGCTCCATGTAACAAGCTCTGTAGTGCTCCTTCGTGTAAATGAAGTTCACTGATTTCTTTCAAATGACTTTTACACGTGCCGCCATTTTTACACGGGCTTGGAACGCATGGGTCCCATGCTACGAGACAAAACAAGAATCAGAGATTCAGATTTTTGATGGTACAAGCGCAAGTTGATGAGCGGAAGTCAAAGGAAAGGCAACACAAAAACTGAGCCTTACCCAGGGTAACTGAGTCCCTACCTACTCCAAACCCTAAAACGCGAAAATTTTGGCAGCTCTAAACAAAAAACTGTAGCCTTAACCCACCCCTCTCATAAAAAGCGAAAATCACAAACCCAAGTTGACAACCGTAAAACTTACCCTAACCTGAACCTTTTCCCTTATTACCGTATCAATTTCTCACACTACCCCTAACTACTTCTACAATTTATAATCCTACCATCCGAACAATTCATATCAGATAGAAAGATCTTAGAGCTTGTTCTTCTAAACCAATTCTTTTTTCAGCAGCCTTCGTCTTTCAGAAGGTGTGTTTTTCAAAGCCATTCGTCTGAAAGCGGCAGGTTTTGGAGCTGTTCAAAGCCTTCTGCTATCAAAGTAGGTTTCCCAGACTTTCGAGGAATATTCGGTTCCAAGTTCGAACATAGACTGCAATTTTACCAATTACCAGGAGACATTCTACGAGTGGTTCTGGGGATGAGGCAAGCAAGAACTTTGGCACAAAAGTTGACTCGTTTGGAACAAACTTCGGAAAAAGTCTCGGATTTCTAGAATTTCTGATTTTTTTAATCATGGATTCTGTTTTAAAGAGCTTTCTACTTTCGAAATTCGAAAGGTTTTAGAGGTACACTTATTACACGAGTCCCAGTTATCGCAGCTACCAACTTTAGTTGTTGTTGTTGTCAGAAAGCTGCTCAAAGACGCTCAGTGTAGCGAAGTGCTGTGGTCGTTGGTCTGGATTTTATGAGCGGAACATGAGACTCGTGTAATAGGTCTATTTTAGAGGTTCAGAAGAACTTGCCTTAGAGCCATAAGAACCGTAAAACATTGGAACTCCTCTCTTTCCAATTCACATGCCAAGATGTCAGTTCTAAGCAAATTTTTCTGGAATATAAAGTAAAAAAAGTGAAAGGTTTAAAAAGATAGAAACTTTACCTTCACAATCGCGACCATGGTATGGAAAGACGCATTCACAAGCATAGCCATGCTCTGTATTGGAAGCGATGCATGTACCTCCGTTCTTGCAAGGGCTTGGCAGACAGATACTCTCTACGATAAGAAACAAAACGGGAATTCAACTAACTCAACATAACAAGGAATTCTGAATTGTTTTGCAGGTTTGGAAGGCCTTCTCAGGGTGCGTTCGTTGGGACTTTAATTTCTTCTGAGCCCTTGAAAAGTAGGCATCGGAGCATTCCGATGCCAGAAGACAAAAACAAACTGTTTTGAAAAATAGGAGACTTTGGAAAAGCCGAATTCGAAAAACTTTCTCTGGGAAGTCTGCGAAATATTTCAGCTTTGGAGTCAGGAGAATTTGGAGCCTCCAAAGTCTCCGATTTTCAATGAAGAGTTACCAAAAGAACGGGATTTCGATCTCTCGGAAGTTTGCAGAAAAAAGAAGACGCAGAAATGATCCCGAAAAAACGCACCCCAAGACTTCGGTTCCATCAGACAGAGAATTCCAGTCGAACTGATCCTGCTTGTCCAACAATGTTTTTGGACGTGAACAAACGGTCAAACATTTGTTTTAAGCAAATTTAAAATCTGAACAAACAATGATTGATCATTTGGTCAGGGCCTAAGTGCTTGATACTATTCTAAATTGCGAGAGATAGCGGAAATATCTATGGAATTTTTTCGTCTGAAATTGGGTATTGTAATATCCTGCAATAACATGAACAATCTGCGTTTGTATTAGTGACCTTTGTACCATAAAGTGTTCCTGTCTGTTGTATGTAAATGTTCCTGTAATTAATTCATATGTTAGTTCAGTTCCAATCCAAGATGTAGTCGGTCGATGTCTAGACTTGCTCCAAGTCTATTTCTTAATATCCTTCTCCAAAGGTCCACCATTCCGTGGAAACAAAGGAGAGTGCCAGAGAAATAGACTTGTACCTTTCCAGCAGTCATGAATAATTAATGAGATAAACCTTTTGTGTTTTGACGTCACCGGACAAGATCCTGTCCGGTGGCGCTTCTCTCTGAAGTGAGAGAATCAGCCATTCAGCACCAAGAAATGACAAAGCTCTTTCCAGATTATAAAATCTCCAAGGGGGTTGCCTCCTGGAAGGCATTTCTTGACAAAAGATGCATTTGGCTGCCAATGCCAACGGCTCTGAATGAAATTCAAAGGGGTTTTTGTTCTTAATTCTCTCAATTCATACAACGGCCTTTTCCAAAAACTAGAGAAAAGTGGAATAGATCAAAATTTTCTAAAAACAGTTCAAAGCATCTATAAAAATACTGAATGCGCAGTTAAATTAAACAACAAATGCACAAAATTCTTCAAATGTTCCAAAGGTGTTCGGCAAGGATGTCCATTAAGCCCTACGTTGTTTAATTTGTATATCAATGACTTGGTTGATATCCTAGATAAAGACAATCCAACACCGCTTGACCTTGGTCACGAACCTATAACTTGTCTATTCTATGCTGACGACTTAATCATCCTTTCAACTTCTCATGACGGGCTACAGAAATGCTTGAATAGCTTAGCTGACTATTGTAACTGCTGGAAACTTAAAGTCAATTCAGATAAATCCAAGTGTATGACATTCTATAAAAACAATACCAAATACAAACAAAATTTTTACATAAACAATTCCCCAATCGAAAATGTAACTGAGTTCACCTATCTTGGTATCACCCTAAACGCAGCTTGTAATTTCAAGGAGACTTTAAACATACTCAGCGCTAAAGCCAATCGTGCTCTTTTGGCTCTAAATAGCAGATTTAAAATTAAACATCTCCTGTTAAAATTGCTTTAAAACTCTTTGACTCAATGATCTCACCTATCCTCCTTTATGGCTCAGAAGTTTGGGGACCCTACCTCAACTTTAAACAAAGTGATTGGGATAAACAGGAAATCGAAAAGGTGCACACCCAATTCCTTAAAAGAATTCTTGGTGTTAACAGATCCACTACAAATGCTTTGGTCCGTGCTGAAATGGGACGATTCCTCTAAACGTGGCAATTGACTGTAGAGTTAATAATTTTGTCAAACATATTAAAGGCGATTGTGAACCAGATTCACTTGTTTTTCAAGCACTTGAATATGAAAACTCTGTTAATTCTCGTAAAACAATAAACTCTTATATTAATGAAATAACTAACGATGTAAAAGAAAACGGCTTAGCCATAGACTCTCTAACGTCTCTCTCTAAAACTAACACGAAAAAGATACTAAAACATCAATATCACATATACTGGAAATCTTACATTGACAGCTGCTCAAAAGCTCTTTCCTATAAGACATACAAGACTCGAACCTACTTTGAGCCATATCTATACTTAATCCAAAATCGAAAATGTAGAAGATTCTTCTCAAAATTAAGACTTAGCGACCATTGCCTAGCAATTGAAAAGGGAGACACTTGAAACCCCCATTGAAAGAGATCAAAGATTCTGCAAATACTGTAGCAATGAAGTAGAAAATGAAACACACTTTTTGTTATCCTGTAAAAATTACAACTTTGAACGCAAGATTTTCCTTGAAAAGATTGAAAATCTATGTCCCCAATTTAAATCGATCCCAACAAATGAACAAAAATTCATATATCTAATGACATGCGAAAATGAAACTTTGATAAAAGATACAAGCGAATTCATTTCAACTATATATGATAAACGCTTACAAGCAAATTAAAAAAAAAAAAAAAAAAACTAGAACTTTTTAGAACCTTAATTTTTATTAACACTCAACTGTCATGTAACTTACGTATCTTTTTCTAATTAACATTGTATTTTTTGTTATGTTGTAGTGTAGTTGTAGACCATGTATCACATGATATAGCGTCGAATTTGAAAAAAAAAAAAAAAAAAAAAAAAAAAAAATATTGAAAAGATGCATTTAGTGTATTATTCTCAATTTCAAAGAAAAGTTTCGCCTTTTGTTTACTAATCTAAAATCAGTACCCCCAATCTTCTTATCAGCAAGCCACTGGAGCGGGAATCTCATTAATTATTCATGACTGCTGGAAAGGTACAAGTCTATTTCTCTGGCACTCTCCTTTGTTAACACGGAATGGTGGACCTTTGGAGAAGGATATTAAGAAATAGACTTGGAGCAAGTCTAGTCGATGTCTCTCTCTCTCCCAATATCACAGGTATTTATTCCGCCTAAGTCAATTTTCACTGTTAGCGTCTGTAAGAGACGAAAAAAGCTTTTCACTATATCCAAAGATGTTTCTAATACTGTTCTATAATCTATATATGACCTAACTGACTTACGCTCACAATGGCCTCCAAGGAATCCAAATGGACACGAACATGAATATGTTCCAACTTCTTCGATGCACTGGCCGTTGTTATGGCACGGATTGGGATCACAGAAATCTTGTACTAGGAAAAAGAATTGAGAGTATCAATTGCAGAAGGGTTGCAGATCTGCAACTGAAAGACCTAGAGATGTTATATTTTTCACTTCATTATAAGAATAGGTATGCTTCTTTATAGCTATCAAGAATGATGGAATCGACTAGGGGATGAGTTTAGTTAACATGCAAGCAGATAAAAACAGAATCCCTTCTGCATATCCTTTGAGTCGCAGCTCTTTAGTTGTTTCGGGAAAACAGCAGTATGTTAACCAGGAAACAAGCTCTCATCATCAGCTGGCGGTGGTATAAGGAACATTTTGTGACAGTGAAAAGTGAACTTTTATTTGCAAAGATCATTTTCTTCAGCACAAACATTTTCACGTTATCTCTAGAAGACAT
This sequence comes from Chrysaora quinquecirrha, assembly GCA_014526335.1. Lineage (NCBI taxonomy): Eukaryota > Metazoa > Cnidaria > Scyphozoa > Semaeostomeae > Pelagiidae > Chrysaora > Chrysaora quinquecirrha. The sequence continues at coordinate 5,330,265 of JACTAT010000010.1, forward strand.
GTTGGAGGAAAAGCACGCGTGCTAAAATCACAGCAAACAACAATGACGCGCCGTTGTTACTATTTCTAAGATACAACCTGTAATAAGATACATATATTTCTTAAGCATTGCTTTTTCGTATGAATTTCTGTTGATTCTCAAAGTGGGCGACCGACGCTGCATTGGTTCATCTAAGGCTTAAGTCGCTCTTCTCAATCACCGAACCTAATATACTTAAGATCCATGGTAGAGCGACTTTGAGCGGCAGCAAATTAAAAATCGCTCCTAATATGTTGAAATTTAATCATATAAAGGCCTGGACGTCGAAAGGACGAACAAACTTTAAGGAAATCTTGTCAAACCTTGACAAAGCTGACCGCTATAACCAAACGGACATTCGCAGATGAATTCGTGGTCTCCTTCAAAGCATTTTCCGCCATGTTGGCACGGGTTTGGATGACAATGACCACCAACTAGAAAATTGAAAATTGATTAGAATTCATTTTAAGAATTGAAAAACCAATAAAAATTCTGGCATTGTTACTTCTCTGCTTTTAAAAAATGTACCGTATGCGGCCATTTCTATTATTCCCCTGTTGTTACTGAGGACTTTCGAAAACAATTCTGGCAATAAAGTCCAGAAAATTAGTTCCATAATTCCCTTCAAAAAATCCTTTTTAAAAACAAAGGACAGAGCAGCTGCTATCTTTTGCGGAAGCCTGAATCTAGACTTATTACATTCGTCGGAAGCCATGGCCAAACGACTCGATTGTTCATTCGATCTTTCTCGACATTTGATTTCACAATCAAGCGCAAATCGATGATGGGTGGCAAAACGATTCGATTTTTGGCTCTATTTTTCATTGAATCCTTTCGCTCAACGTTGGCTTTTCTCCGCAACTGCCCAGGAAAGTCAGTTGACTCACTCGACAAGGAGGCAAAGCGATTCGATTTTCACACGACTATTTGATCGAGATCAAACTTCACTCAACATCGCTCGATGCCATTCGACTCGCTCCGCAAGGTTGCTAAACGAGTCGATTTTTCACTCAATTTCTCGTCGAGCGAAAAATCGAGTGAAAAATTGAGACGTTCGGCCGGCTTCACAGTCTACGCTGCTTCAGCCCCCACCACCCCGCTCCACTCTTAGGAAACAGAAGTTAGGTTGCTGCTGTTGTTAGTAGATGTTCCCGAAAGAGTGGGAGAAATGTAGTAAGTCTAGCCTTTATTGATCAATCAATCATGCATGCAATAAAACATTTACCGTCGCAAGTCGTTCCTCTGAAGCCATCCACACAAGAGCAGACATAGCCTGTCTCAGTTACAGTGCAAACACCATCATTCTTGCAAGGGTTTTGACTGCACGGGTTAGGCACTGCAGAGAAAAAAGAATTGAAAACCATCCACATCAAACATATCAGTATTAGGCGCTGACCAAGCGATCAACATTTTACCTTTAGGCCATGTCGCAACACAATGCTCGTCAAACATTTTGCTTGCATAATGCTAAACTCTTTTTAACTTCTTCAAAATTATCACGCGACAAATTTTGCTTGCATGTCAAGCATGGCCAAACGATCAAGCGATATGTTTCACCGTTTGGCCACGTTTCAAACTCATTTGTCAACTCTTCCCAGAACATTGCTTTTTTGTCAAACATGTTTGTGACGTGGCCAAACGATCAAACATTGCTTGATAAGCAAATTTCAAATGCATGGCAAAAATTGCTTGATCGTTTGGCCGCGGCCCTAGTCTGCTTGTAGCGCTACTTAAGTCACGACACAGGTGCATCATCGAAACGAACAGACACGAAGACTACACACCCGAACTCCCCATTTTAACACCCCACACAACTTTATATACAAGTTAGCAGATTATTTTCATAGCAGTGTATATATTACAGAATGCATAGAAGATCTATGTGACTTACGTTCACAGGAAGCACCATGAAATTTCTCAGTACAAATACAATGATATGACTGTCCGTTGTGTGTGCAAGTCCCGCCATTCAGGCATCTATTTGGAAAGCACTGATTTCGCACTAAGGTAAGATTAGATAACTTATTAGTACCTCAATAACTCTGCAAGAAAAAGCCCAGGGCTGCATTAACAAATTGATATCATTCAGCAGAAGGATGGGAACCGATAATCAAAGAAATGACGAGAATGCAACTGATTAACAGACATCGCAAATTAAACATGGCTTAGTTGCATAAGAGTTCTACCCTTTTAAATCATAAACTGGCCGAATTTCCAAACACTCATCACAGTGTACTTAAACATTCAAAAAGTATACATAGACGCTTATAACACAAAAACATATACGACAGGGGGCTCAGGCGATTTGTAATGTTTATAATAAGACGAAACCCGGTAGTATGCGGCGTTTATTGTAGGAGGGCATCTGTTTGGAATCGGGCGTTAATTTGGGGTCGGGCGTTTATCAGAGGAAAACGGTTGGTATACGAGTTGATCTAGAGAAAAAATGTAATTTCTTCGGAAAATTGTGAATGCAGCATTAGCATCCCTTCATATCGGCATATGCACTTGTGTATGTATCACGATATGTTCGGGCTGTTTCAACTGCAAGTAAATACGACTCATAACTTACATTCACATAAATCACCATCCCATCCGCCAGAGCAATTGCAATGAGCAACGCCAACAGTCACTTCGAAACAAGCACCGTTCATGCATGGATTAGGATGACAAGGATCTCGCTCTACAAAACAAAAAGTCAATATCGTACAACCTTAGTACTCATAATTAATTAAGTAGTAGCCCATGACGTGGGGTCAAGAGGGGCAGGTAACTCCCTAGGGTTGAATCAAGGTCAATTAAGGTGACGGTGAAATGATGTATTTAGCACCAGTCGCAAGGATCTCAGTAGTTGGTTATCTAGTCGAGACCTTGACCCTTGCTATGACGCTACCGTGGCTGGACTCGAACCTTGATACACTGACTTTCTGACACCGAAATAATTTGAATAGATTGGTAGGACCAGGACAGGTCTCGAACCTATGACCATTGGCTTTTGGTACTTTACGAACTGAACTACTTGGTCACAGCTCTCCGCGAGTCTTTCGTTGTATCACTCACTTAAATTGCGTAGAATGGAATTCAAATTAGGGACCCCGTTTACACGACAGAAATTGGATTGGCTCCGGTCCGATCTAGAGCCAGTTCTGGTTCTCTTGCAATGCGTTTACACGAGAATCGGTTCCGATCAAATCCAGAAATATTTAACTGTCATAATTTTTTTTGAGTTGATGCATGTGTTTCAGCACTCCTAGCTACAAAAGTGCTTGAACATTCTTCCTTCCATCACAGCAGCATCTTGTGGGATGCTAAAGCAGAAAATTCGATTTCACTTCAAAACATGATGCGTTCTTGTAGGATTTATTAATTCACTTTTAGCCGCGTTTCGTATCCGTACCAGTTTTGATTCGACCCAGAGCATTTACACAGGATCTAAACAGAGCCAGAGACGAGCTGACTTTCCTCATGAACATATGCAGAACTGGCTCTAAACAGAGCCAGAAAAGGTACGGATCCAAGAGATCACGTGTAAACGGAAGGCGTTTTCGGGCCAAAACTGGCTTTGGATAGAAAAGGGTTTAAATTTAGAAAGCAGAAATCATCAAGCAGAATAACCTACCACAGAAGTGCTTATCGATAACAGTACACAAAAAACCACCACAGTAGTGCGCGTAGTGCGTATATATTCGGTAGCGTGAATACTATCTTCAAAGAAAGACAGTGTGAAATAGAGGACAAATATTTTCTGCTCTGCTAGTAAACACTTACAATGGCAGTTGGTTCCTTTGAAACCATAAGTACAAATGCATTTGTAATCGGCGCCAACTTGAACGCAAACTCCGCCATTTTCGCATGGGTTTTTCTTGCAAAGATCAGGAACTGTAATGAAAGATATTTGAAAAGTCATTCGAATACAGCACGAAGAACAGAGTTGTTGTCAAAAAATACCAAGCACACGAAATATACTGGAAAACACGCAGCAACGCAGTAAAAATAACAAACAATAGCGAAAAAGGACAAAAACATCTTTGGTCATACTTAAAAAGGTTGTTTTGTTAGCGTTATTTGGCTATTGAATTGAATTGCTGGTTTTGGCGTTCAGCAATTCAATTCAATAGCTAAATTATAAACGACTTGTGTCTAGCTGTATCCTGCAAGCTGATAGGTATTTGAAACACAGCACCAATTCAGCTTCACTTTTCTGGCTTCTTGTACAGAAACAGAGATTTCACTAAGTACATAAACACTTTCATAAGATTAAAACCCTGACCAAACCATCAAACATTGTTGGTAAAACATTCGCGATTTACTTTACAGGCAATGTTCGACCGTTTAGCCACGTCACAAAACATTGCTCGACAAGGAGAATTTGCCCATTTCAGAAAATCTCCAAACATTTTATCTTTATATCAAGCAAAAAATATTGGGCGAGAAATGTTTTGCGATGTGGGCAAAAGGTCAAGCGTTTTGCTGAACAAATGTTTGCAAATGGGCCCCAAATGTTTGGTGAACAAATGTTTGATCGCTTGGCCAGAGCTTAAGATCACTGTTATTAGGTTATAGGTTCATAAAGGTTAAGATACCTACTCGAGCAATCAACTCCGTGAAAGCCATCAAGACATTGACAATTATATCCTTTGTCAGTTGCAAAACAAGATGCGCCATTCTTACAGGCCGTTGCAGGGCATGTAGTTTGCTTTGTACTTTGTCTTATTATCGTTGCTAAAAAATTAAATACAAGTGTGAAAAGTTAAGAATGAGATCTCAGTCAGTATTAGAAGGGGATTTCTCTAACTGGCTTCAAGAAGGCTCAAACACTTCCTTCCGAAGCAATAGTACCTCCAACACAACCCCGTGGAAGAACAGCACTACTTTCATAGGCTTTTTAAGAAATTAGAAAACTTATCATTTGTTTTGAAACTCATAGACAAATGTATTAGCTGGTACTTGATTAGTTTAGAATGTATTTATTTTGTATTTATGTATAAGCTATTTGATTAATTTAAGGGTACTGTGTTTAAAGATTGATAAAAAGGATAACAAAAATTCAGCCCCTTGAGTCACATGAAGGTCTGTATACTTTTTAAATCTCAGTAAAAAGCACGACGGCGACTGCGCGAAAGACCCTCGTGTAGCATAAGGTTTAAAGAAAGATGCATTCTCGATATTAAGGCCAGAAAATTTTATCTTTTTCATCCTTACTTTCTTATTATCCTTTCTTACCATCAAAAATGTAACAATATCTTCTGCTTAATCATTAGCCAATAGAAGGAGGTCTTAAACAATGTAGTGAACAATAAGTAATTGTCTTACTTGTATTACAACTGCAATCAGCACAAGAGAAACCTTCTTTACAAATGCATTCAAATGTTGTTCCGAATTCTTTGCAGACTCCACCATTTTTGCATGGATTGCTCTTACAAACGTCCAGCCTTTCTAGACGGATCAAGTAACAGAGAATAATTAACTTAGAGCAATTAAAAGGCAGCGATCGACGATTGTATGGAAAAGATGGCTGAAGCATTTTCAAACGATAAATGCTGGAAAATTCGACGAAAAAAGATCGCGAAACATTGCTCGTTAAATCTTTTTTGCTAGCGTCAAAAAATGCAAGAAAAGGATAAGAAATAATGATTATTTTTGCTTATAAAGCAACGATTTTTGTGGCCAAACGTTCAAACGGCCCCTGATGAGCAAATTTCAAATGTTTGACAAACAATGCTTGATCATTTGGTCAGATTAAGTGTGAAATTGATAAATTCTAAAATTTACGATACTGTTGTGGTGGGGAATTTTTATCTACTGCATGTAAGCGCTGAAATACAACGAAATAGCACTTGTTAGGAATAGCATGGTCTATATAAGCTATTAAAGGCCCATTTCCACTTCTTCGCATTCGCTGTTCGCTGTTCGCTAGCCATCAAAACAAGGGGAACGCGAAGCGATTTTGATGTCCGCTGCACTTCAAGCTAAAGCTTTCGCGAAAGCTTTACTTTGTTTATCGCCTAAAATTGATTACGAAGGCTGTATTATGTTCGCAAGCCAGCGGCGAACTGCAAATTCGCGAGCGAACAGCGAATGCGAACGAAGTGGAAATGGGCCTTCAGGCCGTCGTAAACCAAAGATTGATGGACTTACCAGCACACGTCTGTCCCTCATATCCTTCAACACACTGACAGCTGAATCCATTGTCAAGTTCTAAGCATGTACCCCCGCTTAAACAAGGATTTGAGAAGCATGAAGTAGGCACTGTACAAAAGAAAATGAAAATGGATCAGGGAGGATGCTACGTTCAAAATGTATAATAACAGCAAAAACCAGTTACAAACTTACACGAGTAGCTTTTAGGTTTATTTTTCAAACAAAAAATCTTCCGCATTCCAGAGTATTTGAGGTTTTAGAGTGCTTTTGTGATACTTTCTGCGTGATATTTTGATCTTCGAATGGTTTGTGTAAAGAAAAATAAAACATTCGCTGAATAATGCTTTCGTAGTTGAACATGTTTGACCGACCGGATAATCGAAGTCCGGATAAACGAGGGGTCGGATGATCGAATAAGTACTGTATTTCAGAATTGCGATAAACAGCGGAAAAATCATGGAGCATACTTAAAAATGGTTTCGCCTTACAGTCCTCAGAGAAGAAACATCAGAAACAGATCGAAATAAATGTCTAAATCCAGGCTTATGTCAATATTGCGAAAAGACATAATTAATTGTCAACTGCTCCGAGATGCGAAAATCCTGCACACCTACACACCTGGTTTGGAGGAAGGTTTTGGCTAAAAAATGAGGAAGGTTTTGTAGTCAAACGACTTTTTATATATTTGCATATATTGCGGACAATAAATCACGAACAACCTTGAATTATTGAAAATCATTCAAACTGCATGCAGTTAGTTTAGGCTGCATTTCAAAATAAATCAAAGTAGAAAAATCAGGCTTTCTTGATCATTATAATAATGGAAAGAAAATCTATCCTCTCAACTCTTTGTAGGTTTCTACAATGCTGTGATATCCTTCAGCTTGGAAAGTTGGAATCAATTTATGAATCACCCTCTTAAGACTGTAGCCTCCCTGATATTAAAGCCTGATTGCCACCTTTGTAACACTTAGCTAAAACATACCAGCGATCTGGGAAGGTCCCTATGTACATGTTTTTGTCTCGTGCGTGCAGGAGTCTGTCTGGCTGTTTTTCGGCAATTTCATATCATGTTAAAGTGACGAAGGTTGGTTACAAAAATTTCAGGCTTGGAGGAAGGTCAATGACTTTTTGCAACTCAGCGAACTGCTAATTGGCGATTTTTTGGAACTAATTTATCGCAACTGACCTGATACTGTAAGCGCTTTGCAACTATTTGACAACTAGTTCCATTTTGATGGCAACATTCGTTGACAACTGATTGCCGTCAGTTGCAGTCGACCCGAGCGCTCTTGCGAAAGCGATCAACTATATCATATAAGTTCTAACATAAGCCATGTTTAAGGCAGAAATTATACCTAGATGCAGATCTAAATGTACCAATTCCGAAAAATATCTGTGAAGTATGCCACACAATTTTCCCGCTGTTTATCGCAATTCTGAAGATCAATAGCTACAATTCAGAAATAGTTTAAACTATTTTGGGTTTGTAGAGCATCACAGCAAATGATTTTTCTGAAATATTGTTGAACAAGCACAATAAAGGGAATAACAGGCAAACAGTATAGTTATTAGTGGCACCCTTATTCTTAAAGTAAGGGTTCAGCATAGACTGATTACCTGAGCCCCAGTTATTGCTCATGAGACCGAGGTTAGCACTAAAAGGAAATCGCTCAAACAGCTTGAGCATCCATCAATTCAATTCAATAGCGAAACTATGACTCAGGTACTCAGTCTAGGCTCAGCATTTAAGTCCGATTTCGGATGCTTACCGGAGCAGCTCGGACCTTTAAAATCGCCAGGACACGAGCAGAAGAATCCATGATCATGGAGAGTACACGTGCCATCATTTTTGCAAGGATTCGGTAGACATGAAACAGCCGGTACTGAAACAGTAGAAAAAACAAATGAACGACTTGGAAACAGCGTCAGTAGCTAGAGCTAAAGCGGAGCACCGCGAGCAACTGCGATTAGGTTATAAACAGGGTATGTGAGCTGTCTTGTTATCAGGTTTAGTATGCCTTTTGCTATATCACTTAAGTAGTCAACCTAATTGCAGCCTATCGTACGTTCACAGAAAGCCCAGAAAGGGTACTGAGGAACCCTACTACAACGACGTCCACCCAACATAATCAGTGTGTACCCTTGGCTTCTTGGGGACGATGAACCCAGAATTAAGTGCAGCAAACATAACACACATAAAAAATACTAAGTTTTGCCTTTATCCAGACGAAAGACCCAGAACTATCAGATCAACAGGGAGGAAAAATTTTCATACCTACTAAAAACGCATTGAAACCCCCAAAATTTTCGAATATTGACCCCAGGTATCAGATTGACCCCATGCCTGAGCGCCTCCGGGGACTCTGACGACAAGTGAAACTTACCCGAGCGGTAATCACCCCATGTAATGTCTGTGCAGTACGGTGGGGGATGTGCAGTACGGTGGCGGATGTTCAGTACGGTGGGGGGATACCATGATTGCCGTGGGGAGGCATCTTGCAGTACGGTGGGGATGTTCAGTACGGTGGGGGATACCATGATTGCCGTGGCGGATATTCAGTACGGTGGGGGATACCATGATGACTGTGGGGATACCATGATTGCCGTGGGGAGGCATCATGATTGCCGTGGCGGATGTTCAGTACGGTGGGGGGATACCATGATGCCTGTGGGGATACCAAGATTGCCGTGGGGAGGCATCATGATTGCCGTGGCGGATATTCAGTACGGTGGGGGGATACCATGATGCCTGTGGGGATACCAAGATTGCCGTGGGAGGCATCATGATTGCCGTGGCGGATATTCAGTACGGTGGGGGATATCTCTGAGTACGGTGGGGGATGTTCAGTACGGTGGGGGTAAAATATGATCTTATCAACTAAATCATCGTAAATCAGGGACGGGGGCTAAATATTTTTGCTTCAGCAACATTCGTCGAGCCTTTCTCCATTTCAAGCGTTAATCTTAGCTTCTCGAAGCAAATTTGCCCTAGCTTGTGCTATCTATTTCGGGTTCCCAAAAGGTTTTGGCATACATGGCTACATGAACGAATAGCTATCCTCTGAATCTACGTTTTTGTCAATTATACTTCAAAAACCAGGTGCAGGACTCTTATACGAAGCCATCACTAAAATTCGTTCGCTTATACCTTGCTCTCACTATGCTTAGAAGTTTTTTCACAGAACACCAACTAAAAAATAATTTAACAACTGCAAGTAAAAGATCACTTTCAATTGATTCTAAAACTGGAATATTTTTGTTCAAAATATGCGTAAATTTGACGAATATATTCTAAATGGGACTCAGTCAGTTTCCTTCAATGGCATTTTGTTAAAATCTTGTAAGATGAATATTACAAGTATTTGCAACTTATAAATGCACCCCACAATGTAAAGCTCTTCAAAGAAAACAAATTGTGTGATTGTCATTAGAACCACTATTGGAGAGGTTGCGTTACACAAACGTCTTTGTTACCGAGAAACGCGATCTTGTTTCGTTTTGAAGCTTTCTAAAGCTTGCCAGCAAATAATCGTTGAAATTGCATTTGCCACAGCAAAATTATGCATGAAATGCTGTACTTTAATCAGTTAAAGCATCCCTTGTGCATACTAGCCTTTTTATTTGAAATTTTGATCTATTCGTCAATCTGCAAAGTAGCCCTTTAGCACTTTGGTAATAGAAAAATGAAACAAGAAAGTCTGAGTATCGAAATCAACCAAAATTTGCGAAACGAAGTACTTGTATCCTACTTGGATCCCATCGAGCTTTGAGAAGCTAAGATTAACGCTTGAAATGGAGAAAAGCTCGACGATTGTTGCTGAAGCCCCCGTCCCTGATTTACGATGATTTAGTTGATAAGATCATATTTTACCCCCACCGTACTGAACATCCCCCACCGTACTCAGAGATATCCCCCCACCGTACTGAATATCCGCCACGGCAATCATGATGCCTCCCCACGGCAATCTTGGTATCCCCCCACAGGCATCATGGTATCCCCCCACCGTACTGAATATCCGCCACGGCAATCATGGTATCCCCCCACCGTACTGAACATCCGCCACCGTACTGCACATCCCCCACCGTACTGCACAGACATTACATGGGGTGGTAATGCTTAAGGTAAACTCTCGTAAATTCTGAAACTAACGCTCCAAAACAGCTATACACGTATTTTTTATAAGAAACTATAAAATTGATCCAGAACTAAAAGTGTCTTAAAGTTTTCAGATTTTGAGCACTCGAAATTTCTTAAGAGTTTCTTGAATATCCATATTGGCAACATTGTTATTCTCAATGATGTTCCATACCCATTTTTGTATCGTATTTGAAAGCATATGGGTTTCCTGTTTGTCTGTTTGTCACAGAAATGCTTTATTGCAGACGAAACACGGGAATTAAAAGAAAATTTTTCACTGTCTGAGGTGACAAGTTTCCTACGTAAAAAATTTCCAGTACTGGAGTTTCTTAAATTTTTGGCTTTCTTATAAAGAGTTTCTTATAAAAAAATACGTCTAGCTCCTAAACATCCACCACTCTACAATTTTCTTACGGTATTCCTCCCTCCACTATACAGCAGGCACACCGTTGTACCGCTAATTCATCCCTATACTGAACATCCTAGACCTGGTTGTAGCTCACCCAGCGAACACCATAGCCTATACGAGTTTTGTATTAGGATAATCCCTGCTTGGGTTTTTCAATTAGTCCTATTCACTTACTTTCACAGTAATGTCCCCTGAATCCTGAGTGACAGCTGCAGCGGAAGCTTCTTGTGTGTTTATGATGAATACACGATCCTCCATTCAGACACGGTCTTCGATGACATGGATTATGATGATGATGATGACTACCAAGCAGAAAGCTACTGTCACTTGGTAGAGCAATTAACTGATCGTCTTGAAGGCCTCCTTCGCGATTGTTTAGACCTAAATGATAAAGATAGACGTTCGTGGTATGTTGTCATACATGCAACTGTCCCCTTGTGTGGGATCTGCAAAGACCGATCATTGCATTCCCAGCAAATGGGAATACGATCTTGAAGCATGTAATAATTAGGAATCGCGATGCCTAAGAACGATTCTCTATAAAGATCCACGTTCTTGAAGACACTGCGCTTTCTTAAACGCAATTTCTGAAAGCGATCATTAAACTGTGATCAATGTATCAATATATTGATCTTTGACCGACTGCAATCTCCAGGATACAACGATCCTTAGACAGCGGTCTGTCAAAGATTCAAATTAATTCTATTTCTACTAAACTGCAGGAAAACGTGAGACTAGACGTCTAGCCCCACTTGCTCTGAAGTTCTTGAAAAGTCAAGTCTATTAGTACTAGGACCCATATATAGAGGTATGCCACTTGTGGAAAAATCTTTCCTAGTGTTCGCTATTCAAGTCAAATATGTATATGTATCTAGCTGACTCGTGGTGTCAGAAGCTCAGTGTGGTCAGGGTTCGAGCCCAGCCACGGTAGCGTCACAGCCATAGGGTCGAGGTCTCGATTAGTTAACCTACTACTGAGATCCTAGCGACTGGCGCTAAAACACCATATCACCTTCACCTTCACCTATATGCATGTTGCTGAGAAGAAGGCTTAACAAAGCCGAAAAACAAAAGTTCAAATGAGAGAGAGTCTTGCAGGCTCAACATAGTGGAAACATAAAAAGAACCAAACGGGAGGACAGACTTGGGCTGCATTACGTGGAGAGTAATTCGGCGGTTTCATTGAATTCTCTGGCCGGAAACGTCGTTATCTCTCTGGTCGTGCAGTCCAGTTGGAACTCCATCTATTGTGGTATAACACAAGTGGAAAAATCTATTCTTGTGCTTGTCATTCATGACAAATACATTAGAATTTCTATGGTGCTGAAAAAGGCTCAAAATAGCTGAAACCACAAACAGGCTCAAACGGGAGGAATGCCTTGGACTATGTGACTCTTGGAGAGCTAATCGGCGGCTTCATTGGGCTCTATAGCTCAGTGGAAACGTCGTTTGCAGTCCAGGTTCGAATCCCATCTTATTGTGGTATGCAACTTGTGGAAAATTTGCACAAGCACCAGAGGGATTGCTGCCGTGAAGGTAGGATTTCAGCATAAAGTACAAAGTAGGCATAGACAGATAATCAGACTGACCTCCATGAAGTACAAGTTGATGAAACTCGTGCGATGGTAACTCCTGGAAATTATTCGGCAAATCAACTAATTCAGCTCCTCGTAACGACTGAGGCGTAATACCATTCAAACCAACATCATCCTGCGTAACAAACGGACCAAGGACATTTTGTTGATTCGGCAATCCATAAAAGCTTCTGCGATAATTTTGAGACTGCAAATTATTCCTGTTGCTTCTGTGTTGCTCCTGAGGATAAAAATGCATAAAACGTTTTCCGATAAGTTTCTTAATTCTCTGTGAGAACCATTGTGGATAAACTCTGAAATCTCGTTTTTGGAATAGATTTGCTGGCGTTTGTTTTGATCTATCGACCTGTTCAGCTTTGATCGCAAAATTTGCGGCGTACGGCGAACCTTGTATCGACTGCAATTTTGCCGCATTTACGGTATCTTCACAACTGACACGATACACAGATACAAAACCGCAATAAAGTAGAACCAAACGCGGCAACATAGTGTAAAAATCTCGTGAAAATCGAGAATCAGTTAAAATTCGTCGGTTTTCATCGTCGCTTGTTCCGTTGCAATTGGCGCAAGACAAACCGCGAATGAAAGCACCAGTTGTTTTCATGCTCGATTAGGCATTGTCAATAAGAGCGATCAAAAGCTATTCAGCTCTTTATCAGTGAGTTCAACGCTCCTTATATGAACACTTCAAGGCAGTTTGCGACTATTAATCCAGCATTGCTTTATCTGATATATTTACGAGTATTTACGAGTATTCATTATGTGCGCCAAACGCTAATTATATATACGCTAATCGCAACAAGTCTCGTAACGGGACGGAAGCAGAGTTCCCTCGAATCAGCTAATTACAGCTTCGAAACTACGAGCCTTAAGGGTCTTTTAGGGGTTCCAGTTCCAGGAACATGGGGATCTACGAAATGTATCCAGGGAACAAGAGATCAGGACAAAATTAAAAGGGAACAAGGGAACATCGGGAAACAGGGATCAGGTAAAATCAGGGTAAAATCCTTCCTATCAATCCGATTGACCATCAATCTATCAATCTGAAAAATATGCCTACGAAATTCCAGGGAACAGGGGGATTTTCTCAAGAGAAAAGGGAATAACCCTAAACGACCTTCAGCCTTGCAGTTCTAATGCAGGACTCCCTAGTTATTACTATGTCTCGTATTTTCGAAGACTGATGCACCCAAGCCCAGACTTGATAATTTTTAATACGAAAGTTACCCTAATACCGAACTATTTAAAAGTGAAATCTATTATGAGATAGAATTCATTTTTGCTTTCTGCTCTCGCTAGAATCGAACGTTCACTTTGAAATTCTCGTTTAGCAATAGAAGATGAGTACCAGTTAATGTAGAAGAAAAAGAACGACGGGGTTGACTGGTAGAAGCTGAAAAATCGACTCCATTTATTGCCACAGGATACAAGCCGATAGACAGGCGCACAGGCTGCTGTCTGTCGCAAGTTATGGGTTTCTGTCCCTTAGCAATTATCTAAGGGCCTGTCTGTGTGGAGGCGAGCAAGCCCACTTACCGGACCAGCTCAGTCAATGAGCCATTCGGTTCATATGGGGTGAGTCTGTCTACCAAAAATTGTCATCGATTGTCAATCGAAAATTGAAAATTTCTGCAACTTCAGCGTTCATATATGAAATTTCAGATCTTGCCACTGCTCAAGCAAGATCTTGCTTACCCAGCCAGCCCACTTTCTCATATGAACAAAACCTTAATTGTATAATGATTGGGGTTTTAACTGAAGTTGAGATCTCAAATAAAATTGTTATCCCAGTAAGTGGGCTAGCTTACCTCAGCGGGCTAGCTTACCTCATTACAACAACAGGCCCAGGGGTGTCAAGGGGCAGTGCAAGCCCTCTCATCAAAGGAGAGGGCAAGAGTGTGGTGCATTTGCATGAAATGACAACCTGGCCTGCGTCCAGGGTGAATTCCAGTACATTTCTGGAAGATCTTCAGTGCAGAGTACAGTTTCTTCAATACTGAGCACTTCTATTTTGCTGAAATCTTCAGCACAGAAAATGGACCAGATTCACCATGTGCCTGTGTTATTAATTTCGTTTTTCTATTAAAAGCTGTCTTTGCTTCACTTTTCAGTCATTGTCAGAACATGACCGAGTAGAGATGCAGACATGGATCTTTGAAAAAGGGAGTGCTTTCATCACAGGTTCCAAACCAGAAGGCCAGACATGCTAATCTGTGGAGTATGGCATGTGAGAGCCAAGATAAACAATAGAACAATAGAAAAGAACAATGGACATATGCTTCTACATGCACAGCACGGGATCTTGCCATGAACTGCCATACTTTGCAGAATGGCAGATGTGGATTAGGTAGCACAGGTATGCTTGAATAGGTATGCCATGTACCTAACAGCTAAGAACCAATAATCTGCTATTCCACCTTACTGCAATCTCCATAAATACATAGATTCATACATTTTAATTTATTCTGCAGGTTAGACTTCAGAAGCTCTAAGGAGCCAGTCTGCCGAGTATGGCAGTCAACAATAAGATTTCTTGTATGAAGAAGCATTTTTCCATTGTTCTTTACTACTTTTCTATTGTTTATCTCATGCGTGCATGTGCATACTCCACAAATTAGCTAAGGAGCTGATTTCAAGGTACGCTGATGCTGATGCGATGACCATCAGTATACCCTCCCTATGGCTCATCGAACAAAAAAGTTGCCTAAATCTTTCTACCTTGAAATCTTAAAAATAATCCACTATCATGCTTGGTTCTTGAAAATACATAATAGCAAAATAAAGATGGCCATCAATCAGCAAAGCAAGGGGCAAATGCCTTAATGGCCATGAAGAGAACTGTGCACTGCGTAGAGTCCTAACTCTATTGGACCACATCCAGGAAATCGAATTGCATTATATTAGGGCCTTTTTAGGGCCTAAAAGCTACTTCTTCCACACTTCGACTTCAAGAAACGAATTTTGATTTTCATACATACACAAATGATGCGAATGTGAAGAAGCCTTGAAGATTTTGAAGACTGAACAGGCAAAAGCAGAAATATAAAAGAATAGCACTCATCTTACTTCTTCTTCCTGGTCTCCATTTCTTCTAGCAAGGTTTCCAGATTAATTGATTGATTGATGATAATCGGATCGACAGATCAACAGCATAAAGCAATCAGACAAACCAATCACATTCCCGCCAAAATGCTTTCTTCTACGTCCGTTCGTCAAACATTGAAAAGCATCGAACGAGCCAGCACAGCAGCTCCCTGTGTGCCCACTGCACTGCGAACAAAAATTCATATATCTTATGACAAGCGAAAATGAGACTCTGATAAATGATACAAGCGAATTTATATCAATTATATATGATAACCGTTTGCAAGCAGATTAAAAATAAAATTTAGAGCATTCTGCAACCTTTACCATTGTTAGAGGGTCCAGATGGGGCTGTCAACAAAAGACCTAACTTCAAAAACGTTAATCATATAACAGTTAGCATTTTAGCCGAAAAACAGCAAACAGTAAAATTAGTGGCTGAGCAGCTATTTAAACGTATTTAAATTTGGGCACCGAAAAGCCAACTTTTTTAGGGGCAACCTTCCACCCCTCAGGGCGCGTGCTATCTATCTATCTATCTATCTATCAATATAATCAGTAAAACCCGCAATGGGTATCACACTGATGAAATAAAAGAAGTAAATAAATAAATAAGTAAATAAATTTTAATCTAATTTTAAATGTCTTCTTAAAGCTACTTTGAATATACTAAACGTTTTCTGGCATTTAAGCTCAGGTGGAAGCATGTTCCATTCTTTGATTGTTCTTGTATAAAAGGAAAATTTGTAACAGTCTAATCTTGGTTGTAAAGGAATGAAGTTCTTGGAAATTGTTCCGCTGCTTCTTGTAGCCCTTCTCTGTTCTATAACGTATGACGGAAGATTCATATCAATCTCATTGTTAACAATTTTATAGAGCATAATAAGGCGCATATATTTCCTACGTGTCTCCAATGTTGGCCAGCGTAAGTCCTCTAGAATTTTGGTCATTGTGCCTGGTTCTCTGCAGTAATTATTTTCCACAAATCTTGCAGCCTTCTTCTGCACTTTCTCGATTTTGTCTTTCTGGCCCTTTAGATATGGATCCCATGCACATGCTGAATATTCTAAATGTGGACGTACTAGGGTAAAGTATGCTGCGCATTTTATGTTCTTTGGGCACATCCCGAGATTTCTCCTCAAGAACGCCAATGATCTGTTGCCTTTATTGACTATTTTGTGACATGTTCCTCCCATTTTAATTTACAGTCGATCTCAATTCCCAGATATGCATGATGGGTTACTTCTTTCAGAATTTCACCATTCAACTTATATTCGAACGCTGAAGTATTTCCCTTTGGTCCTATTGACATGTGGTAGCATTTAGAAACATTAAACGACATTTTCCATTTCTCTGCCCACTGTCCCAACAAATCAAGGTTCCTTTGAAGGTTTTCAGCCATAACTGAATCATTCACCTCCTCGTATAACAGGCAGTCGTCAGCAAAAAGTCTTAGATGGGAGTCTATTTGCATAGTTATATCATTTATAAAGAGCAGGAATAGCAAGGGCCCAGTACTGTCCCCTGGGGCACACCTGACTCAACTTTGACAGAACTTGAAGTTTCACCATCAACAACTACTTGCTGTTTTCGGTCCCATAACCAAGCACTGATCCACCTTCCAATATCAGTTGATCTCTTTATTCCATAATGGTCTAACTTTGACATTAATCTTCCATGTGGAACAGTGTCAAAAGCCTTACTGAAATCTAAGATCAAAATATCCACATTGCTACCCATGTTTCTTTTCCTTGTTATGTCTTCTAGAGCTGTAATTAACTGTGTTTCACATGACCTCTTGGAACGAAAACCATGCTGCTCATCTACAATAATTTGTTCTCTATTACAGTGATTCATGATGTGCTTGAATATTATGTGCTCTAGAGTTTTACAACAGACAGAAGTTAGGGATACTGGTCTATAGTTGGCTGCCACTTGTTTTGACCCCTTTCCCTTGTAGACTGGTACAACATTTGCATTCCTCCAGGCTTGTGGTACGATTCCTGATTTTAATGATTTGATAAATATATGTCTTAAAATGGGGCAATTTCTGTTGCTGCCTCCTTAAGAACTCTTGAAAATGACATTCTATTGTGACCTGACCTACAAATAGGATGGATTTGCTACATCCCATCATCTATCGATTAATTTAGTCAGTCAGCCCAGCCAGCGTGTTCTATTTGTAACTGCAAAGCAAAAGCCAAAACATCTGATCCGGTGCTGAGATGAATGCTCCCCACTTGCATCCACAATGCCGAGACAATGTGGCTGAGGCGTCGCATCTTACGGTGGTTCCCGTTACAGGAAATCGCTATTCTCCCATGAGTCTTCCGCCAGCCTCCGGGGGGAGGGAATATCCGGCCCCCAGACCATATGCTTACGCTTGGATACCCCTATGCTTTCACTTCCAACTCATGACACCGAATCGATAGTGTATAGAGTCTTCAAAGTCCTCGAAGAATTGCTTTTCAAAAATCCAGCAATTGTGGGAGATTCTATCGCGCATGCGCGTTTCTCGTTTGGTCAAGATTTAATATGTTCTCTGGCAAAGGATACCAGCGTTCATTAATTTTGAAACAGAAGGCAATCCAGGCTGGAAGTGATTGTTTCCCTTCATAGCTGAGCTGAAGGATCTAGCGAATTGCTGCACTGTTTATGATTCACAGTAGAATGAAGGCACTCCATATCTAATGTTAGCAGCAAGTTAAGTCCCACCTTAGTAGGCTAAGTAGGTCTTGGCAGATATGCTTCCCCCAGAGCCATTTAAGTTTTTTGGGAGGTTGGGCTGCTTGGTAGCAATGTGATGTCTCAAAGCTGTCATGCCCTCAATACAGTCTTTGACCAACGCAATGGCACTTTCAGAAGATTGAATATCACCTCATCGCACCAATGCTCGCATCACAGATGTAAAAACCATGGTAAAACAAGACGGTGATCCCTACTGGTTCATGAAACTGGGCATTCATTGATTTTATACCATCTCGACTGTCACTTCTATCGCTTACCTCAAATGTCACAACAGAATCCTTGTCCCAGAAGAAAATTTTTGGTTGAACATAACAAGTGAAGAGAAATCGATTCAATGGTATCCATAACTTTGTTTCTTTTTTCTGTTTCTTTGGTCGGTTGGCAAAGCAATATCACTCAGAGAACCGGTGTCGTGATTAATCAGACTTACTCCTGAACTGCGAAAGACTGGGATATCGCAATAAAAACAAGTACCAGTGAATTGACATATGAGACCATGTGCTAGGTTACTGCTAAGGAGCGTTTTCTGCTGTGATACCAATGTCATCTTGTGCTAGCTTCAGAAAGTCGTTAGATCTTTTAGACGAACAAGCAGCATATAACAATCCATACTCACCGATGGAGACAATGCAAACTTCGCATCACTTAGAGATCTGAAACTCCCAACACTGATGTATCGGCGGAGACGAGTTGATGGTGATATTCATGGTACTCGTCAGTATATGTGGTACTTGTCGGTACATTGTGGCACTCTTCTGTACTTTGTGGTACTTCTCAGTACTTTGTGGTACTTCTCGGTACTTTGTGGTACTTGTCAGTACTTGTTGGTACTTCTCAATACACTGTGGTACTTCTCCGTACTATGCAGTTCTTCTCCGTACTTTGTGGTACTTTTCCGTACTCTGTGGTACTTACCCGTACTTTATGGTACTCGTCAGTACTTGTTGGTACTTCTCAGTACTTTGAGGTCCTTCTCGGTACTTCATGGAACTCATCAGTACTTTGTGGTACTTGTGAGTACATTGTGGTACTTCTCGGTCCTTCATGGTATTTGTCAGTACTTTGTGGTATTTCTCAGTACTCTGTTGTACTCGTCAGTGCTTTGTGGTGCTCGTCAGTACTTTATGGTACTTGTTGGTACTTATAGACCTGTATCCCATTTGAAGAAGACTTATAATGATCTTGTTGGTCTTATTTTGTCATTTGGATAGTCAATGTGCGTCAACACTCTACAGAATTAGTTACCTAGCGCGAATAATATTTTAGAATCGAATGATAGACATGTATCCCACTTGGAGAAGACTTATAACTGTGTTGCTGGTCTTATTTTGTCATTTTGATAGTCTATGTGCGTCAACACTCTACAGAATTAGTTACCTAACGCGAATAATATTTTAGAATCGAATGATAGACCTGTATCTAAATTGAAGAAGACTTATTTTGGTCTTTTTGGTCTTATTTTGTCATTTTGATAGTCAATGTGCGTCAACACTCTACAAAATGAGTTACCTAACGCGAATAATATTTTAGAATCGAATGATAGACATGTATCCCACTTGGAGGAGACTTATAATGGTCTTGCTGGTCTTATTTTGTCATAAGGATAGTCAATGTGCGTCAACACTCTACAAAACTAGTTACCTAACGCGAATAATATTTTAGAATCGAATGATAGACATGTATCCCACTCGAAGAAGACTTATAACTGTGTTGCTGGTCTTATTTTGTCATTTTGATAGTCTATGTGCGTCAACACTCTACAAAACTAGTTACCTAACGAATAATATTTTAGAATCGAATGATAGACATGTATCCCACTTGGAGGAGACTTATAATGGTCTTGCTGGTCTTATTTTGTCTTAAGGATAGTCAATGTGCGTCAACCCTCTACAAAACTAGTTACCTAACGAACGAATAATATTTTAGAATCGAATGATAGACATGTATACCACTTGGAGAAGACTTATAATGGTATGGCTGCTCTTATTTTGTGAAAATTACAAGAAACAGTGAAAATTGTTTTGACATACTTAAAAGAGATATTTTATTTTTGTTACCTTGATGTACACTCTTTTTTCTTTATTAGAATACAGTCTATAAGAATATTCAGGCTCAAAATTGCAAGGCTTAAAACTCAAGGATATTCTTATAAAAAAGGGTGTAGTTAGTTGTAGACCATGTATCAAAAGAAATATAGCACCGAATTATATAAAAAAAAAACAGTGGGTGGAGGAGTGAGTATCGCAGAATCTGGAATCCTGGAACTTTGGAGCGAATCGGGGAGTTGGTTGGCAAGAAATCGAGAAATCTCAATCTTGGCTGAAAATTGACATTTGAAATGTTCAAGCTTTCGAGTTTTTTGGTAATCAGAAACGTAAGAGATCGCCATGTCACACAAGATGGGCGATAACGGATAACAACAACCCTTTGGCTTTTAACAAAATAATTGAATACATTAGGTATTTGCTGTGCAAATCCGTGCCATATATGTACATAACAAAGGACCAAATATTAAAATAATAGAATGAATCATGTGAAAAGATTGTAATTGTTTCAAAATGTTTCAAAGGTTTCGATTTAAAAATCATATGATAATGGTATGATCGGATCATTCTGCGCATGTCAAAACAATTAAACAATAGTTGTCACGTGACAAACAACATGACAATTCAATATGCGTCCCATTTGTTTTGTTTATTTCTTTGGACGATCGATTGAGGGCAAGAGGTGGAAGGCCTACTTCTTGGCCCGTCCATTCGCTCTGTAGCATTCTCTCTGGCTCAGAATGACGAAAATAACTATTTTAGTTTGTTTTGTCGTCGTTTTTGCATTCATCAGCGATTTGCAGGGCCTTCCTGTCGAGGATAAATTACAGAGGAACGAGGAGGGATATGGAGAAACAGGGCTTGGCCTAGGTTTCCGTGCACTTGCAAAATTGGAAAGAAAGCTCGGACACATTGGCAAAGGACTATCGTGTACGTTTTGCAAAATTGCAACAGGACTTATCCAAGCATATTTCAAACTCGAGTCAACCGAGGATGAGATCGTCAATGTTTTGACAAAAGTTTGCATTGATTTAAAAATCGAGGATGTTCGTGTTTGTAAGGGAATAATTTTGGAATTCAAAGATGAAGTTTTGTCTGTGTTCGATTTGGCAGTGATAACTCCAAGCGATGTTTGTGGTTCGATTCTTGGCCCAAGTTGTGCAGATCCTGGAGATGCGTATGGCCCATGGAATATTACCATCCCGAAGAAGACAAACACTGAAAAAGGGCCTGTAAAACGATCTGTTAGAAGCCGTAAGGTATGCGAAAACGAAAACGGTTTTGTTTATTGTAGCAGACTTTTCTGTCGATTTTCATTACCATTGTCCCATTGTTATTTGATAGGGTAGTCACGAAATGTCTTGCCATCTGAAGAAATGTTCGCGGATATCCGGGTTAGTTGTCATCTGAGAAGATGAACACGGATATCCGCGTTAATTGGGAAGTTCAAGTTCACAACAATTTGTGTCAGCCTTTGATGTCTTGTGGGTGGGTAGGAGGTGTGGCCTTTTGTTAATTGTTAATTTGATTTTGATTCCATGCATTGTAGTTTGGAAAAGAGTATTTAAATAAAACCGTGATTGGAAAAAATCCCTGACTAAGATTTTCCAGACATCGCTGGTTTTTTATCATTTCTTTTTGTCTTTCCTTTTGTAACTTTTGTATATAGTGAGCGATAACCTTCAAATTTTGCTTTCTAGACAAGTCGGCCACCGTCAAGTTGGCCTACTACCAAGTCCACCCACCCTGGTTGACAAGTCAGCCCCCTCAATGGCAGCCCACAACGCTTTTTCTAGCTATTTTGTTAGGTGTGGGGATATTGGGGGCCACTGCCCCCAAACCCCTGCTTGAACAGTGCACATGTACAATTACATGTACAATTTATAATATTTTAGTTGGCCAATTTGGTGTATGCTGACTTGTCCAACACATGATGGGCTGACTTGTCAAACACATGATGGGCCAACTTTGTAGTGGACAGACTTGTCCTGTTACCAATTTTTGAAGCTAGCATAATAAGGTAGATAAATGCATAACAGAAAGCCTTTTTGTTGTTTTGTATGGCATAATGAGCCCTACAGAAAGTCTCTTTAAATAAAGTAGTTGGAAGCTTACTGTACTGAAAAGTACTAAAAACCCATTGACATTTGTAGGCATTATTATAAAATACAGTTGTCACTATAATGCTAATACGAATGAGTTTTATCAAATAAAGCTTTATTATTCAAAATCTATTTTTTTCTTTCTAGGATACATTACCAATCTCAAAAGTCCTTCACATCTCTGACACCCATGTTGACAGATTGTACATGGAAGGAGCAAATACAGATTGCGGAGAGCCTCTTTGCTGCAGAAAAACAGATGGGAAAGCTCGTAAGTCTGTTTAAGAGTTACAGTGTATCCAACCTTTTTTTTGGTCCATTTGTCAGAAAAATCTTTGCTATTTTCCAAGACACCATATTGCTTTGAATGGAGCCCCTATTCTTTTTAATATTTTTCTTGAGTTAAGACACCTCTAAACTTAAATTATGTAATAAATGCCCCCTCTGTTTAACATCTCCTTCTAAAAATACCCCTCTCAAAAGGGAAGGCTTATTCCAATCAGTGGTCATTTCAGTTAATAACTAACTCAAGGAGATTACAAATCAAGATAATTATGGAAACCTCTCTTCATTAATAGTCTTAATGCAAAACTAAACACGTCCCTCTTTCAAACACCTTCCTCAAAAAGGGATCCCCAGAACAACTTCCAAATTTGATATACTTTATGCAGCAGGGATTTAATCAAACAAAACAGTAGGTGCATTGAATATATTTTGCTGGCATTTTATGAAATTTGTTGTTTGGTTGTTAGTATTTACAAATTTACCTTAATGAGCACTAAATCTAAATCACTTCTGTTTTGTAGCAAAAGGAGTTACTCCTGCTGGAAAGTTTGGCTATTACAACTGTGACACTCCAGAGGTTACTCTTAATGGCTTGTTTCAGCACATCAAAGATACACACAAAGATGTGGGTAGTTATATCTCTGTCTTAAGAAGTTATCTTTAGAAAACAAAACCAAATATTGCTATCTGAAAGCAATTTTTGTCAGATGCAGCATACCTGCTTTTCTTGCCTTCTCCATCCTGGTAGCTGCTGTACTTAAGCAATTGACACAAAGAGGAGTGTTTTCAATTCTTTTGTCTTTGGTTTTTAAATCACAGTGCTACAGGCCATAGACTCTTCTTTGCCAGTCATACCAGCTCACACCTCCCATCTTTATCATGCTGGGGGAACTTTACGATGTAACAAAACCATGATAAAAGCTGCCCTAAAGGGAGAGGGGCAGGCCTTGGAGAGTGATTATCAGACCAAATTTATCAGAACTGACACTGCTCCTTAGAACAAAACCGCGAAAATGCACATTGTTCCAGGTGGCACCTCCCAGTACCCAAATTATACATAGGTCTTTTGAATGGCAATTGCTGAAAAGCTGCTATTGTAAAACAGGTTTTCCAGGTTACCCTTCAAATTGGCTATTACTCAAAAGCAGGAATGGGGGATGTACCAGGGGGAACAGGAATTAGTGGGAATGACCAAATCATTCTAACAGAAAGAAAGTGTAAATAAAATTGATGAAATCTCTGAACTTCTTTTTTCTTTTTATCTACAGCTTGATTATATCATTTGGACTGGTGATGTTCCTGCTCATAATGTCTGGAATCAATCAAGACAGGCCCAGGCAAGTCAATGGATTAAAGTTATAGTGAAGCGATAATCATCCTATTAAGCTGCTTTTTATTATAATCTCAATACTGTTGATTCTTGTTGTTTTGGCCAGCTCTGCTAATGAATCCAAATGCTCTGAAATGAGGCATCAACATAGCGTTTGCCATACCACACTAAATAGAGAAGGACTGCTTACACGTTTTAAGGAACACCTTTATAAGGAACTTGAGGATGAAAATTCCAAAAAAAATTAAGGAACTTTAAGGAACTGTTGAGGCTCGGATGAAAAACTAAAAATAATTTTTTTCAAGAACAAGATGATTTGTATGGAAAAATTACAGAATAACAATATATTTCCCATAGTTTTATATTTGAAGTTAGAAAATGAAGCAAGTTTATATGAATTTGCTGTAAAAGTTAGCATTCAAACATATCTCACGACAAGAAACAATATAAGGAAATTCAGCCTCATTTTGTTGAAAAATTAAGGAACTCCAGCCTTAACTCATACCAAAGGTTCCTTATATAAAAAACTGTGTATTACTAGTTTGTTAGATGTCAAACTCCTGGTTTCTAATAGTCCACCAGCTGTTACTAAAGTGGTTACTTAATATGGTCAGGTGTGGCAAACATTTTGGATTTGTTTGCTAGCCTATCTGTCCTTGATAGAAATCTGCTCAGTATTTGTTGCTTAACAAAAATCATTTGGTCTTACAGGTTTCAACTTTGGAGGCAGCTGGAACTACATTTGCTAAATATTTCCCAGATCTAAAAGTATACCCTGCTTTAGGAAATCACGAAAGTGCGCCAGTAAATAGGTAAACAATGTTTCAATATGTTATTTTTCTATTGCTTTTATAGAAGGCTTTTTAGTTACAACGACCCGCTCATGTTCGGACACTAAAGGTTGTCAAGCCACTTGTTCGTTTCATAAGCTTTATGTCCTTAAGCCGGCTCATTTCAATGGTATTCGTCAAGCTTTTTTAGTCCAATTTTTCAGGATGTTCATTTCATATTGTATTAAGCAATTTGTACTTTTCATGCTGCATTCGTCTTTTGTCAGCATGTTAATTTCATTGCATCTTCGCTTGTGTTGTTTTTTCTTGCGCTATTGGCCAGTACGTCATTTCACGCTTAATTTGTCAGCATGTTCCTCTTTCATCCTGTTGTCGTCAGCATTTTCATTTCATGCTGTATCCGTCAGCATACTCATTTCACACTGCATTCATCAGCATGTTGATTTTATAATGTATTCGTCAGAATTCTTAGTTCTTTCTACATTCATCATCATGTTCATTTCGTATTGTCTTCATAAGCATGTTCATTCAATACTGTATTCGTCAGCATGTTCATTTCGCACTCTAATCGTTAGCATGTTCATTTCATACTGTATTCCCAAGCATTTGTATTTTGTACTGTATTCCTCAGCATACTCATTTAAGACTGCATTCGTAAGCAAGCTTATTCCATACTGCATTTGTCGCCATCCTCAACATGTTCATATACGTTGCGTTTTATGAGGAGTGATTTATTAAGAAACCCAAACTCTCGATAAGAAGCTCCAATACTGGAAAAGATTTAACCAAAGAACTTTTCGCTTCAGTTTGAGAAATATTTTGTTTGCTGTGAAATTTTTTGTGATGTATTAAAACAAAATTCAGATATTTATATTTTCTCAAGGAGATATGGTTACTGATTAAATTTTGTATCTGTTTTAGTTTCCCTCCTCCTTTCATCAAAAGCAAGAATTCTAACGAATGGCTTCTAGAAGCACTTGCTGATGTTTGGGGTAAATGGTTGCCCAAAGAAACACGACCAACTATTTTGAAGTAAGTATAATTCTTGTATTAAATAGCTTAACACTGAAATTCCGAAAATGACGTATAATAATTAAAATGTAATAGTTTCTTGGGCTACTTGTGAACATTCCCAGATTTTGGCTATGAACTCTGTTGATTTCACTGCTTTCAAAAAAGACGGGCTGAAGCTCGAAATTGTTAAACATGACTGAGCAAGGCTTGGAAAGGTCGACAAACATCTTAGTTATTGACACTTAACATTAATCTTGTGAATAATTGTTGAGTAGTACAAACTTCAAAATTGCGATAAACAACGGAAACATTTTCTGGTTAGTTTCAAGAGCTCGGAAAGTTCTACCATCCGTTCAAAAGGATTGCTTACCTACCACACATTTTCGTGGCAGTGTGATGCCAGGTACGTAGGTCTCACGTCCCAAACATTAGGAGATAGGGTCAAAAAGCTGTGAGAGAGCTTTCAGTCAGCATTCAGTATATTTTTTTGAAGTATTTCGACACGATTCCGAGTAGATTTTTTTAAAATGACGCATTGGGTATAGGGTTTATTTTTCCAAACGTTAGCTAGACTTTGCTGGTTATCACTCCCTTGCTAAATTCTCCCAAGGCATATATATGTCACACCCCCGTGGGACCTCGCTCGGCTTAATTGTAGAGCTTATTTGGAAAGAGGTGCTTTTTCCGGGGGTATAGGATATACGTTTTTCTCGTTAATTCTTTAGTTAATACAGCTTTTTATGTTTGATCTTATTCAGAGGTGGTTATTACACAGTTTTGGTGAGAAAAGGCCTAAGGATAATATCACTGAACATGAATTATTGTAACAATCAGAATTATTGGCTTCTAATAAACAACACTGATCCAGCTGGACAACTGCAGTGGATGGTTGGTGTGCTTGAACAGGCAGAGACAAATCATGAAAAGGTATCCTTTAGGCTGTTATTTAGGCCCAAGTTACAATATGCCGCATGATATCGTTGCCTTTTGATTTTCATGCCGTCATTGGATTTTGCCAAGCAGTTATACTGAGCGCAGCCATGGCTTTTATCAAGATCATTGCAGTTTCACTGAGACGCCACGGCAGCTCCTTCGCAGATTTGATTCACATTTGTTTTGTGAAACAATAGAAAAACAAGGTTTAGGAGCGTCATATATTGGATTTGCATGATTACACAGTGTCGCCGCGTCGCATCTTGATTTTCATATCACCTCCAGAGCGCCATGATTTTCAAGACGATTTGCGGAGCGTCATATACCGGATTGAGTCGTCATAGTGTAACTGATAGCCCAATGCGATACAAAATTTATGGCGCGACGAGGCATGCCGGCATAGTGTAACTGGGACCTTAGTAGACGTAATGTTCTACTTTAAAGTTTGACATTGCAAAAGCAAACTCTTTGTCAGTCAATGTTTACCGAAGTTGCCAAATGGTCAAATATATCTTGACGAAAATCCACATGTTTGAAAAATACTGTTGATCGTTTGGCCAGGGCCTTAAAACTGCTTGGCACCAACGTTTCTCGTGCGTTTCGCTTCTTCAAAACTGCGAGCGTCAGAACCAGACGAAAAACAATTGACTGAGGTGGAATTTATACCCAGATGCAGATCGAAATGCACCAATCAGAAAGGGGAAGCTGGTTTGGCATTATGTTTTTCACACCAATCAGCTGGCAAGATACAGTGGGATGACTAATTAAACTAATTGAAGAGCCAAGTAAGAAAACGAACTGTTTCTGTCCACACAGAACTAGCCTTTTTGGTTTTGATGTGCAAAGATTCCAACACACTTAAGTAAAACAATGATCTCGCTCTGCAAATTATTCGAAAACAATCTTCGCTCTAATTTTCTACAAAGTCAGACAGTGTGACCCAATAAATGTTGACCTATGGCTGAATCATTTTGTAGCTACATCTCGAAGATTATTTCCCTTCTTCTTTTTAGGTACACGTTTTGGGACACATTCCACCTGGTTCTAGTGACTGTTTAAAACACTGGAGTTGGAATTACTACCAAATAATCAATAGATATTCTCACGTGATTACAGCACAGTTTTCGGACACACCCATCATGACGAATTTGAGATTTTCTATCACAACGATGACTTGAAAAACCCGTCAAGGTATCTTTTAGACATTTCTTTGGAGACAGTTTACACTCGTGGTATATTGACTTGTTCCAAAAGCTTCAAAACTGTTTAAATAGCGGTTAATATTATTGCTATTTACTTGCTGGTAGCTTGCATGCATGGATTTCACCGTGTAAAGGGTCTGTAAACGCCCGGCCAAACGAGAAATGTTGGATGAACATACACGATCTTACATTGTTGATAGATGAATGCGTAAAATCAAGCAAAGCTTACTGCACATGAAATAAATTAAGCATTAATCTAAATGATTAGGCCTTATATAGCCATACGAGTTCACTTCACTCTCCCATAATCATGGCTGCAATGTTGGGGAAGATTAAGTGACTATTAAGGTGTACATTACTTGAGTTATCAACTTTAACTATTTTTTCTTGCAGCATTGCGTACATTGGACCTAGCGTAACTCCATTCACTAATCTCAACCCCGGTTACAGAATATATGAAGTCGATGGGGACTATGCAAACAGCACTGCGGTGAGAACCTATTTATTTTCTGTCGTTAATGTTCTTATTTTTTCTAGAAGTGAACCCTGATTCGTGGATGTCTAGTTCTTTCTTAATGAGCGCCTATATATAATGAGCCCCCCTTCTCTGAGGCCAACATAGACTGATTACCTGAGTCGTAGTTATCGCTATTGAAATGAATGCTAGGACGCTCAAACTACGACTCATATTCGAACGGTTATCTTTCTGGACTTACGTTTTCTGCCTCGTTCTCATATTACCATGGTTACAATGATGTCAACGGTAAGTGGTTGTAATGGCCTAAATCTACCGGGTATAAAACGCTGTGAAAAACGATGTTTCTGTGTCTTAAAACTTAACTTACTAATTGTTTTGCAGAAAGCTCTTACCAACCCAGCTTTTTCGATATTCTTTCAAAACTTTTTGCGTGATTTAGTACTAAAACGGCTGCCGAACAGGGCTCGTATGTTTTGCTGTTTTGCTGAGAGGAGGCAATGAACCAGCCTCGTTTCAATGGGCGCCAACTTTTTGGTGCGGGCCAGTCCAGAAAAAATGCCGTAATATTATGAGTCCCAGTTTGAGCGACCTCGGTTTGGTATTAGTCTCGGTCTGATGAGCGATAACTGGGACTCAAGTAATAAGTCTAAAGCCAACAATTGAATGAGCCCCTCGTTGCTCATAAGGGAGAATACGGTATGTTATTCTTGTCAAATTTTGGCTCTCAATGCAGGTCTTAGTTCTTGGAGTTACAACTTTCTTTGTCATTTAAGCTTTTTATTACATTTTGTTATGCATATCATCATGGTATTTTAAAGAGTTAAATGTTATCAATAAAAGTATTTTTTATTTGATTCTAGGTTGTTCTCGATCATTTGACGTATATCATTGATCTTGATAAGGCGAATAAAGAAGGAAAGGCTGTTTGGGGACTGGAGTACAGAGCAACAGTAAGTTCTATTTTTGGATTTTGCAGTCAGCGGTAGTTATTTTTACTGAACTGAACGCCAACAAAAATAAGATAAAATTTGAGTAAACGTTTAAATACTCAATGCCCTTAGAATTGTACATCATAGGAAACATGAACTCAAAACTAGCTGAAAATATCTTCCTAAAGTTTGTTCGCGTTGATTTGGAGGAGTGTCTAAAAATGTCAGATGATCTAAAAATGCTGGATGAAATCTTATCTCTTTGAGACATTACTAAAGCTAATGGTTGTACTTCTGCTCAAATTATGTGTTTTTCTCCTTAATTTATCCTTAGCTAAACGATCCAATAGCATTTTACTACCCCTTTACGCTCTGGTTAGAAGATCAAACAATTGTTTGTCAAACTTTTGAATTTTGCAAGTCAAGCAAATGTCTCACTGTTTTGCCACATTACAAAATAAACGTTTTTGCTTTTATCTGCGAAAATTTTTCACAAAATATTGTTCGTCAAACTTTTTTGTTTGCGTCTTGTGAAAATCTTTTGAACTTTTTCAAAAACATTGCCCAACAACTTATGCTTGTCGGCATTGTTTTGCGAAGTGGCCAAATGTTCAAACACTGCTTGATAAGCAAATCTAACATGTTTGATCACTTGGCCATTGTCTCAACAGGGAAGTTATCTCTTTAAAACGAGGATTTTAATTACCTTGATCTTGGTCAGTTTGAAGAGTAATCTGGATTGATCTACTGAATCTGGTTTAATCTGGATTAATCCATTGTTCTATTGAATGTTTCTTTTTCTCATCAGGAAGCTTATAACATGAAATCTTTGCTGCCATCGGATTGGAGTGAGTTTGTCCTAAGAATGAAGACAGATGATGCTCTGTTCAAAAAATATTACAGGTTTGTGTATTGCAGTATGTGCTGTAGACGCTTGTTTTAAAGAATCCTTAGCTTTGTTTTCAGCATGATTGATGCTTATATCTAGTAAACAACGAACAAGTCTACAAAAAAATTTTGCATTTTCCTATATGGATGATATTACGTCGTGCTAGAGTTGTCGTGTGATGACGTCATGTTTTCGAAGAGCATCAAAATCATCGATCATGGTCGATAGAAAGTTCCCAGCTCCATCAAAGATCATTTTACCGCTAATTGCAATACTTTGGCATATGTATATTGAAAATTCTGTACTGTAGAAATTTAGTATTGTCGATGTCAGTCACTTGCCGACAAATCGGTTGTCATAGAGACAAAGGAGTTATAAAAAACCATGAAACGTTTATTTCACGGATCCCATAGGGCAGGAACTCGAACTTGAGGCATACCAGGTGGCTTCTGATTGTACGAGTTTTGACGCAAAAATCATAATTTTGGTTGGAGGGACACAATGTGCCATCCCCAGGTGAGATTCAATTCAAGATAATTAATTATATGATTTTCTATCTACAGCCATTTCTACAAGGGTCGTGCTGGTGCATGCGATGAAGGCTGCAAGAATTATAACTTGTGTAGAGTCAGATGTGGTAGATCGGCAAGTGAAAGTATATTTTGTAAATGGAACAAGGAAATCGACTTAAAACTATATCGAATGTTTTCTTTCGGATTGAGAAAGTGCTAAATGCAACAGCAAGTAATTCCTTTATTTTCTCCCTCTGTTTTCGATCTTTTTTTTTTTTTCTTAATAAGGAAAACAGGGGTCAATATTCTTTCCTGGCATGCCCTATTTTAACCCTTCCTTGTTTGTGTTGTCCCATTTGTTTGTTCCCTAAGTAGGTGCAAATTTAGATGACTTTTTTTACATCTTTGCGTGTGTGGGGATACTTTCTTTTTCTAAAGAATCCCGTTTTTCATAGGAATCCCATAGTCCTTGGCGAGTTTAAGCTGTCCCTGGATTTTTAAACTCGATATCATTATCCACGGCCGACAACCCTTTTGATGATATCCGGCCTAGAACCTCAAATTTGCAGTAGTGCGATAATAGTTTTAGCCACTTGACATAAAAGTGCGTGTACAGTTCTTTAAAAGAAAAATTCCATTTCAGAGTTCTTTAAATTTAATGATATTGTACTTATGAACTTTGCTCTCGTTCCTCCAAGAAAAAGTTTTGCAGGCTCAAATAATATTGAATATTGACCCCCTTTTCCCTTTTAAATTTGTCGTATATCCTTATTTTCTTCAGTTAATAACTCTTTGTAGTAGCCTGTGCCGGATTTAAACTGCGCAGATTTAAACGGTCTTACCAGTCAGTACTGGAAAAAGAATTGAAATTTGCTGCACGCTGGACGGTCTGTTGCTAATTTTTATCCTTGATCGTTTTCTTATCCTTTCAACCATGTTTTTGAGTGGTTTTGTAATGTATATTAAGAAAATCAATAGATATCATTTAAAAAAAGAGATTGGGACAATTCATTATCAGAAACATTATTTCTTTTTAAACAAAGGTTGCCCACAAATTTTGCCCCCCCCCCCCACATGAACCTCCTTGCAACGCGTACAGTTACAATATTTTAGTTCCATTCGCTTGTTAACTGGCCCATCTATAAATTTCTTGACTGTCAGCATACTCAAGGTTCCCTTGCGAACGGTCCCTTTCCCCGTTGCCCGTCGGAAACTCCATCTATGCTATAGTCCTTCAAAAATTGCAAGAATCAGAGTGAGGAACCTAGTGTTACTTCTGTGGAAAAGGCTATTTATCTGCAGTGGTACACGCTTTTTTTATAAGGAACCTACCTCAAGGCCTAGTTCTTAAAGTTCCTTATTTTTGGACCTCTTTTGAGGCAATTGTAGTTCAATAATAGTTCCTTAATTTTAACTGCACACACAGTGGTCTTAACAATAAAAGAGAGACACTTGCGTGTGAGCAAAGCTCGAGACTACTCAAGGAAGCATTTGATACATGTGTGACGTACAGTTTATGTGATTTTCGACTGCAAATGAATGGAACCGGCTTTCTAATTCTTGGTTATTTGCAGTGATAAAAGCATTCGACATTGAAAAGTTCCCTAACGATGTTCTCTTGAGTAGTATAAGTTCTTTAAATTTTCGGGCCTCTACATGTAGGTTCCTTATAAAGTGGTTCTTTATAAAAAAACGTGTAACTGTCTCACCCCTATGATCCTTATTTCTAAACCCCCTTCTTTTTTATCTTTAAACCCCCTCTTCCTATTTCCAACCTAACTTCGTTCGCGACCCTAGAGTATATTAGCAAATTAACGGCTATATAAGCATAATTAGGCTGCAAAGGCCTTTTGGCCAAGAAATTCGGTACATCGATTTTTGCGTGTCTTATTTTTGTCCTCTGTCATTAGATTTCAAGGTTTTAATTTTAATTTTAATTGTTTCTTGTCAATATTGTTGTCTTACTTTGCTGAAATTGCTTTTAATATATAGAAATTTTATAGTTAAAAATAAATAATAATTCAAAGAAAAGATATGTTGGATTCAAGTCTTATTCTTTCATCTGCAGACTTTTTGAATTATAGTACCGTCATCAGGGTCACAGAATACAGAATAGAATCCCTAGAACCGTACTTTCGATAGCTTAATTTCAAACTCATTCGATTCTGGATGGAGGCGTCACAGTGAAACTAAATTACTAACATACTTAATTAACTATCTAACTAACTAACTAACCAACTAACTAACTAACTAACTAACTAAATAACTAACTAACTAACTAACTAAATAACTAACTAACTCATTCACTGACTAACTAACTGAGTTTGACTGACTGACTGACTGACTGACTAGCTCAGTAACAAGCTCACTAACTAGCTTATTTACTAACAAACAAACTAACTGACTTACTAACTAACAAAGCAACTTATAAGTAGTACATTATAGTTAACTCGCTAATAAACTCGTGCACTAACTTACTTCCTAACTAGCTGTCTAACTAGCTAACTAACTAACTAACTAATTAGCTTAAGACTAATTAGCTTACCCACTAAGTAACTTAGCTAACTTACGAACTAACTACCTAAATAACTAGCTATCTAACTAACTAACTAACAGACAGACTAACTAACTAACTTATTTACGAACTAACAAACTAACTGGCAAACTGACTTACTAACTAATAAAGTAACTAACAAGTAGTACATCACAGTTTTAATATAAACAGAGTAACTAACGCACTAACTAACTCCCTAACTTAACTAACTAACTAACTAACTAACTAACTAACTAACTAACTAGCTAACTAACTAACTAACTAAACTAACTAACTAACTGACAAGCAAACACACTAGCTAGCTAACTAACTAGCTAACAACCTAACTAACTAACTAGCTAGCTATCTAACTAACTAACTAGCTAGCTAGCTATCTAACTAATTAACTAACTAACTAACTTACTAACTAACCAACTAAATAACTAACTAACTAACTTACTTACTAACTAGCTAACTGACAATTAAACACTCTAGCTAGCTAACTAACTAGCTAACAACCTAGCTAACTAGCTAACTGACAAACTAACTAACGAAATACCTGAAAAACTAACCAATTGGTTGCCAAGAAACCATTTTACTGGTTGTCTGGTACCAGACAGATCAGCCCATGTGACCATGCAGCTGGGATCAAAGGATCTCGAAGTAGAATCAGAAACTTTCTAAATCGCAAACGAATTTTCGCAACGAAATGGAAAAAAGAATATTATTGTGAATGTGGTAACTAAACAAGGTAAGCCTCTTTCAAGCATCACATTGTATAAAAATATTGATAACGAACTACGAAAATAGATGGAACGACAAAGACAAAGTAGGTTGGAACCGCTCAAACTATGTAGCTCCCATTTGTATTATTCAAGCCAACCTGATTTTCTCTCCAATTGATTCTTTTAGCTTAAGACGTATATCAAAGTCAGGGGATGCTAGGTTGCGATTGCGACCCGGGCCTTCTTGTTATATACTCTAGGGTCTTTAACAAACTGTTTCTGTTGTTTCTTGAGCAAATCTCTTCGATTTCTTGGGATTTCGAAGAGATTTGGATTGGTTTCGCTCAGTCTGAAAACAGTTGGAAATGACAGAAATTGTTTCTCAATGCAGATAATTGGAAAGAAGTAAAAATAAAAAGATAATCAGCTTGTGCACACAAAAATATGGAAGCAAGAAAATATAGAAATGCGAACATTTGTATAAAAGGGAGACGATTTTGCCATCGAAATATCGCAAATAAGAAAAGAAGTATTAAACATAAACAGTAGCCCTTGCCTTGAATTGATTTTTTACACAGGAGCTCGCTAGAAGCAACTAACAAGACAAATTGCTATAGTGAAAAGCAGGCCCCATTTACTGGAAATAGCAACCCTTGAGATTCGCTGCCAGTCTGCGTCTGTATATCATTAGGATTTCAAGCCTCGTACATCGAGATTAAAAGTTCCATACCCCTTATAACGTTATTACTCCGACATCCCTATGGGAGTCATTTGGCGGGGGGGGGGGCAGGATCCGTCGTTTTGTGAAATTATTACTGCTTACTTTGTCGTTCTTTGGTGGGATATCTATAATTACCTGAATTCACTGGTGTTTACCACTCGTTAAAGCCGTTCCGCAGACATTGATGAATCCGTCAGCTAGACTTACTACACGAGTCATAGTTTTCGCTGCCCTTACCTCAACTCAATTCATTCAAAAATGTAAAATCAAAAAATAGTTGTTGCTGTTGTTAGTGGCGGTAGCTCAATGAGTCTTCGTTATGAACCGATATAGTGTAAACGGTATAGTGCAGTTCAAGCACATATAACATATATAGCTCTAGTTTCATGCAACTTTGCCAGTTAAAACGATTTAGCAACTGAGGACACTTCTCTTTATGAAATTATGTGTTTTACTTTATTTGGATTTTCTCGTTTACAGATAACCCCACGTAACCTGGAGTCTGGCTACAGATATGTTGCATTCTCTATGCGTCTGCTTTGTTGGTCTTTGCTTCATAGCATCACTGGTATTCTTGATAATGCAAGGTGGTGTAGTATAAGATTAGACTTATTACAGATTAGACTTATCACAGGATTAAACGAGTCTCAGTTGCGGCTCATAAAATCTAAACACCAACAACAGCACCGCTTCGCCACTTAGTCCCTTTTTGAGCAATTTTCTGTGACCAATAATAACCTGAGGTGGTGACTGCGATAACTGGGACTCGTAGTAAAAGTTTAACTATGGGTTATCTTAATTAAAGTGTAATAGCAATGGTTTAATCATAAGGCCCTGGCCAAACGATCAAATACCGTTTAAAACATATTCTTTGGCAAGCAAATTACATATGTTTGACAAAAAATGTTTTGAACTTTTTATCATCCTTACTGACATCAGTTGATTATGGTAATGATCGGTGATGCTTAAAACGATGCCATGGTGGTAATGGTCAACTAAAAGGACCATGATTATGATAACGCTGATTAGATGATTTTGATTATGGTTACGACGATTTTAATGATGATCATTACTGATCACTATGATAACGAAATTGATCAACATGACTGCGATGAGCAAGGGGGTAGATAACTTTAGGAGCCCTGTGAAAAGCACTGGTAAATATTGTATTTCTTTTCAACTACTTTTCAACATTGGAAACACTGTCCGGAAAATCTGTTCTTGTACAGATGATTACTTCTTGGTAGGAAGAATCTAGTCTTGCCATTTGCAGAGGCTGATCTGGTACTAATGGCTTGTGTGCGAAGTACTAAGGGTTCGAGCCCAGCCAGGGTAGCGTCACAGCTAGGGTCGAGGTCTCGATTAGTTACCCTACTACTGAGATCCTAGCGACTGGCGCTAAAACAACATTTCACCTTCACATTCACCTGTGAGTAGCAGGCCGCACGGTAAAAAGCTAGTCTTCTGAAATTAGTACATCATCATCATGGCCGGCCTTGATATGATATAGGATAGATCTTTTGTCCTTAAAAATAATTTCCTGGAAAGGTTGTAATCTTATGCCAATTTAGAGAGATAACAATATTTTTTTTTATTTCAGACCCATCCTCGAATATAACGCCAAAGTCTACTAGACGAATATTTCCAAACAAATCTGTTATTCCAGACATCCAATTCAATACGAAGCCTTGCTTTAAAAACAAATTATCCGACGTTTTACTGGTGGTCGTGTACAATCATCCTTTTTACGACAGCGCCGACCTGCTGAGGAGTTTCTATGAACCAGTTTTCCCGAATATATATTTCTGCGGCGAGTACCAAAACGCGTCTTACAGTGTGCATGGGTCTAAAATAAACCGTGGAATTTATGGATACAAATGTCTCAGTGATGCAATAGAGAAATTCCGTGGCTTTTCAGGGTACCTTTATATTAACGATGACGTCATTGTGAACTATTGGAATCTATTTAAATTCAATTTGAATTTTAGCAAGATTGGCGAATCTTCGAATCAATTCGGGAGGACAAATACCCAGCAGCCAGTACCCCAGAATTGGTATTGGTGGGTGTCCCCATACGGCTTCAAAAACTGCAAAGCGGCAATCAACGAAATAGTTATGCTAGCTAATAGAGAGTCCAGAATTTTAAAAAATATGTTAGAGAATTTTCAGTATAATGGACAGGGTGAAAAATACTGCTATAATGGAAGGTCAGATATATTGTATATTCCAGGAAAACTTGCTAGGAATTTCTACGAAATATCGACGATATTTTACAAGCACAGAGTGTTTTTGGAAATAGCAATACCGACTATATTGAGATTCTTAGGGCATAAGCACGACATTTCAACGCTACATGGAATGTATTTGCCAGGGGATGTTAGAAAAAAGGATCCACGAGTGACAGACAGTAGATACTTTTGGACAACCTACTTCAGAAAGCCACATTTGTGGTTCATACATCCTTTCAAGCTACATCACTACCAGGACCACAACAGAGATTTGAATGTCGAATTATTGAAGAGAATATTAATAAGAAAAACTCACGAGCTTACTAAATGTGTTGAAAATAAAGAGAAATTTGAATTGAGTAAATTGTAAACGTAAACATGTTTATGTTTTGATTCGAGCGAAGAGCTTCTCTGTTTCACGTTCATTTCGAGGCTAAAAGGCCTAGCCCAGTTAGCCCAAA
The DNA here is from genome assembly GCA_014526335.1 of Chrysaora quinquecirrha. Classification (NCBI taxonomy): domain Eukaryota; kingdom Metazoa; phylum Cnidaria; class Scyphozoa; order Semaeostomeae; family Pelagiidae; genus Chrysaora; species Chrysaora quinquecirrha. Next base: position 5,367,579 of record JACTAT010000010.1, read on the forward strand.
TGATAACAAGCCTTGACCGGCGTCTGCTAAACAAACGCTCTTTTAACCACGTCCTGAGGCTTGTCTGTTCTCGTAATTGCACGATGGATTCTTCAAAGGTACAGAACAGTGATTTGTCCACTGATGACTGGAACAAGAGATGGGAAGAAGGAAGAACCGCTTGGCACAAAGAGGCAGTCAATGCGTGAGTAGTTGCGTGGGCCTTATTATTAGCGCCTAACTTGGGCTGCCTTGGGCTGCCTTTGGCTGCCTATAGTGTCAAATAAGGCAGTCTAACATATTTTCTCCAATAAACACCAGCGTTCTTTTAAATGCCCTTTTTAAATGCCTCCCTTTTCAAGACGTTAAAGCACAAACCCCCATGGCCCCATTCTGTTGTATCATCAAAACCTTGTTATGTTATATCCCCCAGGTGATCAAGCCTGTCGTCAGGAGGAATCTCTGAAATGAAAAGGTGCATTTGGTGTTACCCCCAGGTGCCACACTGGAGAATTGGCCAACCACATCTGACTTTACGCCAAGTAGAGAAACTCAATAAATCTATTGATTAGTCTTTGAGTCGTATTGAATAATTGCGATAAACAGCGGAAACATTTTCAAAATTTTTACCCAGATGTGGCTCGAAATGCACAATGCAATGCCACAATGCCAATTCAGCTTTTCTTTCTGATTGGTGCATTTTGAGCCACATCTTGGTATAAAT